>CM070729.1:33220297-33820297 GCA_036346275.1 Otatea glauca
CAGGAGGGTGCCTCCGTCAGACGCCCACGGAGGAGGGTGCCTCCCGATGCCCGCGGGGTAGGAGGGTACCTCCCGTAGACTCCCGCGGAGTAGGAGGGTGCCTCCCGTAGACGCCCGCGGAGGAGGGTGCCTCTCGACGCCCACGGGGTAGGAGGGTACCTCCCGTAGACTCCCGCGGAGTAGGAGGGTGCCTCCCGTAGAGGAAGTCTCCCCTAAACGCCTTGGGGGCATTTCCATGGACATATGGGGTAACCTCCCCCGTGGTCTACACGCTGGGCGTTTGAGGCCTCCTGTCTTTCAGGCAGTAACTCTTCCCGCACTAGTGGCTCCTTGATTGGGGACATGAGACCTCCATGCTCTGAGGTCTTGGATTTTCCTCCAACACTAGCCCCCCGACCCTTGGATGGCATCAAAGCCTTCGAGGAGCAAAGAGGAGAGGGAGATAAGCACTAGCCTGTCGCACTGCTCGACGCCCAAGAAGAGGTGAACTTAGGGCATTCGATTCACCGTCTGGGACATCCTTGAAAGAAAGAAAATCGACACTTGATCTAGTGCCCCCGCTGCGTGAAGCGAGCGGATTTGAGGGGTGCTTGGGCATCGCCTCAAGGAAAACAAGGAAGGCGAATGGGCAAGGCCTAAAACTGCAAGAGTCTGAGCGACCCTAGTGCTATGCGAGCCTTTCACAATCGGCCAGGAGGCATTGGGCAAGAGCGGGGACTTTAAAAGTAGGGCCAACGCCGACCGGAGCTGCTGAGCAAGGCGCGCAGGGCACCAAAAACTACTAGCGATGGGACAACGGAAACTCCTAGCGATGGGAGCAAAAGGGCGCTAACCTTACTCATGCCATAGCCACTTGTTTAGAGCGAGCGCTGGCCTACACTGGGCGTGACGCGACTACTCGCCTGTGGGCATGCGCTTAGAAAAGGCACAGCTGGCATGCGCCGGCAGTACTACACGTTCTAGGAGTAGGCATGAAGGCCAACGTCAGACACGCCTTTGACCAAGGTGCCAACCAGCCTCCTTCGCTTACTTAGAACTAGCCGAGCGACATACAAGACGGCCTCATGACAACGAAAGGGTGCCTTTGTTGCACAAACGAATGGGTGCCTCTCGCCACCCTGTGTCCTAGTTAGCTTTTGCCGATGCCGGAGGAGCCAATGTTGCCGCCGCCGCCGGCGGAGCCTCATCGCGATCAAGAACCGCGATGGCGCTGTGCCGCGGCCGCTGCCACTGAGGAGTTGGTGCGGCCGCAAGGTGGGCGCCGCCACACCGCCGCTGGAGTCCCCATCGCCGGATCGGTAACCGCGATAGCGCGCCGCAGGCCGAGCCGGTGAGGCCACGTCCGACGAGAAGAGGGCTCGACCGCGGGGAAGGAGCTCGCCGCGCAAAAGGGCACCGCAAGGCAGTGTCGGGCTGCCACCGCTGACGCAGGAGGGCACCGTGGTTTCCATCGGCGCGAAGAAGGGGCTCGCGAGGCGCTGGGCCGCCGTCGCGGGACGCGGAGGGCGCCAGGTGCCGCCCGCGCAAAGGCGCCAGCGGGGCAGGCGTCGCCGCCGGGCCGCCAGGGACGGCGAGGGCGCCAGAGCGCCGCCGTTGCCGCAGGGGGCGCCAAGGGCAGCCGTCGGGCCACCTCTCGGGATTTGAGGACGGCGCCACGCCATCGCCGGCGCAGGCGGGGCGCCGCGAGGTAGGTCGTCGGGCAAAGCAGCTACAGACGGAGGAGGGCATTCTCGCCGCCACGGAAGCGGCATTGCGAGGCAAGGTGTCAGGTCGTCGCAGACGAGGAGGGTGCTAGGCTACCGCTTGCCAGGCGGGGCTCAGCGAGGTAGGTCGCCGGGCCAGCAGCCGCACAGGATGAGGAGGGCACCGAGGCTGCCATCGGCGCAGAAGGGGGCGCCACGGGGCAAGCCGCTAGGGCCGCCGCTGCGTGGGACGAGGAGGGCGCCAGGGCTGCCATCGGTGCAGAAGGGGGCGCCACGGGGCAGGCCGCCAGGGCCGTCACCGCGTGGGACGAGGAGGGCACCAGGGCTGCCATTTGCACGGTGAGAGGAGCCGCGGCGCCGACCGCTAGGCCAACCATCGCACGGATGAAAAGGGGCGCTAGGTAACGGAAAAGGTGCTGGGAATCTCTTTGTCGTGATTTCATTATGAGCCGGACTTGGTTAATTATCCTCAATGTGAGTGAAATGCTGAATTGCTCTCGGAGGTGAGGAGAGCGAGGTATAAAGGGTTCCACCGCGCTCTTGAACCGTATGTAGGCACCAACAAAGAAACTCTTGTGGAGGCGATCGGCACAACTCAAAGGTGAGTCCTTCCTTCTTTAGGACCCCTTTGGAGTAAATGGCCAGCGCCACTAGCACATGCCCACGGGCGCTGATCCTCATGCCCGCTAGACTGCTCAAGGCATAACGTGGCATGGCGCGCTGCCTACTCCCGGTGCCGAAACAGAGGGGGCTCATGCACTCCTCGGTGATCTTTCCCTGACTCTGACCCTTTGGTTTGGCGCGGCAGGTTCCTAAGGTCCGCTGTTACCACGCTCTTGAGGGAAGAAAGGGGTCAGGACTTCATGGGTAAGGCCATGAGCGTAGCAATGTTCAAAGTCTCTGTTTGTTGGTTGTTCATAGCCGAGCGTTATTAAGGGTGATTTCATTTTTGCCCGCAGGTGACCGCCCGCACGACGTCCTTGCTAAGGGTAAGGGCAAGGTGGATGAGTCAATCCCCACGAAAGGGAGGGGCAAGAGCAAGCCCTCCCATGGAGGGGACCACTATGCGAGGGACGTGGACATGATGGGTCCCGTTGACTCTGCCGCCTTTGCAGAACCGACAGGCGACGAAGGGTTTGTCCCGGGGGAAACGAAGGTGGATCCCGGGCCATCGGAGCTTACCGACAGGGAAAAGCTTTCTCTCATCCGGAAGGGGAGTCGCCTCTCCCCAAAGGATGTAGACTTCCCAGCGCCAGGAGAGAGCCCTAACCCTCCGCCGGGGTACATCGTGGCTCTCAAGACTTGGGTGGACGTTGGCTTTGGGCTACCGATGCACCCCTTCATCAAGAGGTATACTCGGGCGCTGGGGGTGGAGCTCTCTCACCTTAGCCCGAACCTCTTTGTTCGGCTAAGGATCTTCTTGTGGCTATGCGAGACAGCTGTCCCCGGGATTTCCATGGAGCCGTCCGTTGCCTTGTTTGACTACTTCTTCCGCTCTCAGTGAGGGCCCTCCATGAGGGGGCCCCTGGGCTCCATCTTCACTGCCCCACTGCACGAGGATGAGTTCCTCGTGCACGTCCTGAAGGAGTGTTGGCCTTCCGCCACGAAGAAGTGGTTCTACCTGAGGGCCGAGGACTTTGTCTACACCAAGTCACACCCAGCCCTGACGATGCGGACGTACCCCGAGACGGGTCGCCTCACCGACGATGACGGGAAGTTACGCAACACCATTCGGGAGGTACGCGCAAGGAAAGGTGCTCGTGACTTGATGGAAGAGATGACCCTTCTCAACCTTAGCACCCTTGTTCAACGTGCTAGGCTAGGGTTCCATGGCGGCCTTCAACCCGGTATTGGGAAGGGAAAGGGCCTCTGAGTTGTCTTTGTTTTTCTTTCGTACATTACCTCCTTACTTCAACGGTTTGCTCTTTATGCACAGTTCGATCCCTGGAGGCAGCGATAGAGGAGGCCGAGTTGATCCTAGGGAGGTGGTGCATGTCTGAGGCACGGGGTTACGAGGGGGAGGGCATCCCTACGAATGAAGGAACTCCGTGGCTAAGGCGTTTGGCCTACACCTTCCCCCCCGGGGTAACCCCGCTCCCGATCAAGCCAAGCGAAAGAGGGCTCGGGCGGCAGCCACGCTGGAGGAGACTCGGACCTCGCCTGCTAAGGCACGAGCCAAGAGGGCCGTCGGGGGACATGTTGGTGATGCCACCCAGCGGGGCGCCGCCCCGCGGTCTTGCGCCACGGGCGAGATGGGCCGCCAACGGGTGGAGCCCCGAAGGCCCCCATCATCTCCCGCCTCTAGGGACAAAGGCACCAAGGGCCCTGAGAAGAAGAAGGCGTCCATCGGGGAGGGAACCAGCCCCTCCACCAAGCAAGCGAACAGGCGCTCATCCTCGCCTTCCCCATCCACGACCTCCAGCTCTTCCAGCGAGCCCACGTCGGACACTGAGCCGGGTAGCTCTGTCGGGCGCTCTCAGCAGCTCTCCCAGGAGATTGAAGGGCTCTTGGGCATCGAGACTGATGGGCCGGTGGCCTCCCCAGCCAAAGCTGTGGCGGGAGAGGGGGTTGAGTACGCCTACCCTGACGACATTGAGTCTTTCATTCGCTTTCAAGAAGGTATGCATCCGTGGCTATGGTGAGAAGCCATTGAGCTTTGGCTTCCTTCTTCACGCCTAACCAGCTCCTTTGCCCTTTTGCAGATTCGGTGGAGCATAGGGTGCCCCCTGAGGTGGAGCCCCCCGCATTCATCGTGCCCCCAGAAGCTCCAGTGGAGAACACGGCCAATCCATGCTCCCCCTTGCAAGCTGGGCCGGTGTAGGGTGACCAAGGTGGTTCTTCTACCGCCCTCCCTGAGTATGCCATCCCTCACACCCTGGACGCAGAGGCGATCGAGACAACTCGCCTCTTGGTGACGGAGCGGGTGCAGAGGTACATGGCAGACGTAGTGCCTGATGACCCCAGGAAGTTCTTGGAGGTGCTAGGGGATAAACTAGCGACCGCAGTAACCCTCCAGTACCAGGTACCATGAGCCTTTCTTTTTCTCGTATGCTTTCCTAAACTTAGGATTCTCTTGCATGGCTTGCTCTGATTCTCCCTACTTTCACCCTTTTGTAGGCTACAGCGATGAGCAGTGTTCTCTTTGACAGGGTCCCAGGAATGGTCAAGGAGATGTTAGCAGTCACCCCACCGGGTCGTCCTGAGGATGATCCGGAGGCCCTCAAGCAGGCCTTGCTGTAGGCCCAAGAGGGGCAAAGGGCGGCGGAGGACAAGCTTACCAAGGTGGAGGCTGAGCTGGAGAGGTCCCGACAGCGGGCCAAGGACTTAGAGGCTGACTTGGAGAGGTCCCACGTGGTGATACGGGCTGTGGGGGCAGACCGCGGCACCCATGAACAAATGTATGAAGCGGACCGGAAGACAATGGCTATATCTCTCATGAATCTTGCCGTGCTGGCCCAGGTCACATTGAGGGAGCTCGGGGCCAGAGTGGAGGATCTCCCACCTCCCTCTGAGGATTGGGGGAGTGGGTCGGCATCCCACGGCCATGTCGGCCTCTGCTGCATGAGCGATGACAAGGGCAAGGGCTTTGCCAGAGTCGCCTTGACCGCGGGAGTTGCAGCCATCTCCCGCCTCTCTGATACAGCGGGCAAGGAGGCCATCCTTACTGCGCTTCAGGGGATGTACACCCAGGAGGTGCGTCGGAGCGCTCGTGAGGGTAGCTCCACCTGGGGATCCCTTGTGGGAGGATTCATGGACAGCCTCACAAGGGTTCCCCGTAGGACCGGACCCCGGGCGATAGGAGAAGGCCCGAGCTCAGAGCATGTATGACTTCCTCTCGAGTGTGCTTGATGTATTTTGCTAAGTAGCTAGGTGACTCATGCTCACTGTACTGGAATCCTTAACTTGTAAGGTGTAGCACTCTTTTAAGTGATAGACGTTTCTTCACTTGTAGTATTCATGATGGTCGGCTGGGACATGCTCCCTTCATTTTGTATGAACTCATTTCGAGGTTATGATATGAATGACTTATGACTTTTGCCATGCTTTGTTTTAGGATGTGCCCTGGAGGGCAGTTGGTATTCGCTATAAACGAAGTGCACAAAGGGTTCGGGTGCCACGCCGATTATGCCCGCCAAAGAAGGTTTGCCGGAGGACCGGGCGACTTCATGGGGGCATGATCGTGCCTTGGGTCTCTGGAGGGATCCAAAGCGCGGGCGCCCCACCGGAGGGTCTTTAGCTACTTCTCCCCAAGGGGGAGAAAGCAATTCCTATTGTGCTATGTATGAAGGGGGCGAGCCCCTGCGCGCTTTAGACGACAAGGGAGCGCTTCTCCTCGCATGCGACAACGAGGGGACTCGTCCCCGTGACGCCTCTTGGGCGACTTTAGTTTTGTCTTGACCCTCGGGCCACTTAGGGGCGCCGGTACATAAGGCCTTATTTAGGAAGCCAGGCGTTTAGCTTAAGGCATAGCCCTCGTAGGGACATCGCGAGTTGTTTACTCAGCCTTGCTAAGAGGCTTAGGCATGTGCCCACCGGGAAGGGGATGTCTCTCGGGCAACGCTCCTTGCAATAAGAAGGGTTCCTATTGCTTCCCGTGGAGGGTATAGAATGGTGACTCGGGGGTCGTTTCGGCTTAGCGCCAGGGGTCCATGGGGGACTAAGCCATAGAGCACCCTATGACTTAGGCAAGACGCCATAAGTCGTCGCCCGCTCCCTGGGTCCAGCAGGGAGAGGGCCGCCCGAGGGGGACACGGAATATCCAGACCGCTCGGGGCTTTTTCAGGGGTAGGCCTCGGAGGCCATGCGCCCTAGAACTCGTCCCAAGAGGGGCACGAGGTTCTAACCTGTCCCCCACAGCTACGTGCGGGGGATGGGTTCTTAGAGACCACCACACAAGCGATAGAAGACATGCCAAACTTAACTTGATGCTTCATTGATGACCTTAAGAGGGTTTACACCAATATGAGATAGGTGCCGCAATGGCTTACAAGAAAGATTAAATGTAAAACTTCTTGAGTTTGTCAACATTCCACGCGTGCTCGAGTGGCTTGTCTTGCATAGTAGAGAGGTGGTAAGCCCCCGAGCCCAAGATCGCTGAGATGCGGCAGGGTCCCTCCCACTTGGGGTGAAGCTTGCCTTGGGCTCCCGGGCCGGTGACCCTTTTTAGCACCAGGTCCCCAGGAGGAAGGTCCTCTCTCGCACCCGTTTGTTGTAGAAATGTGCAACTTCTCGTTTGTACGTGGCATGCTTGACGAGGGCACAATCACGGGTCTCCTCCACGAAATCCACCTCCACCTTGTGATTGTCTTCGTTCACCATGAAGTTGATGGGTAAGGCTTCCGAGAGCATCTCTACTCGAAGGGAGTGGTGGCGAACTTCTGCGGGGAGGACGGCTTCCACTCCGTACACCAATGAGAAGGGTGTTCGCCCCGTGAAGCGGCTAGGAGTAGTGCGTATCCCCCACAGGACACTGAGGAGTTCTTCCGCCCATAGCCCGTGCTTTAGAGTGCTCTTTTCGAGTCGACGGCGGATGCCTTGGAGGATTAGGCCATTGGCCCTTTCGACCGCCCCATTGGACTTAGGGTGAGCCACTGAAGCGAAGCAGAGAACTGTCCCGATTGAACCACAAAAGTCCCTGAAGGAGGAGGCATCGAACTGGGTTCCGTTGTCCACAGTGAACTCCTTCGAGACTCCGAAACGGCACACAATGATCTTCCAGAAGAATTTTTGCACCACCCGGGATGTGATTGTTAGCAACGGCTCCGCTTCCACCCACTTGGTGAAGTAGTCCACCGCCACCACTACATGCTTGTAGCCCCCCTTGGCCGGCGGGAATGGCCCGAGCAGGTCCATACCCCACCAGGCAAAAGGCCAAGTGATCGGAATCTTGTGCAGAGGTGCAGCGGGGGAGCGGTGAGCCGATGTCATCCTTTGGCAACCTTCGCATGTCTTGAGGATTTCCATGGCGTCTTGTACCATTGTAGGCCAATAGAAACCCTGCCTTAGTGCCTTCCCCGCAGTTGCTCTGGGCACAAGGTGTGAGCCACAGAGACCTTCATGCACCTCCCGCAGAAGTGAGAGCCCCTCCTCTTTTGGGAGGCACCTGAGCAGTGCGGAAGCCCCTTTTTTCTAGAGTATCCCATCGAGGAGTACATAGGATTTGGCTTTCACGAAGAGTCTTTGGTCTGCAGTGCTATCCTCCATTTCTGTTTTTCCTTGGATGCATTCTTTGATTGGGGTCATCCATGTCGCAGGCGGTGCTGGGGTCTCACTGACCATCAGGAGTTGTTCAGGACCTTCTTTCTCTTTAGGGTCTTCCTTAATGGATGGTGTGTCAAGCACCTCGAGGAAGACCTCTGGTGGGAGTGGCTCTTGGGAGCTTGCTGCTTGGGCCAAGCGGTCCGCCCAGTGATTGTCTCCACAAGGGATGCGACGAACTTCCATCCCCAAGAAGTATCGTTCCATTCTACGTACTTCATCGAGGTAGCTGGCCATCTTGGGGTCAAGGCATTGGTAGTACTTGTCCATTTGATTGACAACCAGCTGGGAGTCTCCCAAGATAAGAAGGCGTCGGACCCACATAGCCTTTGCAAGGCGAAGCCCCAAAAGGAGAGCCTCGTACTCCGCCATGTTGTTGGTGGGATTGAAAGAGAGGCGCGCGGCGTATTCCAGTGCCTTCCCCTCAGGGCTTACGAGAACAACTCCGCCCCCTCCACTATTTAGGCGTTTGGAGCCATCAATGTAGAGGGTCCAGTGGGGGCCAGGCGAAGTGGTACGTTCTGCCACCTCATCTGGGACTTGGGGGTTTGTCCATTCCGCCACAAAGTCTGCGAGGACTTGGGACTTGATGGCGGTTCTTCCAACAAGCTTGAGGGAGAAAGGCGCCAGCTCGGTTGCCCACTTCGCTATTCTTCCGGTTGCCTCTTTGTTGCCCATTACTTCGGCTAGCGGATAGCCAGTAGGGACCATGAAGGAGTGCCCGAGGAAGTAGTGTCGAAGCTTCCGCGAGGCCATGAGGAGTGCGTAGCATATCTTCTCCACTTCCGTGTACCTTGCCTTTGCGCCCGTGAAGGCCTCGCTAACGTAGTACATGGGTCGCCGACCCCGCCCTTCTCCTCGATCAGATCGCACTTGCGCCACCGGGTCGCGCAAGGTACAAGAGGAGGGGTTCCTGTGGTCGGGCTTGTTAGGAGTGGGGGCTTAGCCAAGAATGACTTGAGGTCCTCAAAGGCTTTTTGAGCCTCTAGGGTCCAACGGAAGCCTTCTAGCCCGCGTAGTATTTTGAAGAAAGGTAGCCCTTTCTCGGCCGACCGCGACATGAAACTCCCAAGAGCCGCCACGCGACCCATAAGGCGTTGGACCTCCTTAATGGATCGTGGCGGCTCCGTCTCCAGGATAGCCCGAATCTTCTCTGGGATGGCTTCGATACCCCGATGAGAGACGAGGAAGCCCAGGAGCTTGCCTCCTTTGATCCCGAAAACACATTTTTCAGGGTTTAACTTGAGGCTGAACTTGCAGAGGTTTTCGGAGGTTTCACGAAGATCTTCCAGATGTGTTGAGGCCATAGGGCTTTTCACGACGGCGTCATCAACGTACACCTCGACATTTCGACCCAGCTGGTCCTTCAGAACGAGGCATACAAGGCGTTGGAACGTGGCTCCTGCATTCTTCAACCCAAAAGGCATGCGTAGGTAGCAGTAAGTGCCCACCGGGGTGATGAAGCTCGTCTTCTCCTCATCTTCTACAACCATCCGGACTTGGTGGTATCCCGAGTACGCATCCAGGAAGCTCATTAATTCACACCCGGAGGTGGAGTCAACTAACTGGTCAATGCGAGGGAGAGGGTAGTCGTCCTTCGAGCATGCTTTGTGAAGGTCGGTAAAGTCGACGCACATGCACCACTTACCGCTGGACTTCTTGACCAAGACGGGATTGGCAATCCACTCCGGGTGCCAAACCTCCTGGATGAGGACAGCACTTAAGAGCTTTTCAATTTCCTCCTTATGGCTTGACATCGCTCGAGAGAGAGCTTGCGGAGCTTTTGCCTCACCGGAGGGCGTTCGGGCCTCACTGTGAGGTGATGCTGAATCACCTCGCGGGGGACACCCTTCATGTCCGACGGGACCCAAGCGAAGACATCCGTGTTGGTCCTTAGGAACTCGAGGAGCTCCTCTTCCATCCTTTTTGGGAGCTCAGCTCCGACCCGGACGAAGTGTTCGTCGCCCGGGCCAAAGAGCCTTATCACCTATTGCTCCCCTTCAAGGCGAGGCTTTAGGGGGTAGTTTTCCAGTAGAGACTTGTCCTTGGCGATTTCCATCAGGGGTGGTAGGGACTCGACCCCCTCCGAGCCCCCCACTTCGAGCATGTGGACTTCATCGGAGTCGGTGGCTGCCCTATGATAGAGACGACGGGCCAAGTCTTGATCACCCCTTACGGAGATGGCCCCGGTATCTTGAGGCATAAGTAGTTCTGGTGGATTGCTGCACTGAAACGGTTGAGAGTTACCCTTCCCATGATGGCGTTGAAGGGCGACTCAACGTCGACGACGTCAAATCTAACTGCTTCCGTGTCATGGTTCTCCCGTGAACCGAATGTCATGAGGAGCTCAATCCTTCCCAGAGGTTGGATAGATTTGCCTGGGACAAAACCCGTGAGAGGGCGGTCGGACGGGAGCAAGATGCCCTTATAGTAGCCCCCACGTGGTTCCCATAGCTCCTTAAGCGCGCAAAGATAAAGTATGTCCGCAGAGCTGCCCCCATCGACAAGTATGCGGGAGACTTCACAGTTGGATATGGTGGCGGTTACCAGGAGTGCGTCCTCATGGGGGAACCTCAGGCCTTTCGAGTCCTCCTCACTGAAGCTCAGTGGGATATTTGCCCATTTGGGAGGAGCGCTTTGAAGGTTCACTCCCACCACATTGACTTCTCGTGCTTAGCTTGGACCCATGTCCATAGGCTGAGCCCCCCATTATAACATTCACTTGTTTATGGGGCACTTGGAAGGGGAGCTCTTGTTCAGCATTTTGTGGAGGTTCTGCTTGGTGAGGCCCGCCAGGAGGCAAAGTGGGCACAGGGTGGATTGCTTGGAGAGGCATGGCCTCTGCGGCCACAGAGAGAGGTGGAGACCCCCGACGTGGCTCGGGACCACGCTTGAGGATCTTGGCCACTTCGGCGGCGTATTGACAACACTCGCTTGTGTCATGCCCGCCCATTTTGTGATATGTGCACCAGCGCCCATCCCCTTGGTCTTGGTTACCCCTTTTTTCCCGGGGACCTTTGTCACGAGCTCGAGGAGCCTTAGGCTTTGGACCCTTCTTTGATCCTTTGGAAGCACTGTTCCCCTGGGGCGGAGCGTCGGTCACAACGAGAACCTTGGAGCCACGACCTCCGCTGGAGCGGTCCCTCTGTTCCTTGTTGTTTTTCCCAGAGGAGCCCTTTAGCCTTCTCCCGGGGGAGTCTCCCCCAGCTTGTGGGATGGGCCCCCTTTTTACCAAGTCGTCCTCCTCCCCGCGGGCATACTTCTCGACAACCTCAAGAGTCATGAGTCATTTTGGGATCCTTCCCAATGCCCTGCTTAGCTCACCAGGAGAAGTCCTTCCTTACACGCTAACGATCAGGAGTCCGGGCGTCCGCCACTTGGCTCCGCACCCGGGAGAAACGCTTGAGGAAATCTCTCGTGGACTCGTCTTTTTGTTGCTTGACCGTGAAGAGCTGATTGGGAAGCCCCTGAAAATTCGCGCTGAACTTTTCACGTAGCTGGGCCCAAGAGTGGATGGAGCCCCTCTTCCGGTTGAAGAACCAAAACCGAGCGGTCCCCGAGAGGATGTGCGGGAGGCAGTTACACATCTCCGTCTCCCCGCCTCCTCCTGCTCGGATAGCCGTGGCGTAGACCTCAATGAATTGATTGGGATCGGAATCCCCATCATATGGCGCGATATTCGGTTGGCCGAACTTGGATCGGAACAGGGTCTCCGAGATGCCTCGCGCGAGGGGGTTCCCGGCCCTGGGGCTACCTCTATCTTCACGTCGGCGGGGAGAAAGGGACCTCGAACGGTGGCGGCGATGACGGCGAGAGGCCTCAGAACTAGAGGAGCTAGAAGCTCGGGGGCGGTGATGGCGCTCGCGCCCGGGAGAGTTAGAGCGCTCCCGCCGATGCGCAGATTTCGGAGCCCGCGAGTCCCCGGACTCAGTCTCCCCTCCCTGGTGGTGGTCACGACGGCTGGGAGAGGCAATGGCCCGCCTCGGGCTGGCAGAGCGAAAACTTCTCCCTTCCACTTGACTTGGCTGGGCTAGACAATGATCACCTGAGCCTCGTGAGTGCCCGGGGGTGACTGCAACTTGATTCCCCTGTTCCCCAGGTAGCCTCCTTGGAGGAACGGTGCCTTGGTCTCGGGTTCCTCACCGACCAGTGCCACGTCGCTCCTCGAGGGTGAGAGTCAGCTCCAACTGGAGGGAGTTGGTCCACCATCTCCGGGGGCAGGCGCATCTGCCCGGGAGGAGGAACTTGCGGGGGAGGCCCCGGGGCCCTCACCGGACAAGGCGCAACCCCGGGCCTCGGGAGTTGCGGTGAGGGTACGAATTGCGACGGCATGGTAGTCGCTCCTCCAAAACCTGAGCTCGGTGTGCGCAGTGGTCAGAACGGAGCCTCGCTAGCGACCACCGCATGAGTAAGGGGAGGGGGATTATAGAGATTACCTCCCTGCCCACTCCTGGGGGCGAAGGCTGGGCCCCACACGCCCTTGGATTGGTGGCGATTTGGACCGAGGGCGGTGGTAGGAGCGGCGAGAGGTGTGGGAAGATCCCCTGGGGACGATAAGAGGCCATCATGTAATCCACGGTTTGCCTCATAGCAGCCTCCACCAAAGCCCGCCATCGGACAAGTCCAATGCCTCGGATGAGGGTCGGCCCAGAGTCCCAACCTCGGTGACGGCGATGTCTCGAGACTGTTGCCCTTGGCTTGAGGCAGCCAGAGCAAGGGGGGAGGAAGCGTTCCCAGGTCCCGGGGCTTGAAGGACGTTGTCCACCCCTGGGTGGATGGCTCCAATCTCCGAGGGTGGCGCTCGCCTGGAGACCCGGCTAGGAGGAGGGTCGTCGACTTGCTCCTTGCGCTTCGGAGCTTGAGGAGGCTTGGTGTGCTTCTTGGTAGGAGCCATAGCCTTTGGTGTTAGCTATGATCCCCACGGACGGTGCCAAATGTCGTAGGTTCGGAAACTGGACACGAGAGTTAGAGCGGACGCCGGTCGTCTTACGGGCCTACGTCCGAGGTAGAGATAATAGACACAAAGGTTTATACAGGTTCGGGCACCTAAGCAAGCGCCCTACTCCTGTCGGTGTGTTCCCCGGGGGGAGTAGGGAGGGGTCTCCTGATCCGGGCTCCCGAGGGACACACCAGTTGCTTAGTTTTTGTATTCCAATGAGAGCCCCCACATGAGTGGGTTACAACGGGGTTTTATAGGCGCCCAGCCTATTACACAAAGTACCATCCTGCCCCTACTACAATAACTCAACCGGGGGCATTCTGGTCATTCTCGGGTGAAGGTAGTAGATCCCACGTCATCGTTTCATAGGGCAGGCCTTTGACTCTGGGACCCCACAGGGTGTCTCCCGTAAACGCCAGCGGAGTAGGAGGGCGCCTCCCGACACCCGCGGAGTAGGAGGGTGCCTCCCGTAGATGCCCACGGAGGAGGGTGCCTCCCGTAGACTCCCGCGGGGTAGGAGGGTACCTCCCGTAGACGCCCGCGGAGGAGGGTGCCTCCCGTAGACTCCCGCGGAGTAGGAGGGTGCCTCCCGTAGACGCCCGCAGAGGAGGGTGCCTCTCGACGCCCGCGGGGTAGGAGGGTACCTCCCGTAGACTCCCGCGGAGTAGGAGGGTGCCTCCCGTAGAGGGAGTCTCCCCTAAACGCCTTGGGGGCATTTCCACGGGCATATGGGGTAACCTCCCCCGTGGTCTACACGCTGGGCGTTTGAGGGCTCCTGTCTTTGAGGCAGTAACTCTTCCCGCACTAGTGGCTCCTTGGCCGGGGGACATGAGACCTCCATGTCAGAGGTCATGGATTTTCCTCCAACAGCTCATGAATTGCATAAGATAAATGAGATCAAGATACTGCATACTAAGTCGTGTGAAAATCTTGCAGACTTGTTCACTAAATCACTCCCAGCATCTACCATTGAAAGGTGCGTTAAAGGGATTGGGATGATGAGACTTAGAGAAGTGCAGATTTCAGGGGGAGATATTTCACATACTCCCACATAAACCTTGAACATGAGGTTTGAGTACACAACATGAATCTCGAAGATTAGCAATTCAAGTTTGGGTGAATTGTACTCTTTTTCCTTAGCAAGTTTTTCATGAAGTTTTCTTGCATAAGGTTTTAATGAGGCAATTCGTACAACGCAGTAAGCGTATGCTATGTACTCTTTCTCCAAGTATTTTTCTCACTGGGTTTTTCTGGAGTTTTAATGAGGCATATGCATCTCGCAGCAAAGGGCCCAAGGGGGAGTGTTGGGAAACCATGTGGTCCACGAAGGCCCACGATGGCCCCTTAGCCAAAACCAAGGCGACTACTATATAAGGAGGAGGGGGGTCCCCCATTTTAGAGAGAATTATAAAGCAATAAAGAGTTCTCTCGCCGTTCCTCCATAGTTCTGTGTGTCTCTTGTCTCTCTGTTCTCCACATATATTAGATTGTTCGGGAACCCCGGACTATTCGATAGCGAGGTTCCCTAATAGACACTAGTGTGCAGAGGAAGTGAGCTAATCAATTATGACCTAGGATAGTGGAAGCAAATAAGTACACGCAAAATTGCAAAGTTACTTGAATTTATCCACTTAATTAAGCAAGTATGTACTACTACTACTTTTTGTCGGGACCTGAATATGCAAATTCGGACCCTCTGTATATTCCGCACTAGTCCAGAATCACACTAGTGCATACAGACTCAACATTGATGAATATCACAGTCATACTTGTCGGGACCCGAATTCACCAATTCGAACCCATTGTGTTACCACACTAGTTCCAGGATCAACGCTAGCGCACACAGCTTAACATTGGTAATATCACATCATACACAACGATAATAATAATAAGACTCCATTTATTGATTTAACTAAGTGTATGATCTTATGACCAACTTACATTATTAAGCCACGCAGAGCTAGACTTGAAATAAAATTAAGATTTAAGTAGTGGAAAACAGAAGACGTAGATGACTCATCCGTTCACCACAGGCAACTGACAAGGCTCGGACCCTAATGACTCGTGTCCTTCTGGAACTCCACTTCCAATAAACGCGTAGACTCCTTAACTGTTGATTATGGTTGTTGGCAAGGGTGAGTACTTGAAAGCACTCAACAAGTTGTGCAAATGCAATTCTATGTAACTATATGCAAGGCTTATTCCAAAGGAAAAGTCTATCATGGCTATTTTGCAATAAGCAGCATTTATGAACAAGTACGATAAATAGATTGTAAAGACAGTAAAATAAATAACAATAAATAATAATTTTAGCATTTATCAAGTAAACCAGGTTTTCAATCCTATGTCAAGTTTCAACTTTTCATATGGCAACCTGACATCCCAACCAAGTTTCCATTTAATTAATCTAACCCTTGACTGTAATTCCTGAGCTATGCTCAATAACGCGAGCACGGCTATCCGAATAGATTTACACTTTGCTAAGGTTATGCACTTTACCCATATGATACAACCATACACCACAAAGGCGAGTGATTGTAACAAAGCCTTTGCAATGCCATACCTTAGCCCAGTACTACCCGCTGAGGTTTCAACACTGAAGGGGCTGGTTACTACAACAGGGACCCCCTCTTGCGCCATGTGAGTTTTACCCGAGAACCCGAACCCAAACCACCACAAGCAGTACCTAAGCTAAGACAATGCAAATTAATCAACTAGGCTGTCCCACACTAGACATGTGGTAGCATGATTGACTCAGGTCAAAGGCTTGCAAGGTTAAGTCCTTAAGATGATCGAAGAAAGACTTCAACATACTCTCAGCCCATCGGGCCCACCTTGGCACTCTGTCCCTTGCCAGTTGCCTCAATCTAAATGATTAACAACCCAGTTGATTATCAAGCACCACGTGCCACCAACAATTCAACATCGTTGCATGACATCGATCGCCACTACAACTCAATCTCATTGCGTGACCACACATGACACACACGTTCATAACGTTGTTCCATATTCCATTATTCAAGATTAAACATTGATGTTTAAAGTACATGTGATGACGTGGCATGGCTAAGCATACTATGACGGTCTAACCATCCCAAGTTGATTTCAATATTAACCAACTATATTGAACCAATCTAAGGTGACAATAGATCATTTCATACAAATGACAAGGTAGGGTATAGATCAAATTGGTAGGTTAACTAAGTCCCAATTTAATTTGAAACAATTGTATACATGACATAATATGCAATAAAGTAAAACAAAATAGCGATTTAATAAACACGGGTTCAACATGATCAAAGCACAACTTTCCTTGGTAAAGGTCTTGTTCTTGTTTTGGAACTTGTTTTTGGTTTGACGGATCTTCCTCCGAAGTGTCGCACAACTCAACGTCTGTACGAATCAAAAGAGAAAAGTAAATAAATACAAAAAGAGAGAGCAAATGAACTCCGAAAATCAAATACAATTCACCATTAAATAGATCTCAATTTTTCAAATTTTTAGAAATTTGAATTGCCTAAATCGGAGCTCGTATGAGGGAGAACGGGCTCAGAGAAGATTAAAAAATTCTAAAAATAAGAAAATTAAAAATCAAATAATAAATCGAATTATTTTTATATCAAAAAAAGATAATTATTGCGTCATGCCAACATCATGCTGACGTCAGCCCTGACCAGAGCCGACTAGATGGCGACACGTGTCCCTCGTCCATGGACCAAGTCGACGAACGTCATCGGTCCACGATGCACCCTGTCCGGACCTAGACCGCTGTCGTGCGGGTCCCGCGTCACGCTGACTCAGTGCCAACACAACGCTTATGCATTCTGCCACGCAACTGCCACCTCAGCCAAAAATGTGACGAGGTAGCCATGAGTCGATAAAGCTTCATGCCACGTCACTCGGCGGTGTGCGCGGCCCTAGGTTCATTGCCAGCGGAAGAGATGGGCACCTACGGGTGTATCTCGACGTCGCTGGCTTGACGGCAGCAAATCGGTGACCTTTCGCTGTGGTGGTGCTCAATAGAAAATCTTCGATTGCGGCGGAACGACGACATCTTTCGCTAGGACAGGTTATGGCTTTGGTCTCTTAGGGTTTTGCGTAGCCAGTGCGCTCCTTTTATAGCGCACGACGGTCGAATAAAGTCCGATTCGATGAGGTTTCCACGGTGCACATGGCAGCACAAGCGGAGTCCGGCTCGGAGACGCCTCGGAGACGAAGAACGGATGGCCAACACGTGGCGAATCAGACGGCCAAACACGATGCACGCGACTCAATCTCGGACGCACATGCAACCAACACTAACTGCTCGAATTCAAAGAGTCCCAATCCAACACGGCTTATCTCAGACACTCAGATCCAATCCAACGGCTAGCAATCAACGCAGTCACAAGGCTCAAAAACGACTCTCCGATCGGGATCCAACGATTGGCGTGATTGCTTCTAGAAGATGGGCCGAACCGGGCGAAAACAGTATGGGCTCCGGCCCATAATTGTTAAAAGGATTTTCTAGGGTTTTTGATTTATAATAATTCCATAAAATAAAGTAATTTGTTTAGGGTAATAAAAATATAAGGAAAAATCCAAGAAAATTCTCAAAAATATTTTGAGACATAGTGAACTCAAATAAAATATTTTTAGCCAAACTTTTTTTAAAAATTTATCTATATTTAATTATTTTTTCACAAAGAGCCCAATATACTTAATTTAAAATAAATTCAAGTAAATTCCAAAAAAATCTAATAAGTCCAGAAAAATCACAAAATGCACAAATAGCAATAAAATAATACTAAATGCAAATTTTGGGATGTTACAAACCTCTCCCCCTTAACAGAATCTCGACCCCGAGATTTAGGGCTATCTAGGGAATATGTTTAGGAATTCTGACTTCAAGTCATCTTCATGCTCCTAGGTTGCTTCATTCTCTGAATGATTGCTCCATTGAACTCTGCAAAAGCGAATAGACCTGTTTCTGGTATTGCGCTCCATCACATCCAAAATTTTGATCGGTTGCTCCTTGTAGGTCAAATCCTCCTACAGTTCAATTGCTTCTAACGGCATTTGCTCTGTTGGTACTTTGAGACATTTCTTAAGCTATGGCACATGGAACACATCATGCACTCCTGCTAATGACTGCGGCCATTCCAACTGATAAGCAACCTCTCCACGACAGCTCAAAATCTTGAACGGACCAAGATATCATGGCGCAAGCTTCCCTTTAGCGTGAAACCTTTTAACACCTTTAAGAGGAGTAACTCTGAGATACAAGTAATCATCTGGCTCAAAACTTTGAGATAATTATCAGCGTAACTCTTTTGCCTTGACTGTGCTATCTTTAATCTCTCTCTAATCATAGCAATTTGATCTTCGGCTTCCTTGAGAATACCAGGCCCAAATACCAGATGCTCTCCCGTTTCATTCCAATTCAACGGGGTACGACAGGCATGACCATACAAAACTTTAAACGGTGACATTTGCAAACTAGCCTGATAATTGTTATTATTATTGAATTCTGCATACGGCAAACATTTTTCCCAAGATGTAGCATAAGTTAATGCGTAAGCTCTTAACATATCCTCCAAAATCTGATTAACCCTTTCAGTCTGACCATTTGTCTGCGGATGATACACTGTACTGAAATTCAAGCGAGTCCCCACTGCTTCATGCAACTTATTCCAAAATCTCGAGGTAAATTGGGTACCTCTATCTGACACAATCTTCTTAGGCACACCATACAAACACACAATCCTTGACATGTACAATTCCGGTTGATTACTTTATACCAGCATATTTGCGCTGTGGCTTTTACGACTCAAAGCATCGGCTACCACATTAGCCTTACCCAGATGATAATGGATTCCAACATTATAATCCTTAATCAATTCTAGCCATCTCATTTGCCTCATATTGAGATCTAACTGAGTAAATATATACTTTAGGCTCTTATGGTCCGTATATATCTCACATCTTTTTCTAATGAGATAATGTCGCCATATTTTCAAAGCATGCACTACGGCAACTAATTCCAAATCATGCATCGGATAATTCTCCTCATGTGGCCTCAATTGCCTCGACGCATATGCAACAACCTTGCAATTCTGTATTAACACACAACCAAGACCTTGCCTTGAAGCATCACTCTATATATCAAAGCTGCTTTGCACATCTGGCAATACTAACACTGGTGCTATCATCAGAAAACTCTTTTCGCACTCTGGTGTCCATGCAAACTTCTTATCCTTCTTCAACAATTGTGTAAGGGGTCTAGCAATCATCGAGAATCCTTCTATGAATTGACGGTAATATCCCGCCATTCCCAAAAAACTATGAATTTGAGTAACGGACTTTGGTTGCTCCCAATGTAACACTGCTTCTACCTTGCTTGGATCAACGGCAACTCCTTTAGTAGTTATTACATGGCCAAGAAATTCAACCTTCTCCTTCTAAAAGTCACACTTGCTGAACTTAGCATATAACTGTTGCTCTCACAGCCTTTCCAAAACCAGCCTCAAATGTTCCGCATGCTCTTCCTTAGACTTGGACTATACAAGGATATCATCTATAAAGACAATGACAAACTTGTCCAAATAGTCCATAAAGACCTTATTCATCATGTTCATGATATATGCTGGAGCATTGGTCAATCCAAAAGACATGACCAAGAACTCATAATGTTCATACCACGTAGAAAATGCAGTCTTAGGAACATCCTCAGAACGAATCTTCAATTGATGGTATCCCGATCGAAAATCTATCTTGGAGAAAACTCCAGCTCCTCTCAGCTAATCAAACAAATCATCGATCCTGGGCAACGGATACTTGTTCTTCACTGTCACCTCATTGAGCGCACGATAATCGATGAACATTCTTTAACTTCCATCCTTCTTTCTGACAAATAAAACTGGTGGTCCCCACGTCGAAGAACTAGGTCGAATGAAACCTTTCTCGAGCAACTCCTCAATTTGCTTCTTCATCTCAACTAACTTATCTACTGGCATTCGATATGGACTCTTCGCTATTGGTGCTGTTCCAGGCACTAAATAAATAACAAACTTAATATCCCGATCTGTCGCACAAACTTCCACTTTCTTGCCACTAGGGCTTTCCAATGACAAAACCCTTTGTGGAGGACCGAAATGGCGATCAGACGGGGAGGGGGGTGAATGATCCCAAATCTAAAATTTCCCCCGCTCAAAAATGATTCAATCAAGCCCACAAACAAATCAATCAAAAGGAGCAAATGGGAAGGAGTAACTGTTCTGTATGGGTGGTGCTACCGCAGGGAGACCGGTAGCACCGGACTCAAGAACAGCAGCAAGAACAGAGTCTGAAAACAGCATGACTCAAAAGCAAATCTTGAGGAATCTTTTGATCGGCTAGACAAAAACTTATGTAACTAGGTAGATTTGATCTTAAGGATGTCAGGAACTTATTCCAACCTTCAATCCAAAGATTGGAGTCAAAGTTCTGACCTTTTTGCCTAGGAAGGAAAAACACACCAAGTTCAGGCAAAGCACAAGAACTTGATCTTGGACTTGCTTGTGGGGTTTTGATGATCAAGATGATGTTGGACTTGCTCATGGGGTTTTGATGATCAAGATGATCTTGGACAACCGCCCACTTGTCACAGCAAGCAAGAAATCAAGTTAAAATCTTCGCGAATACGATCTATAAGAATGAATCACTCAAGAACGCAAGATCGGTTTCTTGCAATAAAAATACAACGATCCTTTGAAATAAGAGGCAACAGCAAGTAGAAGGAGGGGAGGCAAATCCAAATTGCGTATAAGTAGATTGCAAGAATGTAAGTACGGAGCTTAAATGCTTGAAAGTAAGTTACTGAATTTAATGCACAATGTAAATTCAAGCATTATAGAAAGTGTTCTGCATTTCTGGAAGGGAGGTTTACAAAGCCTCACAACAAAGTGGGCAAAAGCTCAACGGAGCCAAAAAAACTCTAAAACCTTTAAGAGGAGGAAGGCCACCCCTCCCCCTCTATTTATACTACCTTCGAGTCACCCTCCACCCTTGGACAAGATCCTTCTGCCCTAAGGACCTCCATCAAGGGTTAGGATAACTCCCACACACAGTGATGCGACAACGGCACGATCTTCCGATAGGTTCTATTTTTGCAGAACGGAGACGTTCGCGTTCAAAGGGCTTCCAATCAGCGAAGATTGAATCCTTGCAATCGCTACACCCACGCACCTGTCGTTATCAACCGTGCTCACGCCTGGATGACCTAACCACGAAGGTTAATTCCTGCACGCATTAGAAGAAACGAGCAAGAACAAGAAAGAAAGCAATCTGACAATTCAAAACGATCAAAGTTGAGGTTATCTCTTTCACCAAACCAGGTCTTGCGAC
Organism: Otatea glauca; assembly: GCA_036346275.1. Lineage (NCBI taxonomy): Eukaryota > Viridiplantae > Streptophyta > Magnoliopsida > Poales > Poaceae > Otatea > Otatea glauca. Next base: position 33,241,562 of record CM070729.1, read on the forward strand.
ACTACTCCGATGAACAAGTGTTTCACACGCAATGGGGAACAAACGTAGCAAAATAACCTGCCCTAAACTGATGACGGCGGCTTATTTTAATGATGTGGAAAGGGAGAGGGCAGCTGCGGCTAGGGAGAGGGTGTGCTAGGGTTGCCTCCCACGTCCACAACATGTGCTTGGACCCTCTGTCGAGATACAAGGCCCGTGGCCCAAAGAAAAGGTGGCGCAGCACCGTCCAGAAAATAGGATCCACTTGTTTCGACTATTTGGAAGCCTTCCCTATATAATTTGGAGGTGAGGTTAGATCCATTAGAAATATCATGAAATAACCTTTCAATAGAGTACTTATACACCTCCGAATGACGCCGTATGAGAAAGTTATGGCCGTTTGAATCCAAGGCTGTCAGGCTGACTCCAACTCGAATTGCAGCTCGAAATAATTTGCTCTCCGAATTGAGGATGGAGACTTGGCATGGCATCTTCGCCAATATTCCTAGGTAACAACAAATCACGATGTCCATTAGGTAGCATACCATCCCTATTAAAATAATTATGAACAGCAAGGAACGAGCTTACCTTATGATTTAATTGACGAGCACGAGCTCGTGTCATTGGACCTCGAAGTGGTGAAACATGAGGAACAGCGGTTGTAGTGTGTGTATCCAAGGAATGGATGTCCTCATCATCCTCCCCCTCTAAAATTGGAGTCGTCCTCGACTCAGGCTCAATTTCTTCTCCCACATACGACTTTAAATCTGAAATGTTAAATGTGGTACTAACCCCGAAATCTGCAGGCAACTCAAGCTTATAAGCATTGTCATTAATCTTTTCATGCACTTTAAAAGGACCAAGAGCTCGAGGCATTAATTTAGACTTTCTCAACCTGGGGAATCTATCTTTACGCAAATGTAACCAGACAAGATCACCATGTTCAAAGGTTAAATGTTTTTGACCCTAGCTACCATAAACTCTATATTTCTCATTCATCTTTTCAATATTTTCTTTAACCAATTCATGCATTTTCAGAACCAATTCAGCTCGTTTCTTAGCATCAAAATTAGATTTTTCAGAAGTAGGTAAAGGTAGTAAATCAATAGGAGCACGTGGATTAAACCCATATACTACATGAAATGGACTTTCCTTAGTGGTGGACTGTACTGCCCTGTTGTATGCAAATTCAATATGAGGTAGACGCTCTTCCCACATCTTCAAATTCTTCTTGAGGATAGCCCGTAGCATAGTTGACAATGTGCGATTGACGACTTCCGTTTGTCTGTCGGTTTGGGGATGACAAGTAGTAGAGAAAAGTGGCTTTGTCCCCAATTTATTCCATAAGCTTCTCCAAAAATGACTCAACAACTTCGCATCACGATCTGAAACAATGGTATTGGGCACGCCGTGTAAACGAACTATCTCCCTGAAAAATAATTCAGCAACATTTGTAGCATCGTCGCTTTTATGACAAGGTATAAAATGTGCCATTTTAGAAAAACGATCAACCACCACAAGTATACTATCCCTTCCCCTCTTAGTCCTAGGCAATCCTAACACAAAATCCATTGAAATATCCTCCCAAGGAATGCTTGGGACAGGAAGAGGCATATAAAGACCATGTGGATTCAAACGGGACTTAGCTTTATTGCAAGTGGTGCACCGTGACACATAGCGCTCGACATCACGCCTCATCTTAGGCCAAAAGAAATGGGTAGCAAGTACATCCTCCATCTTCTTCACTCCAAAGTGTCCCATCAAAACACCTCCATGCGCTTCCTGCAAAAACAAAAGGCGAACAGAACTAGCTGGAACGCAAAGCTTGTTAGAATGATATAATAATCCATCATTTAGCACATATTTATTCCAAGTTCTTCCTTCTCTACATTTCAGATAAGCATCTCTAAAATCCAGATCAGTGGCATACAAGTCCTTGATTGTTTCTAAACCAAAAATTTTATGATCAAGTTGTGATAACAAAGTATATCTCCGAGACAATGCATCGGCAATCACATTGTCATTACCTTTCTTATGCTTGATGATATAGGGCAACGATTCAATGAATTCAACCCATTTAGCATGTTGTTTATTCAGTTTCGCTTGGCTTCTAATATATTTTAAAAATTCATGATCGGAATGAATAACAAATTCTTTGGGCCAAAGGTAATGTTGCCATGTTTCTAACACATACACTAAAGCATACAATTCTTTGTCATATGTAGAATAATTCAGAGCAGGGCCATTCAATTCTTCACTAAAATATGCAACGGGTTTACCTTCTTGTAGTAACACTCCTCCTATGCCAATCCCACTAGCATCACACTCTAACTCAAAAGTCTTACCGAAATCGGGGAGTTGAAGTAGAGGGGTATTGGTTAGCTTCTCCTTTAACACATTAAAAACATGTTCTTGTGTTGGTCCCCAGTAGAAAAGAATGCCTTTCTTTGTTAACTCATTCAATGGTGCTGCAATAGTGCTGAAATCCTTCACAAAACGCCTATAGAATCCTGCAAGACCATAAAAACTTCTCACCTGTGTGACTGTCTTAGGCGTCGGCCAGCTCTTGATTGCTTCAATTTTCGCATAATCCACTTCTATCCCCTGTGGAGTAACAACATATCCAAGAAAAGAGACTCGATCCGTGCAAAAGGTGCATTTCTCAAGATTACCAAACGAATGTGCATCTCTCAAAGCATTAAAAACAGCACGTAAATGTTCCATGTGTTCTCTATGTGACTTGCTATAGATTAAAATATCATCAAAATAAACCACCATAAATTTCCCAATGAAAACACGTAAAACTTCGTTCATTACCCGTATGAAAGTGCTAGGTGCGTTAGTTAACCCAAAAGGCATGACTAACCACTCATATAACCCAAACTTAGTTTTGAAAGCAGTTTTCCATTCGTCTCCCAACTTCATTCTAATTTGGTGGTATCCACTTCGCAAATCTACCTTAGAAAAAAAATGATAGAACCACTTAACTCATGAAGCATGTTGTCTAACCTAGGAATAGGGTGACGATACCTTATTGTGATATTATTAATGGTTCTACAATCTACACAAATTCGCCAACTACCATCTTTCTTAGGAACCAAAATAACAGGAACGGCACAAGGACTAAGGCTCTCTCGTACATACCCTCGGTCCAATAAGTCTTGGACTTGGCACTGAATTTCTTTAGTCTCTTCGGGGTTGGTTCGGTAAGGCGCACAGTTTGGTAAAGTCGCCCCCGGAATCAAATCAAGTTGATGCTCAATTCCCCTCATAGGTGGCAGCCCTGGGGAAGTTCATCTGGGAAAACATCATCATACTCCTACAAAAGATTAATGACAGCAGGAGGCAAAGAGCTAGGCAATTTATATGGGAAAAATAAGCCTCTTTGCAAATCAAAGCATAGCAAGCCAAATCAGACTCATCAAGCGCATGTAAATCAGATTTTGTAGCAAGCATGTTAGCACCTTTCAATTTAATTCCCGCCTTCTTAACACTTGGTGCTTCCTTTTCCTTTTTAGGTGGGTAAACTTCTTTAGCTACATCCTGATTTTCAGTGTTACTTTCCTTCACCTGACGTTCTTTTTCAGCTCTTTCTAACTCATCTTTCAAAATGGCACAGGGGTCATTGGAATTAATTCAATGATTCTTCCTTTATGTATGAAAGTGTATTTATTGCTTCTACCATGGTGTAAAGCATCAGTATCATATTGCCAAGGCCTACCTAAAAGCAAAGAACAAGCTTGCATAGGCACGATATCAAAATCTGCATGATCATGGTAGGTACCAATTGAAAAATGCACTCTTGTCGGGACCCGAATTTGCAAATCCGGACCCTCTGTGTATACCGCACTAGTCCAGGATCACGCTAGTGCACACAGGCTCAACATAGATGCTATCATAGTCATACACAGCGGAATATAGCATAACTTCAATAATTAATAGTAATCTGTTGTCTTACATGATTATTGCCACAGGGCTTATATAAGAAATAGCAAATAAGCAAAGAAAAAAAATAAATAAGCGTAGCAGCTCCCGCTTCACCGCAGTAACCGATGAGGCTCGGACCCTAAGCATTCGTGATCCATATAATCCTCCTCCACGAAGGGCGTAGATTCTTCCTCTTTTGAAGTTGTTGTTGTTGGGGTGAGTACATAAAGCACTCAACAAGTTATGCACAGCAATGCAAGTCTAATATTCTATATGCTTGGCTTAATCCAAAGGAATGGCTAATATGGCTATTTTTTGCAGTAGAGCGGCATTTAACAAGAATACAGTAAATAGGTTGAAAAGCAGTAAAACAATAACAGTAATTAATAGATTCAGCATTTATGAAGTAAACCAAATTTCCCATCCTAAATCAATTTCCACCTCCTATGGCACCCTGCCATCCCAACAAGTTTTTGTTTAACAAAAGTCTAACCCTTAACTGTAATTCCCGAGCATTGCCCAATACCGTGAGCATGGCTATTCGAATAGATTGTACACTATGCAGAGGTTATGCACTTTACCCACACGATACAACCAAACACCACTAAGGCGAGTGATCATAACAAAGCCTTTACAATGCTACACCTAAACCCAAGATCGCTCGCTAAGGTTTCAACATCAAGGGTTAAACCACCACAACAGGCCCCCTCTTGCGCCATGTGAGTTAAACCGTAAACCCGGACTCACTGCTCACCACGACAAGATACAAAATCTAGGCTTCACAAATTATTCACTAGGTTGTCCCATTCCGCACATGTGGTTGCAAGAGAGACTCAGGTCAAAGGCTTGCAAGGTTAAGTCCTTAAAGTGATTAAGGCAAGACTTCCACATACCCCTGCCAATCCTGGCCCACCTTGGCACACTGCCCCTTACCACTTGCCCCAATCTAAATCATTACCACCCCAGTTGATTACCAAGCACCACGTGCCCCCCCCACATTTCAATCTAGTTGTGTGACCTCCTCGCCACGACAACTTGATAGCACTGTGTGACAACACATGACACACAAATTCTTAAACATTGTTCCATATTCCATTAGTCAAGATTAAGTGACAACATTCGGACACATGTGATGACGTGGCATGGCTAAGTAATCTACAACGGTCTAACTAGTCCCATGTTGATTATTAATATTAACCAACTATAATTCCACATCCTAGGGTGACAATTAGATCATGACATAAAATTGACAAGGTGTGATTTAATTCAATTAGGCATATCATCTAATTCCCAAATTAATTGAAATCATTTATACACATAAAATATCATGCATAATTTAAAAGACAAAATAGCAATTTGGTGAAATTGGGTGCAACATGATCAAAGCACAACTTTCCTTAGAGTAGGTGCTGGTCTTGCTCTAAGCTTGGGTCTTGAAGCGATGAATCTTCCTCCGGATCACCGAAAGCGCTCAACGCTCACGCAAACGATGCCAAAATAGCAAATAAACACCAAAACAGAGAGAAACCAAACTCCAAAAATAAAATAAAATTCTCCAATATATAGATCTTGATTTTACAAATTTTTAGAAATTTGAATCACTCAAATCCGAGTTAAAATGCAAAAGATATAGCCTTTTGAAGTTTGAATAAATACCGAAAATACAGAAAATAGAATTTCCGATTTTCCAGAATTATTTTTCATCAAAAGATTTTTATTGCGCAGTGCTAACGCCACCCTGCCCTGACCAATCAGGCGCTGCCACGTCAGCTCGGCGCATGGACCCGGTCCACGGAACGGCCTCTAGTTCACCGTGGACGCGGCCCACGGCGCCTCGCGCCCCGCGCCCGCCACGCGGTGACCCCGGATCGTCTGCGACGCGCCGTGCCGATGCTCGACACGCGGCGCGCATCCGGGTGACGATCCGACGACTATCGATCTACTCCAACACGGCACTATCCTGACCGCTCATCTTAGATCTAACGGTCCATCTTACCGGAGAGGTTCACTGCTGATGAGGATGACGTGGCGTGATCTGGACGGTTCGGCGAAGATCCAACGGCTGCGCGAAGCTCTGAGACACGGCGGCGGGCTTGCACCGGAGCGGAGGAAGACGACCACCCGAACGGCGCTTCGGCGCGACTCCGGCGAGAAGAAGCAGCAGACTCGACGCAGCACGACGCGAGGAACTCGGATCTAGAACCCTTGCGACAGACGGCGGCTTGACGACTGCGGAACCCAAAGAAAACCGCGGTGGCGAAGAGCAAACTCCGGCGAGCTCCTGCGAGGCTAAAGCGGCGACTCAACGGCGAAGGCTAGCACTGGCGGATGCGCTCTGGGATGGCAATCCTCAGGGTGCGGACGGCGGCTTTATAGCTCTCGGCGCGCGCGCGAAAGGAAACCCTAAATCACGCGGCGCGAATTCGAAACCGAATCGAACGACAACCGAGAGCCGTCCGACGGCGATCAACGCCACGATTAGATCCGGCGATACGATCCGATCCTTTCTTTCCAAAACCGACGGGCGCGATCTTGGCCTTCCAAAAACAACGCGAGGAATTCTCTCCGCCCGATCTTGATCCAACGGCCGAAGGCGCTAGGGTTTCGGTGAGATGCAGATCGTCCAATGGAAATCCAACGGCCAAACGCGGGGTGGTGGGGAAACGGGCTGAACGGGCCGCACGCCGGGTTGACGCACACAAGATCGGGCTTCGCCCGATCGCTTCACCAATTTTTCAAAAGTTTTTTGATTTAAAATAATTCCCAAAATTAGATTAATTCATTTAAGGTAATTAAAATATCAAGAAAAATCCAAGAAAATTCTCATAAATACTTCGAGACATTTTGAATCCAAATAAAATATTTTTGGCAAAACTTTATATTAGTTTTATCTATATATAATTAGTTTTCACCAAAGGTTCAATATACTTAATTAAAATAAATTCTATTAAATCCCAGAAAATCCAATAATTTCAGAAAATCATTAAAATGCACATAAGTGAAACTATAGGCCAAATTTTGTGTTGTTACAACTCTCACAATCTTATTTACCTTCAACTTACCGCAGGAGTTGAACCATTGAATTTAATATGGTCGCGGGTGCTGCTGCGTGGTCAAGCCATGCTTCTCGACCAACTCAATGCTAGCAAGATTATTGCAACTACCTCCATCGATGATGACGCGACATGATCTTTCCTTCACAACGAACTTTGTTTGGAACAAGGTGTGGTGCTGATTTTGCTCTGCTCTCTCCATTTGAGCACTAAGTACTCGCTGTGCTACAATACTCATATACCTCTCAGAAGTTTCAGCTCCAAATCTGTCCACTCCATCATCATCACTACCCGTCGCATGTTCGTCACATGCGCGGTTAGCTGAAACAAGCGCCAAATCTTCATCATCAATATCACTAGCACTAGTATACTCACAATCATCTTTGGCAATGAGCGCTCGCTGATTTGGACAGTCTTTCATCACATGACCCCATCCCTTACAGCGGTAGCACTGCGTGTCACGTGTCCTACCTGTGAAAGCAATTGATGACGCGTTCTTTGCCGGTGCTTGCACCGTCGCTAATTTGCTTACTGCGGAAGCACGTGGTTGTGGCGTAGAATCAACGGAACGTGCACGGAAAGAAGATGATGTAGAGCGACCAGTAGAAGGTGCCGCAGGTGGCACCCTAGGTGTGGCCCGAGTTGGAGCAGATCCTCCAGAAGTAACTCCTCGTGATCGAGCTTGTCGTCCCTGTACTTCCCTTTCAGCTTTGCAAGCAAGATGGAACAAATGAGTGATATTATGATAATCCTTATACTCTAGTATGTCTCGAATTTCACGATTTAAGCCCCCAAAAAATCTAGACAATTTTGCATCCTCATCTTCTTGCACTTTACAACGCAACATACCAGTTTGTAACTCCTGATAATACTCTTCTACGGACTTATTACCTTGGTTCAAGCGTTGCAATTTATTCAATAAATCTCTAGCATAATATGAGGGTACAAATCTAACTCGCATGCATTCTTTCAAACCATTCCAAGTGGTTGGGACATTATCTGTTTGTTTAATTTAATGCCACCAATAAGATGCAAAGTTAGTAAATTCACTAGTGGCAAGTCTTATTCTTTGTTCTTCCAGGACTTCAAAGCATGAAAAAGTTTTATCCACAGATAGCTCCCATTCTAAATATTCATCCGGATTATAACGACCCGCAAAAGATGGCATGGTAAACTTAACTTTAGAAAATGCATCATTAACATTACCATGATGTCGATTAGCATTACCATTGTTACCTCCCATACCATGACGATTGCAGCGAAGACGATCGCGAAAACGGGCATTCCGTTCAACATCTTGATCCATATTGCCGACACTTTTTTCTCCTTCATCATCCTCTATGTCGTCGGTAGGGAATGCTTCCTCATCTCTAGGGGCAGCAAGATTGCCCTTCCTTCGACCTCCATTGAGAGGTGCAGGATCTGTAGGTGGAGGCGGCTGCCTCTCTAGGTACTCCATTCTAGTGACGAGGTTAGCAATGCTCCGCTCAATTCGCTCCATCCTATGTTCATTGTCTTGAGCAAAAGCTTGGTGAGGTCTGCATCGATGCCTCTCAACGCGCTTTGATGATCCTCCACGTACTTCATGAGCTCAATTTTTGCAACACATTCATCTCCATCTGGAATTTCTTTATGTGATCCTGTCATTGTTAGTAGAAGACAAGAAGGAAAAATGGAGTATATATTCTTCCTATCAACTACTAGGTGGTGGACAAAAGGGAAAAGATCACTCTCGCTCAAGCTTCTTACCAAGCTCTTGCAAGTTTCTTACCAACTGTGACAGGTGGTGCAATCCGGTAGGCTGGTTCGTGATAACCTGTGACAATGGTGGGGTATGCGATTGCAAAGTAAAACCTGCAACTGAATTGGAAGAGAGTGGAGCTCGGAAGGCTATGTATGAGTAGCAAAGGTTATGCAACAATTCAAATCGAAATTGCAAACCGAAAAGTAGTCCCAAGCTAGTCTATGTTGCCGCCTAAACTCGTCACAGACCTAGTTATGCGAAGTGCAGCACACAAATATACAAAGGACACAGAGGATTCCAGCACTTCTGAATTTTTTTTTCAGTGCGGCTTTTTTTTCTTTTTTTTTGCACTGGCCTTTTTCTCTTCTTTTGGTGCGGCTCTCTTTTTTTTGTCTTTTTCTTAGAGGTATACTATCCCTCTCAACTGAAAAAAAGGATGGAAAACAACAATCCCATATTTTCGAACGAGATAAAATGCTAAACAGATGACTGAAAGATGACAAAAAGATGGCACCGAAACTTCCAGGGCCCAGAACTTAGTCTTAGAGGCCGATTTTGAGGGTCGAAAAGTGCATAGGTCTAAAGACTGTGGATTTTTCAAATGCGCTTCGTCGTCCTCTTCGAAACAAAAAAAATAGACCCAAATCGAAGTCCATATACAAAAGTTATGCCTGTTTTACTGAACGCTACAAGAACCCTTCTTCTTCTCGGACACAAAATCCGAACTGATGCCCTAGGATTTCCACGGCAAACAAACTCGATCGCTACAACCAGGAAAAGACTCAATCTAGACTCGACAACATAATGACAAAGCGGGGGACAACAATTCAATAAAGCAAAAACCGAAAGAAAGTGCAAAGGATCAAAGGGGTTTGGACAGCGGAAACAAGGACAATGATGAACGCATGTATTTTTGGGGCCAATTTTTTTTTGGACACTTGGATGACGGAAAACTAATCAATGGGGAAAATACGAATTACCTAACGGGCAACGCAGCTCTGATACCACTTGATGCGACAACGCCCCGATCTTCCGATAGGTTCTATTTTTGCGGAACAGAGACGTTCGCGTTCCAAGGGCTTCCAATCAGCAAAGATTGAATCCTTGCAATCGCTACACCCACGCACCTGTCGTTATCAACTGTGCTCACGCCCGGATGACCTAACCACGAAGGTTAATTCCTGCAAGCAATAGAAGAAACAAGCAAGAACGAGAAAGAAAGCAATCTGACAATTCAAAACGATCAAAGTTGAGGTTATCTCTTTCACCAAACCAGGTCTTGCGACACTACTCCGATGAACAAGTGTTTCACGCGCAATGGGGAACAAACTTAGCAAAATAACCTGCCCTAAACTGTTGACGGCAGCTTGTTTTAATGATGTGGAAAGGGAGAGGGCAGCTGCGGCCAGGGATAGGGTGTGCTAGGGTTGCCTCCCACGTCCACAACCTGGGCTTGGACCCTCTCTCGAGATACAAAGCCCATGGCCCAAAGAAAAGGTGGCGCAGCACCGTCCAGAAAACAGCAGCCACTTGTTACGACTATTGGAAGCCTTCCCTATATAATTTGGAGGTGAGGTTAGATCCATTGGAAATATCATGAAATAAACTTCCAATAGAGTACTTATACACCTCCGAATGATGCCGTATGAGAAAGTTATGGCCGTTTGAATCCAAGGCTGTCAGGCTGACTCTAACTTGAATTGCAGCTCGAAATAATTTGCTCTCCGAATTGAGGATGTAGACTTGGCATGGCATCTTCACCAATATTCCTAAGTAACAACAAATCACGATGTCCATTAGGTAGCATACCATCCCTATTAAAATAATTATGATCAGTGAGGAACGAGCTCACCTTATGATTTAATTGACGAGCACGAGCTCGTGTCATTGGACCTTGAAGTGGTGAAACATGAGGAACAGCGGTTGTAGTGTGTGTATCCAAGGATTGGATGTCCTCGTCACACAGCCTTACATGGGCTAACCTAACACCCAACAAGCATATCGGGTTTTTAAGGCATGCTAACTAGACCTGCTACTCTATCACCTAGACCGCGATCTGACGGCTCTCCTTTATCCGAGTGGCTCCTAGCTAACATATCATCCATTCCTTGTCTTCTGGGTTCACAGTGACTCCGTCTCCGACCATCTTCCGGCGATCCTCGACCATTTGGACCTCCGGCGCACCTCGCCTAGTCCTAGTCATCCTTCGCCTCACCATGACCTAGCACCGTCGTCCTGCAACCACCATAAACAAGGAAACACATCACATAGCATTGATCACTTTGCTCAAATCGAGTCGATGAGTCGATATCGAGCATCGAGCAACCCTACTCGATACTTATCGATTCTCACTCTACTCGAGTCAGTCGACCACAAACCGATGGGGCATAACTCGACCAAACCAGAACTTGGTAGTAGTAGAACTAACCAACCGCTCGACCTGGCAGCATCCATACTCGATACTTCTCGATTCTCACTCTACTCGAGTCACTCGACCACTGGTCTTCGACCAGTCAAAGTATAGACCACTCGAGGTCCGACCACTGGTCTTCGATCAGGACAGAGTCAAATCAAACTCAACTTTGAGCACCAAGAGCTCGAAACAGTCAATTACTCATCACACACTTTGGTAGACCTCCACATGGTCTTTCAATCTCCCCCATGATGAGTATATTGACAAACACCCGAAAGTCAAAAAATTTTGAGTTTGAGAAGAGAAGAGAATGAATCAATTAGGATAAAAAGCCGAACTTGATCCAGAAAGAAAGAAGATAAGGACCTGACCAAGTTGACAGAAAGGATTTTAGAGCAAAAATCAAGCAAGAACAAGTTTTCCAGAAAAGCTCTAAATATAATTATGATCCTAAAAATTAGAAAGATTTCACAAAGATCATAAGAGATAAAAATGATGTCTATTCTACAATTTCTCCCCCTTTTGGCAATATAGACATCAAGATGGTAAATTCTTCCCCTTTACACATGTATGCATGAAATGCATCCTAAAAGAGCTTTGAGAATTATCCAAGTGACCATATAGACAAATAATGACACCAAGCTACTCAAGTTCAGATTATGCTAAACAAAGACATGTCCAAGTGCAAATATCAATTTTGCTAGCAAGCACAAAGAAGGCGATGTCATTTTTGCTTGATTTAACAAGTGCAACACTAAGCATAGTTTCTAAACTAGAAGCACAACCATACAATAGATCAAATGGAGAACCTAGAGTTCAACCTACTCAACACTTTGGGGAATCTAGAAGTGCATACAAGGTCCTTCAAGCTCATTTTTCAATTAATACAAGTTTTTCTTTAAGACTTTAAAAGACATAGCGGGGTGCAAATTTTTGACATTATTTGCATTCTTTACCCACTTTATTTTTTTATATTTGTATTTTTTAGTGAGATTGACTCAAGCCATAGTCGACCATCTCAAGAAAGGCTCTTAAGAGGATGGTCTTGGTCATACACAATACATTCCAAATTCATCCCATGTGCAACGGGAGGCAGTCCTGTGAATGTAAGGTTTTGAGATCAATTTGCACAAAAAGAGTCAATTTTTTTCATTTTAGTACACAGATCTATGAGCAAATTAAGGACTCGTGTATGGATCTACCTAGCTTCACCCAAGTTGCTATAGGGACTCTAGTAGAAAACCAATATTTCACAAATAACGGCATGCGCACATAGAGAGGAAACATAGCAGGTAAAAGCAACATGTTTCATCAAGTTTTCATTTAAAGCATTAATTTTCAAATTTTAACAAGCTTAGCAAAATGAATCAAAATGAACTTGAACATATCTAAGCTAGCATTTTTCTTCATGAAAGTAGCAGGGTACATAGCATGATTAGAAGTTCATTTGCATAATAGACAAAGCTCGTCAAATAGAAAGTGAAGTCTATATGCAATGCATGAAGTAGATTCTCAAACTCCCCCTCAACAAGTGAATCAATTTTAAGCATAAATCTGGTTCAAGTTGGGTTATTAGCAGAATTAAGCTCGAAGAGGGGTCCAAATGAACTCAATCGAAACTAGAAACATAGGATGAAGAGAAGAAGTCGAGAAACTGCAAACTGGGTGCCTATAGAGCATACAAAAGATAGAAGAGAACACTATAGCTCAAAAACACCCAGAAGATGCAGAGGAAAAGAAAAGCTAGAAGAAAATTTATATAATTCATAGTATACAAACCAGCTCATCCTCACAATAATCCATAAGGGCACACGACGCCAAGCTCACTCCTCAGGGCAACAAACCTGGAGCTATCTAAAGGCTTGGTAAAGATATCGGCTATCTGATGGTCACTCTCTACAAACTAAAGCGTGATATCCCCCTTCTCCACATGGTCTCTAAGGAAGTGATATCTAATATCAATGTGCTTGGTCCGGGAATGCTACACTAGGTTCTTCGCAATACAAATAGCAGAAGTGTTGTCACAAAAAAGTGACACACTCTCTATCTCTAACCCAAAGTCCCGCAAGGTCGATCTCATCCAAAGCACTTGACTACAGCAACTAGCTGCAGCAACGTACTCGGCCTCAGCGGTGGACTGCGCAACTCCGGACTGCTTCCTAGATGACCAAGAAATAAGAGAAGTGCCAATAAATTGGCAAGTGCTAGAAGTGCTCTTCCTATCTATCCTACAACCAGCAAAGTCTGCATCGAAAAAGCTCAAAGGGACAGACAAAAAGAAGAAGAGTACCAAATACCATAGTCAATGGTAGCTCGAAAGTACCTGAAAATACGCTTCACCGCCTGGCGGTGAGATACTCGAGGAGAAGCCTGAAATGGAGCGCACAGACACACAGCAAAATCTATGTCCGACCTCGAGGCAGTAAGATACAGGAGGAAGCCGATCATGCTCCGAAACTCCTTTTGATCAACTGGCTCACCATCCTCATCAGGCTCGAGGACAACAGAGGTGGCCATAGGAGTCATCACCGGCTTGCCGTCAGACATATCGAAGCGTTTTAGGAGGTCTCGAGTGTACTTGCCTTGATGCAAGATAGTGCCCTCCCGAGTCTGCTTGATTTGGAAGCCGAGGAAGTAGCTAAACTCGCACATCATACTCATTTCAAACTCTATGGTCATCATTTATGAAAACTGAGACACAAGAGAATGCGAAGAGCTACCAAAGTTAATATCATCCACATAAATCTAGACGATGAGGAAATAAGAATCTTGGTGTCTCATGAACAGAGTCTTGTCTACTATACCCATTTTAAAACCATGGCAGAGAAGATAGTACTTAAACGTTTCATACCAAGCTCTAGGAGCCTACTTATGTCCATACAAAGCTTTAGAAAGATTGAAGACATGGTTTGGGTATATGGGGTTCTCGAATCCTGGAGGCTGCCTGACATACGCCTCTTCCTCAATATATCCATTGAGAAATGCACTCTTGACATCCATTTGATAAAACTTGAAGCCCTTAGTTGCAGAAAATGCAAGCAGGATCCTAATAGGCTCTAGTCTAGCTATAGGGGTAAAAGTCTCCTCAAAGTCAAGACCATCGACTTGAGAAAAGCCCTGTGCAATTAGCCTAGCCCTGTTACTAATGATAACCCCATCCTCACTCTGCTTGTTCTTGAACACCCACTTGGTCCTAATGACATTTTGACCAGATGGGGGCTCGACAAGGTGCCATACCTTGTTCATCTCGAAGTTTTTGAGTTCCTCATGCATAGCATTAATCCATGATTTATCGGATAATGCATGAGAAACATCCTTCGGCTCAAAGGAGGCAACAAAGGCTAAGTGAAGGCAGAAACTGGACAAACCTGATTTTGAGCTAGTGACCCGCTCAAACAGATCACCAATGATTTGATGAGGTGGATGATGTTTCTGAATATGGCGGGGAGGTCCAAAAGCAGATGTTGCCTCTACCTCATGCACAGAAGAGGTAGGATCAGAGCCACTAGCAGCATGAGAGTCAGAACGCAATGGCTGGTCTCCCTAAGGTATAGAAATGGAAACAGGAGGCACTCCGGTGTAGAGGGGATTGGATCAGGTGGAACACCATCATCTCCATCATAATCATCCTCTATAAAGATGGTCTCAGAGAGGGAAGAAGAGCCTGAAATTTTAGGTCTAGCTCCTGGGCTAGCCTCATCAAAAGTCACCACACAGGTCTCTATGATCCTATTCAACTCACAACTCCACACCCTATAGCTACGAGAAGAAGTCGAGTAACCCAGAAAAACACCATTAGAAGAGCGAGACTCAAACTTATCCAGGTTGCCAAACTTCAAGATGAAACACATGCAAACCAAACACACGAAAATGAGAAACACTAGGATTTCGCCCATACCTCCACTTGAAAGAAGTGCGGTGCAAATGTGCTCTCAAGAATACTCGACTAGACATATGGATAACAGTAGCTATAGCCTCAACCCAAAACTTATGAGGAGTACTGTACTTGTCTAGCATCGTCCTGACCATCTCAACTAGAGTTCTATTCTTCCTTTCCACTACGCCATTTTACTGAGGGACGTAGGGAGAGGAGAACTAATGCTCTAAACCAAACTCCACATAGAAACTCTCAAAGTAGGAGTTCTTGAACTTCATGCCATTATCACTACGTATAGCTCGTAAGGCACCTGTGAGCTCGATAGACAACCTACTAACCAAACCCCCTGAAATGAGTAAAAGACTACATCCTTCGAGACCATGAAAAACACCGAAGAATACCTCGAAAAATCATCGACAATGATAAGGACATACCACTTCCCACTTGATGACTGCACTCGAGCTGGATCAACAGTGTCCATATGTAAAAGCTATCCTTGTGCATCAGTCATCACAACAGTGATTGGAGGATGAGAAGCAGAAACCATCTTGCCATGTCGGCAAGGAGAGCAAACTAAGTCTTTGACCATCTTGAGTTTAGGCAAATCACGAATGAGATCATGATTGCTAACTCGAGTCAAATGGTCGAAGCCGATATGACCAAGTCTCCTATGCTAGAAGGAGAGATCACGAGACTCAGAAGCAATCAAACACCAAAGAGAGTTTTCAGAAGAAACAGAAAAATCAGCACAGAAGACTCTCCCAAATCTAGAAATCCCACAAACTAACTCCTCTGATGAATCAAGGATTCTACAGGTGCTACTCTTAAAGCTTACCTTGAAAGAGTCATCGATAAGCTGAGAAACAAAAAGCAAGTTGTTGCAGCTTACTCACTAAGTCAACATCCTTAAGAATGAAATTGTTACTAATGCAGATGGTACCTTTAGCAATGATTCTACCTGATGAAGCATCCCCAAAAGTGAATACTCATCACCAAGGGCTCGGACTAGGGAAGAGAACCAATCAGAATCTTTGGTCATATGACGAGAACAACCAGAGTCAACAATCCAAACCTCTCTCTTCCCCATCCGATGATCCTGATCAAGCCAAAAGAGAAAGAGATGATTCAGTAGTGGGATAAAGTGAAGACCTGGGAACCCAATACTAAACCACACGACACCTCAGAGCACCAGTTATGGAAGAAGAAGACTGGACTCAAGTGTCTCTCTGACGCTCAAATCTCACAAGATCAGTAGCAATCCTAATAGAAGATCTAGGAGTTGAAACTGGTTTCGCCCGCCGTAGAGCAAAGACCGAACCACCCCAGTAAGGCTGCCTGAATCTCCTACTAGAAAACACCTCACGTCGTTGATATCTACCTCAATAGGAAAAACGAGGAATATCAAGAGGATGGCGGAAAGACTGACCACGAATAACTCTAGGACTAAAACTCGAATGAACAGCATGAAAATCGAATCCTAGACGTTGCCCAAAAACAGGCAACTCTCTAACCTGTCTAGCAGTAGAGCGTGCCTTAGAAGCACTCAGAGTCTAGGGATGACCCTGAATATCCCTAAGAGTAGCAACACGCTCACGTCTTATGATCTTGGCGTGCCTAAAGCAGAAATCTACCAAATGTCCATCCTTCTAAGGGAAGGTGCAAGTATACTTCGCCTTGCTAGAGGCAGAAGTAACAGGAGAAGCAACCTTCTGATCAGAGATCCCATAGACAACCTGATACGAGGGGTGCCCGACCTTCACGGCGTAGAATCGAAGATACTCATGAAACCCGACAAATCTTGTGCAGCCAACCGTTGCAAGTGCAACAACCTGCAGCACGGAGTTCGCCCAACCTCACGTTGTCCACTCAATCAAGTCAAGCGGATTACAATCCTTGCTGCAATCACAAAGAGCTTGCAAGAACAACGGGAAGGAATGCACAATCTCAGAGATGTTTTAGCCGGTGGCATGAAAACCCAAGAACATGCATAGCATATCTATTTCAATATTCAGATTGTCTAACCAAAACACAAAAGGGTGTCTCTCTATATATACGAGAGGAGAGGAAGACAAAAGGTTGGCAAGGACCAAACATAATGGTGGTGCAGCACCCAACACAAGAGGAGACCGTCGCACGTTTTTGAACGCTGTGACCAGTTCGAATGGAATTTAATTATGAGGCTAGATCCACTGGAAAGGGCACGAAATTATCTTTCCATCAAGTACTCACATGCCCCAAACCGAGTCCGTTTCCATTCTCTAGGTCCATTTGAATTCAGACTTGTCATTGAAGGCCGAGTGAAGCTCTTTCGTGTTCCCACCTTGCATGGTAATTTGTCTTTGCTTCTCTTGATCTTCTCTTGGGTGTTCACACTTCCTTTCATCACGTTCATACCTGAGAGTATTTAAAATAGTTGCATTAGGTAGCAGCTGACTCTCACAAGAAAAGTAGTTCTTATTAAGGGGCAAATTCACCTGTTGATTGATTTGTTTAGCACGGGCACGTGTTAATGGTCCTTGGAATTGTTTTAGATTATCTTGACCAATAGTAGGGGAAGGAAATGATGATGATGTTATGCTGCCCGTATCACAACCCCGGCAGATCTAAACATAGTGGAGCTCACACTGGGAGCTACCACGATCTTGCCACTCTTGGAGTCACTCACAATGGTGGGAGGATGCGCCCTAGCGTGCTCCAAGTAGTCAAATCCTAGACCCTGATTGAATCGGCTAATCTTGGATTGGTCTAGAATGAGATTGAGCTTCTTCTTGCCTTCAACAAACTTCTTGAGACTGCTAATGAGATACTCACACTCCCAAAAGAAAGAGGCACATGAAGGATAGGGAAGAGAAGAAGAAGAAGAAGAACCAGACAGAGAAGAACTACCAGCACGTGCATTTTTCTCCCTCAACACAGCTGCCTCAATCTTTAGGGCCTCACAAGAAATGCAAGGGGCATTTATAATCCTAAATGTCTGGGCCTCAAACTTCTTCTTATGTTCAACTTGGATTTTATCCAAGTTCCCCTCAATCTCAGCATATCGCAAGCAACTTTCTTGTGACTTATCTAGTAAGTCCTTATCAAGTTTAGCACACTTGATATTTAGAGATTCATTATCAAGTTTTAGTTGTTTACAGCCCTCACATGAGCTGACTGGGTCCTTAGAAGCAAGTATTTCAAGTCCATCATTTCTAAAAGAAAGCTTCCTAAGGTGAGTGCTCATGGCATCAATTTCAACAATCAATTTAGGGCAATTTTCACATGATGCGCTAGTGTGAGCATGATGAAAACTAGCATCTTCAGAAATAGTATCAATAGAACGAGTGCTAGCATTCTTTGACCTAAGACTCTCAAGCTCAAAAACCACACTATCATACATAGTCCTTAGGTTCTCAAGCTACACAAGCAAAGCATCGGAAAGTGTACAGTCATCGGAGACTCGGGAGGGAGAAGATCTAAGATAGGCCAACTCCCTAGTGAAGGTACCTACTTCCTTCTCTAGCTCCATTGTCGACTTTTGTGGTTGGCATTAAATTTACGGGGCAGGCGCTAGATTTCAAACTCGAAGGTCACACAAGACAAAGGTTAAGACAGGTTCAAGCCCTCGACGGAGGAGGTAATACCCTAGTCTTGTGTGTTGGGATTATGTGGATCTCTTGGATCTAAGGTTGCTCGATGTTTTTGTTATTGCCCGCCCTCTCCCTTATATAGCGGGGGTGGGGCGGTTTACAGAGTCCCGATCGGTTAAGAGATTCCGATCGGTTATTGGATACTAATCGGTTATAGGATAGAGTTTACATCTTTATCTTACCCTGCTAACAACTCGGATTACAACCGTATCTCTTATATCTAAATATATGTTCAACTATCTCTAGGATGTATCCCCTTCCGCACGGCAGCAAGGCTTGGCGCGAAACTTATCCTTTGGGCCTTCCTCTCGGCCCTGTCTCTCCCTTAGGCACTTCTGGGCCAGTTATGAAGATACCTGGGTTCTTATATTCCACATCCATACACCTAGATCTAGCTCTAGCATGAAATTTTCCTAGCTTGCAGAAAGCTTCATTGAGCTGGTCATATAGGAGGGTACCTCGTTCGAGTCGCTGTAGAGCTCGGAGTCGCTGATGCCGTTGGCGTCTGCCATGAAGCACATCCTGGTGAAGTCATCGCCACCTTTAGTCTTCTCTTGCGGATCATCCTCACCCTCGTCGCTCCAGGTCTCCGTGTCGAAGAGGCTAATATCATCCAGTGCGGTGAGGATGCGGTGGAAGAGCTTCTTTTTCTTCAAGAAGTTGTGGTACTTCTTCTCACATGTCGGGTCGCGAGCTGGAGGCTTCTTGTTGCGGTTCTTGTAGATATAGTCATTCTTTGATGAACCGCCAGAGTCGATCTTGCCCTTCTCCAGTTTGGGACAATTCGCTCGAATGTGGTTGGGGCCACCACACTCGAAGTAGGTGATCATGCCACCTCTCTTTTTCTCCCTCACCCTCTTGTATGCATGACAGAATTTGCGAGCCAAAAGAGCAAGCTTTTTTTCTGAAAATTTTTCCAGTTGGTCATCGCTTAGATCGCAAAGGCTAGAGAGGGAGAAACCAGAAATAGAATTCGAAGTGGATCCAGTGAGATCAGTGACCAAAGATATCGACTGAGATTTCATCTTGCTAGAGACGACATCGATCTTATGAGTCTTAAGTCGGGAATAAAGCCCGTCAAGAGTCAGAGTCGATAAGTTGGTAGTGTCCTCGATGGTGGTCATCTTCATCTCCTAGACTCGAAGATCGAGTGTGGTCAAGAAGTGGCGAGCATTATCCGAGTCAGGGTATATGCAACCGACTGCTCGGAGATCACTCAAAATCTTTGTAAATCGACCAAAGCACTCGTCAAGATTCTCACCAGCATGTTGATCAAACTTGTTGTAATCACGCTTGAATTGGTCCTGTCTTGATTTGGGTGGTGCCCTCATGGCAAGCTTTGAGGGTCACCAAAATCTGATGAGTAGAACGAAGGTGAGAAATCCTATCATACTCACTGCGGCTAAGACCCTATATGAGGATGTTTATTGCCGTTATCGTTTGCCTCAACGTCAGCCATATTACCGGCCGTGACATTTTCATCAGCAGGAACCTCATACGGGAGTTTCACCTTCTGCCATATTAGGAAGCCCTGAGCAGTGATGTATGACTCCATCCGTGGCTTCCAAAAAGGAAAATCAACTCCAGAGAAAATAGGAGGCTTGGTGGAATACTTGTCCATCGCCATGACTCTTGAGACCGGTCAAGATCTATGGAAGAGCAAAAATCGGCTCTACTACCAATTGGTGGACCGAAATGGCGATCAGAAGGGGGTGAATGATCCCAAATATAAAATTTCTCCCACCCAAAAATGATTCAACCAAGCCCACAAACAAATAAATCAAAAGGAGCAAATGGGAAAGAGTAACTATTCTGTATGGGCGGTGCTACCGCAGGGAGACCGGTAGCACCGGACTCAAGAACAATAGCAAGAATAGAGTCTGAAAATAGCATGCCTCAATAGCAAATCTTGAGGAATTTTTTGATCGGCTAGACAAAAACATATGAAACTTGGTAGATGTGATCTTAAGGATGTCAGGAACTTATTCCAACCTTCAATCGTAAAGATTGGCACCAAAGTTTTGAAGTCAAAACACAAAAACATGATCTTGGACTTGCTCGTGGGGTTTTCATGATCAAGATGATCTTGGACAACCTCCCACTTGTAATAACAAGCAAGAACTCAAGTCAATATCTCCGCGAACACGATCTGTAAGAATGAATCACTCAAGAACACAAGATCGGTTTCTTGCAATAAAAACGCAACAATCCTTCAAAATAAGAGGCAATAGCAAGTAGGAGGGGAGGCAAATCCAAATTACGTATAAGTAGATTGCAAGAATGTAAGTGCGGAATTTAAATGCTTGAAAGTAAGTTGTTGAATTTAATGCATAATGTAAATCTAAGCATGATAGAAAGTTTTCTGCATTTCTGGAAGAGAGGTTTACAAATCCTCACAACAAAGTGGGCAAAAGCTCAACAGAGCCAAAAACCTCTAAAGCCTTCAAGGGGAGGAAGGCCACCCCTCCCCCTCTATTAATACTACCTTCGAGTCACCCTCCACACTTGAATGAGATCCTTCTGCCCTAAGGAACACCATCAGGGGTTAGGATGACTCCCACACACAGCCTTACATGGGCTAACCCGAAACCCAACAAGCACACCTGTTTTTCAAGGCATGCTAACTAGACCGGCTACTCTATCACCTAGACCACTATCTGACGACCCTCCTTGATCCGAGTAGCTCCTAGCTAGTATTTCATACATTCCTTGTCTTCTACTTTCACAGCGACTCAGTCTCTGATTATCTTTTGGCGATCCTCGACCGTCTGGACCTCCGGCGCACCTTGTCTAGTTCTGATCATCCTTCGCCTCATCATGACCTAGCACCACCATCCTACAACCACCAAAAACAAGGAAACACACCACATAGCATTGCCCACTTTTCTCAAATCGAGTCGATGAATTGATATCAAGCATCGAGTAACCCTACTTGATATTTATCGATTCTCACTCTACTCGAGTCAATTGACCACAAGCCGACGGGCCATAACTCGATCAAACCAGAACTTGGCAGTAATTGAACTAACCCGCCACTCAACCTGGTAGCATCCCTAATCGATACTTCTCGATTCCCACTCTACTCGAGTCACTCGACCACTGGTCTTCGACCAGCCAAAGTCCAAACCACTCAAGGTCCAATCACTGGTCTTCAACTAGCCAAAGTCTAGACCACTCGAGGTTTGACCACTAGTCTTTGACTGAAACCTAGCAAACTGTTGCGGAGACATTCTCAATCTGAACTGGTTTGGTCGCCCTCCTTGGTTAGCAATTCTACGCTTGCGATCCTCACTAAGCTCCTTACGCTTGTCCTCCAAGATCAATGCTTTATTGACCAACCCCTGAAAATCAGGGAAGTTGTGGGTGATCAATCCCACCTACAGTCCAGAGTTTAATCCCTACATAAAATGAGACTACCTAGCCTTGTCTGTAGCCACATCTTCAGGGGCATAGTGAGCTAACTGAGTAAACTTATTCAAATAATCAGCCACTGATTGACCTCCTTGCTTCAAAGCTCTAAATTCCTCCTTCTTGAGATCCATCATGCCTTCAGGTACATGGTATTGATGAAAAGTAGTGGTCAATTCATCCCACGTGATCTCTAGTGGGGCTTCATGCGTGGCACAATAGTTCTCCCACCATTCTGTAGAAGATCCTTCTAGTTGATGAGAAGCATAAATCACTTTCTCATTTCCCTCACATTGAGTGATGATTAGCTTCCTTTCAATAGTCCTAATCCAATCATCGGCTTCCAAAGGATTGACATTGCCTAAGAATGTAGGCGGACGAGTCCTCATAAAATCAGATAGTTTGGAGAAGGGACACGATCCATTGTTGCCATGTTGAACATTATTGTTGTTGACAGCTTGGGTTGTCACACTCTAAACTTGTTGCATCATCATCTGCATAAGCTGAGTCTGCACTGCAAGGAAAGCTCCCAGATTCTGCATATCAACTGGCGGCGATAGTTGCGGTGGTACTATGTCATTCGGGTTGTCACTATGGAAAGACCACTTCCTGAAGCATCGTTGTTTCCACGAGTGTTCACCATCTGCTGATTGCTTCTTGGGTTAGGGAAGAGAGATGCAGCAAAGATAAGATGCAAAATTTCTAAGGCGGGGAAAACAGGTCAAACCCAAACTTAAACAACTTTATTAATACTTCGTATGGTTTCTTACAAAAGTTTAAGAGCTATGCAACACATACTACACACCTAGGAACCATAGAACCAAACTAAACTCACAACCTTAACGACTACTACAAAGGTAAAGACTAATTTAAAGACGCGACTCAACACTTGAGTTTTAACTCAAAACTAAGACTCTCACTCATCCAACCACCTTGGCTGAGGCTGACCCGGCGCATACACCGGTGGGTGGGCTGGCATGGGTGCAAACCTATGCTGATAACCCACAGCTGGAACCTCCACGTCCAAGTGCAAATTGTGTTTCTCTAGCTCGAACTCGACCTCCTCTGGGTCCTCCTCGTCCTCAACATCCTACTAAGCTATGCTACATGGCCACCCTCCTGAAGTCCCTCCTCCAGCTCCATGATCTTCTCTATGAAAGCAACGCGAGTGACCTGCAGCTCCTCCTTAGTGACTCTTAGGGCCTCGTAAACCATCTTCAGCTCTTCTGCAGTGTCTCTCATTTGTGCATCTTGAGCAGCTGCCAACTATGCCAAGTGAATGATCTTAGCATCCTCCTCCTCCTCGATCCTTTGCTGCTGCGATGCGCGTCCTGAAGGGTGAAGTTGGAACACGATGTCGTCGAGCTCTCGTGCGTAGTCACAGCAGATCCTCCTCAAAGCTAGTTGTGAAGCCTCCTAAATGACAATCTCAAAGGTAGCTCTCCTCACGGTAATGTTAATTGGTTTGCTTGGTTTTTCATCTTCTCTTGCATATATAAGGATCTTGCAGATAATTCCTCATGCAGCTCCGTTCACGACACAACAACAACCTTTATACATCAGTCTCATGAAACCTCCCAAAACCTGAAGCACCCTCCAAAGCTCCACAGCAAAACCTCCCTCGCGCTCCCCGAGGTCTGCGCCATCCTCATCTATTCAAAAGAGAAACAAATGAGTCCTCAACTCGAAATGGCAACGAAAAAACGAAAAATTCAGCAAAGGCGAGAAGTAGAGCATAAGAAGAGTCAAGAGTGTCTTGTTAGTCAAATTTAGATTTTTCTTTAGAAAATAGTTTTGGACACGCCTAGGACACCACCATGCTATCTAGAGCCAAGACCTATAGTCAGTATACTCTGATCCGCCTCTGTCGGGACCCGAATTCACCAGTCCCAGGATCAACGCTAGTGCACACAGCTTAAAATTGGTAATATCACATCATACACAACGATAATAATAATGACACTCCATTTATTGATTTAACTAAGTGTATGATCTTCTAACCAACTTACATTATTAAGCCACGTAGGGCTAGACTTGAAATAAAACTAAGACTTAAGCAGCGAAAAATGGAAGACATAGATGACACATCAGATCACCATAGGCAACTGACAAGGCTCGAACCCTAATGACTCGTGTCCTCTTCGAACTCCTCTTCCAACAAAGGTGTACACTCCTCAACTATTGATTGTGGTTGTTGGCAAGGGTGAGTACTTGAAAGCACTCAACAAGTTGTGCACAGAATGCAATTCTATGTAACTATATGCAAGGCTTATTCAAAAGTAAAAGGCAATCATGGCTATTTTGCAATAAGCAGCATTTATGAACAAGTACGATAAGTAGATTGTAAAGACAGTAAAATAAATGACAATAAATAATAATTTCAGCATTTATCAGGTAAACCAGGTTTCCAATCCTAACTCAAGTTTCAACCTTCCATATGGCAACCTGCCATGCCAACCAAGTTTCCATTTAATTAATCTAACCTTGACAGTAATTCCCGAGCTATGCTCAATACCGTGAGCATGGCTATCCGAATAGATTTACACTCTGCAGAGGTTATGCACTTTACCCACATGATACAACCATACACTACAAAGGAGAGTGATTATAACAAAGCCTTTACAATGCCATGCCTTAGCCTAGTGCTACCCGTTGAGGTTTCAACACTGAAGGGACTGGTTACCACAACATGGCCCCCCTCTTGCACCATGTGAGTTTTACATGAGAACCCGGACCCACACCACCACAAGTAGTACCTAAGCTAAGACATTGCAAAGTAATCATCTAGGCTGTCCCATACCAGACATGTGGTTGCATTATTGACTCAAGTCAAAGGCTTGCAAGGTTAAGTCCTAAATATGATCGAAGCAAGACTTCCACATACCCTCTGCCCATCAGGCCCACCTTGGCATACTGCCCCTTGCCACTTGCCTCAATCTAAATTATTACCACCCCAGTTGATTACCAAGCACCACATGCCACCAACAATTCAACATTGTTGCGTGACATCCATCACCACTACAACTCAATCTCATTGTGTGACCACACATGACACACAAGTTCATAACATTGTTCCATATTCCATTAGTCAAGATTAAACTTTGGTGATTAAAGTACATGTGATGACATGGCATGGTTAAGCATACTATCATGGTCTAACCATCCCAAGTTGATTTCAGCATTAACCAACTATAGTGAACCAATCTAAGGTGACAATAGATCATGGCATACAAATAACAAGGTAAGGTATAGATCAAATTGGTAGGTTAACTAAGTCCCAATTTAGTTTGAAACAATTGTATACATGACATAATATGCAATAAAGTAAAACAAAATAGCGATTTGATAAACACCGGGTTCAATATGGTCAAAGCACAACTTGCCTTGGCAAAGGTCATGTTCTTGTTCTGGAACTTGTTCTTGGTTTGACGGATCTTTCTCTGAAGTGTCGCATAACTCAACGTCTACGCGAGCAAATGAACTCCAAAAATCAATAAAATTCACTATTAAATAGATCTCAATTTTTCAAATTTTTAGAAGTTTGAATCACCTCAATCGGAGCTCGTATGAGGGAAAACGGGCTTGCAGAAGTGAAGGACCGAGATGGCGAACAGAGGGGCGGTGAATGGTCGCAAATAAATTTTCCCCCAAAATACTCCAACAGAAACCTCGACAAGATCGCTCAAAGGAAATCGTGAAAAGCCCGAAAAACTAGACAACTATGTGTACCCCTAGCTTGCATGGATAAGTACCATAAAATATGTGGGGATTTTTAAGTCACAATCCAGATTGTCTAGTGTCCAAGATAAAGATGAATCAATCAAACTCTTGCTTTTAGAAAGGACATCAATTCAAATCACAAAAGTCACTTTCAGAAAAGCAAAAGCAGAATTTCTAGAACTTGTCCTCAATTTGAACAGGAGGTTGGTGGGTTTCTGAAGCTCAAAAAATTTTGAGAATTTTTATCCCTATGATAAAAAGAGTTGTCGACAAGTCCACCAAATTTCTCCTCAAAACGCATTACATAAAAAACAGGAGAAATCGATGAACACAGTCAGTCAAGAACATCGAGCAGAAAATTTGGGGCTCGGTTTCCACCTCATGGCGCCCAAACGGTGCAACAAGAGAACTCCAAAATTTTTCTGCAGGTGTATACCAGACTCGCGCACCTCCTCCAACAAGAATCACTTAAAATAAATTTTCTATATTTTTATAAAATTCAAATACTAAATTCTGCGCAAAGAACAAGTTCTGAACAAAGTTGGAACTTGAAAGAAAAGATGTTCTCTACTCAATCCAAGAGTGCAAAAGAGATGTAAAACCAAATGAACACATTCTAAACATCCAAAATCAACAGCATTTAGAACGAGGGGAGGCAAATCCAAATTGCGTGAAAGTAAATTGCGAGAATGTAATTGTGAGAAAGTAAATGCTGAATTTAAATTGCTTAAAGTAAGGACATAATGTAAATGCACAAAATAAATTCAGAGAAGGATGGATAAAACTTTCATTTCTGGAAGGAGACGTTACAAAGCCTCACTTTCATGTGGGCAAAGCTCAAAAGAGCATTCACAAACCTCAAAACCTTCAAGGAAGGAGGCTACCCCTCCACCCCTATTTATACTACTCTTGGGCCACCTACCACCCTTGGATGAGTCCCTCAACCCTAGAGCACTCATCTAAGGGCTAGGATTAACCCACACACACATCCATGCAAGGGCTAACCCAAAACCCACACACATACCGGCTTTTCTTGCACGGTTTTCAAAGCATATTACCTAGACCCGCTAACCTATCAACTAGACCTCAATACGACGGCCCTCATTGATCCACGCAGCATCTAGCTAGCATCATCTCCTTTCCTTGTCTTCTTGACTTGCCCGGACTCCGTCTCCGATCATCTTCCGACGATCTCCCAACCGTCTGGACCTCCGACGCTCCTCGCCTAGTCCCGGTCATCCTCCGCCTCACCATGACCTAGCACCGTCGCCCTGCAACCATCAAAGACAAGGAAAAACCTTTCATAGCAATGCCCACAATGATATGCAATAAACCATCCAACTCATCACTACCGTGCCCATACAGCCGGTACTGCCACTCTTGGCAGAGACAACTCAAATTGCTTCATTTTGAAAATTAATCCAAATCAAACTGAAATTTGATCACACCTTGCTCAAATAAAGTCAAATACTCATCACAAACATGGATGGACCTCCACATGGTCCTTCAATCTCCCCCTTGATGAGTATATTGACAAACAACACAAAAGGCATAAATTTGAGTTTGAATGAGAGAAGAAGAAAGCAATTTGATTGCGAAGCCAAACTTGGTCCAGAGAGAAAGATATAAAATCATGACCAAGTTGGCAGAAAGAGTTTAGAGCAAGACCATGAAAAGAGTAAGTTTTCCACAAAAGCTCTAAAAACCAATCGTAAGTGCTAAATGTGATTATGATCCATAAAAAATAGCAAAGATTTGCAAAGATCATAAGAACCAACAAGCTTTCACATTTTTATCTCTCTCTCTCTCTTTTAATGATGCCTTTTCTACATTTTGTCCCCTTTTTTGGCAATATAGGCATCAAAATGGAATTTTCTCCCTCTTTTTATGTATGCTAGAAATGCAATCGAAAGTGCTTTGAAGATTTTCCAATTGATCAAAATGGAAGGATATTACACCAAGCTTGTCAATTTCAGAAGATGACTAAACTAAGACATGTCCAAGTGCAAATAAAAGCTAAGTTTTGAATATATCATTTTTAGCAAGATTTGACAAGTGCAATACTTAGCTTTAGTTTCAAAAATAGAAGAATAGCCACTCTAAGGATCAAAAGTAAAACCTAGAGTTCAACCTACTCAACACTTTGGGGAATCTAGAAGAGCATACAAGGTCCTTCGGGCTCATTTATCACTTAATGCAAATTTTGATTCATCATCATACAAGATATAGCGGGGTGCAAATGTTTGACATTATTTGCATTCTTTACCCACATATGTCTTTGTTTTTAATTTATTTGTATTTTCTTTTGACAACCAATTGACTCAAGCCGTATGCGACCATCTCAAGATGAACTCTTAAGAGGATGGTCTAGGTCAAACACGATGTATTCCAAGTTCATCCCAAGTGCAATGGGAAGCAGTCTTGTGAATGCAAGGTGTCGAGTCTTATGTGCACAAGAAGAGTCAATTTTGTTTAATTTTCATTTTTAGCACAATAATTCATGAGCAATTGAAGGACTCTAGCATGGATCAAACTAGTTTCACCCAAGTTGCTATAGGGACTCTAGAGAACTCCAAAATTTCTCAAATTATGGCACAAACCTCTAGAGAAGAAACCTAGCAAGTAAAAGCAACAGTTTCATCAAGTTTTTCATTTAAGGCTTATTTCATTTTTAAGCTTAGCAAGTTAAATGAACTTGGACATACCTAAGCTAGTGATTTTCTTCAAATGATGTAGAATGGTGTAAAGCATGAAGAAGAAATCAATTGCATAATAGACAAAGCTCATAAAACAGAAAATGCAGTCTAAATGCAATGCATGAACAGATTCCCAAACTCCCCCTCAACAAATGAATCAATTTTAAGCTCAAATATGGTTAAAGTTGAGTTATTATCAAGATTAGGCATAAAGAAAACCCGAATGAACTCAATAACAACCAAAAAAACAGAATGAGGAGAAGAAGTCGAGAAACTGCAAAACTGGATGGCTATAGAGCATAGAAAGATATAAGAGACTCACTACGGCTTAGACTCGCTCTTATCTTCCCCATGAATCGACATAGGAAGCGACTCTAGATCCCAACTAAGGAGTGCACATGCACTCTGCCTACCCAGAGGCCCAATACCGCTAGACTTATAAGACTGTGAGGGAACTCAACCTAGAGAGAAGAGAGAATAGCTAATCACGCATAATAGCAACCTAAAGCACAAGATAAGAGGTCCTTGCAAGGCATGCCAGAAGTCTAAGTGAGTGAACTCAACTCAAGAAAACAAGCCCAAAGTCACCCAGAAGAAACACAAAGAAAAGAAAAGCTAGAAGAAAACATATAATACATAATATACAAACCAGCTCCCCATCACGAAAGGCCGAAAGGGCTCACGACTCCAATCTCACTCCACAAGGCAACAAATCTGGAGCTATCCAAAGGCTTGGTGAAGATATCGGCTAACTAAAGGTCACTCTCTACGAACTGAAGCGCGATATCTCCCTTCTCCACATGGTCTCTATGGAAGTGATATCTAATATCAATGTGTTTGGTCCGAATGTCAGACTGGGTTTTAGCAATGCAAATAGCGTAAGTGTTGTCACGAGAAAAGTGGCACACTCTGTATATCTAACCCAAAGTCCCGCAAGGTCGATCTCATCCAGAGAACACAGCTCAAACAATCGGTCGCAGAACATACTCGGCCTCGATGAGTGGATCTGCAACTCCTGATCGCTTCCTAGATGACCAAGAAACAAGAGAAGTGCCAATGAATTGGCAAGTGCTGAAGTGTTCTTCCTATCTATCCTACAGCCAGCAAAGTCGGCATCGGACAAGGCTCTAAGAGATAGATAAGAAGAAGAAGAGTACCAAATACCATAATCAGTGGTAGCACGAAGGTACCTGAAGATGCGCTTGACCACTTGGCGGTGAGAGGCATGAGGAGAAGCTTTAAATCGAGCACACAGACACACAGCGAAATGTATGTCCGGCCTCGAAGAAGTGAGGTACAAGAGGGAGCCGATCATGCTCCGAAACTCCTTTTGATCAGCAGGCTCACCATCCTCATCGGGCTCGAGGACAGCAGTGGTGGCCATCAAAGTCATCACCGGCTTCCCATCAGACATATCGAAGCGCCTCAGGAGGTCACGGGTATACTTGCCTTGATGCAAGAAAGTACCCTCTCGAGTCTGCTTGATTTGGAAGCCAAGAAAGTAGCTCAACTCGCCCATCATACTCATCTCAAACTCTGTGCTAATCACCTCAGAAAATTGAGACACAAGCGAATGAGACGAGCCACCAAAAATGATATCGTCCATATAAATCTGGACGAGAAGAAAATAAGACTCATGGTGTCTAATGAACAGAGTTTTGTCTACTATGCCCATTTTAAACTCATGGCTGAGAAGATAAGACTTGAGCCTCTCATACCATGCTCTGGGGGCCTGCTTGAGTCCATTGGAAAGCTTGTATACATGACTCGGAAACTTGGGGTTCTCGAATCCTGGAGGTTGCTTGACATAAACCTCTTCCTCAATATAGCCATTGAGGAATGCACTCTTGACATCCATTTGATAAAGTTTGAAGCCTTTGGATGCAGAAAATGCAAGCAGGATTCAGATAGCCTCTAGCCTAGCTACAGGGCAAAGGTCTCCTCAAAGTCAAGACCCTCAACATGAGAAAAGCCCGGTGCAACTAGTCTAGCCTTGTTTTTAACTACAACTCCATCCTCACTCTGCTTCTTTTTGAACACCCACTTGGTCTCAATGACATTATGACCAGATGGGGGCTCGACAAGCTGCCATACCTTGTTCCTCTCAAAGTTCTCAAGTTCCTCATGCATAGCATTAATCCACGACTCATCGAATAATGCATGAGAAACATCCTTCGACTCAAAGGAGGCAACAAAGGCAGAGTGAAGGCAAAAACTGAACAAATCTGATTTTGAGCGAGTGACCCGCTCAAACAGATCAACAATGATCTGATCAGGTGGATGAGCTTTCTGGATAAGTCGGGAGGACTGTAGGTATGGCCTCTACCTCTGAATGTAAGAGGTAGGAACAGAGCCACTCACCAAGGAGAGTCAAGGCAAATGTTTGGTCTCCCGAGGTGAAGAAATGGAAACAGGAGGCACCTCAGGTGTAGAGGGGACTAGATCCGGTGGAACACCATCATCTCCATCATCCTCATCTTCTACAAAGATGGTCTCGCAGGATAAGAAGAGCTCAAACATCGTGTCTAGCTCTGGGCTAGCCTCATCAAAGGTCACATCACGGTCTCTATGATCCTATGCGCATCAACACTTGCACTTATAGCTACGAGAAGAAGTCGAGTAACCTAGAAAGATACCATCGGAGAGCGAGATTCAAACTTATCTAGGTTACTGGACTTCAAGATAAAATATTTGCAACCAAAATGCGAAAATGAGACACACCGGGCTTTCACCCATACCTCAACTCATAAGAAGTGCGATGCAAATGTGCTCTCAAAACACGCGATTAGAAACATGGCAAGCGTAGCTATAGCCTCACCCAAAACTTCCTAGAGTATCAGACTCATCTAGCATCGTCCCGCCATCTCAACCAGGTCCCGTTCTTCCTTTCCACTACGCCATTCTACCGAGGGGCGGAGGAGAAGAGAACGATGCTCTAAACCGCACTCCACACAAAAACTCTCAAAGTAGGAATTCTTGAACTCCGTGCCATTATCACTACGATAGCTCAGTAATGCACCGGGAGCTCAATAGACAACCCATCTTGACCAAATCCTCAAGTGAGAAAAGTCTCATCCTTCGAGGCCATGAAGAATAACCAAGAGTATCTAGAAAAATCATCAACGATGACAAGAACATACCACTTCCCTCCCGCCGATCGCACTCTAGCCGACCAACAAAGTCTATATGTAAAAGCTGCCTGGTGCATCACCATCACTACGGTGGATGGAGGATGAGAAGCGAGAACCATCTTGCCATGTCGGCAAGGAGAGCAAACTAAGTCTTTGACCATCTTGAGTTTGGGCAAACCCGAATGAGATCGTGGTCGCTAACTCGGTCAAATGATCAAAACCAATGTGACCAAGTCTCCTATGCGAGAAGGAGAGATCACGGACTCGAAGCAATCAAACATCGAAGAGAGTCTCCAGAAGAAGCAGAAAAATCAGCACGAAAGACTCTCCCAAATCTAGAAATCCAGCAAACTAACCCTCCTGATGAATCAAGGATTCTACAGGCATTACTCTTGAAGCCTACCTCAAAAGAATCATCGATAAGCTGAGAAACAGAGAGTAGATTGTATTGCAGCTTACTTACTAAGGCAACATCTTTAAGAATGAAATTTTGGTTAATGCAGATGGTACCTTTAGCAATGACTCTACCTGAAGATGCATCCCCAAAAGTGATTAACTCATCACCGGGGCTCGGAATAGGGAAGAGAACCAACGAGAATCTCCAGTCGTATGACGAGAACAACCGGAGTCAACAATCCAAACATCTCCCTTCCCCATCCGACGAACCTGATCAAGACACAAGAGAGAAAGTTGACTCAGTAGTGGGATAGAGTGAAGACTTAGGAACCCAATACTGAACCAGACGACTCCTCAGAGTACCAGTCACAGAAGAAGACTGGACTCGAGTGTCTCTTTGATGTTTAATCCTAACAAGATCAGTAGCAACTCTAGTAGATGATCTAGGAGCCGGGCCAGGTTGACCATTGTGGTGCAAAAGCCGGACCATCCCAAGAAGGTGCTGGATCTCTTACCAGAAAACACCTCACGCCGCTGATATCTACCTCGATGAGAAAAACGAGGAATATCAAGAGGATGGCGGAAAGACTTACCACGAACAACTCCAGGACTAAAACTCAAAGAACTAGCATGAAAACCGAGTCCTGGACGCTGCCCAAAAACAGGCGACTCTCTAACCTGTCTAGAAGCAGTGTGTGCCTTAGGAGCACTCAAAGTCTGGGGATGACCTTGAATACCCTTAAGGGCAGCAACACGCTCATGCCGATTGATCTTGGCGCGCGCAAGCGTAAATCTACTAGGTGACCATCCTTCTTACAGAAGGTGCATGTGTACTTCGCCTTGCTAGAGGCAGAAGCAATAGGAGTAACACCCTTCTAGTCAGAAGTCCTATGGACAACCCCAGCAGATCTAAACACGGTGGTACTCACTCTGGGAGCTACCACAATCTCACCACTCTTGGAGCCGCGCACAATGGTGGGAGGATGCGCCCGAGCATGCTCCAAGGGATCAAATCCTAGACCTTGATTGAATCTACTAATCTTGGATTGGTCTAGAATAAGATTGAGCTTCTTCTTGCCTCCAATAAACTTCTCAAGAGTGCTCATAAGATATTGGCAATCTCGAAAGAAAGAAGCACAAGAAGAACAGGGGGAAGGAGAGGAAGAAGAAGAAGAACCAGAAAGAGATGATCTCTCAGCACGTGTTTTTGTTCCCTTAGCACGGCTGCCTCAATCTTGAGGGCCTCACAAGAAACGCAAGGAGCATCTCTAATCCTAAGGGTTTGGTCTTTTAACTTCTTCCTAAACTCGACATGGATTTGATCCACATCATCCTTAACCCAAAGACACAAAGAAAGTACTGCATTTTGACTTAACTAGTAAGTCCTTAGCAAGTTCATCACACTTGACATTCAAAGCATCATTGTCAAGTTTTAGTTGCCTACAGCCCTCACATGAGAAGACTAGGTCCTTAAAAGCATGCAATTCAAGTTCATCATTTCTAGCAGAAAGCTTCTTAAGGTGTGAACTCATGGCATCAATTTCAAAGAAGCAATTTAGGGCAATTAGAGCATGATGGAGTGGAGTGAGCATGAAGAAAACTAGCCTCAACAGAATAGCATCAACGAACTAGTGCTAGCATTCTTCAACCTAAGACTATCAAGTTCAAGAAGCACACTACCATGTATGGTCCTTAGGTTCTCCAACTCCACAAGAACAAAGATCACAGAGAACACAATCATCAGTGACTCGGGAGGGAGAAGATCTAAGTGAAGCTAACTCCCGAGTAAAGGTACCTACTTCCTTCTCTAACTCAGAACACCTCGACCTAGCCTTAGCATAAAACTTGCCTAATTTATAGAAGGCAGCATTTAACTCGTCGTGGGTGGGTACCTCATCCGTGTCATTTGTCACAAATGAGTCGCGATGTCGTTGGCGTCGGCCATGAAGCACATGCCGGAGAAGTCATCGCCGCCCTTCTTCTCTTGCGGTTCATCCTCATCCTCTGTAAGGACCCGAATCCACTGATTCGAACCCACTGTGTTTACCGCACTATTCCCAGGATCAACGCTAGTGCACACAGCTCAACATTGGTACATATCACATCATACTCAACGATAATAGAATAATAGTTCATTCATTGATATAACTAAAGGTATGAGCTTATGACCAACTTACATTATTAAGCCACGCAGGGCAAGACTGAAAATATAACTAATGATTAAGCAAATGAAAATAGAAAACGTAGATAGCTCATCGATTCACCACAGCAACCGACAAGGTTCGGACCCTAATGACTCGTGTCTTCTGGACTTCCTCTTCCAACACAGTGTAGATTCTTCAACTGTTGATTATTGTTGTTTGGCAAGGGTGAGTACTTAAAGCACTCAACAAGTTGTGCATGAATGCGATTCTATGTATCTATATGTAAGGCTTATTCCAATGGATAGGCTATCATGGCTATTTTGTAATAAGCGATTTATGAACAGAATACTGATAAATAGATTGTAAAGAATGTAAAACAAATAGCAATAATAAATAACTTCAGATTTCTCAAGTAAACCAAGTTTCTAATCCTAAGTCAAATTCCATCTTCCATATGGCCTTCCGCCATCCCAACCAAGTTGTTCAATCAATTAAACTAACCCTTAATCAGTAATTCCGAGCATTGCTCAATACCGCGAGCACAAATATCCGAATAGTTTCACACTCTGCAGAGGTTATGCACTTTACCCACGTGATACAACCAAACACCACCAAGGCGAGTGATTATAACAAAGCCTTTACAATGCTCGCTTAACCGATACTACCCGCTAAGGATTCAACACCGTGGGATGGTTACCACATCCGGGGCCCCCTCTTGCGCCATGTGAATTACACCATAACTCGGAACTCACACCGACCACGATAGTACCAAAATCAAGACATTGCAAATTACTCACTAGGTGGCCCATACCGGACATGTGGTTGCATGGTTGACTCAGTCAAAGGCTTGCAAGGTTAAGTCCTTAGTGTGATCAAGGCAAGACATCCACATACCATCGCCCATCGGGCCCACCTTGGCCTCCTCGCCTTGCCACTTGCCCCATTCCAAATTATCATCACCCGGTTGATTACCAAGCACCACGTGCCATCAACAATTCAACATCGCTTGCGTGACATGACTCGCCACAACAACTCAATCTCATCGTGTGATCCCACATGACACACAAGTTCATAATATCGTTCCATATTCCATTAATCAAGATTAATTATCAATGATTACGATACATGTGATGACGTGGCAAAGCTAAGCAACTAATACGGTCTAAACCTCCAATGTTGATTATAATTATTAACCAACTATATTTAACCAATCTAGGGTGACAATGGATCATGGCATACAATGACAAGGTAGGGTATAGATCAATCTGTATATTAGCTAATCCCAATCTAATTTGAAACAATTGTATATTTGAAACATATGCAATAGGGTAAAACAAATATAGCAATTTTATAAACATGGGTTCAACATGATCAAAGCACAACTTGCCTTGGAATAGGTCCTGATCTTGATCTGAAGCTTGCTCTTGAGTTGCTTGATCTTCCTCCGAAACGTCGCACAATTCAACGTCTACGCTTACCGAAGAAAAAAAGCAAATAAATGCCAAAACAGAGAGCAATTGAACTCCAAAAATCAAATAAAATTCACCATTAAATAGATCTCAATTTTACAAATTTTTAGAAACTGGAATCACTCAAATCCGAGTTACGATGTAAAAGATATAGCCTTTTGAAATTTGAAATAAATACTGAAATCAGAAAATCAGAATTTCGAAATTAACCGATTTACTTTTATTCTGAAAAACCGATTTATGACGTCACCATGACATCACGCTGACATCAGCCCTGGCGCCAGCCAATCAAACGGCGACGCGTGTCTCGGCGCATAGACTGGGTCTACAACGCAGTCATGAGTCCACGGTGAACGCGGTCCATGACCAATCGGTACCGCGCCGACACGCGGCGGTGCTTGATTGGTCGTGGGCGGCGACGATCCACAGCGCAGAACCCGATCGAACGGATGCGGGTGAAAGGCCACGTGGCACGATCTCAACCAGGAGGAGCTAGATCGTGCGGCGAAGCTTCAACTCGGCGATGAAGACGCGGCGGCGAATTCTTACCGGACCCGAAGACGACGACCAAGGCAACGGCGTTTTGGCGGGCTTCCGGCGAGATGACGCTGCAGATCTGGTTCGGCGCGACGAGCTGAGTTCGAAACTGGTTCCGTCGCGGCGAAGAACTCCTGCTCGTCGGGATCTCGCGAAAACTCTCGGCGCACTTGAGTCACTTCCGCGAGCTCGGCGACGCACACATTTATTCCAGCGGACGAAGCGGGGCAAACGAAGCGGCGCAGATGGTTCAACATCGGGGCGGGGTCCGCGGCTTAAATAGCCCCCTCGGCAGTCGTGTCCGAGGCGGAGTTCGCTCCGTACGCGGCGGCGCTATCCGAGTCCGTGACGGCGACGAGTCCCGGAGACGACGGAGTCTTAACCGTCCACGCGTCGTGAATCGGACGGACTCCCGTGCGCGTGACGTGGCGAAATCCCGGTCCTCCACGCGTCCTGATCCAACGGCTAAGAATCGCTAGGGTTTCAACGGGTGGGACAAACGTCCACCCTCCGATTAAGATCCGACGGATGCAGCGATTCCATCTAGAAAAACGGGCCGAACAGGCCGGCGGCGCGAAGAGCTGGGCTGCGCCGAAATGGGCCCAAACGCACAGTACTTGGGCTCGGCCCGGTACTGTTTAGGTTGATTTTAAAAGATTTCTTATTTAAAATAATTACAAAAATTCGTTTAATTTGTTTTAGGCAATAAAATAATCAGGAGAAATCCAAGAAAAATCTCAAAAATACTTTGAGATGTTCTGGACTCAAATAAAATATTTTTACCAAAACTTTATTTTAACTTTGCACAGATTTGAATAAATTTGAATAAAGGCAATAAACTTGAAATAAGAATTAATTCAAATAAATCCAGAAAAATCCAAATAAATTCCAGAAAATCACAAATGCACATTTAAGCAATAAAAACTTAATTAAGCCAAATTTTTGGGATGTTATAAACCTCCCCCTTATGAATCTCGACAGAGATTCGGGGCTAACTAGAGAATAGGTTCGGAAATTCAGACTTCAAATCTTCTTCTCGCTCCCAAGTGGCTTCACTTTCTAATGATTGCTCCATTGAACTCGCAAAGCGAATAGACTTGTTTACGGTCTTTCGTTCCATAACATCAAAAATTCGGACGGTTGCTCTTTGTACGTCAAATCTTCCTGCAACTCTATTGCATCCAACGGGTTTGCTCTATTGGCACTCTGAGACACTTCTTAAGTGCGACACATGGAACACATCATGCACTCCTGCCAAAGACCGAGGCAATCAGTAATTGATAAGCCACCTCTCCTCGACGGCTCGTAATCTTGAGCGGACCGACATATCTTGGTGCAAGCTTCCTTTAACATGAAATCTTTTAACGCCCTTAAGAGGGTAACTCTAAGATACACATGATCTTACGGTTCAAAACTCAAATCTCGACGACGGTTATCTGCATAACTCTTCTGTCTTGACTGTGCTATCTTCAACCTCTCTCTGATCATTGCAACTTGACTTTCTGCTTCCTCGAGAATGTCTGGCCCAAACACCAAACGCTCTCCTGTTTCATTCCAATTTAACGAGTCGACAAGCACGCCCATACAACGCCTCAAGCGGTGACATCTGCAGGCTAGCTTGATAACTATTATTATAATCAACTCGCATGATACAAACACTTATCCCATGTCGCAAAGATAAGCTAAAGCACAAGCTCTCAACATATCCTCCAAAATCTGATTTACCCTTTCAGTCTGACCATCTGTCTGCGGGTGATATGCTGTGCTAAAATTCAAACGAGTTCCCATGGCTTCGTGCAACTTATTCCAAAATCTCGAGGTAAATTGGGTACCTCTGTCCGACACAATCTTCTTGGGCACTCCATGCAAACATACAATCCTTGACATGTACAACTCTGCTAAACGATCTCCGGAGTAAGTGGTCTTTACTGGGATAAAATGGGCGACCTTGGTTAGACGATCCACAATTACCCAAATGGAATCGTAACCTCTCTGAGTTTTAGGTAAACCGGTGATAAAATCCATTCCGATTTCCTCCCACTTCCATTCCGGAATTTTCAATGGCTGCAACAAACCAGCGGGTCTTTGATGCATAGCTTTTACTCTCTGACATACGTCGCATAAAGCAACATGTTCAGCTACTTCACGCTTCATGTTAGGCCACCAAAATCTCTCTTTCAAATCCTGGTACATCTTGGCACTTCCTGGATGAATTGAGTACTTAGAATCGTGAGCCTCCTCAAGAATCAATTGCTTTAGCTCCTTTTTATCCGGCACGCAAATTCGGCCTTTGAAGAACATGGTTCCTTGCTCATCTAGAGTGAAATCTACGGCTAAGCCTTCTTTTTTTTTAGCCTTGATCTTAGAAATTTTATCGTCATCCTTCTGGCCTTCTCTAATCTGACCTTCCAGCGTTGGCTTTACTTCAAGTGCAGCTACCATTCCTTGCGGAACAACTTCCAACCTTAGTTTCTGAAATTCCTTGCATAATTCTGGTTGATCCTCCATTGTCAATGTATTTGCGCTATGGCTCTTTCGACTCAGAGCATCTGCCACCACATTGGCTTTTCCGGGATGATAATGGATTCCCACATTATAATCCTTAATTAGCTCTAGCCATCTTCGACATCTCATATTCGATCTGCTTGAGTGAATATGTATTTGAGCTCTTATGGTCTCAGATATATCTCACATCTATTTCCTATGAGATAATGACGCCATATCTTTAAGGCATGCACTACTGACTAACTCCAAATCATGCGTTGGGTAATTCACTTCATGCGGTCTTAATCGTCTTGGCGCAGGCAACGACTTTGCCTTCTTGCATTAACACGCATCCCAAGCCTTGCTTTGAAGCATCGCAATAAATATCAAATCCATTACGCATATCCGCAACACTAATACGGGGGCCGTTGTTAAACGCTTCTTTATTCCATGAAACTTTTCTCGCACTCTGGCGTCCATGCAAACTTCTTTTCCTTCTTCAACAAACTGCGTAAGGGGTTTAGCAATTGTCGAGAATCCTTCTATGAACCGACGGTAATATCCCGCCATTCCCGAAAACTACGGATCGGGTAATGCATTTTGGTTGCTCCCAATGCAACACTGCGTCCACTTTGCTTGGGTCGACTGCCACTCCTTTAGTAGTCATGACATGACCAAGAAATTCAACTTTCTCCTTCCAGAATTCACACTTGCTAAACTTAGCATATAGGTGATGCTCTCATGACCTCTCTAAAACCATTACGAGATGTTCGTATGCTCTTCCTCCGTCTTGAGTAAACCAAGATATCGCCTATAAAGACTACAACGAACTTATCCAAATATTCCATGAAAACCTTATTCATCATGTTCATGAAATATGCGGGGCATTAGTCAATCAAATGACATGATTGTAAACTCATAATGTCCATATCGGTAGAAAACGCGGTCTTAGGTACATCCTCTGCTCGGATCTTCAATCGATGGTATCCCGAACGAAGATCTACCTTGGAAAACTCCAGCTCCTCTTAATCGATCAAATAAGTCATCGATCACGGGCAACGGATACTTATTCTTGATCGTTACTTCATTCGATGGCACGATAATCGATGCACATTCTAAGACTCCGTCCTTTTACGAACAAACAAAACCGGGCTCCCCACGGCGATGAACTTGGTCTAATGAAACCTTTCTCTTGCGGTTCCTCAATCGCTTCTTCATTTCCACTAACTCGTCGGTAGGCATCCGATATGGTCTCTTTGATATCGGTGCTATCCTCGG
Source organism: Otatea glauca (assembly GCA_036346275.1). NCBI lineage: Eukaryota > Viridiplantae > Streptophyta > Magnoliopsida > Poales > Poaceae > Otatea > Otatea glauca. Next base: position 33,281,447 of record CM070729.1, read on the forward strand.
TGCTAATTCAATCACGAACTTCGATATCACGATGCGGTGGCAATCCCGGCAAATCTTCCGAAACACATCCGGTATTCTCGACTCTCGGCACATCTTCCATGCCGATGGCTTTCACGCCGTTGACCATTAATCGCCCATCTCGAATGCGGTCGCTTGAAACTCTACTTTCTTGCCACTAGGGCCTTCCAAAGTCATGATCCGTCGGCCACAATCCAAAATAGACCTTATGCTTAGACACCAATCCATTCCAAGGATGACGTCTAGGATTGCGCATCTATCAAGATAAGATTAGCTAGGAATTCTATCCCATCCATAAGCAACTTAGCTCCCAAACACCCAAGGCTAGATCTAAGCTCGGATCACGGGGCTTGGACTAAAGCACACACTTAAGATTCACCACTTTAAATCCATTCTTGGTTGCAAAACTTTGAGAAACAAGCGAATCGAAGCTCGAAATCAAACAAAACTGTAGCAGGTACTGAGTTGACCAGAAACTTCCCAGTACGACGTCTGTAGCTTCCTGAGCTCCATCTGCAGTGATGTGGTTGATCCTTCCACGCATTGTTGATTGCGGGGTTGCTCGAGCTTGACCTGGCGCACGATTTCCTCCTGAGGCTAGTGCTTTGGCAGGTGTGGTTCCCAAGTTGAAATGAACTGGCGTGATGCCTCCCTTCTGTGGACACCTATTGGAAAAATGCCCTGGCTCATTGCAGGTATAGCATCTTTTCACGGCGATCGCTTGATTTCCTCTGGCGCATTGTTGCCTGTCTTTGAGGTCCGGAAGTTCGATTGGCGGGGCGAGATGCGAGGTTGATGTCTTGTTCACGGTGGTGGTTGGAATCTAGCAAATTCTTTGTGGTGACATCCTCAAGCGTAGATGGTTTGGGCGTCCACCACGATTAGTCATTAAGCGCTTACGGTTCTCACCCAGCTCTTTGCGCTTATCTTCTAGGATCAAAGCTTTATTAACCAACTCCTGAAAGTCTGGAAAATTGTGGGTGATCAGTCCCACCTGCAGTCCTGAATTTAGTCCCTTCATGAAACGAGACTGCCTAGCTTTATCTCTCTCTCGTCTTGAGGGCATAGCGAGCTAATCGAGTAAACTTGTTGGTACTCGGCCCGGTTGGCCTCCTTGTTTCAAAGCCACGAACTCTTCCTTCTTGAGGTCCATCATTCCTTCGGGACATGATCTTTGGCGAAAGCATTAGTAAACTCCTCCCATGTGATCTCTTGTGGGGCTCCATGAGCGCACGATAATTCTCCCACCATTCTGCGGGTTCCTTCCAATTGATGAGGCGTAGAGCACCTTCTCATTGCCCTCACACCGAGTGATGTGCGGCTTCTTCTCAATTGTCCTAAGCCGGTCATCGGCTTCCAAAGGGTTCACATTCCTCGAAAAAGTTGGTGGCCTAGTCCTCATAAAATCGATAGCTTTGAGTGAGGTCGGGTCCACCATGGTTGTTTTGAGCTCTGGGTTGTTGTTGTTGGTCGCTGCGGCGTTGGTCATCTCTTGCATCTGCTGCATCATAGTCTGCATCGATTAGTCTGCGCGCAAGAAACGCTCCCAGTTCTCGCATGTCCACCGGCGGTGGTTGAGGGCTGCCTCTGTCGTTGGTGTTGTCGTTACGCGCGATCCACTTCACAAGCTCCGTTGTTCCTCGAGTATTCACCATCGATGGTTTCTTCTTAGGTTAGGAAAGGTAGATGTAGCATAGATAAGAAGTAAGACTTTCTAAAGCGGGAGATAGATTATACCCAAACTGAAATAATTCTTTATTATTCTTGGTATGGTCGCTTATTTAAGCCTACAAGCTTTGCAACACATACTGCACACTCAGCATTACAAAGAAGCAAACTAAACACGAAACCTTAACGTCAACTAGAAAGGTAAAGACTAACTTAAAGACGCGACTCACACTCGAGTCTCAACACAGCTCCAAGGCTGACACTCACTCATCCACCACCTGGTGAGGCTAATCCGCGCATACACCGGCGGATGAGTGGCATAGCAATAACCTATCCCGTGACCTACTCTGGGTCCTCTGCAACCACGGGGTCTGCACTCCCCTCTGGCTCCCACTCTCGCTCCTCGGGATCCTCCTCGGACTCCTCTGCTGGCTCCTGAACTCCTCGAGTCACGCGCTCCAACTCATCCTCGACCGCCTCTAGGGCCTCTCCCAGCTCAGTGATCATCCCGATAGCTGAAGCACGGGTCACCTCAAGCTCCTGCTCTGCCACTCTGAGTGCCTCGTACACAGTCTCCAGCTCCTGAGTAGTCTCTCTCATATGGTCCTCCTGGGCAAGGGCGAACTCTGCAAGGTGTGTGGCTGTGGCACACTCATCCTCCACGATCCGTCGGCGTCGGCATGCTTGCACATCTGGATGAAGGCGGAACACTGAGTCGTGAAGCTCGTCGGCGTAGTCGCGGCAGACACGGCGAAGAGCAAGTCGAGCAACCTCCTGAATTGCAACCTCGTACGAGAATCTTCTGGCAGAGATGTTGATTGGCCTGCTAGCTTCCTCGTTCTCCCGAGCGTAGATAATCAGCTTGCAAATAAATCCTCGGTGTACACCATTAACTGACCAGTTGCCTCCTCGGTAAAGCGGACGATAGAAGCCTCCCAACGTCTGAAGAACTCTCCACAGCTCCATGGCGTAGCCGCCAGCTGACTCCTCGAAGGTCGGAACGATCGGCATCTGCTCCACAAGAACTTTGAATAAGTTCTCCACCCAAAACGGCAAGTAAAACGGGTAAATTAAGCAAGGCGAGAAATAGAGAATGAGATGAGTCGAGAGTGTTTTATTAGTCAAGTTTAGATTTTCTTTTACAAAATAGTTTGGACACACACAAGACACCTCCATACTATCTAGGGCCAAGTCCTACAGTCAGTATGCTCTGATACCACCTCTGTAAGGACCCGAATCCACTGATTCGAACCCACTGTGTTTACCGCACTATTCCCAGGATCAACGCTAGTGCACACAGGCTCAACATTGGTACATATCACATCATACTCAACGATAATAGAATAATAGTTCATTCATTGATATAACTAAAGGTATGAGCTTATGACCAACTTACATTATTAAGCCACGCAGGCAAGACTGAAAATATAACTAATGATTAAGCAGCGGAAAATAGAAAACGTAGATAGCTCATCAGGTTCACCACAGCAACCGACAAGGTTCGGACCCTAATGACTCGTGTCTTCTGGACTTCCTCTTCCAACACAGTGTAGATTCTTCAACTGTTGATTATTGTTGTTTGGCAAGGGTGAGTACTTAAAGCACTCAACAAGTTGTGCATGAATGCGCTTCTATGTATCTATATGTAAGGCTTATTCCAATGGATAGGCTATCATGGCTATTTTGTAATAAGCGGCATTTATGAACAGATCTGATAAATAGATTGTAAAGAATGTAAAACAAATAGCAATAATAAATAACTTGATTTTCTCAAGTAAACCAAGTTTCTAATCCTAAGTCAAATTCCATCTTCCATATGGCCTTCCGCCATCCCAACCAAGTTGTTCAATTAATTAAACTAACCCTTAATCAGTAATTCCGAGCATTGCTCAATACCGCGAGCACGGCTATCCGAATAGTTTCACACTCTGCGGAGGTTATGCATTTTACCCACGTGATACAACCAAACACCACCAAGGCGAGTGATTATAACAAAGCCTTTACAATGCTCGCTTAACTCGATACTACCCGCTAAGGATTCAACATCGGTGGGATGGTTACCACATCCGGGGCCCCCTCTTGCGCCATGTGAATTACACCATAACTCGGAACTCACACCGACCACGATAGTACCAAAATCAAGACATTGCAAATTACTCACCTAGGTGGCCCATACGGACATGTGGTTGCATGGTTGACTCAGGTCAAAGGCTTGCAAGGTTAAGTCCTTAGTGTGATCAAGGCAAGACATCCACATACCATCTGCCCATCGGGCCCACCTTGGCCTCCTCGACCCTTGCCACTTGCCCCATTCCAAATTATCATCACCCGATTGATTACCAAGCACCACGTGCCATCAACAATTCAACATCGTTGCGTGACATGACTCGCCACAACAACTCAATCTCATCGTGTGATCCCACATGACACACAAGTTCATAATATCGTTCCATATTCCATTAATCAAGATTAATTATCAATGATTACGATACATGTGATGACGTGGCAAAGCTAAGCAACTAATACGGTCTAAACCTCCAATGTTGATTATAATTATTAATCAACTATATTTAACCAATCTAGGGTGACAATGGATCATGGCATACAATGACAAGGTAGGGTATAGATCAATCTGGTATATTAGCTAATCCCAATCTAATTTGAAACAATTGTATATTTGAAACATATGCAATAGGGTAAAACAAATATAGCAATTTTATAAACATGGGTTCAACATGATCAAAGCACAACTTGCCTTGGAATAGGTCCTGATCTTGATCTGAAGCTTGCTCTTGAGTTGCTTGATCATCCTCCGAAACGTCGCACAATTCAACGTCTACGCGTACCGAAGAAGAAAAGCAAATAAATGCCAAAACAGAGAGCAATTGAACTCCAAAAATCAAATAAAATTCACCATTAAATAGATCTCAATTATACAAATTTTTAGAAACTGGAATCACTCAAATCCGAGTTACGATGTAAAAGATATAGCCTTTTGAAATTTGAAATAAATACTGAAATCAGAAAATCAGAATTTCGAAATTAACCGATTTACTTTTATTCTGAAAAACCGATTTATGACGTCACCATGACATCACGCTGACATCAGCCCTGGCGCCAGCCAATCAAACGGCGACGCGTGTCTCGGCGCATAGACTGGGTCTACAACGCAGCGCGAGTCCACGGTGAACGCGGTCCATGACCCATCGGTACCCGCGCCCGACACGCGGCGGTGCTTGATTGGCTGTGGCGGCGGCACGATCCACAGCGCAGGAACCCGATCGAACGGATGCGGGTGAAAGGCCACGTGGCACGATCTCAACGGAGGAGCTAGATCGGACGGCCCGAAGCTTCTGAACCTGGCGATGAAGACGCGGCGGCGAATTCTTACCGGACCCGAAGACGACGACCAAGGCAACGGCGTTTTGGCGGGCTTCCGGCGAGATGACGCTGCAGATCTGGTTCGGCGCGACGAGCTGAGTTCGAAACTGGTTCCGTCGCGGCGAAGAACTCCCTGCTCCGTCGGGATCTCGCGAAAACTCTCGGCGGCACTTGAGTCACTTCCGGCGAGCTCTCGGCGACCAGACACGACGATTCCAGCGACGAGGAGCGGGGCAAACGAAGCGGCGCAGATGGTTCAACATCGGGGCGGGGTCCGCGGCTTAAATAGCCCCCTCGGCAGTCGTGTCCGAGGCGGAGTTCGCTCCGTACGCGGCGGCGCTATCCGAGTCCGTGACGGCGACGAGTCCCGGAGACGACGGAGTCTTAACCGTCCACGCGTCGTGAATCGGACGGACTCCCGTGCGCGTGACGTGGCGAAATCCCGGTCCTCCACGCGTCTGATCCAGCGGCTAAGAATCGCTAGGGTTTCAGCGGGTGGGACAAGCGTCCACCTCCGATTAAGATCCGAGCGGATCGGCGATTCCATCTAGAAAAAGCGGGCGAACAGGGCGGCGCCAAGAGTCGGGCTGCGCCGAAATGGGCTCAAACGCGCGCGATTTGGGCTCGGCCGTCTTCGTTTAGGTTGATTTTAAAAGATTTCTTATTTAAAATAATTACAGAAATTCGTTTAATTTGTTTTAGGCAATAAAATAATCAGGAGAAATCCAAGAAAAATCTCAAAAATACTTTGACATATTCTAAACTCAAATAAAATATTTTTACCAAAACTTTATTTTAACTTTGCACAGATTTGAATAAATTTGAATAAAGGCAATAAACTTGAAATAAGAATTAATTCAAATAAATCCAGAAAAATCCAAATAAATTCCAGAAAATCATAAATGCACATTTAAGCAATAAAAACTTAATTAAGCCAAATTTTTGGGATGTTACATCCTCGTCGCTCCATGTCTCCGTGTCGGAGAGGTTGATGTCGTCAAGCGCGGCGAGGACGCGGTGGAAGAGCTTCTTGTTCTCGGAGAAGTTGCGGTACTTCTTCTCACGTGTCGGCTCACGAACTGGAGGCTTCCTGTTGCGGTTCTTGTCGATGTAGTCGTTCTTTGCCGAACCGCCGACATCGTTCTTAGCCTTCTCCAGTTTGGGGCAATTAACACGAATGTGGTTGGGGCCACCACACTCGAAGCATGTGATCATGCCACCTCTCTTTCTCTCTCTCACTCTCTTGTATGCATGAGAGAATTTGCGAGCAAGAAGAGCAAGTTCATTTTATGGAAATTTTTTCAGTTGGTCATCGCTTAGCTCGCAAAGGGTGGAGAGGGAGAGACCGACAGAAGAATCAGAAGAAGATCCATTGGGATCGGTGACCAAAGCCATCGACTGAGATTTCGTCTTTCGAGAGACGACATCGATCTCATGAGTCTTGAGGCGGGAATAAAGCCCGTTAAGAGTCAGAGTCGATAAGTCGGTGGTGTCCTTGATGGTGGTCACCTTCATCTCCCAAACCCGAAGGTCGAGTGCGGTCAAGAAATGCCGAGCATTGTCCGAGTCAGGGTATATGCAACCAACTGCTCGGAGGTCACTCAAGATCTTTGAAAACTGACCAAAACACTCGTCGAGACTCTCACCAGCGCGTTGATCAAACTTGTTGTACTCGCGCTTGAACTGATCCTGCCTCACAGTCTTGATTTGAGTAGAGCCCTCATGGTAAGCATTGAGGGTTACCCAAATCTCGTTAGCGGAGCGAAGGTGAGAAATCCTATCATACTCACCGCGACTAAGACCCTGTATGAGAATGTTCCTTGCCTTAGCATTCGCCTCAACGTCAACCATATTGATGGCCGTGACATTTTCATCAGTAGGAACCTTATACGGGAGTTTCACCTTCTGCCATATCAGGTAGCCCTAGGTAGTGATGTATGACTCCATCCGGGACTTCCAAAAGGAAAATCAACTCCATTAAATATGGGAGGCTTGGTGGAATATTTGTCCGTCGCCATGGCTCTTGAGACCGGTCAAGATCTAGAAAGAGCAGAACCGACTCTGATACCAATTGAAGGACCGAGATGGCGAACAGAGGGGGGTGAATAGTCACAAATAAATTTTCCCCCAAAATACTCCAACAAAAACCTCGACAAGATCGCTCAAAGGAAATCGTGAAAAGCCCGAAAAACTAGACAAATATGTGTACCCCTAGCTTGCATGGATAAGTACTATAAAATATGTGGGGATTTTTGAGTCACAATCCTGGTTGTCAAGTGTCCAAGATAAAGAGGAATCAATCAAACTCTTGCTTTTAGAAAGGACATCAATTCAAATCACAAAAGTCACTTTCAGAAAAGCAAAAGCAGAATTTCCAGAACTTGTCCTCAATTTGAACAGGAGGTTGGTGGGTTTATTAAGCTCAAAAAAATTTTAGAATTTTTCTCCCTATGAGAAACAGAGTCTTGGAGAAGTTCACCAAATTTCTCCTCAAAAATCCTTACATAAAAAACAGGAGAAATCGATGAACACAGTCAGTCAAGAACATCGAGCAGAAAATTTGGGGCTCGGTTTTCACCTCATGGCGCCCAAACGGTGCAACAAGAGAACTCCAAAATTTTTCTACAGGTGTATACCAGACTCTTCCACCTCCTCCAATAAGAATCACTTAAAAATAAATTTTCTATATTTTTATAAAATTTAAATACTAAATGCTGCGCAAAGAACAAGTTCTGAACAAAGTTGGAACTTGAAAGAAAAGATGTTCTCTACTCAATCCAAGAGTGCAAAAGAGATGTAAAACCATATGAACACACTCTAAACATCCAAAATCAACAGCATTTAGAAGGAGGGGAGGCAAATCCAAATTGCGTGAAAGTAAATTGCGAGAATGTAATTGCGAGAAAGTAAATGCTGAATTTAAATTGCGTAAAGTAAGGACATAATGTAAATGCGCAAAATAAATTCAGAGAAGGATGGATAAAACTTTCATTTCTGGAAGGAGAGGTTACAAAGCCTCACTTTCATGTGGGCAAAGCTCAAAGGAGCATTCACAAACCTCAAAACCTTCAAGGGAAGGAGGCTACCCCTCCACCCCTATTTATACTACTCTTGGGCCACCTACCACCCTTGGATGAGTCCCTCAACCCTAGAGCACTCATCTAAGGGCTAGGATTAACCCATACACACAGCCATGCAAGGGCTAACCCAAAACCCACACACATACCGGGTTTTTTTGCACGATTTTCAAAGCATACTACCTAGACCCGCTAACCTATCAATTAGACTTCAATCCGACGGCCCTCATTGATCCACGCGGCATCTAGCTAGTATCATCTCCTTTCCTTGTCTTCTTGACTTGCCCGGACTCCGTCTCCGATCATCTTCCGACGATCTCCCAACCGTCTGGACCTCCGACGCTCCACGCCTAGTCCCGGTCATCCTCGCCTCACCATGACCTAGCACCGTCGCCCTGCAACCATCAAAGACAAGGAAAAACCTTTCATAGCAATGCCCACAATGATATGCAATAAACCATCCAACTCATCACTACCACGCCCATACAGCCGGTACTACCACTCCTGGCAGAGACAACTCAAATTGCTTCATTTTGAAAATTAATCCAAATCAAACTCAAACTTGAGCACACCTTGCTCAAATAAAGTCAAATACTCATCACAAACATGGATGGACCTCCACATGGTCCTTCAAGAAGATTCACAAATTCTAGCAATCTGAAAATTGAAAATCAAATAACAAACCGAATGATTTTTGTATCAAAAAAGATAATTATTGCATCATGCCGACGTCAGCCCTGACACGAGCCGACCAGATGGTGACACGTGTCCCTCGGTCCATGGACCTAGTCCACGAACCTCGTCGGTCCACACGGACTGGGACCGTTGACGCGTGGGTCCCGCGTCAGGCTGACTCAGCGCCTACGCAACGCTTACGCAGCCCGCCATGCGATTGCCACCTCAGCCAAAAACGTGACGAGGGAGCCACGCGTCGACGAAGCTTCAAGCCATGTCACTCAGCGGTGCGCGCGGCCCTAGGGTCATTGCCGGCGGCGGAGAAGGGCACCTACGGGCGTATCTCAACGTCGCGAATCTGATGACTTGGTTAGATTCCTTGCGCGGGCACTGGATCAACATCGGCTTGAGCTTCTTCTTGGCGGCGACGGCCTCCGCGATGTACTTCCTGTCCAGCGGCGCTCTGGCGGGACGAATATGCGCACAAGATACTCAAGACAACGGCGAATTAGATGCGCTAGGTCTCAAGCTCTGCGATGGCTTGACGACAATGAATCGGTGACCTTTCGCTGTTGTGGCGCTCAGAGAAAAATCTTTGATTTCGACGGAACGACAACATCTTTCACTAGGATAGGTTAGGGCTTTGGTCTCTTAGGGTTTTGCGCAGTCGGTGCACCCTTTTTATTATGCACGGTGGCCGTATAAAGTCCGATTCAGCGAGGTTTCCATGACGCACACAGCGGCACAGGTTGAGTCCAGCTAGGAGACGCCTCGGAGACAAAGAACGGATGGCCTACACGTGGCGGATCCGACGGCCAAACACGCTGCACGCAATTCAATCCCGGACGCACACGCAACCAACACTAACGGCTTAGATTCATAGAGTCCCAATCCAATACGGCTTATCTCAGACACTCAGATCCAATCCAACGGCTAGCAATCAACGCGGTCACAAGGCTTGAAAATGACTCTCCGATCGGGATCCAACGGTTGGTGCGATTGCTTCTAGAAGATGGGCCGAACCGAGCGAAAATAGTATGGGCTCCGACCCAGAAATTTTAAAAGGATTTTCTCGGTTTTTGATTTTAAATAATTCCTAAAGATAAAGTAATTTGTTTAGGGCAATAAAAATTCAGGAAAAATCCAAGAAAATTCTCAAAATATTTTGAGACATTTTGAACTCAAATAAAATATTTTTAGCTAAAATTTTTTTTACTTTATCTATATTTAATTAGTTTTCACAAAAAGGCCAATATACTTAATTAAAAGTAAATTCAAATAAATTCCAAAAAAATCTAATAAATTCAAAAAATTACAAAATACACAAATACCAATAAAATAATACTAAAGGCAAATTTTGGGATGTTACAATACTCCACGGTAACATAATAAAGACTTTATCAATATTAAATATAACTGTTGAACGACCTTATGGTCAACCTTACATGAGTACGCCTCGCAGGGCTAAGACTAAAAAGTAAATAAACAGGAGTGGAAATAAACATAAGCGTAGAAAACCCTTCAATCTGCCACAGACAAATGGCAAGGTTCGCACACTAGTTATTCACCTCTTCCTGATACTCTTCCTCAAAAGCAGGCGTTACTTCTTCTCCAACTGGTGAAGTTTTGTTGGAAGGGGGTGAGTACATAAAGCACTCAACAAGTCATGCACAGAATCCAAGTCTAATATACTATATGCATGGCTTGTTACAAAGGATAGGCTAACATGGTTAATTTGCATAAACAACATTTGTAAAGGAATAGCATAAATAGATTGAAAGACAGTAAAACAAATACTAACAATAATACATTTCTCATTTGTTTTCCAATCACCAACTCATGACCTTACTCCATATTTCAACATCCATACCCACATTTGCTTTTAACAAAATCTAACCCTTGACTGTAATCATCAAGCAATGCTCAATTCCATGAGCATGGCTATTCGAATATGTTTTACACTCTGCAGAGGTTATACACTTTACCCACAAGATACAACCATATACCACAAAGGCAAGTGATTAAAACAAAGCATGTCCAATGCCTATCGAAACCCAGTACTGCCCGCTAAGGTTTCAACACTGGTGGGACTGGTTACCACATCCAAGGCCCTCCTCTTACGCCACGTGAGTCTACCCATACACCTGGAACCCACATTGCCAAGACAATACCAAAGTCTAGACATAACAAATTAATCAGCTAGGTTTGTCCCATAACAGACATGTGGTTATATGAATGACTCAGTTCAAATTTTTGCAAGGTTAAGTCCTTAATTGACCAAAGGAAGACTAACTAAAAATCATCATAACCATGAACCAACAATTATCATAAAAAGCAATGCGATCGCCCAAGTGCCACATTGGCCCTCCGTAAATACGTGCTACTTTCCTCAGTCTAAATCATTTTACCACCCCGGTTGATTTACTATGCACCACGTGCCATAAACAACAAGGACATTGTGTGACAACACCCGCCACACAAGTTAATAAACATGTTCCATAATCATTAAGCAAGATTAACCATTTTCACATAAAATGATGACTCGTTGCACGGCTAAGCATACTACTTGCGTTCTAACTATCCACATTGGCAATTATAGCTACCAATTAATATTAAACCATTCTAGGGTGACAAATGAAATACGACATACGACATGGCAAGGTGGATATATCACAATTGGTTGGAAAACTACATCAAACATAATTGAAACAAGTAATAATTGAATTAGTATGCAATAAGTTGAAACAATATAGTATTTTAAACATGGGTTCAACATGATCAAAGCACAACTTGCCTTCAAATAGCTTTGACTCCTACTCTGGACCTTTCTCTAGCTCCTCAACCAAAAACTCAGCGGGCAACTCGATGTCTACGCCAAATGAGAGAGAAAGCAACAAAAAGAAAAACCAGAGAGCAATATCAACTACAAAAATTAAATAAAATTCACCATTAAATAGATCTTGATTTTATAAATCTTTAGAAACTGGAATCACCTCAATTGGAGCTCGGATGCAAAAGATATAGCTATTCAAAGTTTGAAATAAAAGATAAATCAGAAAATTAGAAAAACCGAATTATTTTTATACTAAAAAAGAATTTACGACGTCATGCTGACATTAGCACCGAATATAATTTTCAGCCAAATTATTTTCCTACAAAAAAGCGATATATGACGTCACACTGACGTTAGCGGACACTTGGCGCAATCTGGAGGCGACATGCGTCACTAGCGCGTGGACTCGGTCCACGGTTCGACCTTGGTCCACCGTGAACCCAGCGCATGGCGCCTCGGCTACGGTACCCGACACGTGGCGATACGCGGTTGGCCGCGTCACAATAAATAGGGCCCTCGGCTTCCGTGTAGGGCGCAAAAACTCAAACATAAATGACGATAGCGGCGAAGTCAGTTGAGATACGGTGAGTCGACATGGCATGATCACAACCGTACACGTGGCAACCACCGATGCCTCGGAGCATGTGGGCGACGTGAAGGAAACATGGCCGTTGGATCTCGATCCGATGGCGGCGATCCTAAGGTTTCAGCAGAGCAGGCCGCACAGGCTAGCGTAGGCTGGGCTGCGGCGCGGAGAAATGGGCCAAATCGATAGGGTTTCGGCCCGATCTCTATTTGGGAGTTTTTAATCATTCGAATAAAAACAAATCAACAAAATAGATTAAGCCAAATAAAATAGCAAAAATGCTTGAAAAAATCCAGAAAATACTTTAAGACATTAGGGACTCAAATAAAATATTTCCAACAAAAGATAATTAATACTTTTCACTACATAAATAAAAGATAATAGAAGGCTTAATTCAAAAAAATCAAAATAATTTAAGTAAAATCCCAAAAAATTCAATAGAAAGGAAAAAACACAATAAATCCAATTAAAGCAAAATTTGGGATGTTACACTTTCCAAAGAAGAGATGTAGATATACCAAGTAGTTAATTACACGTAAAGTTTATAATAAGTAAATATAGTAACAGATCCTGCAAAAAGCTATATCGAAGTTAATTACACGTAAAGGTTATAATAAGTAATTATAGTAAGAGATCCTACAAAAAGCTATATCGATCACATGTTACAACATACAGTGCATCAATTTCAGAAATCAACTCAGATCACTCATTACAACATGTATGCACATCCATTTCAAAAATCAACTCAAATATATAAAAACCAATTGAATTCATAACTACAACTCACAAATTCACAACACAAGATTCACAAATTAATCCAAATGGCAACTAACAAATTCACAACTCACTAGGTGAGGCTTGAGTGGCATTCGCCTTTTGGATTTACGACCTCACGCATCAAGAAGGCATAGAATTATCCTCGAATACCTAGCAGGTCAGCCTATTCCAACGCAGATTCAGCGCATTTCCAATCCTGTGGTTGTGAAGAGTAAAGTCATGCGTGTATATAAATTGATAAGTGGAAACAATTGTTGCAACATTGACAAACCTCTATGATATTGGTCTTCTGTGAACCAATAAGTTGCATGTTGTGGCAAACGTATAATCCACATAGGTTGGTGCCCTTTGGTTGCTGGTGGTACTGCCAAAATATAATAGGTTAGTTCCGAAGGTATTATTATGGAGTGTGAAGGATATTTGCATACTAGCGGATACCAAAAACTTCAGCTTTGATGTATCCTTCCTGTGTGGCCCTCCACAAGTTTTGTAGACAGCGAACGATGCGTCGAGTAAATTTTTGATAGGTGCCAAGTCTTGGGTGCCGCCCTTTTTGGAATCAAGGTAAATTATCTGGTTCTGTCTTGGTATAATTACAAGTAGAACCCAGTGAAACCTACACAGGTTTGTCGCGCTACGTTATATATTACAAATCAACAAGTATAGCAACCGGACGAAGCACTTACCCCTGGTTGTGGGGTAAAAGTATGAATTTTTTTGTCCAATTGAGCTATCAATACTTTTTCCATGTACTCGTGGATGAGATGTAAATTTTCGTCCATGGTTTGCTTGGACACCATGTGTGGGTTGAGGAAACCCACCGGTTCTTCCCTTACTTTTGCTTCCATGATCATGTAGCTACATATACAAAATCAAGGATCATATATATATGACATTATTGGTATGACACGAATGTTGACCGTGATTGCACACACTTACAATGTCCAGCATCTCATGAGTGAGGCATCGAGAGCGTTGAGGTTGTAGAGATCGAACAAGTCGTTGAAGCTGACCACGAAGAAGCCATCTAAAAACCGGTGTAAGAAATGCTCCTCCTTGAAGCTTACCGAGATACTCGATACCCGTTGTGCCACCGGCTTGTTGGCTTGTTTCATGCACCCATCTTGCAATCTAATGCAGGCTAATGTAAGTGTATCCTGGTGCTCTTTCAGTACAAATGACTTCCCCAGCTCGAATTGCCGCGCCAACAGGGCAAACGAAAAGTCATGGGCTGACATGGTCCCTTCCGATTTGCCCTTGTCGCTGCCTCACTGTCTACCAAATGTCGTCTTCACGGGAGATGACTAGGCCTGAACTACAGTAACGACCTATGCCTGATGGGACACGGTAGTCGATTTGGTGGGCTCCTTCGATGCAGCACATGGCTCCAGTAGTGCTGGTAGCTCCGGCGAATCACATGGCTATGGTAGTGCTTGTAGCTTTGGTACTGCAGGGTAGGCATCGAAGGAGATGTCCTTCTTGGGCCACTGGATGAATGTGTCGATGGCATCCCCTAGTGTGACAATCTCGTCGTTTGGGGGCATCTCCACGTGACAGCCTTACAAATTTCATGTATACCATCGACTTGGACCTTCATATAGCCCAGATCTACCATGCGACCGTGCACCGCTGACCCTAGACTAGATGGATATGCATGCCCCGAAGTAGCCTGCACGAGAACGGAGCTGTGGCAAGCCTCACATGGAGATTGCACGGCATGGCCACCTACATAAGGGTACACAATTAGCTAACACGTCAAATAGGTCTATCTAAGGAGCATTGCAGACATGTATATTACCCAGGTGTCGTCGGGAGAAAATATGGCATCGTCCACGTCTGTCGTAGGGGTGGACACGCAGGTGCTCTAACAGTTAGTTGGCCTAAACTGCGCCTATCCTTCTAGGGCTTACACATTCCGTGCCTGCCTCTCCGTAGCCACTCTTTGGTCCATCCTTTCCTCAAAGCATCTTAGCTGACTATCGAACTATGCTCTCAGCCTTTCCTCAACCCTTTCCTCAATCAAGGCTAGTAGCCATTCGTCGCGCTCAGCTTTGCTTCTCTTCCTACTTCGGTACGTGTCGAAGTCTTGTGGGAATCCCATTTTTCACAGAACAAAAACACCTAGGCCTCAGGTGAAACCCGGGTGCTCCTTATTTCCCAAGGCCGCGGAGGGTATATCTCTCTCTATGTTTGAAGTGAAAGAGCCTTGGGACAATTGCGTGCTGAACGCTATCTACATCCAAGACCCCAACTAGTTATTTCACATATGAAGGTATGTATGGTCTTCCTACAAACTATGTAGTTTGATATCTTACCAAGCGTTGGATCACTTCCTCGTCTGCAGGGTTGGCAAAGGACATGCCACCCAAAGACGTGGTACGTGACCACGTTCTTAAACCAGTTTCATGCGCGTGAGTCCAAGATAAAGGAAAATGGCGGCGCGGCCCCCTTCTGTATTGCCTCGTCGTCATTCCTCGTCCATTGCGCGATCTTACTTGCATACCTAGTGGAGCTGAGTCTATGCGGGTGAGTGTTTTTTGACTGGACGGTCTTGTGTGCCGCACTTTGACGCACGAATTCTTTCGTCGTCTTCATCTCAACAAATCGTTCCTACACGTCTTCAATGATGAACCCCTACTTCTGGAACGGAGTCATTTCCTTATTCACATCATTAGTGACGAGGACGCTCTTGAAGTTCTTCCACGCCTTTCCAACCGCTAGCAACCGTCGTGTTGATATATCGGCTTTAGGGCCTTTTACTAAGCCCTCTTGGACTACGCCTTGGTTTTCCTACGTTGGACTCCTCATCAGATCCATTCGGCGATGAGGAATGAGGGGATGCCATCTTGTAATGAAGTAAGTTGTGTTAGATCTTCAAAGATCAGACAAGTTGGTAAATCAACAATTCATAGAGGATCATAGAAGAGGAAAGAAAGTAAATTTAAGCATTGTTTAATACAGTTGTAATTGTGTGATGCAAGGTTAAGAGAAGGTAAGTTAAGAGAAGCAAGGTTAAGAGAAGGTAAGTTTAGAGTTGTTTTGTATATACAAGGTTAAGAGAAGGTAAGTTAACAGAAGAAAAGTTAAACACACAACATATTGTTGCTACTGAGCCTGGAACTGTTAAAACTTGTACTTGTTGTTAGCCTTTTAAGGGAACTAGCTAACCATCCAATTTTTCAAATTGAAACAGAACAGACACAAGAATTTATTTCTGGATTGTTTTACAAATTGTGAGAGTAAGAGCAAGAATATAATACTAACCCAAATTAATGTATAATCAATTAATAGTGCTATCAGGCACATAGTATAGGAATGCTAGAGGCTAGCTCTTACCTCATCTACACCTTGGTCAAGTTTATCTCATTTGAACTAAACAATCAACTATGTAAAGAAGGCCTTGAACCCTTACCTTCCTAATTGTCGGGACCCAAATATACAAATTCAGACCCTTTGTGTATTCTGCACTAATCCAATATCATGCTAGTGCACACAGACTCAACATAGATGATTATCACAATCATACTCAACAATAACACAATAAAGACTTCATAAAATTAAGTATAACTGTTAGACGACCTTATGGTCCACTATACATGAATACGCCTCGCAAGGCTAAGACTGAAAAAGAAATACACTGCAGCGAAAATATACCTATTCGTAGATAAACCCTTCAATTTGCCACAAGCAACTGACAAGGTTCGCACCCTAGTTATTCGTCTCCTGCTGATACTCCTGAAGAGTAGGCACAAATTCTTCTCCAACTCGTGATGTTTGGTTGCAAGAGGGTGAGTACATAAAGCACTCAACAAGTTGTGCACAGAATGCAAGTCTAGTATACTATATGCATGGCTTATTACAAAGGAATAGCTGGCATGGTTACTTTGCATTAAACAATATTTGTAAAGGAATAGCATAAATAGATTGAAAGACAGTAAAACAAATAGTAACAATAATAGATTTCTCATTTGTTTTCCAATAACTAACTCATAACCTTAATCCACAGCTCAACATCCATACCCACATTTGTTTTGATAAAATCTAACCCTTGACTGTAATCACCGAGTAATGCTCAATACTGTGAGCACGGCTATTCGAATAGGTTTTGCACTCTGCAGAGGTTATACACTTTTCCCACAAGATACAACCATACACCACAAAGGCGAGTGATTATAACAAAGCCTTTCCAATTCCTGTCTAAACTCAGTATTACCCACTAAGGTTTCAACACTGGTGGGACTGGTTACCACATCCAGGGCCCCCCTCTTGCGCCAGGTGAGGCTACCCGTGTGAGGACTGGTTACCACTACTTGGGTCTCACACCACGACTAGTAGTACCAAAGCTTAGACATAACAAATTATTCAGTTAAGTATGTGCCATACTAGACTTGTGGTTGTACGAATGACTCAGTTCAAATTCTTGCAAGGTAAAGTCCTTAATTGACCAAGGAAAGACTAACAAAAAACCATCATTATCATAAGCTACCATATACCATTAAAAAGCAATGCAACCGCCCAAATGCCACATTGGCCCATCACAAATTCTTGCCACTTGCCTCAGTCTAAATCATTTACCACCCCGGTTGTTTTATCACGCACCACGTGCCATCAACAACAACAACATTGTGTGACAACACCCGACATACAAGTTAACAAATATGTTCCATAATCATTAAGCAAGATTAATCATTTTTACATAAAATGATGACTCGTTGCATGGCTAAGCATACTACTAGCGTTCTAACTACCCACATTGGCATTTATAGCTACCAACTAGTATGAAACCATTTTAAGGTGACAAACAAAATACAACATATGACATGGCAAGGTGGATATATCATAATTGGATGAATAACTATACCCAATATAATTGAAACAAACGATATTTGAATTATCATGCAATACTTTGAAACAATATAATATTTAAAGCATGGGTTCAACATGATCAAAGCACAACTTATCTTCAAAAAGCTTTGAATTCTGCTCTAGACCTTGATCTTGCACTGGCTCCTCAATCACAAACTCACTGGACAACTCGACGTCTATGCGAAACGAGAGAGAAAGCAATAACTACCAAAAATAGTGAGAAAGATCAACCCCAAAAATTAAATAAAATTCACGACTAAATAGACCATGATTTTAAAAATCTTTAGAAATTGTAATCACCTCAATCGGAGTTCACATGAAAAAGATATAGCCATTCAAAGTTTGGAATAAAAGATAAATCAGAAAAAAAACCGAATTACTTTTCTACGAAAAAATTGATTATGATGTCACGCTGACGTCAGCAGACACATGGCCCAATCAGAAGGCGACACGTATCACTAGCGCATGGACTCGGTCCATGGTTCGCTTCGGTCCACCGTGGACTGGCGGCACTGTGCCCGTTCGCTGCCTGAAACAAATCATGGCGTTAGCGGCGGCATGTGGCCCAATCACGGCATGACACGCGGCGGAACGCTACTGGGACAAGGCTTTGCGCAATCTCGTCCACCCAAATCAAAACTGATGGTCGAGATCAGCTGATGCAACGCGGCTCTAATCTACTACGGAGGCAACACACGGCGGAACCCAGATCTTCCGATCTGGATTCAACGGTTGATGGCGAGAGAGGCTAGGCCAAGCGACACACAGACGTGGCTGCATCCCGAGCGTTGTGAAGAGGAACGCGGTATGCTACGCTAGCACAAAAAAAATCTATCGCATAACCAGAAAGCTACTCGCAAGAAGGGGATCATAGATTAGATACCACTAGATGCGATGTTGCGGAATCCTTCACGCGTCGATGTAGTGGATCGTCCTTGCCGCAGTCGTTGCGTCGATGGAGTGGATCGTCCTCGCCTCACTGTGTATTGTCCGTCCACACTGCAGTCGTAGCAGCATCACCGAGTAGTCCACAAATCTGCGGATGGAATGCCGTGCGTCGGTGTGCAAGCACCTGGTCGCTCGCCAGGGGCAGCGAGAGGACAAGGCTAGGGTTTCGGGTCAAACACTTCTAAACTGTGGAAAGCACACCCTGCGCCCACCATCCTCCACTCCTTATATAGCCACGAGATGAAACTCTAAACCAGGGCCAATTAGTGTTCTAAGCCCACAAGGTCCATTAATTATGGGTCCAATCCAAATTAATGCGTCCCAGCCCATTAAGTGTGTGACCCTGCAGGTTCACGTACGTTTGGATATGGATTCGAAAAACTCCTTTTCAATCCAATAGTTGGTAGCGGCTCCTTGCAAAGCATGCCAACTCCCAAACATACTATGATCAAATCGGACAGAACCTATCAAAAGTACGCATGTAATAATCCCTTTGCCATGTATATGAAGATTGAACTCAAGGCGAGAAGCATGTCATCCTTTGATGATTCAATCCATCTCTCGTATCCGTGATATATTAATAAGTTGTGATTGACTCCTCAATCACGGCTTGTCCATGCACTTCCTTAATCATATCACACGAGTGGCCTTGTCATATATCTCCGTTTCATTGGAGTGGTAAATTCCATCTTGACTGCTCACTTCCCTCTGCACATTTCATAGTAAACATGAAAGCTACCTTTATAACTATCCGGTTAGGAAGTAGTGTTTGATAACCCCAAGGAAAACTATTACACATGTAGGGAATATGACAATCTCAGGTCTAAGGATCATACATCTACTATGTATGAGATACACTGATGACACATAAGAATGTAACATTCTCGCAGTGTCCCATGGCGGGTCTATCTAACCCATGTTCTTCAACATGCGTCCACAATGTATAGATAATATCTCCATATCCCATGATCTATGAAGCATGATCATCGATCACTACATGTGTTGATCTATTCATCGTTGTCCTATACGATGATATCCGATCAGAGATATTTATCGAATTACATCAATAAGTAAAGAGCTTCATAAGCAAGTCACATACTTGTTGATCAATACAATGATATACATTCATTGGACCAATAATCATATTATTATTCATAAAAATAGTCATGTTACAATCATCTAAATGATTTCCTCAGGGGCATAACACTAACAATCTCCCACTTGCACTTGAGTCAATCAATTAAGTATCTAATACCAATAAACCTCGTGTGCGCCTCATGCTTAGGCTGGGGCAGTGGCTTTGTCAACGGATCAGCCACATTGGCTTCCGTATGTACTTTGCATATTCTCACGTCACCTCTATCCACAATCTCGCGAATAAGGTGAAAGCGTCGGAGTATGTGTTTAGACTTCTGATGAGATCTAGGCTCTTTAGCTTGTGCAATGGCACCACTATTATCACAATAGATGTCCATTGGACTAGAGGCACTAGCGACCACACCAAGCTCTGTGATAAACTTCTTAATCCACACAGCTTCTTTTGCGGCCTTCGAAGCCGCAATGTACTCCGCTTCTGTCGTAGAGTAGGCCACCGTGTTTTGCTTGGAACTCTTCCAGTTTATTGCTCCTCCATTTAGTGTAAACACAAACCCGGATTGCGATCGAAAATCATCTTTGTCAGTTTGGAAGCTTGCATCGGTGTAACCCTTTGCAACCAGATCTTCCTCACCTCCAAAAACAAGGAACATAACCTTAGTTCTTCTCAAGTACTTCAGAATATTTTTTACGGCTATCCGATGACCATCACCAGGATCCGCTTGGTATCTGCTCGTGACACTTAGAGCATATGAAACATCTAGGCGCGTGCAGATCATGGCATACATAATAGACCCAATAGCTAAAGCATATGGAATCTTGCCCATCCTGTCTAGCTCATCAGTTGTCGAAGGACACTGATTCTTGCAGAGACTGATGCCATGTGACATTGGCATGAAACCTCTCTTGGATTCATGCATATTGAACCTTTTCAATATCTTATCAATGTACTATTCCTGACTTAATCCAATTAACCTTTTTGATCTATCTCTATAGATTTTTATGCCAAGATATAGCATGCTTCTCCCAAGTCCTTCATTGAGAAACTCCTTTTCAATGAAGATTTAACATCTTCAAGCATAGGAATATAATTCCCGATCAATAATATGTCATGCACATACAAAATCAGAAACACAAGTGCGCTCCCACTAGCCTTCTTGTACACGCAAGGCTCTTCTTCGTTTTTGATAAAATCAAACCCTTTGACTACTTCATCAAAACGAATGTTCCAACTCCGGGATGCTTGCTTTAACCCATAAATGGATCTTTGAAGCTTGCATACCCTTTTAGCATATTTAGGATCAACAAAACCTTCAGGTTGTATTATGTATACATCCTCGGATAGATTCCTATTAAGGAAGGCTGTTTTGACATCCATGTGCCATATTTCATAATCAAAATATGCAGCAATAGCTAAAATGATCCCGACAGACTTGAGCATGGCTACTGGTGAGAAGGTTTCATCATAGTCAACTACTTGAACTTGTTTGAAACCCTTTGCCACCAACCGTGCCTTATAGATCTGAATATTTCCATCTACGTCTATCTTCTTCTTGAAAATCCATTTGCATTCAATGGTTTTTACACCATCAAGAGAATCGACCAAGTTCCAAACTTGATTGTCATGCATGGATTGAATTTCGGATCTCATGGCTTCAAGCCATTTTTCGGAGTTTGAGTCCATTATTGCTTCTTCATAAGTCATGGGCTTATCATTGTCCAACAATAATATGTCATTCCCATATCTTACAGGTGCATGACGCGGCCTCCCCGACCTATGTGGGGCTGGTGTCTCTTCCACAGGTTGTACAACACTTTGTACATCTTGTGAATGTTCAGTGGTAGCTTTAACATATTCATGTTATTCTCGAACTTCATCGAGATACACATCACTCCCACTGATTTCTTTTGAAAGAAACTCTTTATCCAAGAAGACACCATTTCGAGCAACAAAAACTTTGTTCTCGTTTCTTTTGTAAAAGTAATATCCTTTTATTTCTTTAGGATACCCCACAAAAAAGCATTTTTCTGATTTAGGTGCGAGTTTATCTGATTGTAAATGTTTTACATAAGCCTCACATCCCCATATCTTGAGAAATGACAACACGGGTCTTCTCCCAGTCCATATCTCATATGGCGTCTTCTCAACGGATTTTGATGGGACCCTATTCAAAGTGAAGGCAGCTGTCTCTAGAGCGAAACCCCAAAAGGATAATGGCAGATCTGTTTGGCTCATCATTGATCAAACCATATCTAATAAAGTTCGGTTTCGTCGTTCGGACACGCCATTCCATTGAGGCGTTCCTGGTAGAGTAAGTTGCGGAACGATTCCACATTACTTTAGATGATCACCAAACTCTTGGCTCAAGTATTCGCCACCACGATCTGATCGTAAGTGTTTTATTGATTTGCCAAGTTGATTTTGTACTTCATTCTGAAACTCTTTGAACCTTTCGAATGTTTCAGATTTATGCCTCATTAAATAGATATATCCATATCTACTAAAGTCATCGGTAAAAGTTACAAAGTACTGAAACCCACCCCTAGCAGTCGAGCTCATTGGTCCACATACATCTGTATGTACTAGGGCCAATAATACACTCGCTCTCTCACTAAAACCTGTGAAATGGGCTTTTGTCATCTTGCCAAGTAAACAAGACTCACATGTTTCAAATGATTCAAAATCAAATGAGGTTAGAAGTCCATCACCATGGAGCTTCTTCATGCCCTTCTCATTTATATGACCTAAGCGACAATGCCATAAAAAGGTAGGGTTCAAATCATTATGCCGAGGCCTTTTTACATTAATGTTATAGACAGGTTTTTCTTTGAGTTCAAGTATGTACAACCCATCCACCATGGGGCAACGACCATCATACATATCATTCAAAAATATCGAACAAACAAAGTTCTTTATTATGAAATCATAACCTTCATGTTCCAAACAAGAAGATGAAATAATATTTCTACTTAAAGATGGAACAAAATAATAATTATTGAGTTCCAAAACTAATCCTGAAGGCAAATGTAATGGGTACGTGCCAACGAAAAGACCAACAACTCTTGCTTTATTCCCCACGCGAAGATCCACTTCTCCTTTTGCCAGGTCTCTACTCTTTATTAGCCCTTGAATCGAATTGCAAATGTGAGCAACCGAACCGGTATCATATACCCATGAGCTGAGTGAAGAAGTAGCAAGATTAATTTCTATAACATTAATACCTGAAGTGGAAATCACATTTCCATTCATCTTATCTGCCAGGTACTTTTCGCAGGTCCGTTTCCAATGTCCTGACTTCTTGCAATAGAAGCATTGGGTATCAGGTTGAGGGCCAACTTTAAGCTTCTGAAGCTTAGTTTTGAGGCTTGCGATCTCATCTTGAGCCTTGCCCTTGCCCTTGCCCTTGCTCTTTCCCGTTCCCCCAGCCTTAGCCTTCCTCTTTTTGTATGCAGTTGTTTTCTGAACCATCATCACATGATTGGGTTTTTTCTTAATGCTTTCCTCGGCAGCCTTGAGCATCCCATGTAGATCGGTTAGGCTCTTCTCCATGCTATTCATGGCTCAAAGCTCTGAGGCTGAGACTGGAGAATAACATCTGTGGCCAAACCGAGGCTAAGGGGGAACTCAAGTTTTTCCAATCTCCCAATCTAACTAATCATCTTGATCACATGAGGGCTGACCGGACTGCCTTCAGCCAGCTTACAAGCAAATAAAAGCTTTGAGATACCATACCTCTCAGCTCTTGCTTGATTCCCAAACATGCCCTTCAAGCCCACAATCATATTGTAAGCATCCTGGTCCTCATATTACTTTGGAGCTCAGAGTCCATGGTGACAAGCATGAGACAGCTGACCTCTACAGAAGCATTAACATGTTTTTCATATTCAACCTTCAAATTGCGAGGAGCATTTTCGGCTTGATCATCAGGAATTGGATTCTCTAGAACATAGTCCTTCTTTTCATGCTTGAGAACAATTCTCAGGTTGCGATACCAATCAACAAAATTAGTTCCATTAAGTTTTTCTCTTTCCAAAACCGATCTCAAAGAAAAACCAGGTGTAGCAGGAGTAGGAGAAGGTGCCATTGAACTAAAAAAAACATGCAAAGATTCTAAGCACTATGTTTATGTAAAACTTTTATTAAACATTTTAATAAAAGACACTCCTATTTTATGTCCCTTTTATAGATTCAAGATCCATATTCATCAAACACAAGTGAGCTTTGGCATCACTGCTAGAAATTTAATGACATAGGTAAGCAACACCTTTGCTAATTACATCTTATGTAACTTTTGTTTATTGAGTATGAAAACAAGTAATGAATGCCTCCGTCAACATAACTCATGGCTATGTCAACCTGCCCCTAGGGCTCATACGAGGGAGGGAGCACTTCCCGTTTTTGGGTGCCAATTAAGAAACCTGCCTCAGGTGTGTTTTCCTAGACACCAATTGTCTTGTATAGGTTCCTTCAGTACAGAAATCAAATCACAACCACTTATGTCCTCAAGCCCAAAACCGTTTTGATAGCTTGATTAAATCTACCATTGTTATGCGTGATGTGTCCAACACATCCCTATCATCTATTAAGATAGCCATTGATATACTACTTTGGCAGTCATATCAATAACGATCTAAATTCTTGATAGTTGCAACAATTGGATGGACATTTTGATTTAAAATTTTTAATTATAGGAATGAACAATATCTACTATGAGCATGGCAGCACATGCAATGAGCATAAAGAAAATAGCAAGGATTAAACACACATCCACAGAAAAACAAAATAAGATGTGAAATAGAATGGCCCTTAGCATTAAGATCTCCATCATCATGCTTGTTTGTTCACCTAGCCACCTTGCTTGATTGTTCACCTAATCATAATGCTTGATACCATCGTCTTCATCATTATGGATGCAATGCCTTACAACTTTTAATAATGAATTTTACATGAGGGTTTGAAGCATCACAAGTTGACACGCAGGTCGTTATACAATTTGAATAGCCATATGGCTTGACACAGCACGCAGGCCATGCGAAAATTACATGCATCATGTCGGGACCAGATTTCCGAATCCGAACCCTCTGTGTATAACCTGTGCTAGTCCAGGAAAAGCTAGCACACATAGTGCAAACAGTGATGACAACACATCCATATCACGAAGCACATAATATTAATTAAGCAAAAGAGTATTAGCCTTATGACCAATTATTACAAATAAGCAGCATCGTAGCTTGAGTTCAATAAGAAACAGTGGAAACGAAATAACAGCAGCAAAGTAAGCCCATCCATTTGCCCAACAGGCAATCGACTGGGGTTCGCGTCCTAGCATTCCGAATCACCTTCGTCATAACCACAAGCGTAGAAATCGTAGTCACCTTCAGCTTCTGCGAACTCCTCTGCGGAAGGTTGGGGATGTTGCAAAGGTGAGCACAAAATGTACTCCTCAAGTCTTGGAAACATAATGCATGATAACTATATGCAAGGCTAAACAATTGAAGGCATAATATGGCTCGTATAGCAAAAAGCAAAGTTTAACTGTAAATACCAATAGTAATTTCATAAAGCATCATTTGACAAAAAGGTAATAGCATAGTAATTGAATTTGATATGACAATTAAAGCAGGTTCCATCTACCTGACTGGCTCCATCCGCCAAACCATAACCCGAGAGTTCCATCTGCTCACGGATTCCCAAACCACCATGTTCAATTAAAATAAAACCAGGAAATCTACAATGGGCAAGCGTACTTCGCCTGCCCTTGACCGTGGGCACGGCTACTTAAGTAGTTTTAACTCTGCAGAGTGTGTATACTTTACCCACAAGACATGATCGACTCTTGTTGCCAAGCTATCAACACACTTCCTTTGGTGTGTCGGCAGAGAGATCATGACGAGGCCTTTACAATGTACAACCCCACTATCAACATCGTCCGCTAAGGTTTCACCGCTGTTAGGGTTCTAGCTACCCAGTACAGAAGCCCCCTCTTGCGCCTGCCAACATCTGGCACTCACCAACTGGCGAAGCTAATAATGAGACGCACAAATTATTTAGCCAGGTTGTACCCATATAGACTTGTGGTTGTACGGTAGTGCTCGGTCCATGGTAACACACGCTTCGGTCCTTAATTGACTAGGGTGGAACATTCATATACCAAGGTCACGTGCTTTCTGCACCCGCCAAACATCCATCCGCCCCGGTCTAAACCATTTCCACTTTATTTTACTTAAATCACAGTAGCAACACCAATTGCCGTGATTTCACAAATAAGTTTAAGCAACATTTGAAATGATTCCCATAATGGCACAATACCGAAACGCTTAAGCTGGACTAAGCAATTCTACCCTTCCATGCTAATCTACTGGATATCACAAAATAAAATAGCTAGTATATATCATCTAGGGTGTCAAAGGTTCGACATGATCAATACCAATGAGGGTATAACGAACTGGAATTTAACTAAACCTTACGACTACATTTAAAGTACTTTGCATAAAAGTAAGCATGCATAATTTAAAAAAAACATAACATTTTCATAAAATTTGGGATCAACATGTTCAAGAAAGACTTGCCTTCATTGCTTCCTGCTGGATCTACCTCTGACTGTTGATTCGCTTGAGCTTCGACTGCGTCGTCTACACGCGAAACGAGAGCAAATAAATAAAAAAAATTCAAAAATTGAAAAATATGGTACTGGAAGATAGATCATTAATTTAGATGAATTTAGAAATTTGAATCACTGGAATCGGAGCTCGAACGAAGGAGAACGGGCTCCTGGAAGTTCCTCGGATCAGAAAATCAGAAAAACCAGAGAGCTGACACGTGGCGTAATCTGATTGGCTGGAGTTTCGGATTTCTGCAAATCAGAAAAAGAAAATCCAAAAGCCGACTGACATGTGGGACCCACGCGTCAGTGGCTCGGTCCACAGTGAACCGGGAGCACCGAGGTGATCTGGGGGTGACGAGGCATACCTGCCGACGTGGAATGCCACGTGGCGGGCTAGGGCGGATGTGGCAGCCACGCGTCTGCCACGCGGCAGCTGACGTGGCGCGGCGCTGGAGACGAGGCAACGCTGACGCGGACGGGGCACGCGTCGCGCATCCAACGGGCCGAGGAGGATCGGACGGCGGGGAGGCGGTGGCGGCGGCGGCGCGACGTGGCGCAATCTGGCGCGCACGCGGAAGATCGAATGGCCACGGCTCACGGTGAGGGGAGACGGCGGCGGCGCTGGCACGGGCAACGCCGGAGGCGGAGAAGAAGGCATGGCCGCCGGGGAAAAACGCCACGAGACGGCACCGGGTTAGGGGCAAAAAAGAGGGGGAGTCGCGGGGATCTTGATGCGACCAAAAGAACCGGCGGAGGTTCACCGGAGAAGAAGAAAGACGACGGCGAGGAGCTCGGGACAGCGGAGAACTTCGGCGAGCTCGCACGTGATGACGACAGCGTCTCGGGCAGTAGGAGATGGGGCAAAATGAGCGACGTAACGAGGCGAACCTCGGGCTGGGTGCGGCAGCGGCTTAAATAACCTGGGGAGGCGTTCAAATCCTGGAACCGAGGTGGCGGCGACGGAATTGACCCGGAGGCGGCTAGGGTTTCGGCGGCGACGACGCGGACGACATGGCTGCATCGCAGCCACACACGCTGCGAGGATCGGACGGCTCACACGCACATGACCACGCGGGCGAGTCTCGACTGTCGGATCAAGATCTAACGCCCATGGTGCTAGGGATTGCAGCGGCGGGCTGGGCCAACGCGGAAGGTGGGCCGAAACAGGCCGGACCGGGGGGAAATATAAATGGGCCGACGAAGATTCGGCCCGCGGAGGTTTTTGGAAATTCAAACCTTTTCCGAATTAATATAATTCTAGAAATTCAAATAAAAGCAAATAAATCCAAATAAATAGCAAATAAATTCATAAAAATCTCTAAAAATACAAAAAAATTCCTTGCAGCATAATGAAGCCAACTAAAACTGAAAATCTTTGTTTGATGGATAGATTAGCCAAATTAAATCCTTTTATATATAGAAAATTCATATTAAGCTGAAATTAATTCAAGAAAAATGTAAATGGTTCATTTTCAAATTTAAACATTCTAAAACTCAAATTTTTGGAATGTTGCACATCACAAACACATAGGCCATACTATTTCACATAATTTTCTGCAAAAACAAGTTAAACAAAAACAATCCTACGACTCCGGGGTCCGAGGGGCAGAGCATGTCTTCTATCAAAGGAAAACACCCTCAAAATTTCCACGGATCAACCAGATTGACCCAATCTAATCTAATCTGATTGGCTTGGTCCCATATGGTTACGTTTTAGAAACCCTGATGGCGGTAACTCGACCGGTAAGGGTAACGTCGTACCATTAACGGACTCACCCAAAACAAGATTGAATCGATTTGCACTTCCCATGAATCAACCAGATTGACCCAATCCGTCTCAATCTGATTGGCTTGGTCCCATATGGATACGTTTCAGAAACCCTGATGGCGGTAACCCGACCGGTAAGGGTAACGTCGTACCATGAACGGACTCACCCACATCAAGATTGAGCCGGTTTGCACTTTCCTCAAACCCTAAACCGATCGATCTCATCGATGGCTGCCGTCACCAATTCATCACATGAACCGGCTAAACATGTAATAGATCCAATCAACTAACCTCACACATCATATGTGCAACATCCAGGTCACAAATCTATACGAGAAGGCTCTGATACCACTGAAGAGGAACGCGGTATTCTACGCTAGCACAAAAAAAAATCTACCGCATAACCAGAAAGCTACTCGCAAGAAGGGGATCATATATTAGATTACCACTAGACGCGCAGTTGCGGAATCCTTCACGTGTCAATGTAGTGGATCGTCCTTGCCGCAGTCGTTGCGTCGATGGAGTGGATCGTCCTCCCACGCCGCAGTCGCATCAGCATCACCACAGTAGTCCACACGTCCGGGGATGGAACGTCGTGCATCGGTGTGCAAGCACCTAGTCGCTCGGCAGGGGCAGCGAGAGGAGGAGGCTAGGGTTTCGGGTGAAACACTTCTAAACCGTGGAAAGCACACCCTGCGCCCACCCTCCTCCACTCCTTATATAGCCATGAGATGGAACCCTAAAATAGGGCCCATTAGTGTGCTAAGCCCACGAGGTCCATTAATTATGGATCCAATCCAAATTAATGCGTCCCAGCCCATTAAGTGTTTGACCCTGTAGGTTCACGTATGTTTAGACACGGATTCGGAAAACTCCTTTTCAATCCAATAGGTGGTAGCGGATCCTTGCAAAGCATGCCAACTCCCAAACATACTATGATCAAATCGGACAGAACCTATCAAAAGTAATCATGTAATAATCCCTTTGCCAAGTATATGAAGATTGAACTCAAGGCGAGAAGCATGTCATCCTTTGATGATTCAATCCATATCTCGTATCCGTGATATATTAATAAGTTTTGATTGACTCCTCAATCATGGCATGGCTATGCACTTCCTTAATCATATCACACGAGTGGCCTTGTCATATATCTCCATTTCATTGGAGTGGCAAATTCCATCTTGACTGCTCACTTCCCTCTGCACGTTTTATAGTAAACATGAAAGCTACCTTTATAACTATCCGGTTAGGAAGTAGTGTTTGATAGCCCCAAGGAAAACTACTACACATGTAGGGAATATGACAATCTCAGGTCTAAGGATCATACATCTATTATGTATGAAATACACTGATGACACATAATAATGTAACATTCTCGCAGTATCCCATGGCGGGTCTATCTAACCCATGTTTTTCAACATGCGTCCACAATGTATAGGTGATATCTCCATATCCCATGATCTATGAAGCATGATCATCGATCACTACATGTGGTGATCTATTCATCGTTGTCCTATACGATGATATCCGATCAGAGATATTTATCGAATTACATCAATAAGTAAAGAGCTTCATAAGCAAGTCACATACTTGTTGATCAATACAATGATATACATTCATTGGACCAATAATCATATTATTATTCATAAACATAGTCATGTTACAATCATCTAAATGATTGCCTCAAGGGCATAACACTAACACGTTTATCCCAAATTCGACGATCACCGAGCTTTGTCGACAGCAGACATGGCACGACAGAGGAAGCTCACCGGCAACGAAGACGAAGACCAACAGGGCAGCGCAATGGCGGGACTCCGGTGACGTTTGCACCCTCCATGGACGCGTCTCGACACAGCGAATAAGCTGGCTGCCTTAGCCACGGTGGAAACGGCTCGACGACGGTGGAGCGAAGCAAAAACCTTGGCGGAATGAAGCAGCAATTTCGGTGAGCTCGCAAGGGTGAACAACGGCAACTCGGCAAGCGTGTGCTAGGTCAAAAGGTGTGGCTCGAGGTGAGGGTTCTAGAGGCGGCGACGACGCATTAAATAGGGCCCTCGGCTTCCATGTAGGGCGCGGAGATCCAAACGGATTCGGTGGTGGCGGCGGAGATCCAATCCATGCGGATCCGATCGGGCGGCGGGCGACACGGGCGAGGAACGACGGTTGGATCGGGATCCACCGGTCCAAATGTGCGGCGGTTAGGGTTTGGTGATTGGATGGGCTGTTGGGCTGGCGATGCAGAATAACGGGCCAGGCCGGGCAAATTTTAGCCCAAAACTGTTCACGCGAATTTTAAATCATTTTCGAATAAAAACAATTCAAATAAATAAACAAAGCCCAAATAAATAGCAAAATATCAGGTAAAATCCAAAACAATTCTAGAAAATTAAGATATTTAGTACTCAAATAAAATATTTCCAGCATAAGATCATTATTTCTTTTCAATAAATAAATATAATATGACAAAAGGCTTAATTCAACATATACGAAATAAATTAAATAAAATCCTAGAAAATTCCTATAAAAGGAAAAATAATAATAAATCTAATAGAAGCAAAATTAGGGATGTTACACTAATCATGCAGTTTAAGGTATTCTGTAATCAATTTCATTGTTCTTATCATACTAGTTCAGAAAGGAGGTTATTTAATCAACGGAACCAACAGAGCAGTGCATAGGCAAATAAAGTAACACAGACAATAATCAGAAGAGGACAACTGCAGGTAAAGAATAATGGACAAGCTTTACAATAGTGAAATGAACCAATACTTTCTAGCATGCAAGTCTACTGGTTCAAGGCCTAATTCGCAACCTTAATTGTCCAATTCATCATTTGACGCAATTTGCATCATCGAGCAATAAAAGGTAGCAAAGTAGTATAAAGAAAAATTAGAAGAAAATATTGCAGCAAGGACAAGTTCAGAATATGAGAATCTCAAAATGACTTATTTATTGTACATGACACAAGTTCACAACAAACTTATACCAAAAAAAGCAATATGTGATATAGCAATCGAGAATTTCCTGTGTTCCAAACAAGGTCTTTTGTAGGTTATAAATGTAGTAGAGGTGCACCAAATTAAAGGACCTATCTTTATATGGAGCATGCATGCCTAATTAATCTCGATCAGCACATGTGAGTAAAAAGTGTGCCCCTTTTATTGATTGCTTGTTTAATCGTTTTAGCACATTTTGCTTGCTTTAGATTCTTAGCATGGATTAATTGCATGCTCACAGTGAATTAGAGTCCTAAGTATTGTTCTTGTTACTAGCTCCTCAAGTTTCCTTGCTGCCATGATAAGGGGGCCATATGGTCATGAGAAAATACATCCAACCAAAATATTCCACAATGCACACAAAAGAAGCATCCAGGGCTGTGAGGAATTTAAAAGGTTAGCTCTTAGCCGTATATACTATAGATGCGTTCATAATGCAATATACAAAGTATAATTGATAATCAGTGTATTATTTTCCTGCGGATACTACAATGAATAACAGTGTATTGGTTGTTCTGACTACTTCTAACAAATGTTTAGTTGACTCAGATGTAAAACGAATTCAGTTTTTTTAATCAACAGGGCCAAGATATGCTGCATAACAAGTTAACCACTCGTCCATGTTTCTTTGCAGCAAATGAAACAGACAGGAAAAACTAACACTTGAGAACAAATGAAATATGAGTAGACATCTTTGATTCAAGGAATTGTTGCCTTGTTTAGCCCAAAAAATGAATGTAAAGCCATGTGTTATAGTAATTGTTGGTACAGGCAGCTTATAGTTTGGTACCACTATGCAAAATTTATGCAAGTACTATTTCATTGCTTACTTAGCATCGTCAGGAGGACAACCTCAGTTAAATATCTATTATATTGTGAACTAGGCCTTTTTGGGTCTTTTTTTTTACTAAACTTAACAGAAAATCTACCTATCATTTCCTTTGTAAGTATAAGGCAAACACTTGAAATAATCTAGACTAAAATGCACTAGCTGGTAGCAGCTAATGAGAAGTGTTTTACATGTACAGCTCTACATTAAAACAGAAGCTACAGTACACATGTTACCAGCATGAAAGGATTTGGTAGGCACTACTAATGGTTCTTAAAGTTCAAATTCTTACACTACTACAGAACAGTACATCACTGCCGGCTCCAAAACGCCATCACTGCCGGTTATTGGAGCCGGCAGTATTACCAGGGATTATCACTACCGGCTAAGGAACCAGCAGTGATAAGGGCTATCACTGTCGACTCGGCGTACAACCTGCAGTGATATTGGACTATCAGCCAGGTCAAACCAAAATCCAGCCGTGATATTGGACTATCACTGCCGGTTCAAACAAAATCCGGCAATGATAATTCACATCACTACTGGATTGAACTAAGAACCGGGATGATATATATATATATATATCACTATCGGTTCTTGGACAGAACTGGCAGTGATAAGCCATGCACCAAATGTTTTTATTGCATATTTTTTCTGCATTATATATTTTTATACAATATTTTTCTACAGTGTATTAATATAGTATATAAAACATCGTTAAATCATAATTCAAATATATTAAAGCATCACAATATTTGGTTTTTACAATAGTTTGTTTACAAATATATTTTGACTACATCTCATTCACTTTGATTTTGCAACGACTCTAGTAGAAGGTGTCGAATTAGGCATGTCTCGGGTCGAGATCGAAGGAATGAGGCGATGAGGTTGCTCGTGGAACTCGCCGTTTGGATTGATGACCTCATCATGAATGAATCCGGCGATCTGTTCTTGAATTGCTATAATTTATGTCAGTAATAACTTATTGGTTCTCAGCTTGGAGCACTATTATTAAAGAAATGGAAAGTTAATTAATGATGATATATGTTAAATGAAAGAAAAGTAGGCATCAATGTGTAATTATATACAATGGCTTCGTTATAGCCAACACTCTCCGTGACAATTAAATATATATTTGTACATACATAGTATTCACATAAATTGTTTCCCTGGTCCTACCTCATTCATGGAAAATCAGTTATTATTTCAAAATCTTTCTTGTAGGGACGATACCGAAAACTTTTCTTGCAATATCGTGTGAATGCCCTGTGAATGATTTTCAATAGTAATTAAACTTAAATGCAATAGAATGGAATATCACTAGAGCAATAACGCAACGATCGAGTTTACCTGTTCAGCATGTCCCAAAACTCTTGATATAGATTAGTTGGTTTTCTCATGAGTCAAGGACAAAAATCCTGCTAGCATCTAACTGGATGACGAGGAGAACCCAGTGAAACCTGCACATATATGTCAACGTAGTCAATTAGTCCCACATCGTGTTATGCAAAAATAGTAAAACGATATTAGAAGTATGGAAATACATACTTAAAGTTATAGGATAAAAGTATGGACGTTTTGTATTGTAGCTTCAAGAAAGTATTAAATAAATAGTCTTCATTATACTGTGGATAGTCCTTTACAATTTTCACGTTGACAAGCCCCAGATCGAGAAATGCTAACTTGTCATTGCCATTTCTTCTACATCTCTGTATCTCCACTCTACATAAGAAAGAAGTTAGACATGCAATTAAACGGTACAAGAATGTACAATAATATACATAGAGACATACAAAGTCCACAGTCTGAGTATATTCACGTCCAGGGCATCTTGCTGGTACAACATATACAATTCCTCGAAACCCACCTGGAAGATGTTATCTCCATTGTGAAAATCCGACTCTGTGTATCTGACTGCGAACACCTCCATGCCATCATTAGACTGTTGCATGTACCATTGATGGATGCGTCGTAGTTGTGTTGTTAGGTGGTCTAAATGAGCCGGTTAAACCAGCGGTTTCTCCATAAAGAACTTCCACCTTAGACCTTGCTCGTGAGCACCATCTCGTTGAGTAGCATCTCCTTGAGCTTCCAACCTCAACGCGTCGGCACTAGCCACCTTCAAGTATTGCTTTCTGGAGATGCACTCGTAGTCTGATATTTCACAAGGTTCAGAAGCTCGCCCTATCTTTTTCACTTTTCCCATACTCAAGTAAAACGTATGCGCATTAGCATCAACTTTAGTCTTCTCAGGTGAGGCACATTTTTGAAGTGAGATGTTACGCTGGCACTTATTTGCTTTTTCCGTTCTTCTTCAGTTATCTCAACTGGTAATTTTTTCTGAGGTTGTGCTGACTTCACAGATGACTGAGATTTCTTAGTCGACGATGTCGACTTCCGAGATGGTTCCGGTGTTCGATTCTTTTTAGATGTCAGAGGAGGAGTTGGACTTTTTCTGGGTGTGCTGGCGAAGGTGTTGGACTTTTTCTGTGTGGTGGCGATAAGGGCGGGAGGTCTCTGTATGGAGAGTGCAGCTAATCATCATCATCTTCGTCATCCTCATAGTCCAAGTCAAACTTAATCAAGCTCTTGCGCCATGCGAGGAAGCCATGCATGTTTTTTCCTAGTTTGTTTTTTTCGTCCTTGCCAGGGATCTCTATCTCCATTTTACGGTATTGGCGGACTACACTATCCACTCCGACCCTGGCGAATCCCAGCGGTATCAGGCGGCAGTGCAAAACCTGCGACTCCTCACATGGCCAAGCCTCTCCCTCAACCACCTTGATGGTAATGCCATGTGCGGACAAATGCAGCTTGCATGGTATCAGTTCTATGATGTCATCCACAAGAAAATGGAGTCTATGCTCTTCGGGAATCCCTGTGGATGTGCAGCTGCTCTTACGAGCACCGGGACTGAAGAGCTGAGGGTTGTCATCGGGAGGCGGTCGTGAGCTGAGAGCTTTTTGTATTGCTTGCTCCATAACCTTATCCAATTTCACTCTTTGTTCCTCTAACGCTCTCGCCACAACAACTTTTATTTGACGGTCCAGTTGATCTTCTCTTATTCTCTTCGAACGCCTATACAACAATGCGTCAGCTGGGAAGCCTTCTTTAAGCGGCATCAAACCAACTCCTCGGGTGCAACCAGGGTGCTCGTTGTTACCCAGGGATACGGTTAGCTCGTCATTCTCTCTTTGTGGTCTGAAAGAGCCTTGGGAAGACTACACGTGAGCATCTGTGATTTTGCGCGACACTTCCTGGTCTCTATCGCTTCTGAAGCTTAACTGCTATCATCCAAGATAGAAGCCCCCTCCCAAGCAACCAATGCTTCGATTGTTCACTCAACTCGGTTGCCACAAGAATGACACCCCTGCGGGTATTTTCTTCACGTACCCACCTATGCCTAGTGTGTGAGGGTAAATATTATTATCCGTGTTTGCCTTGTTCTTTTGACTTACTATCTGGGCTTCTTCAGACCTCTTGTATGCCACAAAGTCCTCCCAAAACTCACTTAGCTTTGGGTACATGTCAAAATTTGGCGTTTCATTCTTCTTCACATAGTTCATATTAAGTGTCATCTTCTAATTCTTCCACGCTGTGCACATGATGCATAGTGCACGTTTCTTTGTAACCAGCTCGGTCTCTTGGGGGAACTGGAAAACTTCTTTTAGCTTGTGATGGGAACGGTGACCCGATCTTCCGACAGGTAGAACTAAATCGATTGGTGGAGAACTCGACATTGACGATCCGGCTTCCAATCAGAACGGATTTGAACCCTAAAATCGCTACACCATGGCTCCTTTGGTTATCATCCACGCACAAACACGGTTGACATCGTCAATAAGGCTTATCCCTGCATGCGAATCGAGATCACAAGCAAGAACAAGTAGATGCAATCTGAATATTGCTAATTACCAATGAAGAACTCGAAGTTGGGGCTCCACAAACCGAACAAACGGCAAAACTATGAAAAACGGAATAATCTAAGCAAAACCCATCTATTCTAGTGACGGCTACTGAATATATATGAGGAAGAGGGCAAGGGAGGCGGCCAAAGGGTTAGCCGTGCAACCCTAGGTCGTCAAGGCCTTTGGGCCCAAGTGGAGGTGTCGCAGCACCTAGTAGTTTTCATACGTCATATAGTTTTGATGATTCACATCGATCTAGAAGAAGTTTGAATGTGAAACCACTTCCATTGGAATGCTCTCGTCGTGGGATTCTCCGTAGAGTCCAAGAACACCTCAAACGAACTTTGTATAACCCAGATATAGTCATTTTTAGTTGGACTGCTCCTGTGGGCCGAACTAGACTCGTGAACGAATTGGACTTTACCTAGGGCTGGGCTTGGAGCGTTAGAAGTTGTTGGGCCCTTGTCTTGGCTTGAGGTAGAAGCATGGCTTGCTGGGCCGGCATGGTCACATCATCCTCCCCTTCTTGATTTTGAGTCGTCCTCGACTCAAGCTCATTGGTCTGCAAAAGGTTAGTAACAAGATGCGGCAAAGAAACCAACATTTTCTTTGGTTGTTGATAGTGTGGCACATTAAAAGAAGAATACAAAATGGTACAAATATAAACTCGATGCACCATGTACTTTCCTTTATCATTATGCTTGCCAATAGCATGAAAACAAACACTGGATGACCATGACAAATTAGCAGGCATAAAAAATCTCTCCTCTAAATATTGAGATCACATATGACATCAAATTCAATGTAACCTAAAGTATTCAAGGAAGACAACAGTTTAATCTCATCCTTTTCATTATCAAGGTGAATAACATGTTTATTTTCAGCACACGTGTTTAGATTAGAAATAAAACTGACATGTTCATTCACTAGTTGAGGCATGGATATAAATGAGACATTGTCACACAACTCTTCTTTATCACCAAGGACAGCAAGACAATCATATTGTGACAAAGGTAATTCATTTTGGGTGTCCACTAACTTCTGTTCTAGCATAGAACCTGTAGTGGCCAAATTTAGCACATCAACAGAATTCTCTCCTCATGTGAAAATAGCACCCATGTTGTTTCCTTTGTTTTCTATCTCTGCCTATTTAGGCATATCATGATCTATACATTCTTAAGGCATGCATGGGTTAGCAAGTAACTCTTGTTCCTCCTTCTCTGGCAGGTTTTCCTTCTTGCTATTGTTCTCAATGTCTTGTGAAAAGTTAGTAGCAAGTGGAACCTCGACAAGATGCCATTCTTTCAAAGAAAATTGCTCACTTTTGCAATTATAAATATTAATTTCAGCAAGATGTCTTTCATGTTCAATTTGAGTTTCAACCTCACAAGCATGGCACAAGAGTTACTTGAATATTAAATAAACTAGAGGGAGAATTGTATTCCCTATCAATAAGAATACTCTGAATTTTCTTGTCAAGTCCATTTAAGAATCTTATTTCCTTAGCTTCTTCGGATTCATCTAAACCACAACAAAACAACAAAGTTTCTAATTCCTCGTAATATTCCTTGACAGTTTTATCACATTGTTGTAAACATTGCAATTCATAAAGTAACACTTTAGAATGATAAGCAGGATCAAATTCATCTCTCATAAGTCGTTTCATATCTTTTCATGTTTGTGGTACTGTCTTATAAGAACAAAAATCATTCCACCAAATTGATGCACAGCGAGTTAAAGCACTAGCGGCAACTCTAATTTTTCGTTTATTACAAAGGTTACATTGCGAAAGAATTTTATCTACCTCTATTTCCCAATCAATATAAGCATCAACACCAAATCCTCTATAAGAAGGAAGAGCCAAAAAATTCTTACCTTTATTAGCAGAAGGAGATGGACTAAAGTTGGGTTGGTGCTTATGCTCTTTTCTGTCAAGTGCATTCTCCATGTTTTGAACTTGCTTATTCATAGTCTCATTCATCTCTCGCAGCATCTCTCGGAGCTCATTATGAAGAACACACTGGTTACCATCTTGGTCCTCCGGTACCCTTGCAATTGCTAGTAGAAAACATAAGATAGCACAAAGTATTATCCCTATCAACTACTAGGTACTGGAGAGTGGGATCACAAACTCTCACGTGTCTTACCACACCCTTACAAATGTTCTTACCAATGCAACAAGTGGGACAACCGGTGGCAGGTTCATGATACCATGACTGGAGCGTGAGTGAGGCGATTGCAAAGGAGAACCTGAACTGATAAAAAACATGTGGATCTCGGAAGGCAATATTTAGTAGCAAGAAATAAGCAATATCGAAGTCAGATTAGCAAGCTGAATAAATATCCAATGTACTTGTCATAGTTGCAAGCCTAAACATATTCTTAGAACAATTTCAAACTAGCAAGGGATATATCAAAGCACATAGGACAAAGGATGCAAGCAATTTTAATTATCTGCTTCTCTTTCCCTCTTTTTGCTTCTTTTTCTCTCTGATTTTTTTCCAATGCGGCTCTTTTTTTTGCACTTGCCTTTTATTTTCCTTTCTTTTAACTCAAAGGCAAAACAAAAATCTCATGTTTTGGAACGAGAGAAATCGTTAAACAGATGATCGAAAAATCGGCAAAAACAGCACAACAAACTTCTGGGGCTGAGAACTCGGTCTTAGAAGCCGAATTTGAGGGTCAAAAATTGCATAGATCTAACGACCTGTGGATTTTTCAGATGCTCCTCGTCATCCGCTTCAAAACAAAAAATGTACGCCCCAATCAGAGTTTGTATGCAAAAGTAATGCCTATTTTACTAAACACTGCACAATCTATAATTGCCTGCGACTTCACTTCTTCCTTTCGGTTAGGGCTAAAATAGCAATAGGATCGTAGGTGAAAAAGGGTGGCCAGCAGTGCAGGGCAATTGAAACAAGGTGGCTCGCGACCTATCTAGGTCTTGCGAAGCAGAATATATAATGCAAAGTGACGGCAAGGACAAACTGAGTAGGACTCAGTTCGGTTCTAGGGTTAGCGGTGGTGGGATGACTAACGGTGCAAACAAGAACTAGGGCAACAGAAAGGGAAAACTAGAAACTACGATCACGACCTCAAACCAGCAATAAGATGACGATGATGGACACAAATTCGACAAAGCAAAACTGAAATGAAAATTGCAAAGGCACAAGGGGTTGTAGGACTGTGGAATCGATGATGAACTTTTTGTGGTACAATTTTTCTCGACTATAGGATGATGGCAAAACAAAAGTGAGGATACAAGAATTACCTAACGGGCAACCGAGGTTCTGATACCACTTGATGGGAACGGTGGCCCGATCTTCCGATAGGTAGTACTAAATCGATTGGTGGAGAACTCGA
Organism: Otatea glauca; assembly: GCA_036346275.1. Lineage (NCBI taxonomy): Eukaryota > Viridiplantae > Streptophyta > Magnoliopsida > Poales > Poaceae > Otatea > Otatea glauca. The sequence goes on from CM070729.1 coordinate 33,320,843, forward strand.
CGTTGACGATCTGGCTTCCAATTAAAACTGATTTGAACCCTTCAATCGCTACACCACGGCTCCTTTGGTCATCAACCACGCACAAACACGGTTGACCTCGCCAAGAAGGCTTATCCCTGCATGTGAATCAAGAACACAAGCAAGAATGTAGAAGATGCAATCTAAAATTGCGAATAATATTAAGCACACGAGTTGGGGTTCCACAAACCGATGTACGGTGAAAAATTGACAAAGTGTCTAGTTGTAAGCTAAGCAAAACCCATCTATTCTAGCGATGGCTACTGAATATATATAAGGATGAAGGCAAGGGAGGCGGCCAAGGGGATGGTCGTGCAACCCTAGGTTGTACAAGGTCTTTGGGCCCAAGTGGAGGTGTCGTAGCACCCGACAAATTATGTTTGTCATATAGTTTTTATGATTCTCGTCGATCCAGAAGCAGTTTGAACGCGAAACTACTTCCGTTGGAAAGCTCTCATCGTGGGCTTCTCCATGGAGTCTAAGAACGCCTCAAACGGACTTCGTATGACCCAAATATAGCTTTTTTAGTTGGATTGCACCTGGGACGAACTGGACTCGTGAACGAATTGGACTTGATCTCGGGCTAGGCTTAGAGTGTCAGAAGTTGTTGGGACCTTGTCTTGGCTTATGGTAGAAGCATGGCTTGCTGGGCCGGCATGGTCACATCATCTAACATATTTACCATTATTTTTCCTAGGGAGGGCACATATAATTAATATTTTAGAAGTTGGTTTCATGTCATTTAGGGTTATAATTTAATTTGTGCAAAAATGACAAATCAGAACAGACTAAACTTGATATTTAAGTTTAATCATGTTAAACATCAGTTTCATTGGTATCTGCATTTTTCCCAGTTAGTGCATCAATAATGTAGATGAACAAAATTGGATTCACTATTTTAGGACATCAGATGATTTAATTTTGCACTAAACAAGATACAAAGTAATGAATATTTTCAGGAGGTTCTGTAACCATTTCATGAGTGCTGGCAATATTCAATAGTGGAGAATGGTCAAGTAAAGCTACCACAACTAGATTTATATTTTAGGAGATCATATGAATTTACTACACATTTTACATGTTAGACTAGCTCTAAATGAACAAGTGATAAACAATGAGTATTGTTGAACGATAGTTTCATGCCAATAGTTGATTTTACAGTGTAGACCATGTTATAAGAAAGCTAAAAAATTGGTTCCATGATTTTGCAGTTAACTTGAATTAAATATGGATTAAACAATGCCTACACAATTAAATATTTCTAGAAATTTTGACAAACATTGTATGAGTCCACATATTTTTATCATGTAGAGAATAACATTATGAAATTAACCCAGTTGGTCTCATGTCAATTGGATCTATATTTATTTTTCTATGAATTTCGTAAAATCATGAATACACAAGTACTAACATGCATCGGCTAACTAGCTTCCTCACTGTTCATCTTCTCAGAGAGCGGTGGCATGGGATGGCCAGCAGAGGATATGGGCAGGTTCATCGTGGAATGTGGATCACCTAAGCGGAAAACGCGGAGGTTCGAGGCGACGGCGGGGAGGTCCAAGGCGACGAGCAAAAAACGAGGAGGTCCAAGGTGACGGCGGGGAGGTCTGAGGCGGCGGGTGCTCCCGCGGCTGGATCGGGCAAGGTGACGGCGCGGAGGTACGCGAGGAGGTGGCGGTGGAGAGCAACGGCGCTAGGTTAGAGTGTAACTGAGGGGAGGGGATGCGGCCTTTCAAATTTATAGGGGTGGACTATCACTACCCGCTCGCCACAACAACCGGCAGTGATAGTCTATCACTGTTGGGCCAGAAAGAGAGCTGACAGTGATAGTGGCATTATCACTGCTGGCCCACTCCACAAACTAGCAGTAATAATTTAGTATCACTACCGGGTGGAACTCCACCCATCAGTGATAGTGCTTATCACTACCGGTTGAGACTAGCAACCAGCAGTAATAAGCCACATCATTGCCGGTTTTATGAGGCAACCGGCAGTGATAAGCAGGTGTAACACCTTGAAATTTGCTCTAATTTAAATTTTGTAGTATTTTTTATTTTTTGAGAATATTTGGGAATTTATTGAAATTTATTTGGATTTATTCAAATATGGCCTTTCTTGAAATCAATTAAATAATGGAAAAGTTTCTGTAAAGTTTTATTGAAAATATTTTACTTGAGTTCAAAATGTCTCAAAGTATTTTCTAGAATTTTTCTAGATTTTTCCAGGTATTTTTGCTATTTATTTTGGCTTTGTTTATTTATATGATTTATTTTTTAGTCAGAAATGTTATAAAAATTGGGTGAATAGTACTGGGCCGGCCGAGCACTGTGCTTAGCCCGTCCCAGTTCGCCGAAACCCTAGAATCGCACTGTCCGATCGAGTCCACGCGGACGCTCGTGATGGAGCCACGTCCCTTCGCCCGTGTAATCGCCGAAGTTAACGCCGCCGAGCGTTTTCGCTTGTTTCGCCGCCTGCAGCGCTCTCGTCGAGGCTCCTTAAAGTGCACCGAGTAGCACATCTGGCAGAGCTCGTCTCGCTGCATCTTTTGACTCCTCGCACGCCTCCCGAGCCGCCGCCGTTTGCCCTCAAGAGCTCGCCGAACTTCGCTGAAGTCTTCGCCACAGTTCTTTGCCCTTTGCTCATCGTCCGTTGAGGTTCTGTCGTCCCCAAGGTCTCCGTCGAGCTTGTCGTGCCAAGACGCGTCGACCCCGTCAGTTCTTCTCGTCGGAATCGCCCTCTAGCGCCGCCGACCGCGTCGTCTTCCCCAGCTCCGGCAACCTTCTCTTTTGCGCCACCGCCGACCTCGTCGAACCCCGTCGACCGTTCGATCCGCATTGCACGCTTCTGGTTCGTCCACGTCTTTCCCCTTCTATTTTAAATCCTAGCGTTAATCTTGACCGTTAGATCTAGATTGAACGGTGGTGATTAGATTTTGTTTGTGTGTTTGTTTTGATCTCAGCCGTTGGATCGTTAGTGTACGCGTTAGATTGCGCTGCGTAGTTAAGATGAACAGTAATTAGCTCGGGTACTGTGGGCAGTTATATTAGATCTAAACGGTAGTTGAGGGTTGAGCTGTGACGCGTGAATCCGCGCCGTTCAGATTTGAACATGCGGCGGAGATGACACCGCACCTCCACCGAATCGCATGCAGACGCGTGTGCACGTTGACCGGGGCAGAGACCAGATCCGACCGTTGCTTTCGGGCGCACCGCTGCGATCTTGCCGCGTGGCTACAAGTGAACCGAGAGCCGCCGAACGTGCGCGAAATCCAGCCGTTGGATCCAGGAGTCCCGCCGGATGCGCGACGCGTGGAGGCGTAGGACGCGAAGCGTCGCCGAGTCGGCGCGGGGATCTGACCGTTGGATCCGAGCGATCGTTGGATGCGCGAAGCGTGTCGCGTAGATATCGAGGCAGTGCGATGTGGCGCGTGGATCTGACAGTTGATGCAATGAACGGCTCGGATCTTGCCACGTGGATGCACTGTGTGCTGGTGGACCGAGTCCACGGTGGAACCGATCCGAGTCGTGAACCGAGCCCATAGACCGAGGCGACGTGGCGGCACTAGAAGTCTGCCACGTGTCATACTGACGTCATCACTGACATCATAAATATTTTTTTATATAAAAATATTTCGGCCAAATTTCATTTCGGTGCTGACATCATCATTAGGTCATGCTGACATCATAAATCCCAATTTTTTCCGTATAAAAATAATTAAAACAAATCGGATTTTCTGATTTATATTTTATTTAAAACTTTGAAAGGCTATAACTTTGGCATTTGAACTCCGATTGAGGTGATTCTAGTTTCTAAAAATTTGTACAATTGTGCTCTTTTTAATGGGAATTTTAATTGAATTGTTTAGGTTATATAGTGTACTGATTTGGTTATTTATTGCATATGTTATTTTTACGAGTAGACGCAAATTTGCCGAAAAGTTTTGAAGGAGAGTTCATCACTTCAGATCAAGCTTCAAATCAAGACCAGCAACTCTTTGAAGGCAAGTGATGCTTTGATCATTTTGTTCCCAGATTTTAAGATGTAATTTATGCATGCTAATTTATTTAAATGTATTTAAATTGATTTGGGGTATGTAGCTAATCAACCTATATTGTTATCACCACCTTGAAATTACTATTTGTATGCCTTTAAATCATTGTCCACCCTAAGGTTATGCGTATTTGTTGGATATTAATATGATGCCAACATGGGAGGCCAGACCGTGATTGGATGCTTAGCCTTGCAACGAGTCATGAATGATCTTTCGGAAAATGTATCAATGTTGACTAACGAAATATTGAATGTATTTTGAAAGTGGTGTGATGAAGCCACATGATGAGATTGAGGTACAGAGACCTGTGTGGTTCTGTACCGATGTTGAGTTATTACTGGCATGTTTTGCACAATAATCAACGGGGTGGGAAATGATTTAGACTGGGGCAAGTGGCAAGAGGCTTTGTGCTAGGAGGGCCTGTGTGGCAATGGGTTGATGAGTGATGGGAGTCTGTGTGCCATATTGGGCTGTGTGCCACTGTTGAGTGTTGGAAGTCTTGCCTTGGTCAGTTAAGGACCTCACCTTGCAAGCCTTTGACCTGAGTCACCCGTACAACCACATGTCTGATATGGGATAGGACTAGTTGATTAGGGTTCTGATATCTTTCCTTTGATACCTCGGGGTGACAGTACATGGGGGTGTATCTGTGTGGGGGAGCGTACCTGTGCTGCGGCTTGGTGCCCATCCAACGGTGTTGTCCTGTCCTATACTTCGTCTCTGTGAGAGGGAAGTGATAGTGAAGGTAATACCAGAGAGGTTCATTGATTAAGGGAGAGGTTCCTGAAAGGCTTTGTTATGGGCAATCACCTGTGTGGTGAGCGGCTATATCTTGTGGGTAAAGTGTACAACCTCTGTAGAGTGTCAAATCTATTCGAATAGCCATGTCCGCGGTATTGGACATTGCTCGGGGATTACAGTAAGGGTTAGATCTTCAAAAACAAAAATGTGGAATGGGTGGCTGTGTGCCAGTGTGAAAATGAATTATTAAGGCTGTGTGCCAAGACTCTTTGAAGAAAAACCATTTGAAGAACTTAGCATTATATATAACTGTTTTCACTGCTTTTAATCTAAATAAGATGCTAGTTTAAAAATGTTGTTTGATGCAAAAGAACCAAATAAGCCAATTTTTTGGAATAAGCCTTGCATGTAGTAATAGCACCGCATTCTGTGCATTACTTGTTGAGTGCCTTGAGTACTCACCCCTCCTTGCCTATCAATCCCAACATCGGTGGAGGAGTCTACGTCGGCCTGGGAGGAGGAGTATATTGAAGATCCAGACAGTTAGGGGGCAAGCTCAGTCGATTGCCTGTGGCAAGATGAAGGCTTCCATGAAGTTTATATGTTTTTCGCTGTTTCCTGTTTACTCTGATAATGTAAGCCCTGCGTAGCTGATTTATGTAAGGAGACCATAAGGTCGTACAACTTAGTTTATATAAATGTTTGCACTATTTATTATGGTATCGTTGTGAATGTCTGTGATGTTCAACCCTGAAAAGACTTTGTGTGCTAGCGTGATCCTGGACTAGAACAGAATACACAGAGGGTCCAGATTCTCATAATCGGGTCCCGACAGCTGGTCTCCAGCCAATTAAGTGAAACTTTCAATTTATTTTATTTCAAAGGCTGAGTGCTTTGGGATTTTTGAAATCCTATCAAATTTGATCCAAATTTTCTGAAAATTTTTGGAGGCATACCGCAGGACATCTACTATTTTATATAAATATTTTCCCCTAATTTTGACAAAGTTCTAGAATTCTAAAAATCCAGATCGCTTACTATTTTAATAGTTTTAATATTTTTAAAATCACATAATACTTCGAAAAATCACACAAATGCAGTAATTAAATAATGTTTCAAAAATTCACACAAATGCTATAAATAATTCACACAAATGCAGGCAAATTCACACAAACTCAAAGGAAGTTAAAGATTTGCACTCAAATCTTGGATCATGCTTTTCTTCAAGCTACCAAAGAACAGAGAGAAATTGCTGAAATAAAAGAGAGAACCAGTCCCGAGCATAACCTCAATTCCCATTACTCCATATAATACATTAATTGTTACATATGAGAAAATAAACATGTCGTTCGTACAAAAGAAAACATATATTTAATTAGTACAACTAAGCTATGATTCAACCTTTGTTATGATCGCGGTTTATGTACGTAGCTTCCTCACTCTCTTCCATGAGACTTAGGTCAACGTCCTCTCCGAAAGGAGGAAGCTCATCGAATTGGTTGTACTCTTCCTCGTCGACAACAGTCTCAACTCTAACAATCCTTCTTTTTCCTTAAATAACCACGTGGCGCTCCTTGTTAGCCGGGTCAGTTACAAAGAAGATTTGTGTAACAGATTTAGCAAGTACAAATGGTCCTTCTCTGTATCCGACAAGTTTGAGGTCCACGGTAGTGATACCGTACTTGTCGATGTTCACGCCCCCCTGGAAGTCTGACCCATTGGAAATGAAAGAGAGGGACCTTCAAAGGTCCATAGTCAAGCTTCCAAATCTGTTCTATGAATCCGTTGTAGGTTTGCCTATTTTCATTGTTGTCATAGGCATCTATACGAATACCGCTGTTTTAGTTGGTGCTCTTTCTATCTTGTGCTCTTGTATAAAATGTAAAACCATTTATGTCGTATCCTTGAAATATCCGAATTGTAGTTGACGGTCCCAGAGCCAACACTTTCAACTGAGCGCACTCTATCTCCGTATGCATCATGTATTTACGCAACCAATCGCCGATTTTATCTCTATGCTCTCTCGCGATCCAAACCTCTGACTTCCCTGGGTTTATTCTGAATAGCATGCTCTTGCGCATGTTGACATACGGGGCCACCACAACTGATTATCTTAAACTGCGAAATGTGCTTGTGTGAATGATGCTAGATTGCTCGTACAGAGTGATTTCTCGCCTAGAGTACCTTTCCCCCATAGCCTCCCCTCATGCCGAGATACAGGCACACCAATCAGTTTGAGATCCATATAATCGACGCAGAACTCAATGACCTCCTCGGTTCCCCAACCATCAGCAATGCAGCGTTTCGTCTGATGTCGGTTACAAACATATTTCTATATAACCCGCATGAACCTCTCGAAAGGGTACATCTGATGTAGAAACATGAGACCAAGAATCCGTATCTCTTTCACAATGTGAACAATGATATGGACCATAATATCAAAAAAAGATAGAAGGAAACACATCTCAAGACTATACAGAGTGTGGACCATGTCTTCTTGCAGCTTATCTAGTTTTAACGGATCGATGGCCTTCTATGAAATCACGTTGAAGAATGAACACAAATTTATAATCAGGTCTTGAACTTTCTCTAGCAGAACACCCCTAATTACAATTGGCAGCATCTGTGTCATCATCACGTGGCAATCGTGAGACTTCATGCCAATTAATTTTAAGTCTTTTATTGAGATTAGTCTCTTTATGTTGGCAGAGTAATTAGATGGAACTTTGACTCCGTGGAAGCATTCGCACATGCTAATTTTTTCTTTCTTGCTCAGAGTGTAGCAGGCTGCGGGAAGGTACTTTTTGCCTGTATCCATGTCTTCGTGACGCAGCTCCTTCCTGAGTTTCATATTTTCGAGGTCCATCTGTACTTAGAGTGTATCTTTTGTTTTGCCAGGTATATCCAGTAAGATACCAAGCAAGCTGTCACACAAGTTCTTCTCTATGTGCATGACGTCGATTGCGTGTTGAACTTACAAGTGCTGCCAATAAGGTAAGACCCAAAATACTGATCTCTTTTTCCACAAAGGAGCCTTATCATGGGAACTTGGGATAGATGTATTGCTGGCTACCTTTCCTTGGATAATTTAAAGATCCTTTACGGCCGCAAATATCTTTTTCCCAGTGTGATTCTTCGGAGCTAAGGCAGTCTCCTTTGTCTCGTCAAAAGCTCTCTTATTATTGCGGTATGGCTGATCCTTGTGGAGGAACCTACGATGCCGCATGTAAGCCATTTTTCGACAGTTCTTCAGCCACCGGCTAGCTGTATCATGCAATCACTGGACACATCCGTTGAAGCCTTTTGTCATTTGGCCCGACAAGTTACCAAGGGCAGGGTAATCATTGATGGTTATGAACAACAATGCGCGTAGGATAAAGTTCTCTCTTTTATACTCATCCCATACCCGTACACCATCGTTCCACAATATTAGAAGATCTTCAACCAATGCTTTGAGGTACACATCGATATCGTTGCCAGGTTGCCTGGGCCCTTATATTAGTAGTGGCATCATAATGTACTTTTGCTTCATACAAAGCCAAGGAGGAAGGTTGTAGATACATAGAGTCACCGGCCAAGTGCTATGACGACTACTCATGTTGCCGAAAGGGTTCATCCCATCCATACTCAACCCGAACCTTATATTCCTCACATCATATGCAAAGTGCTTCTTATATTTTCTATCGATATTCCTCCATTGCACAAAATCAGCAGGGTGTCTGAGCATTCCATCCTTCTTACTCTCTTCGGCGGTCATCATAGCAATTGGGCATGCCTTTTGTTCGCAAACAATTGCTTCAGATGGGGATTATAGGGAAATACCACACCACCTTACGGGGGGATCTCTTCTTCTTACGCTTCAACCAGACATCATTGTTATCGATATCATCATCGTTGCCCTTATACCGCTTTGCTTTGCAAACAGCACAGGCATCCAAGTCAGCAAACTCATTGAGATACAATATGCAATCGTTTGGACATGCGTGTATTCTATGTACTTCTAGTCCCAACGGGCAGACAACCTGCTTGGCCTGGTACGTAGTTGCAAGCAACACGTTACCCACTAGAAGCAAGTCCCCTAAGAGACATAACAGCTTAGTGAAGCTCTTATCGGACCAACCATTGCTTGTCTTCAACTGCAGTAGTGTAAGCACGGTATGCAGCTTTTTGTGCTTCATCTTGCAGTCTGGGTACAATGGTGTTGTAGAGTCCTCTACCATACGCTGGAACTTTTGAAACTCTCTTTCACTCGTGAAGCCCCCCTCCCCATCATGCAACATTTGATCTAGATCATCTTAGTGGCTATCAACGAACGTATCTTTGACCGCCATCGTATCGTTGTCTCTGTCATCTTCATCAATGTGTTGCCCTTCATGTACAATCTCATCTTCACTGTGCTCGGTCCAACAGGTATAGCCAGCCTTGAAACCCCTTCGAAGCAAGTGTGCACGTATCGACTCTATGGTAGAAAACAGCTTCTCATTTTTGCAATCAACGCATGGACAACACATATAGTCCGCTAGCTTCTTCGAATTGTGCGTCGCAGTCGCGTTCAGAAAACAAGTCACACCATTAAAGAACTCAAGGCCACGACGGTCCATATCATACATTCACCTTCGGTCCATCTACAATTAATTATATCAAACTAATTTTCAGTAAATAAATAAACGATCACAAAATAATTTATTCTTTACATTAGTCAAGCAGTGCTAATTAATTAAATCAATAAACATCAGATAAGCATATAATTGCAAATAACAATATAATTGTAAATGATTAGATATAAAAATCCATCTAGCAATTTTGACTATATTAAAATACATCAACCTTTTTTTATTATTTAGATATCCATCCAGCAAATTTTTATTATTTAAATGATTTATTCATTTCATTTGTTATGTAGTGCTAATAAATTAAATTAATATACACCAAATAAGCATATAATTCAAAATAAGGATATATTTGTAAATAATTAGATTTAAAAATGTTCTAGCAATTTTCATTATTGGAAAATCCATCTAACATTTTTCATTATTTAAATATTCATCTAGCAATTTTCACTATTTAAAATTCATCTAGTAATTTTCACTATTTAAAATTCCGTATAACAATTTTTCATTATTTAAAATAATTATAATTAGATATAATGGTCCATCTAGAAATTTTTATTATTTAAAAGTCCACTAAACCACTAAAATTAATAAGAATTGTAATTTATTCACTAAATTAGCTAGATCTTAATTTGAGCTCTACCGACCTAAAATGTTCACACCATACAATCACTAATTATCAAAATCTAGAGCAATCTATAAAGAAAAATCTAACTACAAATATAATGTAGATCAAGTTACTAAACTTGGAGAGAAATGCGAGATGAATTTTGGTACAATTTTCCAGCAACAAGTCGCCAAAATCCTTGCCACCGAACAAAGAAAGATCTCCTCTCTGTTCTGCTCGGTCGGGGAGGGGAACACCTAGGTAAAGATACTTACCACTGCCAGTTCTGGAGTACAACCGGTAGTGTAAATCCTGATATCACTGCCGGGTGGTAACCGAACCAGCAGTGATGTATCATTCCTGGTTGGTTTCACGAACCGGCAGTGATAAGTTCTCCCCCCGGTCAGACTTTTGAATCGGCAGTGATATGTTATCACTGCCGGCTCTAGCCCAACCGGCAGTGATATGCCGGCAAGGATGGCCAGTTATGTAGCAATGTTACACCAATGGTAGTTCAAGAACAATGAATACAAAAGTCAATCAACAATAAAAAATGCTATCATATGACTATAATAGATTTTTTGAAGACAATACTGAAACATCTACTATACAGTTAAGCATCGCATGGCGTCCTCATGTGTGTATGAAAATAATCGGTGTCAAGGGCTTACAACTCTCATAACTGTTACACTGCACATCATAGCACGAAAGGAACTCACTAATTTCACATCATAGCACGAAATGAACATCACTACACATCATAGCAGAGATTCTTACCTTAGCATGGGCTGGCGGAGGGAGGCACAAAGGGAGGTGTGAGGTTATCGAGGTGGGGGCGGTGATGCCTTCGAGGTGGGGCTCAGCGGGTCGCCCTCTTATGTCACACGGGAGGAGTGGATTAGAAGCAACGGTACGGAGCCAGATTCGTAGTCGCTAGACGGGTTCAAGGCCACCGAGGAGGTAGGAGAAGTGCTCTGCTCTTTGGGGAAGGATAGGAGGAGTCAGGCTCATTAGGTGGGGGCTCGCGGGCGAACACCGATGGGGGCTAGGGTTTAGGGCGGAGCAAGGAAGGAGGTGAGGGCGGTAGTCGGGAGGAGGCAAGGGCGGGCGGGCGCAAGGAAGGAGGGCAAGGGTGGGAGGAGGCAAGGGTGGGCGGGCGACGCAAGAGGAGGCGAGGGTGAGCGACCGACGCAAGAGGAGCTAGGGTTGAGGGCGATGGCGCACAAGTGTGGGAAGGAGATAGGGAGAGGGAGAAGGAAGAATGGCACACAAGTGCGGGAAGGAGACATCTAGATAGGAGAATGCGCGGCTCGAGCTGCTGGCCGAAGCATCACAGACGGTTCTGGGCTGGAACCATCTGTGATGACTCATCACAGACGGTTCCAGCCCAGAACCATCTATGATGACTACTTTTTCCAGTATTTTTTTGAAGCCTTTAGCCTGTATTGTTTTAAGCCTATAGCCCTTTTTTTAAAATATATCTAATTATAATTAATTGCAATACATACATCTCATTAATTATAATACATACATCTCATTAATTATAATACGAACATACATCTCAATAATTATAATACATACATACATCTCATTAATTATAATACCGTCTGCGATGAGTTAAACTTCATACAACTCATTATTTATTTAAGTTAGTGTCATTATTTATAATACATACATCAATGAATTAATGTTAGTATAAATGTAGAACCCCAAATTAAAGAATGTGAGCTTAAGTTAGTGTCATTATTTATAATACATATATCTCATTATTTGTAATACATACATCTTATTAACTGTAGTACATATATCTTATTCTTTATAATACATACATATCATTAATTATAATTCATACATATATCTCATTAATTATATTTAATTATAATACATACATCTCATTAATTATAACACATATATCTTATTCTTTATAATACATACATATCATTAATTATAATACATACATATATCTCATTAATTATATTTAATTATACAAACATCTCATTAATTATAACACATACGTACATCTCATTAATTATAATACGTACATACATCTCATTAATTATAACACATACATACATCTCATTAATTATAATACAGGTACACTTAAAATAAACATGGCGACATCATCATAACTCCACTTGCTTGTTCTTTTATATAAAAATTAGCCCTTCATGATGATCGACACGTGTGTAGCTAGCTTCCTCAGGTTGTGATTCCTGGACTGTGATGCCAATACCAATAAGAGGCAACTCATCAAACTGATTGCATTTTTCCTCATCTACCACATTTTCAATTCCGACAATCCTCCTTTTTCCCTGAAGAACCACGTGGCGCTTGTTGTTTGATGGATTGGTTACATAGAAGTTTTGAACAACTTGGTTAACGAGTACAAATGGTTCATCTTGGTATCCGACACATTTGAGGTCCACAGTAGTGACGCCGAACTTGTCAACCTTCATGTGCTGCAAGTGAATCCAATGACACCGAAATAAGGGGATCTTGAATAGCATGTAGTCGATCAATGAACCCATATTACGAGCTCCTCGTCGACCTAGCGGTATTTATTGCATCTATACAAAAACCGCTATTCTGGTTTGTGCTTTTCATGTTCTGATCCCTCGTGTCAAATGTGTTTCATTTAAGTTGTTATAACTGTAAATGCTGGCCCTTTTGCCAACCATGTCATCGTATCACCTAACGAGCTTCCAGTGATGGGTTGTCGCTCCTTCAACCATCTATTGAACAGAAGGTTATGATGTCTGAAGGACCGAGATGGTGAACAAAGGGGGGGTGAATGGTCGCAAATAAATTTTCCCCCAAAATACTCCAACAAAAACCTCAACAAGATTGCTCAAAGGAAATCGTGAAAAACCCAAAAAACCAGACAACTATGTGTACCCCAAGCTTGCATGGATAAGTACCATAAAATATGTGGGGATTTTTGAGTCACAATCCTGGTTGTCTAGTGTCCAATATAAAGAGGAATCAATCCAACTCTTGCTTTTAGAAAGAACATCAATTCAAATCACAAAAGTCACTTTCAGAAAAGCAAAAGCAGAATTTCCAGAACTTGTCCTCAATTTGAACAGGAGGTTGGTGGGTTTATACAGCTCACAAAATTTTGAAAATTTTTATCCCTATGAGCATCAGAGTCGTGAAGAACTCCACCAAATTTCTCCCCAAAAAGCTTTACAGAAAAAATAGAAAAAATCGAGGAACACAGTTAGTCAAGAACTTCAAGCAGAAAGTTTGGGGCTCGGTTTTCACCTCATGGCGCCCAAACCGTGCAACAAGTGAACTCCAAAACTTTTCTGCAAGTGGATATCAGAGTCCCGCACCTCCTCCAATAAGAATCACTTAATGATTTTTGTATATTTTTATAAAAATCAAATAATAAATGCTGCGCAAAGAACAAGTTCTGAACAAAGTTGGAACTTGAAAGAAAAGATGTTCTCTACTCAATCCAAGAGTGCAAAAGAGATGTAAAACCATATGAACACACTCAAAACATCCAAGATCGACAGCATTTAGAAGGAGGGGAGGCAAATCCAAATTGCGTGAAAGTAAATTGCGAGAATGTAATTGCGGGAAAGTAAATGCTGAATTTAAATTGCGTAAAGTAAAGACATAACGTAAATGCGCAAAATAAATTCAGAGATGGATTGATAAAACTTTCATTTCTGGAAGGAGAGGCTACAAAGCCTCACTTTCATGTGGGCAAAGCTCAAAGGAGCATTCACAAACCTCAAAACCTTCAAGGGGAGAAGGCTACCCCTCCACCCCTATTTATACTACTCTTGGGCCACCTACCACCCTTGGATGAGTCTCTCAACCCTAGAGCACTCATCTAAAGGTTAGGATTAACCCACACTCACAGCCATGCAAGGGCTAACCTAAAACCCACAACATTCCAGGTTTTCTTGCACAGTTTTCAAAGCATACTACCTAGACCCGCTAACCTATCAACTAGACCTCAATCCGACGGGCCTCATAGATCCACGCGGCATCTAGCTAGCATCATCTCTTTTCCTTGTCTTCTTGACTTGCCCGGACTCCGTCTCCGATCATCTTCCGGTGATCTCCCAACCGTCTGGACCTCCGACGCTCCTCACCTAGTCCCGGTCATCCTCCGCCTCACCATGACCTAGCACCGTCGTCCTGCAACCATCAAAAATAAGGAAAAACCTTTCACATAACAATGCCCACAATGATATGCAATAAACCATCCAACTCATCACTACCGCGCCCATACAGCCGGTACTGCCACTCCTGGCAGAGACAACTCAAATTGCTTCATTTTGAAAATCAATCCAAATCAAACTCAAACTTGAGCAGACCTTGCTCAAATAAAGTCAAATACTCATCACAAACATGGATGGACCTCCATATGGTCCTTCACTGTTTGAAGATCCTGGACTCCTACCGCGATGGATTCTCTTTCCGTAGGCAGTTCTTATGCTCGCCAATATACGAGGCCGCAACAACAATGTGTTGCAAAACCGTGAAATGGGCTTTAGCACACGCAACTGGATCAGGCATGATTGCTTTCCTTTCGATGGTCCAGATACCCTGGAGCCTCCCCTCGTGATAGGATTGAGGCACACCTATCGGTTCGACCAGAACCATGTAATCCACAGAGAATTCGATGACCTCTTCGTTTGCATAACCTTCGACAATGCTGCCCTCTGGTCGAGATCGATTTCGTACGTAGGACTTGAGAATTCCAATGTACCTCTCGAACGGGTACATGCTACGTAGGAACACGGGACCGCACATCTTTATCTCTCTCACAAGGAGAACAATGAGATGGACCATGATATCAAAAAGCGACGGAGGGAAATACATCTCAAGATCACACAGAGTCATGACCACCTAGACCTGCAGAGCATCTAGTCCTTCGGGATCAATGTCCTTCTCAGCAATTGTGTTAAAGAAACAACACAGCCTTGTTATTGTCTCCCAGACCTTCCTCGATAAAATACTTCTAATTGCGATAGGGAGCATCTGTGTCATAAGCACATGGCAATCATGAGACTTCATGCCAGTTAAACTCAAATCTTGCATCGAAACAAGTCTCTTCATGTTGGAGGAGTAACCGGATAGAACTTTCACACTATGCAAGCATTGGCACAATTTAGTTCTCTCGGCCTTGGACAGAGTGTAAAAAGTAGGTTCGCAGTAAGTTCGGCCTTTATCGGTTTCTTTCAGTGCTAACTCAGGTTTGATGCCCATGTCGACCAAGTTAAGCCGTGCGTTGATATCGTCCTTTGTTTTGCCCTTAATGTTCAGTAAGAGACCAATCAAGCTATCACAGACATTCTTCTCTATGTGCATGACATCGATGCAATGCTGAACTTCTAGGTGCTCCCAATAAGGTAGGTCCCAGAATATTGCTCTTCTTCCACATGCTCTTCTCACGGGTCCTCAATTTACGTTCCTTTCCAAGCGTAACATCCAAATTCTTAACCATATCATGAATGTCTGTCCCGCTTAAAGGCTTTGGAGCTAAATGGTCTTCGTTCGTTCCGTCGAATTGTTTCTTCATCTTGAGGTATGGGTGATTCCTCCGGAGGAACCTACGGTGACGCATGTACATGGTTTTTCATGAGTGATTCGGCCACACACTCGGTGTCATTTAAGCAGTGAGTACAGGCTTTGGCTACTTTTGTAATCTGGCCTGACAGATTAGCAAGGGTAGGATAATCATTTATGGTGCAGAACAATAAGCAGTGAAAAGTGAAGTACTCTTGTTTGTGAGCATCCCATACTTGTACCCCAGCAGCCTATAGTGTTTTCAGATCTTCCATCAATGGTGCTAGGTACACATAAATATCATTCCTAGGTTGCTTTGGACTTTCATGAGTATAGATAGTAAAATGTACTTCCGCTTCATAGACATCCAAGGAGGAAGGTTGTAGATACGGAGATTCATGGGCCAAGTGCTATAACAGCAGCTCATGTTACCGAAATGATTCATTCCATCCGTACTCAATCCGAACCTTATATTCCTCGGTTCCGCAATGAATTTCTGAAACCTCCTATCGATGTTTCTCCACTGGGTGGAATCAGCAGGGTGTCTTAGCATTCCATCATACTTACGCTCATCTGAGTACCACTTATGTGAAGTAGTGTCCCGATCTTTCGATGAGAATGATAACTATCGATTTGGTGGAACCGACTTTAACGATCTGACTACAACATACGACGATGATGCGCCTTAGCAATCGCTAAACCAACTCAGAAGTGTTATTGATCTTGTCGTGGGCACGATCAACCTGAACATAAGGTTCAATTCCTGCAAGCAACCGAAGAACAAGCAAGAACAATAGTAAAAGCAATCTGAAATTGCAAATAAGAATAGAAGGCAAAAATCAAGGTGAGGTTCTATTGAGGATCTTGACAAGGTGGCTGTCTAGCACAACTTGAAGAAACAAAGTTTGCACTTGGCTAAACTAATCAAACAAAACCCCAAATGTCTAAAGCGGTGGCTACTGAGTTTATAAGAGAGATGGACATGAGAGGGACGTCCTAGGGTTGTGTGTAGCCAGGGGGCGCACACAACTTGGGCTTGGGCCCCCACACGTTTACAAGGCCCGAAACAACCCAAAATAGTATTATGGTGTATTGTTTTAATGATTCAAACTTATCCACAATGAATCTAGAGCTGAGATTAGATTCAATGGAAAGATCTCGTTGTAAGCTTTCAATTAAGTCCAAGATCACCAAAATCGGAGTGCGTATACAAAAGTTATTCATATTTGAAATCGGTACTGTCCCAGAAGGCCGAATTGGATTCCAGAACGTGATGGATTTGATCTCACGCTCTTCTTGACCTGTGGATGACGTGTTGGAGTTGGCACAACCAAATGTGGTCATATACATAGTAATAATGTCCTCATCATCCTCCCTTTCTTGAATTTGAGTCGTCCTCGACTCATGCTTAGCTTTTAGCTTGTCCTCAACAAAAAATATTCTCATATGAAAATCATCCACAAAGCTCAATATTTCTTTCCAGCATATAAAGGTATGTTGAAAGCTAGCACTCTTGGATGCTTCCTCCCCTCCATGAAGGAAAGCCATCCTAGTAGATGTAGACGATGCAGAGGATGCTATGAAGTGTCGCCAAACTGATATAGCGTTGTTCATATCTAGGACGAGCATAGTCCCATCATTCTCCCTTTCTTGAATTGGAGTCATCCTCGACTCTATCACAATCTCCTACAAAATATTAGTAGTGACAAAGAGGAAAGCAACATACATATCTTTTGTGATAAAATCAATGGCTCGTGAATCACAATTACCCAAACACTCCCTTTCTTGAAAACTATCATATAGACAATAAACGAAAGTAGAGGTACTTGATATGATATTAAAATTATCAAATTGATCACATTGTTGCATAGGAAGTAGATGTTTTAGATCTGAACAAATGTATACTCTATGCACTTTGTACTCTCCTTTATCATTATATTTGCCAACAACATGAAAAATATTTTGCGATAACCATGGAAAATCAGAATGTACAAAAAACTTCTCCTTGAAACTATCTAGGTCACACATAATATCAAATTCAATGTAACCTAAAGTATTTAAAGAAGACATCAATTTAAGCTCATCTTCTTCACTAGCAATGTGAATAACATGTTTATATTTAGCGCAAGTGTTTAGTTCAAATATAAATGTTTCATGTTCATTCACTAATTGTGGCGTGGATACAAGTGAAGCATTATCATACAACTCTTCTTTATCACTAGGAATAGAAACCAAATCAGCAATGGGTTCCATTAATAGTTGTTCTACGATAGCATGATTCATGGACAGTTTCATCTCTTCAAAATGATTTTCACCATGTATACAGTCCATATCTTTTACATTACCTTCTATATCATTCTCAGTAGTTGTAGGTGCAACTTTAATTTCCAGCACTTCACATATATATGGAGCATCAAAGATCTCCTCTTTCTATACATTTTCTTCTTCATCCTTCTCCCGATGGTGCTCACTTTTCTGCAAAATGTTACCTACAACAGAGGTGCAACAATGGGCACCTCAAAAGAAGCTAAAGGCTCTTTTAAAGATTCAGCAAGCATATTTTCAGCTCTACAAGCACATTTAATCAAGTTTGAAAGAGAACTATATGTTTCATCAACAAGAACATCCTGAATTTCATGATTAAGTCCAGGTATGAACCTAAGCTCAGTAGCTTCTTCACATTCTTGTAAACCACAACGCAATAAACAATTTTGCAAATAATGAAAGTATTCTATAATAGTTTTAGAACCTTGTTTCAAGCGTTGAAGTTTAGTAAGCAAATATTCAGCATCATATTCAGGAACATAATCATTTCTCATAAATCTTTTCATGGCATTCCAAGTTTAGGTTTTTTATCATGTCTAGATATATGCTTCCACCAATATATTGCACCTGACGTTAACACTTGAACAACGACACTAATCTTTTGGTTTTCAGATAAGTCATAGTTTGCAAATTTTTGTCTACCGCAATCTCCCAATTAATATATGCATTAGGATCGAACTTTCCACCAAAAGGAGGCAATTCAAACTTGATTTTACCTTGTTCATCATCAGTTGATGAACCCGTGACGATGTGTTATGGGGCGACCGAGGCAGCGGGTACATGCTGGGAAGCCGGGGCAGCAATGGAACCCGTTGTGCACGTAATACACCATTGTTGTTGCTTAGGAGACGAGGCGGAGGACTGAAAGTTCCAGGGGCAGCAGCTGCAAGCATATCAAGTGTAGATAAAATAGTAGCAAGGGTAGTGTTAGCAACTCTCTGAGCAGTCTCGATGGACCGGAGACGGTCTTCTTGCAGCGACATTCGCTCATTAGTGAGTCATACATTGCCCTTCGTGCGTGAAGAATGATGCAGTGAACTCTTGTCACCTGACATGGTTAGTAGCAAAAAGGGAAACACGAAGGTTTATCTAATTCCCTATCAACTACTAGGAAGTGGAGAAAAGTTGATCAACTCTTAAGCCTAAACCAAAGCTCTTACAAGTTCTTACCGTGCTGCAGGAGTTGTCGGCCGTTGGCGGTGTCAAAACTTCTCCCAAATTTGGATAAAGCAATTGTCAAGGGACCGAACAAACGTACGAGCATAGAATATGTGGAGCTGGGTAGGCTATACTTTTTTCCTATACAATATAATAATTCTAGTTATTGTAATGACAAGTAATGACCCAAACTAGAATTCACAAGTCCTAGTTGCCGATCTCAAAGATATAAGTGAATTTCAAGTCAACTCACGCGCAAAGATGATGGTACTTATGCAATCAATAAATGAGCTATAAAATATAAGTGAGACACCAAAAGCTCTATTGCACAAGTCGTAGAAAGACTCTAGTTTATTGCTTCAAGAATGTAAAAAAGCGCACAAGATTGCTCAACAATTAATACAATTACACAATCTGAAATAATGAACACAAATTAGGGTTTTGCCCAATGTAGTACGACCGGCCACTATTTTCTTTTTTTTTCTTCTCTTTTTTTTTTGCCTTTTGGCTCTTTCTTTCTCTTTTCTTTCTTTGATTGACTTTCTGCCAACACTACTATGAACAAAGTTTTGAAATCCCTAACTCGATGTCACAAGATAGTATGATATGATAATTCAAGATTATGCAATGTATCAATATGAACAACCCTAAGCAATATCAAATAGCTAGTCTCAATTTGGATCAAAGTGTTCGCAAAGGATGAATTGGTTCCCAAAGGTATGTGTACTGATATTTTTGTGGTTTTACGGATTGTGGATGCTACTGGACTCAACCAACTCAAAAGAACATAGCTATAACACGAATTGAAGCAAGATACCCAAATTCTAAGTTTCTAGGGCAGTATATTTGTCGCCTAGATTAAAGCTTCAAAACAACCGAATTTAAAAGGGTCACTATGGAAAGAAATGAAGCTTATATCCTCAGCTTTCAATAGAGTATACGAACACATAATTTGGAGCTCAGGTGTGAAAGTTATGGCTCAAAAATCGAACACCACAGAATACCCACAATTTTAGCCTGCGAGACCGATTTCGAATCCAAATCAAATTCGGTTTCAAGGAATCCGAATCACAGAGGACACCCAAAAACGTTTTTGTAGAGGACTCTTCAAGGATTCAGGAAAGTATAAAAACTTCCCATCGGAGTTCGAACGTGAGAATTATGATCAAAATACCGAACCGATCTGGATTGGAAGTACAACTTGTTTCAACAACTTTGACATCCAGATTAAACAGATTCGGCTCTAGAATTAGAGTCCATGCCCAACTTGGTTTTTGTAGAGATCGTTCCCAGGTTTTAGGAAAGTGAAAAAACACTAGAATCCGAGCACGTATGCGAAAGTTATGAACAAACAAAATTACTAGACAGATTGAAAGAAAAACTACGCGAAGGAAAAACGATCAGCAACTAGAACAAGGACTCTAATGGATCAAAACCTAACAAAACTCACTAAAATACCAGATTGAATCTAATGGTTGAATTTTCGTGGAGTAATTTTCAATTTAGGATAGAAAACAAAAACTAATCTACGGTACTGAATCTCTTACCGAGCAACATGGCGCTCTGATACCACCTGATGTGACGGTTGTGTCCCTATCTTTCGATGAGAGCAATAACTATCGATTTGGTGGAACCGACTTTGACGATCCGACTACAACGTACGACGACGATGCGCCTTAGCAATCGCTAAACCAACTCCGGAGTGTTATTGATCTTGTCGTGGGCACGATCAACCTGAACACGAGGTTCAATTCCTGCAAGCAATCGAAGAACAAGCAAGAACAATAGTAAAAGCAATCTGAAATTGCAAATAAGAATGAAAGGCAAAATCAAGGTGGGATTCTATTGAGGATCTTGACAAGGTGGCTGTCCAGCACAACTTGAAGAAACAAAGTTTGCACTTGGCTAAACTAATCAAACAAAACCCCAAATGTCTAAAGCGGCGACTACTGAGTTTATAAGAGGGATGGACGTGAGAGGGACGTCGTAGGGTTGTGTGCAGCCTGGGGGTGCACACAACAATGAATCTGGAGATAGGATTATATCCATTGGAAATATCTCGTTGTAAGCTTTCAATCAAGTCCAAGATCACCCAAATCGGAGTCCGTATGCAAAAGTTATTCATATTTGAAGTCGGTGCTGTCCGAGGAGGCCGAATTGGATTCCAGAACGTGATAGATTTGATCTCTCTCTCTTCTTGACCCGTGGATGACGTGTTGGAGTTGGCACAACCAAATGTGATCATATCCGTAGTAGTGATGTCCTCATCAACCACCGAAGCAGTTTTACCTCCTTTGGGTTCGCAAATAAACACTTCAAACAGATAATTATAGGCAGATACCACGCCACCTTAGTAGGAGGTCTCTTTTCACCTCGATGCCCTCGTCGTCGTCATCTGATTTATTTTTACGCTTGTACCGAGATGCGTTGCACATTAGACATACATGCAAGTTTGCGTACTCTTTGCGGTAGAGGATACAGCCTTTCGAACAAGGATGTATTCTTTCTACTTTCATTCCCAAGGGACAAAGAACCTTCGTGGCTTTGTAGGTGGTTGTCGGCAACACGTTTCCTTCTGGAAGCATGTCCACTAATAGACCTAACAACACCGTGAAACTCTTATCGGACCAACCGTTGTTTGCCTTAAATTTCAACAGCTCAAGCCTGGATGAAAACCTTGTGTATTTTAACTTGCATCCCGGGGACAAAGATTTCTCTGAGTCATCCATCAATCCCCGGAATTTTACATACTCCCACTCATCATGGTTCCCTTCTGCATCTTACAGCATCTGATCCAGATTGTCATCGTGAAACCTATCCTCATTGAAAGTACAGTCGATATCATTCGGAGTATCGTTGACTTCGTCGATGATATTAATACTACTTGCTTCCTACATAATCTGCTCTTTACCGTGACTATTCCAACATGTATATCCCTACTTCGATCTGCGCTGGGTTTCGAAACATCCTCAGATTCTCACAGTCAATGCATGGAAAGGGCGTAAATTCCACCCCTTTGTTCAACATATCCTCATGTGTAGCTCTTCAAAAAGCGGAGATGACATTAATGTACTCGGCGCTCGCACGATTCTCAGCGTACATCTAGCTTCGGTCTATCTACGCTACGTATATAACAATAAGTGTTAAATAATGAATTAAGTACACTAAGAGTGCACATGCACACATATGCTACATATAAGCTACATTTAAACTTGCCAATTAACATATATAGCTCCTTATATCACAAAGAACAAATGGATATATATACATATGTAAGTTACATTTAAATTTAGTATCTTCAATTCTCTCTTTACATAGCTAGCTACATCTTGAGTATAATAAAATTAGAACCAATTACTACTTTAGATCAAAAAGAACAAATGGATCTACACCAATCTAGGTCAAAACCATCTTCAATTCCCTCTTTACCAAGCTAGATATATCTTGAACATAGTGCAATTACAACCAATTATAATATAGATCACCTTCCTTTAAGTAACTATCTACATAATGAGTATAATGCAATTAGAACTAATTACTACTTTACATCACAAAGAACAAATGGATCTACACCAAGCTAGATCTAGAAACCAGATCATTTCCCTCTTAACCAAGCTACATCTTAAATATAATGCAATTAGAATCAATTACAAACCTTAGATGACCTAGATCAGAAGGATCTACAATCACACTTCAAATCCAGAGTCTCTTTCCACCAGACCACCTCTCAATCGTAGACACCTTAAAAATAGCTCAGAAAACCTTAAAAATACAAAGGAGGTCGAGGCTCTCTGCACTTATTTCCTAGAAATGGTCATCACATACGGTCCTCATCACAAATGGTTTTAGCCAAAAACCGTCTATGATATTCCTCCTCATCAGAGATGATTTTTGGCAAAAATCGTCTGTGATGTGCCACTCCTCATCATAGACAGTTTTTGGCTAAAACTGTCTATAATGTGCCCCTCTTCACAAACGATTTTAGCCAAAAAAATCGTTTGTGATGTGCCCGAGACTCATCACTGACTGTTTTTCTAAAAAATCATTAGTGATAAGATATCTAATATAACTCCTTTTCTAGTAGTGGAAGTTGCATTATTTCTAACATAGTAAAAAGTAGTTGTTACGGTAATTTTTGTATGGGTGATACTAGCAATCGGACGTCCGATCACTGTTCATTTCCTCGGACGCGTCGTGCAACATTTTTTCCCACGCCTGCAATATTTTTTTCAACACCTACAACATTTTGTTTTTCGCGGACATTTCTACAATTATCGAAGGAAAATGTTACATGCGTAGGAAGAAAATGTTTCACATGTAGAAAAAAATGTTGCAAGCGTCCAAAAAACGAACGTCCGAACATAAGTAATTCCGTTTTTGTATTTTGTTATTTCACGATCGTAAACCTGGTTACTGAGAGAGTTTTTTTAATGTACGGAATAGTATCTATGAACAATAGCAACGTTAGTAAAATGATGTTGCTGCGATAGTAATGTTACGAGACAGAAATTGTAAATTCACTACACTGGAAAAGGTCATCAGTGGAGGTTCATAACTGCCATCAGTGGCGGTTATTGAACCGGCACAGATATAGTGCCACTGATAATCGAGGATTATCGCGGCGTTTTCTAACCGCCACGATAAGTGTTATCTCGTGACGGTTCTACACACTAACCGCCATAGATAATAATACTATCGTGGCGGTTCTATCCACCAACCGCCACAGATAACTACACTATCGTGACGGTTCTTTCCTACAACCGCCACAGATAACTATATTATACGTGGCGGTTCTATACACCAACCGCCACAGATAACTATATTATCTGTGGCGGTTCTATCCACCAACCGCCACAGATAGTACCCGATCAAAAAATAAAAACTGCATTTTGGGCTAGCCTCGTGTGCGAGCCATGCCTCTCAAACATATAATACATCAATCACAAATTTTGCATATACACAGTTACAATGTACAACAATCACAGATTTCGCATATACACAACTACAATATAATACATTAATCACAATTGCAATTTTGCATATACACAATTATAATGTACAACAATCACAGATTTTGCATATACACAACTACAATATAATACATCAATCACAATTACATATAATACATCAATCACAATTACAATCACAGATTTTGCATATACACAATTACAATATACACAATTACAATGTACAATTAAAGTGTCTCATGCATGAGGCGCTCGATCATGGTGATGGTGTAGGGCATGTGTAACATCCCAAAATTTGGCTTAATTAAGTTTTTATTGCTTAAATGTGCATTTGTGATTTTCTGGAATTTATTTGGATTTTTCTGGAATTATTTGAATTAATTTGAAATCAAGTTTATTGCTTTTATTCAAATCTATTTAAATCTGTGCAAAGTTAAAATAAAGTTTTATCAAAAATATTTTATTTGAGTCCAGAATGTCTCAAAGTATTTTTGAGATTTTTCCTGGATTTTTCCTAATAGTTTTATTGCTTAAAATAAATAAAATGAATTTCTAGAATTATTCTAAATAAGAAATCTTTAAAAAAATTTGGTGAACAGTGTTGGGCCGAGCCCAGCACTGTGCGCTTGAGGCCTGCGTTAGTGCGGCCCAGCCCAGCCCATGAGTCGCAGCGGGGAAAACCCTAATTTGCACAACCGTTCGATCATGTTTCAACGGACTAGATTGCGCCGCGTAGAAGCCGTTTCGTGGCTATCGGATCGCGACACGTGTACGGTGGCACATCGTCGTCTCCGATGCGAACTCGGAGTCCGCCGCCGTAACAACTCCGGACTTCCCCGCCGTGTAGAGCTCGGACGCCGAGGCTATAAAAGGAGGGGGTAGCGCCCCGAGGTTCATCCGTGTGCGCCGCATCTTTTGGTCGGACGGGTTTCGCGTGAATCGTCGTCAAGCGCGCGCAAAGGAGCTCGCCGGAGTTCTAAGCGAGGACGCCTCGGTTTTTGCTCGGTTTAAATCGCCGCCGTTGGGTCTCGCCGCCGGGTGCCATCTTCGATTCTCCGACCACGCCGCGGAACCACCGCGCTCGCCGTCGAGTCCCGCCAAAACGCCGCCGCTTTGGTCTTCATCTTCAAGTCCGTGAAGACATCGCCACATAGCCATCGCCGGTCCGGAAGCTTTGAGCCGCTCGGATTAGATCTGTTGGTGGTGCGTTGCCACGTCGCGTGTGAACGCTGACCGCCCGATTGCTTTTCTGCGGATCAGATCGAGCGGTGCGGGCGACCAATCAGGGTGTGCCGCGTGTCGGGCTCAGCAGTCGAGGCACCTTGGACCGAGTCCACCATAGTCTCGCGCTGCGCCGTGGACCCAGTCTATGTGCTGGGGACGCGTGTCGCGCTTCGATTGGTCGGCGCCCGTGGCGACGCCATGCTTGCGTCATAATTGCATTTTTCAATTGGAAAAATAATCCGATTGGAAATTCTGTGATGATGACGTCATCATGAGGTCACGCTGACGTTATAAATCGCTTTTTCAGAATAAAAATAAATCTGTTAATTCCGAATTTCTGATTTTTGCAATTTCAGTATTTATTTCAAACTTCAAAAGGCTATATCTTTTGCATCGTAACTCGGATTTGAGTGATTCTAATTTCTAAAAATTTGTAAAATTGAGATCTATTTAATGCTGAATTTTATTTGATTTTTTGAGTTCAATTGCTCTCTGTTTTTGCATTTATTTGCTTTTCTTCTTCGGTACGCGTAGACGTTGAATTGTGCGACGCTTCGGAGGAAGATCTAACAACTCAAGAGCAAGTTACAGAACCAGACCAGGACCTATTCCAAGGTAAGTTGTGCTTTGATCATGTTGAACCCATGTTTATAAAATTGCTATATTTGTTTTACCCTATTGCATATATTTCAAGTATACAATTGTTTCAAATTAGATTGGGCTTAGCTAATATACCAGATTGATCTATACCCTACCTTGTCATTGTATGCCATGATCCATTGTCACCCTAGATTGGTTAAATATAGTTGGTTAATAATTATAATCAACATTGGAGGATTAGTCCGTATTAGTTGCTTAGCCATGCCACGTCATCACATGTGTCAGAATCATTGATAATTAATCTTGATTAATGGAATATGGAACAATGTTATGAACTTGTGTGTCATGTGGATCACACGATGAGATTGAGTTGTTGTGGCGAGTCATGTCACGCAACGATGTTGAATTGTTGATAGCACGTGGTGCTTGGTAATCAACTGGGTGATAATCACTTAGATTGGGGCAAGTGACAAGGGGCGAGTATGCCAAGGTGGGCCCGATGGGCAGAGGGTATGTGGATGTCTTGCCTTGATCACTCTAAGGACTTAACCTTGCAAGCCTTTGACCTGAGTTAATCATGCAACCACATGTCTGGTATGGGCCAGCCTAGCTGAGTAATTTGCGATGTCTTAATTTTGGTACTATCGTGGTCAGTGTGAGTTCCCGAGTTATGGTGTAATTCACATGGCGCAAGAGGGGGGCCCTAGTTATGGTTTTCAGACCCACTAGTGTTGAAACCTTAGCGGGTAGTATCGGGTTAAGCCAGAGCATTGTAAAGGCTTTGTTATAATCACTCGCCTTGGTGGTGTTTGGTTGTATCACGTGGGTAAAGTGCATAACCTCTGCAGAGTGTAAAACTATTCGGATAGCCGTGCTCGCGGTATTGAGCAATGCTCGGGAATTACAGTTAAGGGTTAGCTTAATTAATTGGACAACATGGTTGGGATGGCGGGATGCCATATGGAAGATGGAATTTGACTTAGGATTGGAAACTTGGTTTACTTAAGAAATATTGAATTTATTTATTTATTACTGTTATTTGTTTTACATTCTTTACAATCTGTTTATTGTATTTGTTCATAAATGCTGCTTATTGCAAAATAGCCGTGATAGCCTATCCATTGGAATAAGCCTGACATATAGATACATAGAATTGCATTTTGTGCACAACTTGTTGAGTGCTTTAAGTACTCACCCTTGCCAATAACAATAACCAACAGTTGAAGAATCTATACCTGTGTTGGAAGAGGAAGTCCAAGAGGACGCGAGTCATTAGGGTCCGAGCCTTGTCGGTTGCCTGTGGTGAACTGATGAGCTATCTACGTTTCCTACTTTCCGCTGCTTAATTACTAGTTTATATTTTCAGTCTTGCCCTGCGTGGCTTAATAATGTAAGTTGGTCATAAGATCATACATTTAGCTATATCAATAAATGAACTATTATTCTATTATCGTTGTGTATGATGTGATATGTACCAATGTTAAGCTGTGTGCACTAGCGTTGATCCTTGGACTAGTGCGGTAAACACAAAGGGTTCAATCGCGGATTCGGTCCTTACAGAGGTGGTATCGAGCGCATCGACCGTAGGTCTTGGCCCTAGATAGTATGAAGGTGTCCTATGTGAGTCCAAAACTATTTTCTAAAGAAAATTTTTTGACTAATAAAACACTCTTGACTCATCTCATTCTATACTTCTCGCCTTTGCTGAATTTACCCTTTTACTTGTCAAGCGGGAGGAGAACTTATTCAAAGTTCTTGTGGAGCAGATGCCGATCGTTCCGACCTTCGAGGAGTCAGCTGGTGGCTACGCCATGGAGCTGTGGAGAGTTCTTCAGACGCTTGGAGGCTTCTACCGTCCGCTTTACCGGGAGGCGCTTGGACCGCCAACGGTGTACACCGAGGATTTATTTGCAAGTCGATTATCTACGCCGGAGAATGATGAAGCTAGCGCACCAATCAACATCTCCGCCGAAGATTCTCGTGCGAGGTTGCAATTCAGAGGTTGCTCGACTTGCTCTTCGTCGTCCGCCGCGACTACGTCGACGAGCTTCACGACTCAGTGTTCCGACTTCACCCAGACGTTCAAGCGTGCCGAAGCCGGCGGATCGTGGAGGACGAGTGTGCCACTGCAACTCACCTTGCGGAGTTCGCCCTTGCCCAGGAGGATCATATGAGAGATACTACTCAGGAGCTGGAGACTGTGTACGAGGCACTCAGAGTGGCAGAGCAGGAGCTTGAGGTGACCCGTGCTTCAGCCATCGGGATGATCACTGAGCTGGGAGAGGCCCTAGAGGCGGTCGAGGATGAGTTGGAGCGTGTGACCCAAGGAGCTCAGGAGCCAGCCGAGGAGGAGTCAGAGGAGGATCCCGAGGAGCGAGAGTGGGAGCCCGAGGAAGATCAGTCTTAGAGTTGCGTTGAGACTCGAGTGGGAGTCGTGTCTTTAAGTTAGTCTTTACCTCTCTAGTTGACGTTAAGATTTCGTGTTTAGTTTGCTTCTTTGTAATGCTGAGTGTGCAGTATGTGTTGCAAAGCTTGTAGGCTTGAATAAGCAGCCATACCAAGAATAAATAAAGGATTATTTCAATTGGGTATAACCTATTTCCCCGCTTTAGAAATTCTTACTTCTTATCTATGCTACATCTACCTTTCCTAACCCAAGAGGCAATCATCAGATGGTGAATACTCGAGGAAACAACGGTGCTTCAGGAAGTGGACTGCGCCAGAGTGACAACCCGAATGACGGAGGCAGCCCTCAACCACCGCCAATTGACATGCAGAATCTGGGAGCATTTCTTGCTGCACAAACTCAACTGATGCAGACTATGATGCAACAGATGCAGCAGATGACCAACGCAGCAGCCAACAACAACAACCCTGTAGCTCAGAACAACCATGGTGGACCCAGACCTCACTCAAAGCTATCAGATTTTATGAGGACTAGGCCACCAACCTTCTCAGGAAATGTGAATACTTTGGAAGCCGATGACCGGCTTAGAACTATTGAAAAGAAGTTGCACATCACGCAATGTGAAGGCAATGAGAAGGTGCTCTACGCCTCATCAATTGGAAGGAACCGCAGAATGGTGGGAGAATTATCGTGCGCTCATGGAGCCCCACAAGAGATCACCCGGGAGGAGTTTACTAATGCTTTCCGCCAAGATCATGTCCCGAGGGAATGATGGACCTTAAGAAGGAAGAGTTCGTGGCTTTGAAACAAGGAGGCCAACCAAAGGGCGAGTACTGAACAAGTTTACTCACTAGCTCGCTATGCCCTCAAGACGTGGCGGCAGACAAAGCTAGGCGCCTCATTTCATGAAGGGATCAATTCGGGATCGCAGTAGGACTGACACCCACAATTTTCCAGACTTTCAGGAGTTAGTCAATAAGGCTTTGATCCTAGAGGATAAGCGCAAAGAGCTGGGCGAGAATCGTAAGCGCTTAATGACTAATCAGGGTGGACGTCCAAACCATCTACGTTTGAGGATGTCACCACAGCAATTTACTAGATTCCAACCACCAACCGTGAACAAGACATCAACCCCTGCACCTCGCCCTGCCAATCAGAACTTCCAGACACCAGCACAGGGCAACAGTGCACCAGGAGGGAATCAACAGTCTGCAGTGAAAAGATGCTATACATGCAATGAGCCAGGGCACTTTTCAAATTGGTGTCCACAGAAGGGAGGCATCACACCAGTTCATTTCAACTTGGGAACAACACCTGCCAAGGCACCAGCTTCAGGAGGAAATCGTGCGCCAGGTCAAGCTGGAGCAACACCGCAGTCAACAGTGCGTGGAAGGATCAACCACATCACCGCAGATGGGGCTCAGGAAGCTACAGACGTCGTACTGGGTAAGTTCCTGGTTAACTCAAGACTGCCACTCTGCTTTGTTTGATTCGAGCTTCGCATTCGCTTGTTTCTCAAAGTTTTGCAACCAAGAATAGATTTAAAGTGGTGAATCTTAAGTGTGTGCTTTAGTCCAAGCCCCGTGATCCGAGCTTAGATCTAGCCTTGGGTGTTTGGGAGCTAAGTTGCTTATGGATGGGATAGAGTTTCTAGCTAATCTTATCTTGATAGATGCGCAATCCCTAGACGCCATCCTTGGAATGGATTGGCTGTCTAAGCATAAGGCCGTTTTGGATTGTGGTCGAAGGATTGTAACATTGGAAGGCCCTAAAGGCAAAAGGTAGAATTTCAGCGACCACGCTTCGAGATGGGCGCTTAGTGGTCAACAGCGTGAAAGTCATCGGCATGGAAGATGTGCCATGAGTCGAGAATACCCGGATGTGTTTCGTAAGATTTACCGATCGCCGCCGCATCGCGACATCGAAGTTCGTTATCGAAGTTAACACCGGTACAAGACCGATATCAAAAAGACCATATCGGATGCCTACCGACGAGTTAGTGGAAATGAAAAAGCGATTGAGGAACCGCAAGAGAAAGGTTTCATTAGACCTAGTTCATCACCCCGGGAGCACCGCTTTGTTTGTTCGTAAGAAGGATGGAAGTCTCGAATGTGCATCGATTATCGTGCACTTAATGAAGTAACGACCAAGAATAAGTATCCATTGCCCAGATCGATGACTTATTTGACCGCTTAAGAGGAGCCGGAGTTTTCTCAAGATAGACCTTCGCTCGATACCATCGCTGAAGATCCGAACGGAGGATGTGCCTAAAACTGCGTTTTCTACGCGATATGGACATTATGAGTTTACAGTCATGTCATTTGGATTGACAAATGCCCCGGCATATTTCATGAATATGATGAATAAGGTTTTCATGGAATATTTGGATAAGTTTGTTGTAGTCTTCATAGACGATATCTTGGTTTACTCAAGACAGAGGAAGAACATGCGAACATCCGAGGATGGTTTTAGAGAGGTCATGAGAACATCACCGTATGCTAAGTTCAGCAAGTGTGATTTTGGAAGGAGAAAGTTGAATTTCTTGGTCATGTAATGACTACTAAAGGAGTTGCAATGACCCAAGCAAAGTGGACGCAGTGTTGCACTGGGAGCAACCGAAGTCTGTTACCCAGATCCGTAGTTTTCTGGGAATGGCGGGATATTACCGTCGGTTCATAGAAGTATTCTCAACGATTGCTAAACCCCTTACGCAGTTGTTGAAGAAAGAAAAGAAGTTTGCATGGACGCCAGAGTGCGAGAAAAGTTTTATGGAGTTAAAGAAGCGTTTAACAACAGCCCCCGTATTAGTGCTGCCAGATGTGCAGAATGGATTTGATATTTATTGCGATGCTTCAAAGCAAGGCTTGGGGTGCGTGTTAATGCAAGAAGGCAAAGTAGTTGCTTATGCGTCGAGGCAGTTAAGACCGCATGAAGTGAATTACCCAATGCATGATTTAGAGTTAGCTGCCGTAGTGCGTGCTTTAAAGATATGGCGTCATTATCTCATAGGAAATAGATGTGAGATATATACGGACCATAAGAGTCTGAAATACATATTCACTCAAGCAGATCTGAATATGAGACAGCGAAGATGGCTAGAGCTAATTAAGGATTATAATGTGGGAATTCATTATCATCCCGGAAAGGCCAATGTGGTAGCAGATGCTCTGAGTCGAACGAGCCATAGCGCGAATGCATTGACAATGGAAGATCAACCAGAATTATGCAAGGAATTTCAGAACTAAGGTTGGAAGTCGTACCGCAAGGAATGGTAGCTGCACTAGAGGTGAGGCCAACACTGGAGGATCAGATTAGAGAAGGTCAGAAAGATGACGATAAAATTTCTAAGATCAAGGCTAAAAAGGAGGAAGGCTTAGCCGTAGATTTCACTCTAGACGAGCAAGGAACCATGTTCTTCAAAGGCCGAATTTGTGTGCCGGATAAAAAGGAACTAAAACAGTTGATTCTTGAGGAAGCTCACGATTCTAAGTACTCGATTCATCCAGGAAGTGCTAAGATGTATCAAGATTTGAAAGAGAGATTTTGGTGGCCCAATCTGAAGCGTGAAGTAGCTGAGCATGTTGCTCTATGTGACATATGTCAGAGAGTAAAGGCCATGCATCAAAGACCAGCTGGTTTGTTGCAGCCGTTGAAAATCCCGGAATGGAAGTGGGAGGAAATCGGAATGGATTTTATCACCGGTTTACCTAAGACTCAGAGAGGTTACGATTCCATTTGGGTCATTGTGGATCGCTTGACCAAAGTGGCTCATTTTATCCCAGTAAAGACCACTTACTCCGGAGATCGTTTGGCAGAGCTGTATATGATAAGGATTGTATGCTTGCACGGAGTGCCCAAGAAAATTGTGTCGGACAGAGGTACCCAATTTACCTCAAGGTTTTGGAATAAGTTGCATGAAGCAATGGGAACTCGTCTGAATTTCAGTACAGCATATCACCCGCAGACAGATGGTCAGACTGAAAGAGTAAATCAGATTTTAGAGGATATGTTGAGAGCCTGTGCTTTAGCTTATGCTACGTCTTGGGATAAATGTTTGCCGTATGCAGAGTTCAGTTACAACAATAGCTACCAAGCTAGCTTGCAGATGTCACCATTTGAGGCGTTGTATGGACGTGCTTGTCGTACTCCATTAAATTGGAACGAAACAGGAGAACGTTTGGTTTTTGGGCCAGATATTCTCGAAGAGGTAGAAAGTCAAGTTGCAATGATCAGAGAAAGGTTGAAGATAGCACAGTCAAGACAGAAGAGTTACGCAGATAACCATCGCCGAGATTTGAGTTTTGAACCAGAAGATCATGTGTATCTCAGGGTTACCCCTCTTAAGGGCGTTAAAAGATTTCACGTTAAAGGGAAGCTTGCACCAAGATATATTGGTCCGTTCAAGATTCTGAGCCGTCGAGGAGAGGTAGCGTATCAGTTAGAATTGCCTCAGTCCTTGGCAGGAGTGCATGATGTATTCCATGTGTCGCAGCTTAAGAAATGTCTCAGAGTGCCAACAGAGCAAACCCCGTTGGATGCAATAGAGCTGCAAGAAGATTTGACTTACAAAGAGCAACCGGTCAGAATTTTGGATGTTATGGAGCGCAAGACCAGAAACAAGTCTATTCGCTTTTGCAGAGTTCAGTGGAGCAATCATTCCGAAAGTGAAGCCACTTGGGAGAAAGAAGAAGATTTGAAGTCAGAATTCCCAAACCTATTCTCTAGTTAGCCCGGAATCTCGGGTCGAGATTCTGTTAAGGGGGGGAGGTTTGTAACATCCCAAAATTTGGCTTAATTAAGTTTTTATTGCTTAAATGTGCATTTGTGATTTTCTGGAATTTATTTGGATTTTTCTGGAATTATTTGAATTAATTTGAAATCAAGTTTATTGCCTTTTATTCAAATCTATTTAAATCTATGCAAAGTTAAAATAAAGTTTTATCAAAAATATTTTATTTGAGTCCAGAATGTCTCAAAGTATTTTTGAGATTTTTCCTGGATTTTTCCTAATAGTTTTATTGCTTAAAATAAATAAAATGAATTTCTAGAATTATTCTAAATAAGAAATCTTTAAAAAATCGTGAATAATGTTGGGCGAGCCCAAGATCAGGCGCTTGAGGCCTGCGTTAGTGCGGCCCAGCCCAGCCCATGAGTCGCAGCGGGGAAAACCCTAATTTGCACAGCCGTTCGATCATGTTTCAACGGACCAGATTGCGCCGCGTAGAAGCCGTTTCGTGGCCGTCGGATCGCGACACGTGTACGGTGGCACGTCGTCGTCTCCGATGCGAACTCGGAGTCCGTCGCCGTAACAACTCCGGACTTCCCCGCCGTGTAGAGCTCGGACGCCGAGGCTATAAAGGAGGGGTAGCGCCCGAGGTTCATCCGCGCGCCGCATCTTTGGTCGGACGGGTTTCGCGTGAATCGCCGCAAGCGCAAAGGAGCTCGCCGGAGTTCGAGCGTGGGACGCCTCGGTTTTGCTCGGTTTAAATCGCCGCCGTTGGGTCTCCGCCGCCGGGTGCCATCTTCGGATTCGCCGACCACGCCGCGCAGAACCACCGCGTCTCGTCGCGGAGTCGCGCCAAAACGCCGCCGCCTTGGTCTTCGCTCTTCAAGTCCGTAAGACCTCGCCACATATCCATCGTCGGTCCTAAGCTTTGAGCCGTCGGATTAGATCTGTTGGTGGTGCGTTGCCACGTCGCGCGTGAACGCCGACCGCCCGATTGGTTTTCGCGGATCGATCGAGCGGTGCGGCGACCAATCGTGGTGTGCCGCGTGTCGGGCTCAGCAGTCGAGGCGCCATGGATTGAGTCCACAGTAGTCTCGCCTTCGCGCCGTGGACCCGATCTATGTGCCGGGACGCATGTCGCGCCTCGATTGGTCGGCGCCAGGTGACGCCATGCTTGCGCTCATAATTGCATTTTTCAATTGGAAAAATAATCCGATTGGAAATTCTGTGATGATGACGTCATCATGAGGTCACGCTGACATCATAAATCGCTTTTTCAGAATAAAAGTAAATCTGTTAATTCCGAATTTCTGATTTTTGCAATTTCAGTATTTATTTCAAACTTCAAAAGGCTATATCTTTTGCATCGTAACTCGGATTTGAGTGATTCTAATTTCTAAAATTTTTTAAAATTGAGATCTTTTTAATGGTGAATTTTATTTTATTTTCTGAGTTCAATTGCTTTCTGTTTTGGCATTTATTTGCTTTTCTTCTTCGGTACGCGTAGACGTTGAATTGTGCGACGCTTCGGAGGAAGATCTAACAACTCAAGAGCAAGTTCCAGAACCAGACCAGGACCTATTCTAAGGCAAGTTGTGCTTTGATCATGTTGAACCCATGTTTATAAAATTGCTATATTTGTTTTACCCTATTGCATATATTTCAAGTATACAATTGTTTCAAATTAGATTGGGCTTAGCTAATATACCAGATTGATCTATACCCTACCTTGTCATTGTATGCCATGATCCATTGTCACCCTAGATTGGTTAAATATAGTTGGTTAATAATTATAATCAACATTGGAGGATTAGTCCGTATTAGAGTCTTAGCCATGCCACGTCATCACATGTGTTAGAATCATTGATAATTAATCTTGATTAATGGAATATGGAACAATGTTATGAACTTGTGTGTCATGTGGATCACACGATGAGATTGAGTTGTTGTGGCGAGTCATGTCACGCAACGATGTTGAATTGTTGATAGCACGTGGTGCTTGGTAATCAATTGGGTGATAATCACTTAGATTGGGGCAAGTGACAAGGGGCGAGTATGCCAAGGTGGGCTCGATGGGCAGAGGGTATGTGGATGTCTTGCCTTGATCACTCTAAGGACTTAACCTTGCAAGCCTTTGACCTGAGTTAATCATGCAACCACATGTCTGGTATGGGCCAGCCTAGCTGAGTAATTTGCGATGTCTTAATTTTGGTACTATCGTGGTCGGTGTGAGTTCCCGAGTTATGGTGTAATTCACATGGCGCAAGAGGGGGGCCCTGGTTATGGTTTTCAGACCCACCAGTGTTGAAACCTTAGCGGGTAGTATCGGGTTAAGCCAGAGCATTGTAAAGGCTTTGTTATAATCACTCGCCTTGGTGGTGTTTGGTTGTATCACGTGGGTAAAGTGCATAACCTCTGCAGAGTGTAAAACTATTCGGATAGCCGTGCTCGCGGTATTGAGCAATGCTCGAGAATTACAGTTAAGGGTTAGCTTAATTAATTGGACAACATGGTTGGGATGGCGGGATGCCATATGGAAGATGGAATTTGACTTAGGATTGGAAACTTGGTTTACTTAAGAAATATTGAATTTATTTATTTATTACTGTTATTTGTTTTACATTCTTTACAATCTGTTTATTGTATTTGTTCATAAATGCTGCTTATTGCAAAATAGCCGTGATAGCCTATCCATTGGAATAAGCCTTACATATAGATACATAGAATTGCATTCTGTGCACAACTTGTTGAGTGCTTTAAGTACTCACCCTTGCCAATAACAATAACCAACTGTT
The DNA here is from genome assembly GCA_036346275.1 of Otatea glauca. NCBI lineage: Eukaryota > Viridiplantae > Streptophyta > Magnoliopsida > Poales > Poaceae > Otatea > Otatea glauca. Next base: position 33,356,601 of record CM070729.1, read on the forward strand.
GAAGAATCTATACCTGTGTTGGAAGAGGAAGTCCAAGAGGACGCGAGTCATTAGGGTCCGAGCCTTGTCGGTTGCTTGTGGTGAACTGATGAGCTATCTACGTTTCCTACTTTCCGCTGCTTAATTACTAGTTTATATTTTCAGTCTTGCCCTGCGTGGCTTAATAATGTAAGTTGGTCATAAGATCATACATTTAGCTATATCAATAAATGAACTATTATTCTATTATCGTTGTGTATGATGTGATATGTACCAATGTTAAGCTGTGTGCACTAGCGTTGATCCTGGGACTAGTGTGGTAAACACAGTGGGTTCGAATCAGTGGATTCGGGTCCTTACAGCATGCCTCCCGCTGGACCTGCTCCCTTCTCCAGTTCAGTATCTTTGCATCAATATTTCTCAGAGTATGTAAATGAAGTCATTATATATCATACTATGGAAAGCTAAATAGATCACTTTAGTTGTATCACAAATCTAGCCAATCCATTGCCGTCTTATTCCATGTGAATGTCGTGGCATCCTCCAGATGTTGTACATGCATTAGCTAGTTTATACTCCCTCTATTTTTGAATATGTGACATTCTATTTTTCAATTTTTATTCCTAAATACATATCATTCTACAATTTTGATCCTACTTTTTACTATTTCTCCTTCTATAATCTCCATTTAGCTATTTTTAATGGCATTTACTATCATACATTAGAGTAAAACACACCATCTAAAAATATAAGGACCATGTAATCAAATCTCTTATGAATGGACGGTAAAGATGCAAAAGGAAACTTCGGCAACTAAATCAAGCAATCAAATAAACCTGCTGTAATGGTGCAGTTTTGGGGCTGAGCACTTTCCGTATTCATCCATCACCCACGTCTATAAAAAGCTCTACTAGCCATCATGAAAGGGCACGGAGAAAAGCAATAGAGGGAAAGCTCCTCGTCTAGAGCGTACGCACACACACACACCACCCATCAACACACACACACGCACGGGAGAAGGGCAACAACACAAGCGCAGATCAATCACAACTTCTTAAATGAAATGATAGAAATTAGAACATGTGCAAGCCATGCCATCCAATACTAAACTTGACATTCAATGAAACATCAATTTACACCACCGTAAGAAAAAAATTAACTAGTTTTGTAAACTATAAGCCTACGAGTCTTCACTGTTGGTAGGGGACTCAGGAGGTGGCAGATGAGTATGGAAGACTTCATCATTATTATCTGGGTCATGAAACTCGCCGTTCTTGTTGAGTACTTCCTTCATGATGAAGTAGGCGAGCTGTCCCTGAATGCCTTGGATTTCATTTGGAACCAGTCCTCCCGTAGGCAACTTCAAACGCTATAGATAGAAAAAGTTTGTCTTAAGAGCTTATATAGAGAATGAGATGTGCAAATCAATGTGTGATGTTAGCGTGACAAACCTCTACGTCATTGTTTACTATTGTAGAGCCTAAGATTTCGCGCATATATTGGCACACGAAGTACCCACATAAATTTGTTCCTGGCGACTGCTTGTGGCACTGCAAAAAATTGAATAAACTTATACGACATTGAAGGAGTTATTGACTACGAGGTGCGATATAGGAAAATTGTTTTTGTGCGTACCGGAAATTTAGTACGGATTGTCAGTGATTTATGGAAAGGACGGTGTCTCGAGCACTGTTTACAATATGCTTTGAAGGCCCTATTCACTAGACTTGTCATATCTTTGTAGTCTTTTGGATCTTTGTCCCGCGGGTCCAAGATCAGCATCTTGCTTTTATCTGGAGTAATTACTACGAGAATCCAGTGGAAACTACATACACATGTATGATGCCGTAGTCATTAGTCCTAACCTGAGCAAAGAACAAGATCAACAAGTAGTTGAACTAGCTAGTGAGCCACTTACTTGAAATTGTATGGTAAAAGTATGAACTCCTTGTCTTGGAGTTTGATGAGAGCGTTATATACGTAGTCCTCGACCTCCTTTGGTACTCTTTTGATTTTCGGCTGGCAAACCGCTCCGGATCGAGGAACGCCACCGCCCTTTGGTTCTTTTAGTTCGATCAACTCGTATCTACATAACAAATGATTTAGACATCACATTTATCGGTATTACATGAATGTAGACAATGATTTTTATATTGGACACTTATAGTGACCAGCATCTCATAAGAGACACATCGAGGGCATCTTGATAGTACATGTTGTGCAACTCGCTGAATTCTATCATGAAGCAGCCAATCCCCTCATGGTGGAAATGTTCCTCTCTGAAAATGGCAGTGATCACCTTCAGGAGTACATGTTGGTTCGATCGCTCCATATACCATTCATGTAATCGCCTTAGCTGCACTGTTAGACTATCAAGCTTTGAAGGGGTGACAAACGGCTTCCCCAATTCGTATTTCAGTCTTTCTTCAGCAGCTTGTCCTTTGGAGACCGCTTTACCCTTACTTTTCTCGCACACAACATCATACTTTGTTCTGGCTTCGCCTGACCTCGCTGATATGGCTTGTCTATTCTACCATGCCTTCAGAGGATGGTTTTTAAGTCGGTCAACCAAGTTGTCGCACTAACTTTTGTACGATGATGTGTTGGTGACGATCGCGCGAGGTTTATCTTGTAGGACAGTGGCGGTGTTCATCTGCGGGAGAGGCCGAGTGTTCACCGCAGAGAGGTGGCGTGGTCACCTCGGTGGGGCGGCGAGTTCACCTCAGGAGGAACAGGCACTTCATGATGGTCCAAGTTGATGTCACGTTTGCGCCACTGGATGAATGAGTGGACGGCACTTCCTAGAGTTGTAACCTCGTCGTTCGGGGGCATTTCTAGCCCGAGGTTGGCAAACTGGGGATTAACCGTGTCCACCTGGACCTTTGCATATCCCGCTTATCGCAGATTGTGCAATACACCTCCTTCTTGGCATGGGTACGCTATGCCTGTACCAGCCTGAATGAATATGTTCATGACGGGCAAAGTGAGCTGGCACGGTGTGGGGTCATGTATGTCGTCCACAGGATAATGACCCATGTCCTGTTCTACAAGTGGGGCGGATGCGCAACTGCTGCGACGATTCGGAGGGCTAGTCGTAACAATGTTCTCGGCTTGCGACTGGCTCATGGCTTGTTGTACTTGTCGTTGTACTTGTTGTTCTATTGTGCCTTATAATTCCCGAAGCATCTTTTCCTTCATCATTTCTATTTCGGCAAACGCTTCTCTAACTCTCTTTCGACTCTTGTAAGTGTGAAGGTGCTCTGGGAATCCTGTCTTCCACGGAACCTTAACCCCGACACCTCGTGTCCGTCCAGGATGCTCCTTGTTTCCCAGGGCACGTGTTAGTTTGTCGTTCTCTCTATCTGGTTGGAATGTTCCTTGGGAAGACTCGACGTCTGACTCTGGACCCTTTGCGACATTGCTTCGTCATCGCTATTTCAAGGATAAGCCCCACCGGACGTGACACTTGCCCTCGCTAGCACGTAGTGCTTGACTCGGTCCGTAGTCCGCCAATTGACTTGTACCACCGATCGTAATGATTCTGCTTCCTGCCTCTCCCATTGAGGGATTTTACCAGCGTACCCACCCGTACCAAGTCTGTGTGGATGGATGTTCCTTCTTCCGATGCTTATGTGATCCTCGCTGGACTTCTTTGCTGCTTCACTTTGCTTCATCGACACGAAATCATCCCAATATGGTTCTAAGTTTGGGTAGTCCCCGATGGCCGATCGGTTTTTCTTCACATAAGTAGTATTCAGCCTGGCCTTGAAGTTCCTCCATGCCGCATCCATGGTCATCAACGCATCCCGACGCACGCGGTGTTCATCTTCTTCGGGGATTTCGAAGGTTTGTTTGAGCACCATCCATAGATTTGTTTTGATGGTCTCAGGCACTTTGTGCCAATCCAAAAAGGTGATTGGCACTCTCTCCCTTGCGATATACCCGCAGGTTGTTCTGTACTTTGCTACGAACTTTGGCGGTGCAATAGGGGCCCGGCTTCGAGACCTCCGAGATGGTATACCGGCCTTCGGCTTCTTATTTCTTCCTCGGCCACGAGGTCTTGCCACGGTATGTCAAGATCGGCGCAACAAATGTGGTTGGGTGGAGGTTGAGGAACCTGCTAGGGCTAGGGCTCGGGCTCGAGGTGGATTGCTCCTCCATATCAGCCTTGGATGTGCGAACTGAAAGAGGTAAAGTATGGAACCATTAGAATTTGGCGGTCATTTGGGTTAAGTGCGGAAGTTTAACTCAAAATCGAAAGAGGTAAAGTATGGAAATCTGTTTTTCATTTCATATTTCGTAAATTCTTACATGCCATGTTTAGATACGTTGGGATGTGCAAACTATGTTGGTGGAAAAGTTGTGCACATGCACCTTTACGACGATGTTCTTCCTAGATAACGTTGGAAAAAGCCTAGCAATGACCTTTTCTATCTAACACAAGAATTTTCCTTATAATTGATAGCCAATTAGTATTTGTAAGTATGCAAAACCGTAATATATATGATGATACTCCCTCTAGTCACAAATATATAATGATGATACTCCCTCCAGTCACAAATATATAATGATACCAATTGATGACTACTTTATTTGATGGGTACAAATAATTAAGTACTTGTGTTTGCCAGATCTGGATGGATGGATGCTTAGCTTAATTTGGATTTCTTAGCATTTTGTGTGTTTGTGTGTTGTGTTTGAGGTAATGAACTAAGAGAGAGAATAAAGATGGCTAACAAAAAGAGCCTCTACTGATAGCCAATTAGTATTGCTAAGTATGCAAAATCGTAAGCAAGTAATCCAGAATATAAATTACCACTTAACAGAAGTAGATTTATTCCTAAGCAGCACTAAGTCAAATTTGTTGCTAAGTATGCAAAATAGTAAGCAATTTATTCTTAAGCAACACAAAGTCAAATGTAGCACAAGCAACAACATAACTGCACAACTATCACACTACTATTTCTAATTTGATACTTGTTTATTGACAGATTATGCGGATGAATATGATATGGTTTTCCAAGATTTTAATGGTCTAAAGAAGACACTAGTCAACATAAGCAAATTTAGGACCTTGATTATATTAAATTACCCATCTAGATGTTTAACTACAATGAACCTGATGTTAAAAGGAAATCAAGGTAGTCAACTTAAAAGTCAGATGGAATTAATATCAAGGCAGTCAACTTAAAAGTAAATAGTGGCAATGAAAATGTTTTAACCTTGGAGCAATAAGCCAACAATCAGATTCCTAATCTCTCGCTACTAACACAAACAGTGTTCTCACTACTCTTATAAATTTTCAGAATATTAAGCTTATCAAGAAAAATGCATATGTATAATTACAACAAAAGATTAGAAAGTTGAGTAAACAATTACAGTTATACTTTCTGAATGAATGGATTTTGCTCATGTGCATACATGAGAAAATTAAAGACTACACTGAATGCAGCAATACACAACATTTCCCTTTTCTTTCTAGCTAACCTATTTAACAATTAACCTATTTAAAAATTAAAGACTGCACTGAATGCAGCAATACACAAATATTTATTGTAGTGGAACAATAATTCAGATCAAGATAAGCATATAAGTCTCATTGTTAGCAGGACCTTGTAAAGTGCAATTCAAGTATCAGATCCATTTCATTGCCTCTCGAAAATAACAAGTAATGCAACAAGAGTTGTAACACCTAAAGGCTAGCCTATAGGAATATTGCTATGAATATTGCCATTTGAGCCCTCTTTGTTTGGAACCTTGTATAGAACCTTACTATGTGCTCGCTTTTGTAGTAAGTCAGCCTTTAATTTAGTTCTATACAAAAATGGCAAAAGCAAAAGAATCATTCATGCACTCACTCGGCTGTCATGAATCATATGTCCGTAGTTCTATACAAAAATGGCAAAAGCAAAAGAAGTTAAACTGAGATTGACCACATTTCGTTGGCCTGCTACAAGCCTACAATAGCTATTGCAAGATGAGCACTAGCAAAACCCAATCAACATGGCCAAATATTGGCCAACATCTATAAAGTTCTGGCTACAAACCAAACAAGCGGCGGGGTCGGGCGAGTCGGGCGTAGGTGGCGTCCCGCAGCGTCGGGGCAGCGTCTGGCGGAGTAGGGGCGGCGTCGGGGTGGCGTCCGGGCGGAGTAGGGTGCGGCGTCGCGGCGGCGTCGGCGCGAACACGCAGGCGTCGCGCGCGTCGGGCTCGGTGAGAAGAGTGAAGCGCGGAGTTTGTGAGAAGAGTGAAGCGGCGGGAGTCTAAGGGTTTAGAACAACGGTGTAAAAGCGACATTTCATATGTGGGTTATCGTGGCGGTTCTTTATACGAACCGCCACTTATACGATGTCTGTGGCGGTTCTTAATAAGAACCGCCATCGATATATATATATCTGTGGCGGTTCTTTATACGAACCGCCATCGATAATCTATCTGTGGCGTTCTTCACAAGAACCGCCACTGAAACATATATTATCTGTGGCGGTTCTTTGTACTAACCGCCACTGATAAGTATATCAGTAGCGGTTCTTTTGAAGAACCGCCACTGATAAAATTATCCTAACATAATTCTAATACAGTAATATACCCTACATAATCCTAATATATTAATGACCTTATATAATCCTAATAAATATTATATACCCTATGTAATCCTGCTAAATATTATATACCCTATATAATCCTAATATAGTAATGACCCTACATAATCCTAATGTATTAATGACCTTATATAATCCTAATAAATATTATATACCCTATATAATACTAATATATTAATAACCCCATATAATCCTAATATAGTAATATACCCTATATAATACTGATATATTAATGACCCTATATAATCCTAATACAGTAATGACCATATATAATTCTACTATAGTACTATACCCTATGTAATCCAAATATATTAATGACCCACATTTCCATTACTCCACACAAATGCATAACACCATATTTCCATTACTCCATACAAATGCATATTGTTTACATCACATTGCCATTACTCGTATATAGCTAATTATTTTCTTTCACAATTTGCCCTTCTTCATGATCGTCGCGATGATAGGTAGCTTCCTGAGTGGTTTCTTCCTCGAGCCTGATGTTGCCATCTACGAAAGGAGGCAACTCGTCAAACTGGTTGTACTCATCCTCATCCACGACATTCTCAACTCCGACGATCCTTCTTTTCCTCAAGAACTACATGCCGCTTCTTATCTGTGGGTCGATTACATAGAAGACTTGTGCTACTTGCTTGAAATACGAATGGTTCGCCTCTCTGATCCGACATGTTCGATGTCCAAAGTAGTGAAGCCGTGCTTGTCCACCTTGACACCCTTTGGGAGTTGTACCCAACGACACGAAACATCGGGATCTTAAAAATACAATAGTCGAGCTCCCAAATCTCTTCTATGAACCCACGAAGCTAGTCTTTTCTCGCTGTGTTGTCATAGGCATCTATGCGACACCACTATTTTGGTAAGTGCTTTTGCTATCCCGAGATCTCGTGTAAAAGGTATATCCATTTATGTCGTATCCTTGCCATGTCAAGATTGTACTGATGGCCCTTTGCCAACCACCTCAACATAACACTCGTTTCTTTCCCAGTCATATGCTCTTTGAACCAATGATTGAACAAGCGGTTATGCTCTTTTGTTACCCAAGCCTCGATCGTCCACGATTTTCCTCTCGTAGCTTATCCTTGTGCATGTCCATATACGAGGACACCTCAACCGATCATTGCAAGATCGTGAAATGAGCTTTTGAACAATCCATGATCGTAAGAATTTGTTGATTTCCTTCCAATCGTCCCTTTCCCAGCTAGCCTACCCTCATGGCGAGATACAGCACTCCTACGGTTCCACCCCTCCATGTAATCCACGCAAAACTCGATAACCTCCTCGGTTGCATAACCTTCCACAATGCAGCCCTCCGTGAGATCGATTGCGTACATACTTCTTCAGATACCCACGTACCTTTCGAACGGGTACATCCGATGCAGAATACGGGGCCACATATATTTATCTCATTCACAAGGTGAACAATGAGATGAACCATTATATCGAAAAATGATGGAGGAAATACATCTCTAGTCGGGCATAGTGTCTTCACCACATCATTCTGCGATTCGAGAAAGTCCTATGGGATCGATGACCTTCGTGAAATCGTGTTGAAGAAGAAACACAACCTCATGATTGCCTCTCGGACCTTTTCAGGCAAAATACCTCTAATTGCAATAGGAAGCATTTGTGTCATCATCACATGACAATCATGAGACTTCATGCGCTTAACTTCAAATCTTTCATCGACACGGTTTCTTGATGCTTGCGAGTAACCGGATGGAACTTTCACACCATGTAAGGATTTCCAGAGGTCTGTTCTCTCTTTCTTGGATAGAGTGTAGCAAGCTGGGGGAAGGTAAAGTCGGCCTTTCCCGTTGTCTCAAGGATGTAGCTCACTCGATTTTCATATCTTCCGTGTCCCTTCGTGCCTTGATCAGTCCTTAGTTTTGCTAGGAATATTCAAAGAAAATACCAATCAAGTCATCACACACATTTTCTCTACATGCATGACGTCTATGCGAAGTCGAACTTCTAAGTCCTTCCAATAGGGCAAGTTCCAAAATATCGATCTCTTCTTCCACGTGATCTTCTCGATCGAGACCTCGATTTATTATTACTCTCTCCCTTTCCATGTACAACATTAATATCCTTAACCATATCATATACCTCTTCCCCACGAGGAGGCCTTGGAGCTATACTATCCTCTTTTGTCCCGTCGAATTGTTTCTTCATATTGCGGTAGGGGTGATTCCTGCAAAGGAACCTGCGGTGATGCATGTACACAGTTTTCCTCGAGTTATTGAGCCACACACTTGCAGTTTCATCCATGCAATGGGGGCATGCTTTGGCCCTTTTACAGTACGACCGGATAGGTTACCAAGGGCAGGGAAATCATTGATGGTGCAAAACAACAATGCGCGTAGGGTGAAGTACTTTCGCTTGTACTCATCCCATACCTATACACCTTCGTTCCACAGTATCACAAGATCTTCCACCAATGGTTGTAGGTATACATCAATATCATTGCCAGTTGTCTCGGCCCTTGGATAAGCAAATACATCATAATGTACTTTTGTTTCATACACAACCAAGGAGGAAGGTTATAGATCTGAGAGTCATGGGCCAATTGCTATGAATACTACTCATGTTACCGAAAGGATTCATTCCATCCGTACTCAACCCAAACCTTACATTCCTCGGTTCATTCCTCAAGTCCATCCTAAAGAGCCTATCGATGGTTCTCCACCGGCGTAATCGGAGGTGTCTCACTTTCCATCCTTTTACGCTCTTACGAGTGCCAACGCATCGATTGGGTATGCTTTTGTTTCCAAATAAACGCTTCAACCGAGGTATTACCGTAAATACCACACCACTTTAGCGGAGCTCCTTTCTTCACCACGGTACCCTCATTGTCATGGCCTTTACGCTTGTATCGCGATGATTTGCACACGGACATACATGCATGTCTCAGTATACTCTTTGCGATAGAGTATACAATCGTTTGGACATGCATGTATTCTTTCTACTTCCAATCCCAATGGACATACAACCTTCTTAGCTAAATAAGTGGTTATCGGCAATACGTTTCCATCTGGAAGCATGTCCGCTAAGAGATGTAATAGCGCCGTGAAACTTTTATCGGACCAACCATTGCTTGCTTTCAATTTTAGAAGTGAAAGCACGGTGTGCAACTTTGTATATTCCTCCTTGCAACCCGGGAACAAAGGTGTGTCCGAGTCGTCCAACAAACCCTTGAATTGATTAAACTCTCTCTGACTAGTGTAGTTCTCTTCTGCATCGCGCAACATCTGAGCAAGATTATTATCGTCATCAATGTCCAACCTATCCTCATCAGATCCATAACTGATGTCAGCTGCCATAATGCCTTCTCCATCATCCAATACGTTATCACCTTCATGTATGTTTTCCTCTTCACCGTGACTTGTCCAACGTGTACAGTCAAGTACAAAACCTCTTCGAATCAAGTGCAAGTGGATGTGCTCTTTGTCTGAAAATATTTTCTCATTCTTGCAATCAATGCATGTACAATGTATGTACTCCGTCTTCTTGTGCAACTTGTTCTCCTCAGCGGCTCTTAGAAAAGCAGATACCCCATCGATGTAATCTCGGCTGTAATGGTTCGCATTGTACATCCATCTCCGTCCATCTAAAATTAATTAACATATAAAAATTGATTAAAAACTAATCTAATTACTTATCATCTAAATGAGCTAGATAATAAATTCATCATCTAAAATGATGAGCATCCACCTACCAAATTAGCTAAAATTTCATGTATATTAATATCCAATAATCTTAATTAAATAAATTTAATATATGTCCGCACTAGTGGAACCAAATTAATAGTAATTAAAAAACTAATCTGAATACTTTTCCTGTAAAGAAGCTAGATAATAAATTCATCGTCTAAAAATGATGAGCACCCACCTACCAAATTAACTAAAATTTCATTTATATTAATACCCAATAATCTTAATTAAATAAATTTATTATATGCAAGATGTATATGTCCGTACACTAATGGAACCAAATTAATAGTAATTAAAAAACTAATCTAATTACTTATCATCTAAAGGAGCTAGATAATAAATTCATATATATACAAGATGTATATGTCCGTACACTAATAGGACCCAATTAATAGTAATTAAAAAACCAATCTAATTACTTATCATCTAAAGGAGCTAGATAATAAATTCATCATGTATCAAATTAACTTAAAATGCAATTAATATTAAATATATGCTTAATCATAATTCATCATCTATAAAAGGAACACAACATCATCTAATGAACCTAGCTAGGAAATAAATTCATCAACTACAAAATGGTAGCTAAAAAAAATAAACAAAATCTAAACTTTTCATCTCATCTACATATAAACCCTAATTAAACTTGGTTTAAAAATTAAATTGCAACAAGATTAACACAAATCAAGAGAGGAGAAAAAATAACTCACCAAGGAACAACTAGAGGAAGTACAAGCACAAAAATTGGAGAAAACGAAATCTGAAATTTAGAAGTTTTGGTTTGCTCTCGGGAGGAAGAAGACCAGTGCTGCTACTGACCACCTATTTATAGGCAATATTATCAGTGGCGGTTTTTAACTAGAACCGCCACTGATAACATTATCAGTGGCGGTTCGAGGATAGAACCGCCACGGATAATCCAATAGAATCAGTGGCGGTTGGAGGATAGCACCGCCACTGATAACCTAGTTATCAGTGACGGTTCTAGCCTCCAACCGCCACTGATAATGTATTTATTATCGATGGCGTTCTATCCTCGAACCGCCATCGATAATCGTATCGATGACGGTTCGAGGATAGAACCGCCACTGATATTCTTCCCGCCATTTTTGAAATAGAACCGCCACTGATAATTATCTTTGTGGCGATTCGAAAAAAACCGCCACAAATAGACCGTCACCTATTGCAGGTTTTGGCGTAGTGATTAGAGATTCAGAAGGTTACAAACTGCGAATCGGCTTTAAATTTCTGGACGTTAAATCGAAGATAGTATGCATGTTTTGTTTGTACTACACAAGTACAACAAGCAGCGCAAGGAGCTCAGCCGTGAGCCCCTTCAGGTCAAGTTCTGGTTCGAGAACAAGCGTACACAGACGAAGGTAAGATACTTATACATGCATCTGTCGATTGATTTGTACTTTCATAGATGCCCATGATAAAATGCACGCATGCTATGTTGATGTTGTGTTGCTAAATGCTAATGGAGTATATTACTTGCATGGACGGACGTATGGTACGTACATACGTGTAGACGCATGCAGCACGAGCGTCAGGAGAACATATGGCACTGCGCACGGAGAACTAGAAGCTGCGCGCAGAGAACTCGTGCTACAAGGAGGCGCTCGCCAACGCCTCCTGCCCCAACTGCGGAGGCCTCGTGGCCATGGGGAGATGTCCTTCCACGAGCACCACCACCGCGCCGAGATCGACATGATCTCCACCAAGTACGTGGCAAGCCCGCCGGCGCGGTGTCCTCTGCCTACCCGGTGCTGCCACACTTCTGGAACAGCTCGCCGCTGGACCACCTGAGAGACCCTACGCTTGTATATAGATTTTAGGATCATACAGTAGTAAATTGATATTCATTTAATAGTAAAATTTATGTATATGGATTGTAAAATCCGATTCATGTGGTGAGACTTGTATCAGTGTGTTGCTCTCGATGTCAGCAAGCTACTGATGAAAACCGTTCATGGATCGAATCTGTTAATAAAAAGTTATAGATAATCAAAGTAAAAACAGACTCATGTACAAACAAGAAATGTATTTATTAGTCGGTCATGCATTGTAAACTAGTATTGTGTTTCTTAGTTTGTACATGAATCTGTTTTTTCTTTGATTTAATCATAACTTTTTATTGACAGCTCCGATTCAACAACGGTTTTTATCAGTAGCTTACTAACGACGAGAGCAACACACTGATATAAGTCTTGCTAAAAACGTCGCATGAATGAGATTTTACTACCAATTTACCGAATGTGTTGTAAGATTTTATGACTGTTTGTGCTTCTCTGGGGTTACGGCCAGCGCTTAGAGTACTATCGAGTGTAAATGTTTTTACTATCTCGGTCAATACCGTTTACTTCCTTGAAATTCACATTTTTATTACCGTTTCTATACTTGCTGTTCCTTTTGATTTGTTATTGTGCACGTTACGTTGTACTATCGTCTTCATATTTTACTATCAATATCGGCACCTCATTAAATATTGCACGTAATGTCTTCCGGGCGGAGTGTTTTTTGGCCTTTGCTAGCAACACGTTCTACTGTCCCGGCTGATATGGCTCACGCGTAGAATAGGAACCGCAGCGTGCACACGTAGAATAGTGCTACTGTATATATATGTATATGTATATATGCATTGACTACTCATGCCATGGAAGAGGATCTGCAGGAAGCTATTCATGCCGGGATGGATCTTCATCTGACAAAGCCAATAGAAAGGAGAAGAATAGTAGAAGCTGTTTATCATATCTGCAAAGAGAATAATTGATGCTATACATTTCCTCCTTCGCATGAAGAGAACTGAAGTAGGTGTTTTCAGTGAGTAGGATGATGATAATAACATATATCTGGTCATTAATTTTCTACAGTTAGTAATCTTTTAGGATTTAGAATCCAGCTAGAGCGTTTAACTTTAGCAGCAGCTGATCTTTGGTGTTGTAGCAAACTAGGGTGTATCCAGATAAACTTTTGATTTATTTATGTCATGTCAAATTTCCAAAAATATTTATATCATACTGAGTTTCCAGAATTTTAGTTCGATACATTTGTGAGTGAAACACACAGTAGAGATTATCTTGTCGCTGGCACAACAATGCTTTCTTAGAGGTCCAACGTCTTTCCAAACATGTTGGTGAGTTTTTACAATTTTTTTTGTATTTTTTGCATTTGTTTTCCAATTTTTCTTGAATTGTTTTGAATTTTCGCTGAATGTGCCAATTTTAGATGTAAACCAGTGAAAAATCGGCAAAACCGGTTGATTTTTGAATTATTTCGGCTGCTATTTGACCGCCAAGTTCAACAAATTTGACTTTGCAATTTATTTGGTTTCTACTGATTTTCGATGAAAATCGATACCGATGGGGAGGGGGCGATTTCTGAGCTAGGTTTGGTAATGTAAACCCTGGTCTCGACACATTAGAGATGAAACATGTCGATATTCAAAACCTTGGGTCTCTTAATCGAACTTACGTAAAATTATATGATATGTGGGCTCCTAGATATTGAAATAGAAACAATGGAAAATATGGGAATGCTTCTTTATTTAGCCAAGCGGCTGTGACAGAAATGTTCTAGTACAAAGTGATCTACGTGATTGCAAAAGGCTAATCACAAATTGCAGGTGATGCTAGACACTGGATGCTTGATAATGTTGATTGTGGGATGAATCGATGCTCCTTCACAACGTTTACTGTTATTTTTCCTTTCTTCTAACTTATCTATTTTGTTCTAACACATCTGTCTTGACACAGACAAGAAGAACAAATAAATAAATTAGAGAATGAACTCCTCTTGGCTTAAAATACCACCAAGGGGTATAAAATTGACGTTATTGCTGCAGAGAGGTATTATGAGAATAAAACTGCTAGACTTCATAAAGCCTTTAAGAGGAATGAAGAAAAACTTCAAAGTCTCTCCGAGGAGTATAAGAATATTCTTCAGGCAAAGGAGTTTGAAATAGAGGTAAAACAGAATCTTTGACTTGTTTTTTGAACTCAATTTTATCTGATGAAACTGAATTTATCAAATCAATCTTTGCAGGTTTGAAAAGGCCAACAAGTCTCAACTTTCTGTCTGGGAAGAAGAAAGAAAAAAGGCTGAAGAACAGAGGTCGGTAATTAAAAATGAAATGGAAAGACACACCAACCAGCTAAAGATCTTCACCAAAAACTTGGCCACAACTCAAAGAGGTTGGATCTCTACCCTAAACTTTATTCTTGAACAACTTTAGAAGATCGTGATGAATTTAAAGGGAAAAGAAATATAGCTTGTTCAAGCGGTCCTACATGCTTGGGGCCAACGTAACCACAGCCGATGCATCCTTAGAGATGTCGAGAATTCACCGGATATTTGCTAGGTAGTCGTCCGTAGCCACCACTTCGGCGTCATCCAGATCGGATAGAGTGAAGCATAGCAAGTCGACTGGGTCGGACGATGCGGGGGCAGATGCAACTATGGGGGCTGGCGACGTAGGCTGAGACGATGATGGAGGCAGCTCTGACACCGTGGTCGGCAAATCGACCAAAATACTGGCCACTTGCATTGACGGAGAAGACTGGGGCTACAAAGCAATTCAAGAGTCAGTTAAGCTGATGCAAACATATAATTGTTGTAGGAGCTTGTTGAAAGCAACTTACCTCGCCAGTAGCCGACACGTGAGGGGATCTCCCACCAGATTGCTCTTGAGGCTTAGGTCCTCTGCTAGCAAAGAACTTTGTGGACTTGGCACGCTTCTTCTCTGATAAAAAAATCGGCTAGAAGTGTTAGTCTCTACAAAAACTTTGGGAAAAATAATAGTTATTAGCCTATTTTTATATACTTCTTGGTTGCTGCTTCTCTATGTCCGATAGAGAGGGAGATAGAATACCCAGGGTACCAGACGTGTACCCTAAAAGGCCAGTCGACTGACACGGCCTTTTGCTAGGGTGGCCGCTGCTCGATGGGCCAGTAGCTGCCTTCTTTCCGGCTGCCTTGGTTTGCAAAGAAGAGGAGAAGCCGATTAGTAAAAAGTTCATAAAATAGAAGTTGAAAAGTAAAGAATCTAATTTAGCCGATACCTCGCCGGTAATATTTACAAGGGTTGTGTTAGTATATCCTAACGAAATAGCCTCACTGCTAGAGTCGCTATTGTTAGTAGCTATCGTCGGCTCAGGAAGATCTAGGAAGAATTCTTTGATAATAGTCGATCGGATCTTCTCAGAATATAAGGATGCAACAATGGCCGACTACTAGGAAGAAAATCGGCCTGCCTGATGAGTATTCAAGAAAAAATGCGGCAAGTCTTGAACTTGAAGATTATCAGCTATATGCAAAACAATGTTGGCCGCTGCTGCATTGCGGACTCGTTCCCTTGGTTGAAGCTGATTAAAGAGCTGAAAGCACGGGGGAACTTGCCCAAAACCCTGCTGCTTGGCGTATACTGTCGAATGATAAAATTCATATGATGGCTTGAAAGTCCGATAGTTTGTATGAAGGCCAACAACTAATATACTTGGAGAGATAAATAACTTGTATAGCTCTAGAGTTTCATGAGGCATAGAATCACTGTTGGCTTCTAGATGCAGGAAAGAGGGGAAAGGGTAATGGGCTGCTTCTCTATATTGAAATCCTCACTGTCAAGCTGCACGAAAAAGGCCAAATATTTTCTGGAGCCAACGGGAGTGACCTTGGTTTCATTCCTAGAACAAAGTATAAATCTCTCCTCATAGGATCGGCTTTCTCTATACTGGGTCTCTTCGTCCTCTGGAGTTTCTTCTCGAGGGAAGGGGTATCATCGGCTGGGTTTAGATTGAAGGACCAACTGAATATGCAATAAAGCTAGATCTGTACGAACAACAATGGGCCGCCCACATTGCCGATGGTATAATCGCCCAAGCCCCTAAAAAGCCGACTACGTATAATATGCATCATCTGGTATACTGCACCCAAAAGTATTTTCCCTAGAGCTAGCCGACGACCTTCTACTAACTATTCGGCCAAGGACTGATAGACTTGCGTCGGCCCAAGAGATGTCTCGTAGAAGAGGAATCTGTCTAACCAAAGGTTAAGGAACGCTACGTGTTCCTTGTCTGACACTGACCCAATACCCTTATTGTTATTGCCGATGTACTTGCTCCATCCTTTGCCCTTAGCTCTGATCAGTCTGTACTAGGGCTTGGCACTGAAAGCTGATACTTATTTCCCGTCAGGCCTCAAGCAGCAAAGTTGGGTTACGTCCAGTAGAGTTGGGCTGACTGGACCCGTTCTAAACATAAACGCATTAAGCGTATCTGAACAAAAGTAAGAGGCCATGGCCACTAAGGGCTCATTGGCTTCAGGTCGGCTAAGGATAAAGGGAGGCACTCAGATGCTCCCATTCTTTCTCATATTTACCTTTTTTGGGCTGCTACCTGATTATACCAATTCCTCCAACCTTTTAGTGTCGTCGGCCAAGCCCTAAAACTTTACTCCACCCTTCTATGTTATATCCAAAAGCCGACAAGGGGAGACAAGGAATTTCCTGGTTTATGACTATGTCAGAATCTAGATTTCCTATCGAGCCTAGGTAATATTGATCGTCACTATTGGGGATCAAGATGAGTACCTATTGGGAATCCATTCAGCCGACTTGGAAAGGAGAAGAGTTGGCCGATGAGGACTGATGAGCAAGAAGTCAGTCAAAGCCGATGGTGAGTCGTCTGAGAACTCGTGCTCATGAAAATGACCGTGTGGGGACCTCATATTTATAGGGGGTAAAAAATGTAAAATGGCGGGAAAAATTTCGAAGGGACGCGTGCAATTAAAATGAAAATACACGTCTCAAGATTTTATGGTGCCATAAATGGAGCGGTTACTAACGAGAATATTGCGTCAAGCCTATGGTAACAGAAGCCGATGGAGAAGATTTTTGAAAGATAACATGTTATCTCCCAAAAATAGGGGGCATATGTTTGTACCAAAATTTGGTAAAGTGTGGCCAAAGTCATCAGGCTAAAGATTAGTATTTTGGCAGGTATTGGATAAGGAAGGAAAGATTAAAAATAGTCTATAGCCGATATCGGATAAAAGAGATAGAGTTGTAACCGATATTGATCGAAACAAGGGAAGTAATATTAGAAATAAGGCCGATACGGATCATGGTAAATAGCGTATAGAAGGTGGATACGATCGGCCAATCTGCTATAAAAGACAATCTGGGATATGCGAGGACAAGAACACAGTCGATCAAATAACTCGCATTTACTCTTTTATTTTTCTCTCGACTAGGAGTAGCTTTGTAATTTAGAATCATCCTTGTAATCTGATATTGATCAATAAATTTGCGCATCATCGATTGTTGATCTTCATCAATTACGCCAATTAGGTTTGATTTTCTTTGATCTTACTACGCATCGCCTTTTTTGGGACATCAACTTCATACCATTTGATTAGTGTTAATCGGCTAATTAGACTTATCGTTACCTAGATTTGATCGGCTTTCTGGCTGTTTAGATCTCTGTCGGTTTGTTGTGTTAGATCAGTTTAAAGCGTATTCTCCGTTTATCTTACCAATTGTAGGATAAAATCAGTTGGTACACCTGAAACTATTGCACTCCGTGTTTGTCACGTGTGTTGAGGCCGATTAATTCTTTGTCATATTTTTGGCGCCAACAAGTTCCTACGTAGTTCCTATAAGACTACAACTTAAGCAATTCCCGATCATGAGGACCGCCCGATCAAAGCAATGAAGGTTCGAATCACGTAACAGTATAAGTTTTGCAACAATACTTCAAAAGATTTAAGCATTCGCTTTTTAATTCATGTATAACTTATAACTACTAAAGTTGCGGTAGTAAATAGACGAACTGAATCTTTTTCCCCGCGGGATACGTCGGCATCATGATTTGTGAGTTGTGACAACTTAAATGTGGGGCTTCAACTTAATGTCTTCTGTCACTGTCGAGTGGACCAGCACAAATGTACTATACAAATATTTGTGTACACATAAACACATGGGATAAAGTGTTTCGAGAAACATGTAGCTAGCGGCTAAACTTTGTCCACGTTTAATTGTAAGTGCTTGTATGCACCAAGCAGGGTTGCTCGGTGTTGTTGCACAGCTACACTATACAAATATTTAATTGTAATTTTCCTTTGATTGAAACTGCAATTAAAATCGAAAAGAGTGACGCCTTTTTCGTGCAGCCTTTACCTGCAAACAAACTACGCTAAGGGCCTTTTGGTTTTGCTTTTGATTCCGGATTCTGGTTTTAAAAATAAAATAAAAAACAAACAGCTCGATTCTAAAAATCTAATCTCACAGTTCAGCCCACCCATATACACTAGAATTCACAATCCACTTCATATGTACTTTTAGATTCTAGCTTTTGAAGAATCAGCTTTTCTACAACCACAATCCAGAATCAGCTTTTAGAGAATCCAAAGCAAAAACAAATAGGCCCTAAGTACCCTAAGTAATGAGATCAAACATAAGTACTGAATGAGAAGTTTCATTTCATCTTCTTGTTGGAGGCAGGGTTTCAAATTTCGATTTCGGATCACATCACGAAGGAGACCAAAATTCAAATTTTGGCGATATTTCGGAATTTTGGAAGAAATTCGGTTGAAATTCAAAAAGCAAATTTAAAACTAGAATTTTTGGACCGAGATTTATGCCGAAATTGCCAAGATTTAGTCAAATTTGAACCGAGCGAAAAATAATTTAAACTACGTTAGAAAATTTTGGTGGATGGTCGTGACGCATCACTAATGTTCTCATAAAATTTTCACACAAGCCTGAGGAATTTTAAAAACATCAGACAATGTTACTGTCGTGATAAAAGCCTTACCGGCAAATTTGAACCGAATGAAAAATGGTTCAAACTATATTAGAAAATTTGGAACATTTTTGTGTTTGGTCCCGACGCATCACTAGTATTCCTATAAAATTTTCAAATGATGATCAAGGCTGAGGAATTTTTAAAAATTCTAACAGTGGTACTATCCTGGTAAAAGCCTTTCAACCGAATGAAAATTGATACAAACCATGTTAGAATTTTTTTAAAAAAAAATTGGAAGGTCTTGACACATCATTAATATTTTTATAAAATTTTTAGATGATGATCAAGCCTGAGAAATTTTAAAAAATTCTGACAATACTACTGTCCTGATAAAAGCCTAGTTGAGTATTTGTATTGCTTCTATAGATTTGATTGAGTAAACAAAAAATGTTTAAATTTTTTGAAACTTTTAGAAAAGGGTTTGAGGCAATGCAAACTCATAAAAATTTTGGATCATGATCACACTTGAGAGAATTTATAAAATTCTGATAAGGTTACTACCTCATTTAAGTTCCTTCTGTTTTTTATTTTTTAAAGATTCTGACAAGTTCAATTCTTTTGAAATTTTTTTGTATGATCCTAAACGGCTAAATATGGTACCATAAATTTTCCATAGCATAATCAAACTTGTATATTTTTATAAATATCTGACAGTGTTTCTTCTATTTTTATAAAACATTTCAAAAATTCAGTTTTTTTAAATATTTTCATTGAAGATGACATTCTTAAGGTGTACCGACCCAAATAGGGTCAAAAAAAAAAAGTTGAAATCCGGTCACAATTACCGAGATTTTGGTGAAATTTGCTGAAATTTCTATAGCATTTTGAATTGTTTTTCAAAAAAATTTATTTGGCAAGGATTTGAAATTTCGTCCCTAGTCGAATTCCGAAATCTAGGTCGAAATTTCATAAATTTCGTTGGGATTTTGAGGATTGGTTGGATGCAACGTTGTACGAAATCTGACATTTCAGCTTCTTTTTTTTTGATTCCGTGGAGGATGCATGTCATGTCATGTCCGCTTGAAGAATGCTGAACTTTTCCGAAAGTGTTGAATTATTTGCCATATAAACGACACCAATACGTGATGTTGGCTCTGGCCAGTGGCCACACACTTCATGCATCAGAGCTAATAATTAGGTAACAAATTAAAGCCTTGTGGGTTGTATCGGAACTAGTAAGGACGTACATATATTGAAAAATATGTGTAACTTCCTTGATGATAAAAAGTCTCCTAACATATAACTAACTTATCTATTAAAGTTGAAAAGTTTGGAGCCTCCTCAGTCGTCATCGAGCTCATGAGGTGACCCCCCATAAAAATCAAAATTACATACAGATCCTGCAGTGGATATTTTGCAAAAAGGACCCTGTAGTTCCGAATATTCGCGAACGGATCCTCTATGGTTTTTTTGCAAAATAGACATGTGGTTACGTAAATTCACGGACGATTCCTTGCTAGCACATTTTTTAAAAGACCCCTTGAGAAAATGGGAATTACGTTGAGGACCTCATACCATTTTTTTTATCCCAGACCAAATTTCACACGGAACAGCATAGCGCGAGATCCTACCTAGTTCTATCTCTTAAAGCAACAAGAATCGGTGCGCAGGGCAACATCCACGTCACACTACTACAGAAAGGTTTATATTAGACTCCTCTTCACAGACGGTTTCAAAAAACCGTCTGTTCTGACAAATATCACAGACGGTTCTCTAGTGTAACCGTTAGTGATTTAATCACAGACGGTTCTATTTATGAACCGTCAGTCATATCACAGCCGGTTCTAGTTAAAAGTCGTCTGTGATCATATCACGGACGGTTTTAACTAGGAACCGTCTGTGATAAGGTAATATCATAGACGGTTCTAACTAGGAACCGTCTGTGATATGACCTGAAACCCCTATATAGCCATACCAATCGAATTTGTAGCGCCAGATCCATGCGTTTCGTCTCCTGCAAACCCTAGCCCCCGGCAATCCTCCTTCTCGGCGACCTCCTCCCCGACGACTTTCGCGAGCACCTACTTCTCCCCGTCGGCGAGCACCTCCTTCTCCTCCTCCCCGTCGGCTAGCTCCTCGTCCGCGAGCACCTCCTCCTCCCCATCGGCTACCTCCTCGTCCGCGAGCGTGCACCTCCTCCTCATCTCCGTCGGTGAGTTGTACGTATGAAACCGATATGCTTGACTAGGCTATTGTGTTTGTAAATGACATTTGTGAATGATATTTGTGAAGATGTTTGTGAATAATCTTTGTGAATGATGTTTAGAAAGAATGAGGCTGTACGTACTAAAGAATTGTAGCTCAAATGCTTGACTAGGGAAACCATTTTGAGTTTGCGAATTAATGATGTTTGTGAATAATGTTTAGAAGGAATGAGCTAGGCTGTATATAGGTGATTCATGATGGTTGAACAAAACTGGATATATAGGATTCATGAGAGGTCAAATATAAAATCCTTAGCAAGCTGCATATATATAGCTTAGCAAGCTTTAATGCCTCATTACTTTGCTAGCTAGACCTGAGTTATATATATAAGAACATAAAATTCATATAATCTAGAATTCAACATTAAACTTGTTATATCACACAAGGATTGATGTTTTGGAGCTACTATGTATTCAATGTTCAATGCCTCTTTTGTGCCTATACTAGGTGATAATATGTTTGAAACTTATGTACGTGTACATCTCTATCTTGCATCCTTGTACTGAAGTAAACACCTAATTCATTATAATATATTTATGGTAATTAAAGACATGGAAAAGCTGTTAGAAACTAAACAAAAACTCAAGTGGAGATCGAACAATGAAGGAAATCGAGATAACGAGAAAAGATTTGTGAGATCAAACAAGAACTGAAAGACATGGATGTTCGCTTGCAAGATATCAAATCCCTTAACACGACACTCATCGATGAAGGAACGCAGAGCGAATACAGAGTGGAAGAAGCTAAAGCTAAGCTTATAGAGGTAATATGAAGGTTTCTAGTCTGAATTCAATGTGGTTCTTGTCCTTCTCACAACAACATAATCGCTTTTAATTTGTAGGGATTGAGAGATATGGTGAAGATCAATCGGTTATTGGTGTCAAGCAAATCGACAATCGCTTCGGAGTTATGGAACTTCAAAGAGAACCGAGAAGCCTCTATTGCGGAAGCTATGGCACATATGATGGAAGACATGAAAAACTATAAGGTTTTCTTGTTTGAATTACTTAAATAATGTGGTTTCTAGTGAACACTTATTGATATATTTGTGGTATATATCATATTTTGTTAATTAATGTATTGTTACCTGAACTATGAAATATTTTGTTATCATATTTGTGGTATCATATTTGTGGTAAGGTCTTCTAGCCTTAACTTACGAAATAATGTTTCCTTCTAACTCTCTTGGCAGAACTTCCATGATTAGTATCTGATGTTCGAAATTTTATTCACCTTAGATATTTATGCATTGACATTTTACAAGACACAACCAATAATAGATTTTGCAATTCAATATCAAAACATCCTAGATGCATTGAGGCAACAGCTTGTCTGATGAGAAAAATCTCTGTGGTACTCTAGAGGCAATTGCGTCACTCTAAATGCAATTGCGTGACGCAATTGCATCTAAAGTATCATAGAGATTTTTCTCATTAGGCTGTTGCCTCAATGCATCTAGGATGTTTTGATATTGAATTGCAAAATCTATTATTGGTTGTGTCTTGTAAAATGTAAATGCATAAATATCTAAGGTGAATAAAATTTCGAACATCAGATACTAATCATGGAAGTTCTGCCAAGAGAGTTAGAAGGAAAAACCATTTCACAGACGGTTCTATTTTAAAACCGTCTGTGATAATCATATCACAGACGGTTCTAATTAAAAACTGTCTGTGATTACTTATCATTAGAGACGGTTCTATCTTAGAATCGTTTAAGAGAAAAGATTATCACAGACGGTTCGTAGATAGACCCGTCTTTGATATTATTTTTACTGACGGTTCGGAAACCGTCTGTGATATGTCTTCTCATCACTGACACATGTTTGCAGACGGTTCACAAAACCGTCAGTGATGAGGATTCTGAACCGTCTGTGATAAGCTTTTCTGTAGTAGTGTCATCATATTTGTGAAAAGGTCCTCGTGAATTCTGAAATTAGGGTGAGACTTATGGGTTCTTTCGCAAAAAGAAAACCCCTCGTGGTTTCATAAATTCGTGTCTAGCTTGGACGGAGCCACATCATCACATATATGTGATGTGTAAAGATATCTAAAACTCTAGCTAATGCGTGTTGTTTTTTACTACACAACAAGAAGGAAAAAAGGAATGGAAATAAAATAAACTAAAATAAGAGAAAAGAATTCCAACCTTTTAGTTTCGACGAACTTACAATTAATTGACCTCTTTATTCTCGTCTCCACTCTCTAGGCTCTATAGCTGCAAGCGGCCTGCTGTCTGTCCTGCTTACTAAGACCAAGAACTTCCTTTTCCCTCGAAGAAAAGAAAGGGGCAAAGAACAAAGAAGATAACACCATGGAAGCCAACGGCAACGGCTTCTCCAATGGCGCTGCTAGCACCCAAGGAAAGCCCATCAAATGCAAAGGTACTGATCGATGGTCACTTCTCCTCTTGTCCTACCTCTTGTCTTGCTCTTTTGCGCCACGAATGATCGGCATGACCATGAGCAACCATGCGTGCGTGCAGCGGCGGTGGCGTGGGGTCCCGGCGAGCCGCTGGCGATGGAGGAGGTGGAGGTGGCTCCACCGGGGAGGATGGAGGTGCGCGTCAAGGTGCTCTTCACCTCCATCTGCCACACCGACCTCAGCGGCTGGAAGGGAGAGGTAACTAATTGACTGCGTAGATGTAGCACGCATTTACTTAATTAATCGTGTTACTCCAGATATATATGTTTTGATGCATCGTGATGGTAATTAATTTTCCTTGATTGATTCTTGCCTTGTTCCTTTAATCTATCCGGTCACGTGACGTCGTATGTGTGTGTGTGTGTTAGAACGAGCTGCAGCGCAAGTTTCCTCGCATCTTCGGGCACGAGGCAGCCGGGTACGTGCCTACGCCTAATAATCTTTTTGATCTTTCTTTTTCCCTTTTCACTTTCTTTCTCAAGGGACTAGGACTACGCGCTGACATGTAGCTTCACAAGTTAATTTGAGCTATAAAAACAACTAATTGTACATATTTTGTCCTCGAGGAATTAAAAACAGTTGAACAGATTTATTAAAAGTGTCGGATGTAGAAATTTTAGCCTTTTGAGTGCGGAACACAAAATTATGTTCTTTTTTATTTAAAGAAAGGGGTCAGTTCGTTTAAGATTCCTATTCTACTCAATCCATTCCTTAATAGATGGAAGGTACTTCTATACGTCTCTTCATTATATCCTTAGACGGTGCCTTACTCTAGACTATATAACTAAATAACATTAAAAATAGCTAAATGAGAGAGGTATATTAGGAAAAATAGTAAAATATTCTCGAAATTATAGAATAGCATGTATTTAGAAATAGAATTTGAAAGTTAGAATAATATGTATTCAGGAATGGAGGAATCAGTCTGATATTTCTTATAAAGTGCCGTAAACTTTCGACTTTCCAGGCATAAATTTAGGGGTCAAAGTGAAATGACCACCAGCTGCTACATGCATCCGCCACATGAGTAAACCCACAGGGAAAGACCGAAAACACTTTCATCGCTTCCTTGATTACTCTCTTTTGTTTAAACACGAGCTCTGATATGGTACCTGATCAGTGGACGTTAAGAGTTATTCAAGCAGAGAAGATCGTGCATATAATATTAAGACTTGTCGGCAAGAAAGATCTTTTTTGGAGGGTGGCATCGTTGCATGTCGATCAAATCAATCATGGACTGCATATTTATGTATATCTAAACATTAACAAAAATGGTTGGGGGTTGGCAGATGGAGACGAGGAGCCTGCCTGTGTCTTGGATCTTGCAACGCCATCCACAACCCCAAGGCAATCCAGCTTGGATGATGTGTCTTTCGACAGGCCTCATGTTTGATGTTTGTATTTAATTGCTCTATCTCGAATAGATGTCATTACAGGAACTTACACTTACACTAAGATACATCTATAAAATATTGCATTATCTCTCTCTATTATTTATTTGGATGATGTGTCTTAATATAGTTTATAGTAGTAAATGACATTGCAAATAGCTAAAAGAGAGTGACGTTGGTCTAAAAACAACTTTTAATAAAAAAACATCTCTCAAATATCTTTTGGCTTTTAGTTATATAGAGGCTTAACGATTTTTGAAAAAGACTAGATGAAAAAACCACCGTTTTGTTTAGAATTTGACTTTTTTAACTTTTAAACTGGAAAAAAAAAACAAACAGAGCATTGCAATGAACTTTTTTCCCGTCAAAAGTAGTATCCTTTTGATGTGCACTTGACGGCGACGCGTCCATGGCAGAGTGGTGGAGAGCGTGGGCGAAGGGGTGGAGGACCTCGAGCCCGGGGATCACGTCGTCCCCATCTTCAGCGGGGAATGCGGCGCGTGCGCCTACTGCGAGTCCAGCAAGACCAACCTGTGCGGGACCTACCGCGTGGACCCTTTCAGGAGCGTCATGGTCTCCGACGGCGGTACGAGGTTCACCGCGGTGGCCCGGTCCGGCGCCCGCCAGCCGGTCTACCACTTCCTCAACACCTCCACCTTCGCCGAGTACACCGTGCTCGACGCGGCCTGCGCCGTCAAGGTCAACCCCGCGGCCCCGCTCGAGAAGATGTCCCTCCTCAGCTGCTGCATCTCCACAGGTAATTCGTTGATCAACTAATTAATTTCGTTTAATTAATCAATCAAGCTGACTGATCGATGCATGCAAATCGAGCTGCTGATGTGAGGGTATGCGATCGTGAGAAACTTGAAAGCTCAAGAAATATCTGACGAGCCGTGCTTAAGTTATCGCTCACTCATGGCTAGCCATGGCATGTTTATAATGCAGTAATTTCGTAAGGATTCATGTAGTATTCCCACCTCACAGGATCTCGCAAGATAATCTAAATACTATTGATATCTACCGTGAACATGTAAAACTTTAAATATTTTAAAGGGATTGACCCCACACCGTCGAACTAGTCCCAATAATAAGGCGGATTTAGGAACCTGCCACACTTATTGCTTCTCCTTTGTTTCTTTTTGGATGAAACGAATCTGTCAGTATCAGGGAGTGATGGACAACATCATGCTTGGAAAGGGCTAGGCCTGTTTGGATCGTGGACTGGTTTTACAAGACAATACTTGGAAGCAAGTTTGGGAAGTTCACTTCATCCCGTAGCTGTCTCTCGATCGCTTTCTAGCTCACTGGCATGACCACAAGCAGTGCTTCAGAAAGAAAAAAAAATTACTGCACACTAGCACTTGCTAGTGGTAATGTAAAGTCGTTGTCATGGAACCAAGCATCGATTTCCAAAGTGTCTGCGAAGCTTAGCCCCGTAATTAACTGAAGATGTCTGGAGATTGAAAGAAACTGCTGAGCATGGCAACTTTGACGCTCTGTCACTTTTAGGAAATTTCCATTGTGTGGTGCCTTTTCGATGGGAAGCTGAGATCGAAGCAAGTAGAGTTGAAGTTCTCAGCTTGTCATTTAAACTATAGAATTTTTATTGGACTAGCCAGGCTACTCTTCAACCTTTGTGTCTTAGCTACCAAGTAGGTACCCTTGATTCATGTTTTGAACTATTAGTTTCACGGGAATTTCGTAAGAAAAAAAAATCGGTCTTCATAAAATTATCTCATCTCACTTTATTTTTCTTCCCCAATGTTTTTTTTCATAGAATAACTACTCAGTCAGTAATGATCATCCAAATAACAAATGTAATTATCATATATACTTTTGTCATCAGGACTGGGAGCTGCGTGGAACACTGCAAACGTGTCCAAGGGATCCTCGGTGGCAGTATTCGGGCTTGGTGCTGTAGGTCTAGCGGTAAGCCAATTAATTAAATTATTAATCACTGAGGATTACAAAATAATAACCATTAGCTAATGACCTATGGTCATAAACTTGTTCGTACTCACCAAAAAATTATTTTTATCATTTGTTCTAGGTTGCTGAAGGTGCCAGGCTAAGAGGAGCAGATCGGATCATCGGTGTTGACATAAACCAAGAAAAGTTCACGAAAGGTGCCTACTTAACCACGTGTTTTTGTTCATTTATTTGGTATTTAATTTGCCATTTTTATGTCATTTTCAAATTGCAAAATGCGACTGAACTTGATTTCTAGCTTTGCCTTTCCAATCTTTTAACGCAGTTTGTTCACATAGATTTTTATGTGATCGAAATCTAAAATATACAAGTTAATCTTAACATATAATTAATGAAACTCGAACTATAAATTTTAGCCACACAATTGGGCGTCACTCTAGTTGGACCTTGCATTGCTTCCCCAATTACTTCAAAAAATCCTCATCAAAGCTTTATCCTTTTCCCCTTTGTTTTCATGACATAAGTTCTTTTTGTGTGTTGTAAAATCTATGCTCCTACTCAAAGAGTGAAACGCACAAATTTCTAAGCACATTAAATGTCTGATTTGAAACCACTATTGATTACTTCAATACTGACAATACCGCTTTAAGATATACACAATTTACTTTTTTGGGAGGGCTAGAACCACTACTTATATGGTAGTTAAATATCTTTCAAAAATATAGTATTCAATAAATACTATGGAAAATATTCCATATCATATCTTAATTTGGCGAGAATGAATTCATTTGCTTTCAAAGATAACATAGCACAAAAAAAAAGGAAAATACTAACGGAGATGTTTACAGAAGGCCACGTTTTCTAGCCTTGAAGAAAGCAACACTTTTGTTGAAGATTTTATACTAAGATTCATCGATGGAAATGGAAAAGCACTCCTAGCTTGTCCATCTTCCAAGAACAATATGTCGCTTTCCATGTGATGTCTA
This sequence comes from Otatea glauca, assembly GCA_036346275.1. Taxonomy (NCBI): domain Eukaryota; kingdom Viridiplantae; phylum Streptophyta; class Magnoliopsida; order Poales; family Poaceae; genus Otatea; species Otatea glauca. The sequence goes on from CM070729.1 coordinate 33,384,651, forward strand.
CATGGACAGAGGAAAAGAACTCTGGTCTTGCCACTAGCTAACACATGCACGGAAGATCTCAATTTGTAAATAAAAAAATTTCAATTTGTACCGAGTTGTCCATTGTTCAGAGGTGCATTTGTTATCCAACAACCTAGTGATCTTTTCACTGGTCAATTTCAGTTCAAATTATTGCTTCAAAATTTGACCTCTTTGCAAGCTAGTGCTAGAGTAATCTCAATGAAATGGCACAACTCTCCTGCTGCCACTTCCAAAAAAAAAAAAAAGGTTAGTGCTAGACAACTCACCTCTTCTTGATTTCTTTCTATCGAGAACACGGACAACTCAGCTATTTATCATACACATAAAACATCGTAATCTAACCCACGTTAGTATGAAAAATGCACAAAGTTACAGTGGGTAAGTAACTGAAAGAAACACCCACATTTGTACCTGGCATACAAAACAAATAGAAACTTCAACAATTGGGAAAGCTGGAAGTTAGAAAAAATATATTTGGAAGTTTGCTAAAAATCAGACGATCCATTATAACTCTTTTCTATTTGCAAATAAAAACAAAGCTGGAAATAGGACGTCAGCCGCATGAGCGAAGAAAGCCTTGTTCAATTGAGAATTATGATGCTTGGCAAGATGCCAAAGATCCAAATTTCACTTGAAAACACCAAGAGTTGAAAAATTGCAGCGCGCGTGCCTTTCCTTTCTATGTGATAGATGCTAATTGCAAAGGGAAGAATCGTACCTTGATGTATGTTGTCACTAGCATTGTCAAATTTGTACCTTGATGTACATAATTCCATCTTGTCAATTTGAACAAGCATTGTCCATTTGCTTGTTGAAATTAAGGTTAGTTACACAGATTGTCTTGTTACTCTCTGCACAACTTGGCGTGTTCGCTTGCCTATTGTCTTGGGGGTCAACGAGTGTCCCACGCATGCATTACTTCTCATATCTGACAAAATATCTCTTATCAGAAAAAAGGACAGAGGAAGTTGCTGTGAGAAACCTCTTCTTTAAAGTTTAATTAGAGTTTGTCAACATGATAACAGCCTTTTGTTTTGAGAATGGTACAAATGGGTTGCTTAGATGGTAAATAACACTAGGTGTCCGTTTAATTTGCTCTCTAGAAAATGCCTAATTTTCAGCTTATTTTGTGGGCATGACATGGTTGATGGATGTGATGTACAGGCAAAGAGATGGGCATAACGGATTTCATCAACTCAAAGGCATGTGGAATACCTGTCCATGATGTACGATTTGGCTTCTCTTATATCAACCTGGATTATTGAAAAAAAATGTCAATTTGCACATGAACTTAGCCGTGCTGTTATTATACATTCAGGTTATCAGGGAGATGACAGACGGGGGCGTCGACTACAGCTTCGAGTGTACCGGCATCCTTGATGTGCTACGAGAGGCCTTCGTTTCCACACACGATGTACGCACACATTACCAACGAAGGTCAACATTCTCTGAGGCCAAGCATCTTCTAATTAAATTTCTGTGTGTTTCCATATGCGATGCATGCAGGGCTGGGGCCTGACTGTGGTGCTGGGGATACATCCGACGCCCAGGATGCTGCCGCTGCACCCGATGGAGCTCTTCGACGGCCGTCGGATCACCGGCTGCATCTTCGGCGACTTCAAGGGCAAGTCGCAGCTGCCTCCCCTCGTCGACAAATGCATGCAGGGGGTAAACCATCGTGCCCTGCTTCTCCAACATCTTCTTTTTCCTTTGCTCATCATAAGAGAGATGCCATTTTTTCTGTTTTTCTTGAGAAAAATTTGCCAATTCTCCTTTTACTGAGTTGTAATTTCTTTTGGTTACAGGAGGTCAAGATAAACTTTGGTGGCTTCATAACGCATGAGATGCCCTTCTCGGAGATCAACAAGGCTTTGCAGATGCTGGAGGAAGGCACGTCACTCAGGTGCTTGCTCCGTCTCTGATGAAACGTGAGGATTAACTTTCGGCTCCAAATATAAACACACAAAAATCGTTCTCTATGTGACCTCACAAAAGATAACAAAGTTTGTATGAATGTCATGTGTATGTACATCCTGTAGAAAGTGGAGGTTAAATCTCTTTTGGAAACGAAGACAATTATTCAGAAGCGGTAATACTACTTGTAATAGTTTCTTCTTTACTACATAGCACTTCATTTTTTGAACGGTGAGTACCATCTGGTTATCACATCACATCTATTCTAAAGCTCCATAGATGCACAACAATATGACACTTCTATGGGATCAAATCCCACAAACAACAAATACCAACGGATCTTAAAAGTCCATATTAATTTGCGAGCTTTGAGATTGCAAACCTGGTCTACTGACCCGACATTCGAGTTCCTAACCAGTTGAGCTACAACTTTTGTCGGTGAAATGGCGAGGGATGCAATGCAACAAAGCTGCCGGAGAGCTTGTTTGGAAACCACAATCCCGGCCGGGATCCCCGCCAAATCCCTGGGCTGGAGTTCCACAGGGAACGTTTTTGTGGGCCAAGTAGAAGGTCCATTTGGGAGTCCACCGAGGCGGGGTTTTCTGGCCTGATTCGTGTGAAATTCCCGTGGAAGAAAAAATCGCCTCGTCACTCATGGATTCTTCTCCCTGCCACATTGCGCGACGCAGCGATCTCTCTCCTTCGCCGCCGACTTGCTCGCGACTCCTCTACCTACCACTCCGACGACATCTCCTAGCGCTCCGGCACCGCATTTCCTTAGTTAGCTCCACCTCTTCCTTCATCCCAACCCCTCATCATCTTGCTCCGCATCTCCCCTTGCTGGTAGTCCACATCTGGCTCGAAGAGAAGCTCGGCGCCGCCGCGCCGCCCTCGCCTTCGCCGTCGAGGTTAGCTCCTCCTTCCCTTCCTCCCCCTCCCCTCCACTCCCCTGTTCCACTCCTTTGTTAATAAGAGACGAAGAAAAATTACAAGTGATAAGAAAGGGAAGGGCTTGTGATTCCAAACTTCGGCTTCATGCGTGAAAACAAATTGGAATGTATTTTTCTAGATCTTGCTTTGCTTTCATTTGTGTGTTGATCATCCATAGATAGCAGAGTTCTAAGTTGGTAATGCGTGAAAACAAATTGGAATGTATTTTTCTAGATCTTGCTTTGCTTTCATTTGTGTGTTGATCATCCATAGATAGCAGAGTTCTAAGTTGGTAAACACAACTATGCAAAGATCCCATGTTAATGTAAAGATTATCACTTGTTAAAAAAATTACAAGTGATAAGCAGCATCTCCTTTGGCTTGTTTGGAAACCACCTAAATTGGTGACCTTTTGTTTTTAATTGAGGGATATGTTCTGCAGAATTTGGGTTGCAGTATTATGATGTCAAGTGGATCTAAGTGAAAAGACATTTTCAATGGTCTCAGACTCTCAGTTAAAATGGCTGTATAGAGTTAAAAACCTTTGTTTAGTCTGTCTGATTTGCATGTGAGCTGTTAGTATTTTGGGTTCATGTTATTTACGGAAATTTTTGAATACAGTACAAAATACTGTCAAAAATTAGAAAACGATACAACATGTTTGCGTATTTACGAAAAACCCTACCATACCCGGAATCTGAAAATCCGTTTAAACATACCCGAGATGCCAGAAACCGGTTAAACTTTTACCGAATTTTGAAATTCCGGGTATGGGGGCCCCACCCCATACCCGGAATTTCAAAAACCGGGTATGGGGTGGGGCCCCCATACCCGGATCCTCATTTTCCGGTTAAGCCTAGCCTCCATACACAGTGATTAGCACAAAATCAAGATTCCATGCATCTTTGATAAAAATATAATTAGTAAAATGATTAGTAAAAATAATATAATTAGTAAAATGATTAGTAAAAACTATAAAAAGTATAATTCCCTCCATACCGATTAGAAAATTTCGTAGTCTCCATGTGATTACCAAAATCGCGTTATTGCATTGAACAAATGCAATCCAAATTTGTAAAGATATTTAAAACACTTCTTTTGGAGGAAGTGGTCAAGCAATATCATTGAATTTAGGTCTTGATAAATGTATCCAATAAAAGTTCGGGCAATCAATAATTTGAAATTATTTGAAGAATTATATTTTTTAGAAATTGCAAAATGATGGTCGGAGAGGAAGATCAGAGAGAGTGTGATTCTGAGATCAGGATGAGTGTGAATTTTTTTCCTTTTAATGACCCGTAAATGCCATGTTTAAATGTAATTTTAGAAAGAATGTACCATATTTGCTTGCTCTTTGATATATGCACTAGCATATGCTGGAAAAATATGTTATTTACACCTTGCTTTGCATCTAATTTCCACTAGTGCAATAACCTAAGTATTATAGTCGACAACAACTCATGTTATGTTTTTAGCCCTTTCAGTGACCCGTAAAATATCATGTGTAAATGGAATTTTATGAACAATGGACCACATTTAATCTTTCATATATGCACTAGCATATTCGGGAAAATATTTAATTTACACCTTGCTTTGCATCTAATTTCCACTAGTGCAATAACCTAAGTATTATAGTCGACAACAACTCATGTCATGTTTTTAGCCCTTTCGTGACGTAAAATATCATGTTTAAATGGAATTTTTATAAACGATGGACCACATTTGATCTTTCATATATGCACTAGCATATTCCGAAAAATATTTAATGTACACATTGCTCTGCTTCTAATTTCCACTAGTGCAATAACCCTAAATATTATAGTCGACAACAACTAATGTGAAGAGCTGCATGACGTGTCACCCATCATCAAAGCTGCACAACTTGTCACCCTCTATCAAAGGCTGCACGACGTGTCACCCTCTGTCGAAAGCTGCACGACGTGTCACCCTCTGTCCAAAGCTGCACGACCTGTCACCCTCTGTCGAAAGCTGTGGCGTGCGTCGTCTAATCGTCCACTCTGAGAAAGCATGCAGACGGACAACACAAGGGTGATTTGACATGACTGTGAGGTACAATAAAAAATTTCGACAGCTTAAGAGAAACTGGCGTCACTGTATTACGAAGATGACAACACATGAGTGATTTGACAAAACTAGTAGATAAAATAAATTAGGAAAAACAACTTAAGAGAAAGCTGGCATCGATTTATTTCAAATTTGGCAACACAAGAGTGATTAAACATGATACATTGGGGGACAGAGAACATTTCACACATAATCAAAGCCAAATGACTACATACTGGGTGGATTGGGGCACCGCCTACGGTCGTGTCCAGGTTGTTTACATAACTTGCATTTTCGCAAACCGTCCACCGCATCAGCCACGTCCATGTCACCTTGCAATCTGGTGCCCCGTGGCCTCCCATGTTGTGTGCGTCTAGTCGCGGGATATGGTTTCCAGGTTGGGCCTTCCATAATCTTGTAGTTCGCTCCGATTGTGAACGAACTCATCTTTGGACGCCATGTGTTCTTCAAAGCATGCGCGGTGTAGTAAGGCGAGATGAACTGTGATGCATCGTTCCCACCCATGTCGCGACATGCGGCGGCGATGGGAGCACGGAATGTGTTGAAGCTTCGCTTGTTGCACATGCACGTCACTTGCTCGACCCTAGCCGACATCACAGCACGGTGTCCCCGCGAGATACCGGATGCATGTCTGCGCTTGCACATGACCTCAAATTTATTCGTTCCCAAGTCATAAATCCTTGTGCGGTGGAAGTGCGCCTTCTTCCTTCTCTCCACGAGCATCTTCTCCACTCTGGGTGCATACGTGGTGATGCACGCCTCGGCCGCGTTACCGCGATCTCGGAAGTAATCAGCCGCCCGATAGAATGTCAGCTCAATGATTGAACACAACGGAAGAGCGCGCACACCCTTCAGGACGTTGTTGAATGCCTCCGGTATGTTCGTTGTCATCACGTTGTACCTATGATGGTGTATGTCAGCTTGTATGGAAGTGAATACAAGGAGGTGAAATGATTTGCGTTAAGTTATGGTTCGTCCATACCTCGCTCCGTTCGTGTCGTGGAGTAGCGCCCACCGCTCTGCCGCTTCCCATGATCCACCGGTGAAGGTGGGCGAGTTCGAAACCACGGTCGCCCTTCCACCATTTGCGAACGGAGTTCTGCTCACGGGATTGGTCGTCTTCCATCATCTTCCGTGTGGTCTCGTGCAGCTGCGTCCATATCGCGTTGAACTTGTGTGCTTGGTTCTGCAGGCACATAGCTTTGAATCTCTTGACCAGGGCCTTGTTCTTGTACCTTGTGTACAGGTTCGCACCAAGGTGGCGCATGCACCATCTTCTCTCAACATCGGGCCAGCTAGTCTCGGAGGACGTGCTGTCGTGCATGACATCCAACGCGTGGAGGAGGCCTTTGTTCCTGTCCGAGACAACGCATACGCGCTCCCGGGTACCGACGACCCGGCTCTTGAGTAGAGTTAGGAACCACAACCAGCTGTCATTGTTCTCGCTCTCGACGAGAGCGAACGCCACCGGGAGGATTTGGTTATTTGCATCGACCGAGTGCGATCGGCGTCCGTGGAACTTCCCACTCGAGAATGTCCGTCCACGCATATGGTGGTCTACAATACACGAATGCTTGATGCATTGACCGAATGACCGAATATCCTAATTAGGTACCGGTCCGCCGGTGACGGACCCATCTTCTAGTATGACGGGCTCATCGGCCACTGCGAACTGAGTGCCCGGGTTTGTCATGGCGATCTTCTGTAGCAACCTAGGGGCATAGTTGAAAGACTCCTCGAATCCCCCAAAAAGCATCTTCAATGCCTTTTGCTTCGCTCTCAAGCCGTATGGTGCGTGATGACCATCCCGCTTTAGCTGGACCTCCTCCATAATTTTTCGAAGTCATCCTATGTCGCTTCCAACGATGGACACGAGGATCTGGGCTACAAACCTGGCATCCACAAGTCGGTTCATGTTCCTTACGAACTCCTCCGTGCACGTATGAGGCCTATTTCTACTTATGACGAAGTAGTCATCATGCTTGGGTCTGTGAACCCGTACAAAGAAGGGACAATCCGGGTACTTCGTGCACCTAACCTCGTGACGAGGAGGGCTCCGATCGGAGACGAGTGTGCTCCGCCTTGTCATGGCGGCATAGTTGCTAAGAAAGTGAATTGCCTCCACATTTACGGAACCGTTGTCCGGTTTGGACATCGTTCGGGAGTACCCCACGCGGATATATTCTCGTAATCCGTGAGGGTACAATCCACCGTCCGATGGCCTGAAGTAATGTATAGCGGTGTTGGGTCATCATTGTGCCGCTTCTTCATCCCCGCTCGCCGTCTTCATCATCCATGCATTCCCCATCCACCTCCGCCGCCTCATCTTCTTCTTCACCTCCCCGATGCCCCTCCTCTACAATTGCCGGTTGGGTGGTGCATGTGATATGTCATGTTCTCTCGCTCGGAGGTGGAGGCCTCCTCTACGGGCTGGTGCCGTGGCAATATCTCCACGTATACTCCTATCTCAAAATTCTCTTCACCCGCTTTGCGGACATACAAAGCCCACGCGCTTTCATTCCGTAGCGGGAAGAGCGTGTACACAACCATCGGGCTGTTGAGGACAACCCGTGGACGAACCCCATCGAAACGAACTCTGTGCGTCTCAAGATTCACACGCAGTAGAGCGATGACATGTGATTTGAGCTGCCAGAGTTCGTTCGGGGTGGCTATTGTGCTATCTATGTGCAGACAGTTATCAATGCTCACCACTCCCCCGTGCAAGACTACGGGCTGTTCTCCGAAATAAATTTTAAAAGGCATGTCCATCTGTAGCAAATATCGCACTATTAATGTACTAAATACCTTAATAACACAAAAATAATATACACTAATGATGATTTCTAACTAACCTTCCCTAAGCTGTACCAAAGATCAATAAAGCTCGAGCAATGTACCAATGAATCTTCCTGAAGATTACCTGCAATATTAGAATCCCGAATGAGATAAATAAAAAAATTAAAACTTTGTGAAAATTTCAAGAAACTATGAACACCAACGAACTAATATCTCGTCTTCGGGTTCTCTGGTTGCCTTGCCTTGCTTTCACGTCAGATGTATCTTTGTCGTGAGCGTTGCAATGCCATCGCGAAGGATTTATAGCAAGGAAAGGAAGGAGCAGCTCACAGGTACTCGTTCGGTCGGTGCTTTGTTGCGCGATGATCGGTCGTGAGATTGCTGCCACCACCATCCAAATTACTTGCATGTTGCTGTCGCCTAGCCTTTGCGAAACATGAAATTTGGGTATGGGGACATAACTGGTCGTGCAGCTTTAATGATGTGTAGTGACAGGTCGTACAGCTTTTATGATGATGGGTGACAAGTCGTGCAGCTTTTATGATGATGGGTGACAAGTCGTGCAGCTTTTTGATGATGGGTGACAGGTCATGCAGCTGTGATGAGTGTATGAATTACCTTATCACTTAAGGGTTTTATATTAATAGGATTTTGATGAATGACAAGTGGTAAATAAAATATTTTTCTATAATACAGTAGTACATGTCCTAAATATCATTTCTAAGCTATTTTACATAAGGTTTGTTTTAGGGTTATTTTGGTAGCGAGTTTTATATGCAAATCAAAACATTTTGATGATCGCCCGTGAGATTCCTCCATAGCTAGGCTGCAGCTATGGCGCTGGGGACCGGGCAAGCGTGGCGGTGGCGGGAGCCGTATGCGTGAGGCAGGGAAATTTTTACCTTTTTGGCCTCGTTGCTTATATTTTTTTCGCAATTAACTAATCGCGAGGAAAATTATACGCGCCGGGCTAGAACTGTAAAAAATTCAAATTTTTTAGTGTAATCGAAAATATGGTCTTCATGAAATTTCGAAAATTAACCGGACTTAATGCACAGTATTTTTTTGGGAGGAAATTTTATTTTTGTGGAAGTATTTCGCATCGAGTTTATTCGAAAAATCGCTGCAACCTATGAGCTCTAATTATTAAACTGAGATACAAAGTTTGATATATTCATATTTCAACGGCCTCTTTCGATAGTATTTGAACGCCAAGGTGGAGGTGAAACGAAATCATCACCATCATCGTCGTCGTCATTTGCATAGTTAGGAGCAAGCCCCCCTCCGGTGGTGCTTGAACGCCAAGGTGGAGGTGAAACGAAATCGTCATCATCATCGTCATTTGCATAGTTAGGAGCATGCTCCCCTCCGGTGGTGCTTGAACAGCCTCTTCCGATATTTTGCTTGAACGCCAAGGTGGAGGTGAAACGAAATTGTCATCATCATCATCATCGCCATTTGCATAGTTACAAGCATGCCCCCCTCCGGTGGTGGTTGCACGTCCTCTTGAACTTGCTGATGCAGCAGTACTATGTCGATCTCTACCCCTCCTGTTAGATCCGCTTTTGCGTCTTCTGTGCCATCCAGGCATCATACCCCTGCCGAAGAGCATATGCATCGCTAAGAATTCCGGGATTGCTTTGTTCAGCAACTCTTCATCCTCTGGGAATGACTAACACAGAAGACGAACATATGAAGTAGTGAACTTATGTATAATGCACAAAAGATTAGTAAGGTGAACAAATGTGAAATAACTAACCTTAATATGCTCTGCATACCGATCGGGTAGCATCAGTACCTTGTAATATCTTGTAGAGAAACCTGTAGAAGAAGGGTGCTCGGCTAGTTCGCACACCCTGAAATACCTTTGACACCACCATTGCAAGTGCGCCTTCAGGTCGTCGACGGTCACAAGGTTCAGGCCAGATGTTGTTAAGGCTTGCCTCCGCAATGTCGGGCGCCACTCTTGCAATTTGGACACCACTCTTGCAATTTGGACACCACTTTACTTAGGTTCTCCTCTTTGAATGGATCATCCTTCCCACCACGCGTAACCTTCAACGTGTGATGGAGAGCTACGTTGCTCATATCAGGTGTCCACAAAAATGCTCTGCTAGAGGATCCAGCCATGGTGAATAAGTGTGAGTGGGAGCTGTGGATATGTGCCTGCAGTTTTGCCTTTTATAGACTCGAAGGAGTGGTGTATGGACTAAGTGTTGGAAAGTAAGCATACAGACAGATTGCAAAACAACGCCGTATGACAAAGGCAGTCATGCATGCAAATTGTCAGCACTTACAAAAGTAGGCAGTGAGTGGTCGCTTCGAGCTGTGCCAACATGTATGACAAAGCCTTTATGAGAACGAGTAGAAAAAAGAGTAGAAGTCCATCAGCGTGTGGTCAAATTGGCATGAGGAAGCTGTAGGTAGAGTGTTGTGAAATCGACCTGAAAAAGTTGTAAGCATTGGGCCCGTCAGTTTGCTAATCACTCTAGAACAGCCATTGCACGGTCGTCGTCTCCATGAAAGGTTTTAAAGTTTTGGAATCTGCGCTATTACTCTATGATTTGTCATGTGAACATGTTTTTTTACTAAGTATCTTTTGTGGATAAAATGTTAACTGTTAACCATTTGATGAAGATAATATCTATTAATGACCGAGTGATTGTCAAACTGGTGATGTTTTTGAAGTGCTTGATGGTTTGATGTTCAAAGATGGTTTTATCTATAAAAGGGTTGCTTCTCCTCGTGAGTTGTGTAATCGTGATGGACCATGGCCTTCATCAGGCCGATGTGAGTAAACAAAAAAAATTACGCGGTCGCCGACCGCTGGAAAGTGAGAAAAAAATTACGCGGTCGCTGGTGGGGGGTGGGGGCGCAGGTCCAGACACATGGCGGCCCTCGGGAGCTTGGGCACGTTGGGCCGGCTTGAAAATTGGTCGACTGCATGACACACAGAGAAAATAGTCAGAGCAGCTTTGTAAAGACGATTACACAACAGGTCGCGCAGTTCTGATGATGGGTGACTAGTCGTGCAACTTTAATAATGGGTGACAGGTCATACTGCTTAGATGAATCACTGTAAATAGCTTACTCATCCGGTGCGTCTCCATCAGACTCCCCAAACACCTCCCCATCTTTGCAGGGACAGAGAGAGATTCCCCATCGCTTCTCCTTGCTCATTGCATATAAGGATCGGTCCGTAATTAGAAATCGGTACAACATATTCGCGTATTTACGAAAAACCCAGTGTTACCCGAAACCTGAAAATTCGTTTTAGCTTACCAGAGATTCCAAATTCTGGCAAAGCTGTGAACGAAAAATCAAATTTTGGGTATGAGGGCCCCACCCCATACCCGAAATTTCAAATTCCGGTTATGGGAAAATTTCAGATTATTATAAGATGTGAGGAATTTTTAAAAATTCAAACATTACAACTATCCCGATAAAACACTGACCGACAAGTTAGAACCGATCGAAAAATGAAACAAACCATGTTAGAAAATGTTGAAATTTTTTGTCCATGGTTATTATGAATCACTAATGTTCCCATAAGATTTTCATATGATGATCAAGCTTTGTGAATTTGTTAAAATTCAGACAGTGCTACTGTCCGATATGGCTTTTATCAGGATAGTAGCACTGTATGAATTTTCCAAAAATTATAAAGCTCGATTGTCAACTTAAAATTTTATGGGAACATTAGTGATGCATGATAACCATGTAAAAAAATTCAAAATTTTCTAACGTGGTTTGTTTCATTTTTCATTCGTTCAAACTCGTCGATCGCTTTATCGTGACGATGTAATGTTTGAATTTATAAAAATTCCTCAGATCTTATAATATTCTGAGGTTTCTATGGGCACATGCACCGAAAGTTCAAATGATAAAATAAGCAATAGATTAGATTGTATTACAAGGGCATTACAACAGTGAAGAAATTGCCTCACGAACTAACTAACGAAAGCATTGTTTGTCATGGTGGAACAGATGATCGTTTTGCCTATCTGGTTATAGCTAGAATGATGTCCCACATTTTCTGCATATTACCTGCCATATTATCTGGGTGGAACAGATCATCTTAGACACTAATTCTTCTTCCTCTTTGGCATCAATTTCCAGAAAGGTCACTTCTTGCGCTTAGAAAAAGTCCTTTTCAGCATACTTGCCATTCTGGAACTTGTGCTTCTTCTTGGAGGGGAAGACGATGATTGCTCTTGGTACAATAAAAAGTACATGCGCTACTTGATCATCAACACCAAAACCTACAATAAGTACAATAAAAAGAATAGGGGGCCTAGATGCTCTCACATGGGTGATTTGACATGTACCAATAATCGCCCGTGAGATTCCCTGTCCCAATTTCGAAGCGCGGGCGTAGGGGGGCCAGGGCGGCGTGGCGGCGGAGAGCCGTATGCAGCGCCGTGGGGCCCAGGGGTGGGGCGCAGTCGGACAAGTGGCGGCCGGCGGGAGCGTTGGCACGTCGGGCCGGCTGTAAAATTGGTCGACTGGGCGACGCGTAGAGAAAATAGCCAGAGCAGCTTTGTACGGACGATTACACAACTGTACAGCAGCGCCTCTACGGCAGCAAGTGTGCACTGCCTCTATAAGTAGGTCTTCATACCAGCTCCGCTTGCACATATCCTCCTCCTCAACCCATTCGCATATCCTCATCCTCATCCCATTCCTTGCCTCCAAAGACCATGTCTCAAACGGCGAGCTCAGGAAATCGGAGGGCCCGTGCGCTTGCCACTGCAAGGCAAGTCGATTGTCCTAATTGCCATGTGCAAGCTAATGTGTTCTACTCCAGCACCGAGGCAAATAACGGCCGGGTGTTCTACAAATGCCCTTTTTTCTCCGTAAGTGAGAAGTTCGTTTGCTCCCTTTTTCCGGTTGGAGTTGTGTAGTTCCTTGCGGAGATCTCATTTGTTTGCACGGCCTAAAAGCATGTTAACCTCATCACGTAGGCTGCAGGGTGCCAATATTTCCAGTGGGCGGACACATTGGACACCTCGGTGGAGCGTGCAACAACCACAAGACCACGAGGATGCATCCTACTATGGAGAGGATGGACCGTATTCTCGAGCAGAGGCTGAACATGCTGATGTTCAAGATGGACCGCCTTTTAGATAATGTGAAATGGTTGGAGAAGATTGTGTGTGTGGCTATCCTTGTTGTACTGGTAGCTATTCTTATGAAGTAGATTGTAAGTCGATTAGCTACCATCGCTCTGAGCTTCTTTAGGCAGAATTCACTACTCGTGGCATCTTTTTCATGGTAATATAAGCCTTTCCGGCATCCTGTGAAATACCCTGTGCAAAGGGGAAATAGTCACGGAATAGCTTAGAAACAATCTTTGATATCTGTTCTAACATAAACTTCGAAATTATTTTATTTCTTACACACTACACAAACTCATGAAAACTCCATACAAGAGATTTCAACAACATTGTCGATTAGGGTTTTGCTTAAGTAGGATTCAGATGCAAATCAAGTTTTAATTAAAATAATTTTACAGAATATGGTAGTATATACACTAAACTCTGATATTTTCTCTTTTACTTTTGCATTAGGGCGAGATATTTTTCTGATTGCCGAAAAGGCTTAGTCATTATAGTTTGTGCAGTTCTTAATCTTCGAAGGCATTTGCAGCGATAAGTTTCATATGCTACACTGGTTGAAATTGAAATATTTTTCCATATTTTGGTAGAGTAAATGTTATAGGATGGTACTGAGCATTTCTTTCATTATTTTCCATTTATATAAGATATTTCATGACTTGCCGAAAAGCTAATACAATCAAGCCGATCGCGCGGTTGCGGTCAAATTTTAATTCCTCGATTGCGGCTACACCTTATGGAAGAATCTAACCATTTTTCATATATTAGCAGGGGATAGCCCTAAAAGTATTTTAAAGTTAGTATCGTGGTATTACGCGTTTATTTTAGACGTTTTTCACGTGTACGGTAATTAGGGCTTAATATGGCCTAACTCAAAATTGATCAAATTGATGTTATTTCTGTACATAAAGCAAGTACATGTTATTTTAAGGTTATCGCATTTTAGTTCGTCGAATTCGTGGCTTGTTTGCGAAGTTAACGAACAAATGATCGTGTTGTGGATTGAATGTTTAAGCAACTAGTAAACAATGCAAACTGAAGCAAAGTCTAAATGTTTTTACATATCTGTGACCAGTGCAATCCCAAAAATGTAAAAAAACTGGTTTTATCAAGTTTTGAGGTCATTTGAACATTTTTCCGGCCACTTGAAATCTGAATGTTATTAAGGGTTTCAACTAGCCATAACTGATTCAAAATGCTTTTAAATTTAAATATTTTTACAGAAAATAAGTACATATGGTTGTAGGAAACTATGGTATTTATTTCAAGATTTAAAGATCAACAGAGAGTATACTTCATTCGCAAGTCACATTTAGAGCCTACAATTCAAACTGCAATAAAAATATTTTTCTGCATGCAACATAAAATTTTTTATTTAAGATTCAAATTCATCATTTGAAAACTTGAGTTTAGAAATTAATTTCACTTTATTTCGACCATCCTAGCAAAAGATATGAACATTTGAATGCGAAAGGGCAACACTGTATTTCAAATCTGAGCATACAATAGTTATTTTACATGACAGCTAGGTTAAAGTAATCAGTACAGTTCACACAGCTATAAAAAAATCGTCAGTGCCTCCCTCAGCGTCGTCCACCCTGCCTTCTGATCAAGTCCTCTGGGGTGTACATCTCTGGGGCATGTGTCTGCCTCTGTCCCGCGACCTGTGATGGCCCATGCCTCTCCGTGCCTGCCGGTACGTCAAAATGCTCGTCTTGGGGAAGGAAGCCCGGCTGGAATGTGTATTGCCCTCCGCTCACGTGGATCTGGTTGTACCACGCACTTGCATCCTCCGTCCCTAGGGAGCCGATGCGACGTCGGCGCCGCTGTGAGGTCCCGCCTCGTAGGGAGGAGGTCCATGTGGTCGCACACCAAGTAGCCCAAAGAAGAAGGTAGGGGGACATGAAGTCAAGCTCGAAATCTTCGGCCTCGCTCGATCCCCGTGTGATCGCGTTCGTCCGGCGAGTACGATAAATGGGCACCTCCGGTGATGCCGAAGGACCGGTCCTTCGCCATGTTGTGCGAAGGCCTCACCGGTACTTCAATGGGGGGATGAACGATGTCGCGATGAATGGCTCGGTGCATGGGGCGTGGATGCACGACGCCGTCGTCGTGCGACAAGACCGGAGGGACGGCTGGTGCATGACCGCCTTGCCTGTGAGCTACGAGCAGGATCTATGGGAGCATCTTCGTAGCTACGGGCGGAAGGACGTGAAGGTCCTCCAAGACGACGGATCGCCGAGAGGAATCGGGACCCCCTGGATGCGAGGTACCATCTCATCTGATTTGCTGGTGACGAGGAGCTAGAAGTGCCTGCAGTTTGGGCCGCAATTTGATCCGCTTGGGTATTTAGCTTCGATGCCTCCTGCGTCTGCATGGCAGTAACGGGGTATTAGAACTTAGGTAAAGAAATTTACGGAAGAAAATAGTACGGTTGTGGGAGTACCAAAATATGGACTTGTCGAGATCGGTCCTCTGGATAGGCCATGGCTGGTTCGTCGACCTCCTCACTCAGTAAAGTGGGACACGTGCGGGCCCGGAACCATCTAAGGTAGTTGTCATATTCCTCGGGGTCATATGGCCCAGAGGGATGGACAACCTCCTGAAACGCTGTCTCCATCCATCGTGTAATGTGCGAAGCGTGGATGACGGTCCAGTTCGATGCGACCGCACTGCCCTTCGCGCTTCTCCTACAATTGCAAGGACGTAAGATTCTAAAATTTTCATATAGATGGAAAATATTGAAAAAAATTAAATGCATACCCATGAGAGCTCCCGGCGTCCCGCGATGCTGGAACAGGGACTGGCTGCCGCCACCCGAACTGCCTCTGGATCCGTTCGGGCGAGTAGACCTCGACCACGTTCATGTACAAGAGGAAGCACGTAGTCATCCACAGGCCGTGGTCGACCGTGCAACAAGAAGAGATACGGCCTCCAGTCGCAAGCTCTTCGGCTCGTTGCACGGTCCATGGATCCCAGGTGACATGATCTGCGGTCAGCAAGTCCAAGTCGGCGACAACACGCATGTAGCTCGCGTGGTCACCCGTCGGCGACCATCGTAGCCGGGCGTGCATCCAACGGTGCCCCATTGTAGGGCGAGTGGCCTCTGGCGTGTCATCATCTACGAAAACAGGGTAGTACCTCGTACGTACCTCCGGCCGAGAGATCGGAAGGTACTCCCAACTCCACATCTGAAGGAGTTGCAGGCATCCAGTAATAGTGCCCCTGTAAGTCTGCCGTTGGCATGCATCGCACAAACCACGGTAGGTGTCCGCTAGGACCGCAGATCCCCAGCTGTAGGATGGGATGTCATCAAGGTTGGCGGACAACTGACTAGCAATCCACATGATGTGCGGGAAGATGAGGTCTCCGGCGGTCGTCGTGAACATGACACCACCCAGCAAGTAGTAGAGGTACACTTCGTAGTGGCGCCCCACAGTAGCTTCATCGGCATCAGGTGGGCATAGATTGTATTCCTGTAATCCCTGTAGCCAAGTCATAGAGACACCATTTTCTTTCTGTACGTATGGGACACCGAACCTGCATGAACTCCGGATTAAGAGAGTCGATAATATCGTGCACATTACAAATATGAAATAACATTATGTCATGTAATACCTCTCGCGATGTAGTGCTTGCCACCGCTGCATCTGTGGGCGAGGAAGAACCAACGGTGTCCCTCGATTGGCGTGCCGGTTAGCATGGCCACGCCCTTCAAAGTGATGGACATCTCACCGAATGGTAGGTGAAAGGTGTGTGTCTCCGGCCGCCATCGGCCGACGAGACCAAAGGAGAAGTGCACGATCAATGGCGAGCATAGGTGTGGTCAAGCCTCCTGCGAAATGAGCTCCATCCATGAGGAGCGCAAACGGTAGTAGACCTGCACGAGCTAGTGGAATATGAAATCGATAGTCCAGCTTTTTTATCTTGTGCAGTGCTCGGCTTGCGAGAGGGGGCAACTGAAACGTTAACGATAAAGTGGTTATGCGTCTTCAAAAACAGTGATGACAGGTCATATAGTAATGCGTTGGACCATAGTTCCTGCAGAAATTGCCCTCGCACGATGTGGGGCATCGACTGACTCACGAAGAAGCTCTGGAACTGCAATGGCCGCCATCACGTGCTGCTGAAACAAATGGCTCAAAACAAACAAGTACATTTAGACAGGTATATATAGACAAACTTGAAAATTTTAATGGCTAAAAACTAATCACGCTGCATGCAACCAAATTCGCTGCATGAATAATATTCCTAAATATTAAAAACTAGCATATGTGAAGCTGTAATGAAGATCGGGAAACCTATACCAACTTGCAAAATCACCTTCCTATAGCGTACCTGCGAAATAAGGAACCCGAATTAGTTAATCGATAAAATGAAGACAGCTTGTAATAAATTTGTACAAAACATTAACTCTGGTAATTACTACTAAATTTTTTAGTGCCTTTGTAGCAGTAGGACGACTACAGGAAAATTTATTTTTAAATATTTCTGCGATTACGGATCGCTGAAACATTAAATATTTACTGCGCGTGGGGGGATATTTGTTTTTTTTCCAGCGTCCAAGTTTACGGCTCGTTCTACTTAATTTATTATTTCTTCTGCTACTCTAACTACTAACGCCGTCATTTTGTGTACTACTAGTTATTCTAATATTGTACTAATGCCACAAATGTTGTCATAATATTATACTGATATTGCCTAAGTTACACACACATCGCAATAATTGTATTAATCCCACAAATACTGTAGCAATATTACACTAACATTATTTAAGTGTTCCATATATCGCAATAATATTACACCAATTTTCAACTAATAAAAGAATCACATTATTGTCATTCTAATAAATTCATAATTGCATGACAGCAATATGGCTATAGTGTTATTATACTAAAAAACTTACAATAGCAAAACACATCACATACATATTAGCTGTACAAACGTACATAATCTATTTCACATAATAGCCACTACCACACTTTCCTATGATTTTGTTCTCCACTACCAGAACACTAAAGCTCAAGCATCAGAGCTACTGGAAAGGACCCATACACCACCATACATTTGAAACTGCGGTGGTGAACCAATCTCGCAACTACTTCCCGAACTAGATGGTTCAGGGGACGGCTCCTAAACTCCTTTGGGACAAAACTGGCGCAAATACTCCCGCTTCTCTCGTCCTGCGCCTCCTAGGTCCCAATCCAAATTTCTTCATGAGCCGCACGACTTTCATACATCCTCACATATGCATCCATGTTTACCCGATGCACTTGACAAATTTTCCTCATCAACTTGCGACTTGCTACTTTTATAGCCTGAATCCTACAAGCGTTATGATGCTTGACGCGATGATGCACGCGACGCTCTCTCATTTTGGTGACTGCACACACACGAACTTTAAACCCAACAGTGGTTTGCCTAATGATGAGCATAGGGTGATTCTTTTTTTGTCCCAAATTTTCCGCTAACTCCCTAACTATGGCTGCCCAATTGGCGGAGTTTGCCATCCAAATCTTAAAATAAGACACAATTAGTACTAACAAATGCAGACTGAGATTCCATAAAATTTATTTTATTCAACTTTAACTTTATTTGAAAATATTTTATTAAATGGCATTATTCATACCCATGTGTTTCTTTGCATTTTCTAAAGTTGCACAACATTGATCTTCAAATTATTTTTGCATAATCTGGATCTTCAAATTATTTTCGCATAATCTGGATTTTCAAATTATTTTTCCATAATCTGGATCTACAAGATTTTACATTACGGACTCAACTCCAGACAGCTCGAGATGACCATTAAATTCGCCATCTGATCATGGTCATATTTTCTGAAACTTTTTTACTGAAGTCTAGTGAAAGTTTTTTTCACTCAGTAAAAATTTTAGCTCAAAATATCCTATATGGAATTTATATTAATTCTGACACTATGCACTGCCCAGAATTTTCATTTCGGGTTTTGATTTATTTTAAGTCTCATTTTATAATATATATTTTTTAAAATTTTTGGGGAGGTTCAGATACTTATGAAGGAACTATAATAAAATTTTCAAGTCTAAAACTTTAGTATTTATTTAATAATAATTCTGAAATTCCATTTTCCAAATTTCTAAGGCCTCTATATCTCAATTTTTAAAAGGCTTAAATGGGCTTATTAATTTATCAAAAATTTACCAGAGGTATTTTATACACTCATAACACTATGGTAATTTTCTCAGCTTCGGATAGATAACGACCAATTTCCTTTAAATTTTAACCTTACTATTTCTAGTCAAAAGAGTGGTTATATACTTTATTTATTTACATTCATGTGCATAAGATTTTTACCTGATGATTATACTGGTTTACTAGCATAGATAAGGTCCCATGGTAAATTTTCTAGCTTTTACTTCTACCTTTTTACCTTTTTCCTTTTTCTTATGCTCTTTCATTACATTTTTCATTCAATGCAAAAAACAAAGTAAAATCTAATTAAAATAAATAACACCAGAAAAGTTACAAATATTTATATTCCAATTTAATTCATACGTTTCGGCTTTGTTCAATTGTCGTTTAATATTTTATTATGAGCTCACTACTTTGACCTCTGTATTAAGTATTAACAGTTAAGTTGTACTCATAAATTGCTATTAAGATCTTACATATCATAATATTGTGGATAATTTTACTCCAATATGTTGCATTTTAAGAAGGTGATTTGAAATATTTATCTTAAATGTTTTTTGGGTGGTAAAGGGTTGGTATTTGAAGATAGAAGGAAACAAACATTTTCATAACTTCATAACTTATAAGTTTAGAATTAGATGCTTTATGAACTTCCTGATTTTATGTGTGAGGCTGAGGAACCTTTTAACATCTACATGATATCGCTTATTTGTTCCTTGTGTTGTCTAACATTGTCCAGATTTTTGTGGTTTGTTCAGCTCATGCTAATCATGTTCATTGTTGGCCAGAATCTCTCGGGACTACTGATTATTTGGAGAGAGAGAATGATAATGTAGTGTTCCGAACTTGCCCACAAGAAAGGGACAGGCTTGTATTCCAAATGGGCACATCAGATGTTGTGAGAGCATATTCATGTGTGCATCTTCTTGCAAAATAACATCACGTACCCAGTTGCACTACATAAAAAAATAACCATGCGAGACTGTTTTCCCATAGTCAAATATTTACATGTCCAAGTGTAGTACCAATTACACACTATTATTTACGTCGTTCATGACTACTAACTATGCACTGTTAATGTATGTATTTAACATTATTCCAACACTGACATTTTCGTGTACTATTCGTTCGACTAGTGCTGTAGTTTATGTCATACTAGTTGTACTAATATTCTACTTATTATAGTTGTATTATAACAATATCACAGTAATATTCCTGAATATTAAAAATTAACCTGTGTGAAGCTGTAATGAAGATCAGAAAACCTCTGCCAACTTGCAAAATCACCTTCCTAGAGCGTACCTGTGAAATGGGGAACCCGAATTAGTTAATTCATAAAATGAAGATAGCTCAGAATAAATTCCTACAAAATATTAACACTGATAATTATGCCATTACTTATGCCATGTTCTGTTATTTTATGTACGGGTAGTTATTCTAGCATTGTCATTATATGCACTAATACAATTATTTTATTACTACTAATTACACTACAATCACATGAAGTACACACTATTATTTACGCCTTTTATAGTTTTATGTAACGATCCTTCTACTAACATTGTACTAATTACACTAATATCATAAAAATAATATACTAATATTTCATAAAATTTCTAACCAATCGGAATTCCACCTCCCTGGTTTCCTCGCGTCTCTCCTCTTGGAGTTTACATTCTCGACTCTCTCCGCGGGTCGCCGAATGCTCGCTCTACCTCGGTTTATTTGCCTTGCCCATTGCCTAATGCCAGTCGTCACTTATAGCAGGGGAAAGAGCCCTTCCGCACGAGAATAAAATTTCGGTCGGTGCTTTCGGTGGAGGGATGGGATGGATCAATGTGACATAAAGCAAAAACGTGACCCGTGTAATCAATTTAGCCTGGGGCCGATTCTGCGCAGCCGTCGCGTGTTAACACCTGCAGTACTCGGTCGCTTTTGCTGAGCACGGAATGAGATTCCTTTTCTTTATGCATGCATTCATGCATTGGCTGGAGGTGTACATGCACCGAATGCAAAGGACGCATTAGCGCGAAAACCGGAGTGCATGCATGGGCCCACCATTTGGCCAAAGCCAGAGAGATGATTGGCTTAACCGGAACATGAGGATCCGGGTATGGGGGCCCCACCCCATACCCGGTTTTTGAAATTCCGGGTATGGGGTGGGGCCCCCATACCTGGAATTTCAAAATTCGGTAAAAGTTTAACCGGTTTCTAGCGTCTCGGGTATGTTTAAACGGATTTTCAGATTCCGTGTATAGTAGGGTTTTTCGTAAATACGCAAACATGTTGTATCGTTTTCTAATTTCCGACAGTATTTTGTACTGTATTCAAAAATTTCCTGTTATTTACCTCTTATCTTATGAGGCCTTATTTTATCGTTGCATACCTTATTGCCAATTTTTCTAGATCCTATGATTTATCATTTATGTGATAGAAATGGATGACCTTAAATTTGGAATCATCGTATTTGAGATTTATGAGTAGAAAAGGGTCTTTTGCAGCCATACAATTGGTCCGGGATTCTTGAAAACAATTGCCTCGTATTTGAGATTTTTGAGTAGAATTGAATTTTTGAAAACAGTTGCCTTGTATTTGGGATTTTTGATCAGAAGTGGATTCTTGAAAACAGTTGCCTTTTCATTTATCATTCTTCTATCTGATATTGATCTTATCCCCTTATTTTCAACAGAGGGAATATTGGAAATATACCTCCGGTTCTCATAGCAGCATTATGTCGGGATCCATCCAATCCTGTTGGTGACTCTGACAAATGCAACCAAGATGGAAATGCATATATCTCATTTGGTCAATGGGTATGTATCTTTTCATTTCTGAAGTTTCACACATTAATGTTTTTACTTAGAAGTCAGAATAACTAGTGTGCAATACAAAGATAATATTTTTTGGTATCATTTCCTGAATGAATCCTTTACATGAGGCAGGTTGGTGCGATTATTGTTTACACATATGTGCTCAAGATGCTTGCTCCACCACCAGGAGAGACATTGGATGGTCAAGAGGAGAAACTTCCGGCCTTTGTTGTCTGCCGAGGGTGATCAGAAATGTGCGCTACTTCTCTAAGATCAAAGGTAAGAAATGTTAGCAGGAATTCATTATACTTATTTTTATATCAATTTGATGAACTTACTTTCCAATGGGAAATAAATAATCATGTTGTATTGGTGCAGATAATGAGCCATGTTAGATGTGTCTTTAAATTCCTAAAAGACAAGCAGCTTCTTCAGCCAATTGTTGCCTCCGTATGTATTGAAGCTACAGTATTCTACTTGCAATAAATACAAAATAAATTGACAAGTTTTTTACACTATGTAACATGTTTTTGCGATTGCCATTGGTGTTGTGCCATTCATGAAGAATCTAGTCCTCACGCGGATGCTGCACCTCTTTTCTTTTTCATATAAAGCTATCTCATTCTTGGGTATCTACGTGTCTTCCTCTCGGTTTCATTTTGCAGAATATAGGCCTCTTGCCAATAAAATTACAAAATTAAGACTAGGCATGAATCCAATGATGATTTTCTTGGAGGTGATTATCATGTATTTATACTAATATTATTCATTAATAGTGTCGTATTATAGATCATCAAGTATGTGACTTGATCGTGAAACTCTGTAATTTAGTTATGACATTATTACAAATTGTCCCTTGTTTATTTATTGGGTGGATAATCATACGGACAACACTCGGATATACCTTGAATCATGAAGAGGGAAGTGTGTGATCAAGATGGAGTTTGTCCTCCTCATACTGAGGGAATGATATCAATAGGCCACTCGATGAAAGAGACTAAAAAATGTGCATGACCATGCCTGAACGATTAAAGTTGTTAATCGATCGATCTTATTAGTCTATTTTAAAGAATCGAGAAAATCGGTTTAACATGCAAGAATGGCAGACCTCAATCTTGAGTTAAAACATGATATCAATGTGACAAAGGGACCGACATGTATTCATTGAAGGTTTGTCGGATAAATGACATTCATGCAATTTGGGTAGTCGTTATGTTCTGCTAGGAGCCGCTTGCGACTAATGAATCAAAAAATGAGTTTTTCGATTTATTTCCAACATAGCATGAACCTGAAGGGTCACACACTAGAATAGGATAAAGACAGATTTATGAAATCTTCTCTCGTGGCATACATGTCAATGCGATTGAACATGATATCTCATTATTTGCAAAAATGGCTACAAATCTGCATCCAAAAATATGAATTTTTTTTGCGCAGGAATCACTGTGGTAGTGCTGAATTGTACTTTATCAACGATGAAAAATAGTGTAGCATAGCAAACCGACTTGCTATAGTGCCAGCTGTCCTAGTGCTGTAGCAACCGAGCGCTACAGTGCCACGTGGAGGTTACTGTAGCAACACATTGCTACAGTTTTGGCTA
Organism: Otatea glauca; assembly: GCA_036346275.1. Classification (NCBI taxonomy): domain Eukaryota; kingdom Viridiplantae; phylum Streptophyta; class Magnoliopsida; order Poales; family Poaceae; genus Otatea; species Otatea glauca. Next base: position 33,408,095 of record CM070729.1, read on the forward strand.
TATATTTGTGCCTTTAGGTTCAGAAAAGGTGGTAGAAAAAATTTGAGAAAACATAGAGGACGATGAAAAAGTTACACCTAAATCAGACAAAGGTCACAAGAGTCGTATTGCGCGGTACTAACATACCCGCGTACGGTGTCGTCCGCCTGTTTGTGTGGATACCTGAAGGTCGTGGCTGCTACTACAACAAAGATCTAAGTATCCATTTTCGCTGCTACGTCCAGGCGTTGAAGCTGTGAGCTTCGCGGATGGCTTCTACAAAAGCGTTGTATTTGCACTCTCAGGACCATGGTATGCATTTATTGCTTCTGTTATTTTCTAAATCTTGGTTCTATTGCATGCGATTGGTCCGGTAAAGGGATAAATTTTTGAAATTTACTGGGTCTTTCCACCCTGATTTCCCAACAGATTTATGGTGTCTAATTCTATCACAATTTTCAGGGATGCTATGATCCCATGCATTTTGCTTGCTGTGGGAGGCAATCTTGTTGATGGTAAGCATCTAGTTCCTTTGAAACTATTTGAAAAAATTGTGTGATATCACCCAGCATTGCCATTCTATGGTGTTGGGATGCATTTCTTTCGATATCATCTTAACCCATGTTTATTGCATCAGGTCTTGTTGAAAGAAGTAAGAGGCTTGGCATGCGAACTACAGTTGATATTATTTTTGCACACTTGGTCTTGGTTCCTCTTGCAGGGGTTGACATCACCTTGTTAGTTGATAAACTTGGTTTCATTCCCAAAGGACTGTTGGAAAATTAATTTGTTTTCTTGAGTAGACGAAGTCAAATTGAATTTGTCTAGTGAAAAGTGCATGCATGAAAGATCAAGAAGAAAAATAAATGATACAAGTGAATTTGGTCTTGACTTCTAGATGTAAAGAAAGTAGTAGAAGCTTTGAGTAATTGGGTGATAGCACTCCGGAATGGAAAAGGAGAAAGAGAATTTGGTTTTAACCTTGAGTTTTAAAGCTAGTGCTTAGCTAGCATGTGTTGTATGTATAAGTCAATTTGTATTTTAATTGCTTTGCTATGATGGTTTGTAAGTCTATAAATAGACGTGTAACATCTTCTACGTAACATAACCTTGTTGAGATGAATGAGAAACTGTAGTAGGAAAAGTTAGTTCTCTGTTTTTGCTATCTCCTCTGTTCTTGCTTCCTTTGAACATCTAATTCCCAACAACTGGTATCAAAGCTCTAGGTTCAAGTCGGGCGTAGCGAAGTAGTGCGGCGAGTTCGTGTTGCTTTTCGAAGCCAAGGTTATGGCTTCAAGTTCGGGCGTCGGAATAGCGCAGTTGATGATTCCCGTTTTCTCAGGAGAGAATTACGATATGTGGAACATCAAGATGCGGATGCTACTACTATCGCAAGGATTATGGGATATTGTGGAGAACGGCTACAAAGGGTATGACGATGAAGATGTTCTTACACCAGAGAAGAAGAAATCTTTGGCGGAGAACCAGATGACGGACGCGAAGGCCTTGTTTCTGATTCAACAAGGAATCGCGGAAAGTTTGTTTCCGCGGATTATTAGCACCAAGAAGTCAAAGGAATCATATTCATATAGAATAGAATAAGAATAAACGAACTAAAATTAATAAGAAAATAATTTATAACCTCATGGTCAATTTTACATTTTATTATGGCTCGCAAGGCTTAAGCACTAAATAAATAACTTGCAGTGAAAAAGACGAGTAAACTCTAAAGGACCTATCGACCTATCATAGGCAATCTACTAGGGCTCAAATCCAAGTAATTTTCCTTTTCATGAACTACTCCCACACAGGTGCTAACTCCTCTTCTTCACCAACTCAGTGTTGTTTATTGCAAGGATGAGCACATGGAGTACTCAACAAGTTGCACAGAATGGAAGTTTAACTAACTAATGCAAGGATTAATCCAAAAGATGGCTAGCATGTTCATTTAGCATTAAGCAACATTTTCACTTTGAAAGCGGTAAATAGATTGAAAATATAATTAAAACGAACAACCATAGTAATAACATTTGAAAACTTCCACAAAGATAGCACACAACCTAAACTAGTTCTTTCACATGACTTCCCACCAAGTTTTATTTTATAAAATCTAACCCTTGTGCGAAATTCTCGAGCATTATCCATAACCAGGGACACATCTATTTGAATGGTTTGATTAATACTCTGCAGAGGTTATATACTTTACCCACAAGATATGATCAATCTTATAATGTCATCCATAGCACACTTCTTTTGATGTGTGACTAAAAAGATCATAACAAAGTATTTCAAAAACTCTATCCTCACATTGACTCCCACCATAAATCTAATCTCACCATTCCATCCTCACATAGAGGAAAAGAATGGAAGGACTCACTGTTGGACTATAGAATGTTAACTGTCCAAGATGTGGCGCCACCACAGCACACACCCTCCACCTCAAGCACACAGCTTAACCTACCACTTGAGGTATCACATATCAAGACTCGATAACTTATATACTTAGGTCTATCCCATTCCAGACATATGGTTGTATGGTTAGCTCAGTTCATTGGCTTATAAGGTTAAGTCCTTAATTAATCAAGGCAAGACTACCAAACCAACTCACAAAGAATTGTATCAACACAATTTCATTTGAAACCACCAACTCACAGCTTCTTGCCACTTGCCTCAGTCTAAATTATTTTCCACCCTTGTTAATTATATTGCCACACATGCAACCAACATATCATTTTGTGACAACACATGACACACCCTTTTGACAAATATGTTCCATAGACACTTTGTCATATTTGAATTTGCACATTAAAATGATATGAATAACTTGTGGCATGGATAAGCACACTAATCACATCTAAACAAACCCACATTGTTGATATATTAATGACCAACTGTTAATTAACTACCAAGGGTGACAAATGATAATGTAATACAAATGAGAAGTTAGGCATAATACAAGTAGGTTGCGTAACTAATCTTGAAATAATTAGACAGTTGATAATTTGAAGTAGAATGAAATAACTTTAAACAAATAACCTTTGCAAAAGATGGGTTCAATCTGATCAAAGCACGACTTGCCTTGAAATAAGTCTTGGTCTTGAACTTGAGCAAGTTCCTCTCCTTCAAACGCTCCCAGTACTCCGACTTCTATGTGAAATGTGCGATAAAAAACAAAAATAATAAATAGAGACAAAAAAACTCCAAAACTCAAAATAAATATACTAGAAGGTAGGGCTTGATTTAGATGAATTTAGAAACTTGCAAGGGCTCAATTGAAGTTCATATGATGGTAAACAGGCTCTGGGAAGATTTATCGAAAAAGAAAAATATTGTAGAAAGAGACAGAAAAGGGAATATTCTCTCGGGACACTAAGGAATACTCTAGGAATCTTTTTATTTTCTGTAATTTTGAAAAAAATTGAGAGACTAATATGACTGACCTTATGTCATAGACTCAGTCCACGGTAAACCAAGTCCACCAAACTAATGTAGAATTAGGCTTGCGTAGCAGCTGATGTAAGCAACAAATGTTGATGTGACTAACACATGGTGATGATGCACAAAGGACGCGGTGGCTGACTCAGCTATGTGTGGCATTGACGTTGGTAGCCTGGAGACCTATGGTTGACAACAAATGATTGTGAGGGACGGTGTCAATGGCGACACAATTCTAGGATGGTGGTGACTATGGGCTTGTTTGGTAGAGCTTCAGATCCTAGCTTCACCTGAGATCTGAAACTTGTATGTTAGAATAAAGTAAATTAAGTTTATATTTTTGGTCTAAAATGTAAATAAGATGATCCATCAACATTCTTAATGTACTCACAGCTCCAGCTCTACAGATCTGGTGGAGCTAGGAATACCCAGCTCCACCAGATCTATGGATCTAGTGGAGCTGGAGCTCTACCAAACACACCCTATGTTTTTTGGGCAAGAAAAGATGCGGCACGGAGAACTTGATGTGGCCAACCTGGTGACATGGACGACAAGAACGTCGATGACCTCTAGCAAGTGGTGGCATGGCAAAAGCGATGACCTCTAGCAGGTGAAGGGTTCAATGGCGACGGCAACCTCTGGTACAGTCTAGTGAAGAGAAGGCATGCACTGTGTAGAACACGAGATGGTGTACATGATGTCGATACCCAAATATCAAATACAAACCCTCTGTATATACTACCTAATCTAGGATCATACCAATACACATAGTGACAGCATTGATGAAATATCATTCCATATGTATAATAATTAAGGAAGAAGCAATTAGCAATAAATATCAGACTAGCGATCTTATGATCAAGGCTTATAGTTATTGACTTATGAAGTGAACAACTCAAATAAACTGCATAATATCTTCAAGTGAAACCCATCCATATGCCACAGGCAATCGACTGGGGTAGCGCGACCTAATTCTTCACGATATTCAAAGTAGTCTTCATTAACCACTGACATCTTGATGAATGTCTTTCGTAGCTGTGCAATATTGTTTACAAAAAAAGGTGAGTACAAGGACTAGTCGGTAAGTTGCACCACAGAATGCAAGTCTAATAACTACATGCAAGGCTTATTCAAAGCATGGCTGATATAGTTATCTTTTCACAAAGTAGACTTTAACAATTAAATATGATAATAGATTAAAACCATAAGTAAAACAAATGATAGTAATAATAAGTTATGTGGAGATTTTGTGAATTAAACTGAACTAAACTAGCACATAACCTACAACATTACCTTTTCCTAACACATAGCTTTCCCTCCCAAGTTTTATTTGTATAACTTATTTCATTCATGTTTCGGTCGGTAGTTTAGATCATAAGGGTTGTCTCCACAAATCGAGAGTTATCCATCTCACCAAAAGATAGGCCTCCATAAGCCTCATCATCACCTATCTCTGATTTTGTTATTATGGTATTCTAAAAATTCTTTATGCGAAAAGGAGTCATCACAGATGTGTCAATATCAAATAGTCAGCTAAAGATAGAATATAGCCAAATTTGGATAAACCACAGGGGCCACCCACATTGCTGACTGAGTAAGACCCTGCCAAGTGAAAAGCCAACTGCAAATGTTGTGCATCATCTAGTAAAGGTCTCCCAAAAATATCTTTCCCATTACTAGTTGATGGCCCTTCACTAGCTTCTCTGCTATGACGTGATATACTTGAGTTAGCCCTAGCGATGTACCACAGAACATATATTGGTCAAACCACATGTTTAAAAAAGGCCATGTGCTCCCGATTAGACACTAGGATTACTCCCCTTTTTACTAATGTATTGGCTCCAACCTTCTCCTTTGGTAGAAACCAGCTTGTATTGGGGTTTGGCACTGAAAGCTGATATTTGGTCTTTGTTTACCCTTAAGCAACACAGCTACGCTACGTTAAGAAGAGTTGCGCTGATAGGATATGTCCTAAATATGAAGTCGTTCAGGGTGTCAGACCAAAAGTAACATGCCATGGCCACCAAAGGATCATTGACTTTTGGATTGGCCAAAGATAATGGAAGACACTCCAAGATTCTATTTGTTCCCATAAGGATATTTTCTCAACCGCTACCAGATTATACCAGTCCTGCTCGGCAGCCATGTTTGAAGCTTTTGCTTCATCCATTGATATTGTACTCAAGAGCATGGATAAAGAATGTAGGAATATCTTGTTCTATGATAGCCGTTGGATCTAGGTTGCCTAATTGATCTTAGTAGAATTGGTCTTCGTGATCGGGCACAAAGATGAATACCTATTTGGGTTCCACTGGTCATGAGCTGACGATGATGAGCACTGAAAGAAGAAGTAAGGTCTAAAGTCGATGGGGTGTGAGTCGAGAGCAAGGAGGCATGAAAATGACAGTTGAAGTGCGATATTTATAGAGGGGTTAAACCAGTGGCATTTGGTGGGTGATTTCTTCGAAGTTTCAAGGGAAATGTGACTAGAAATTGCACATTCCCATATTTTATGACGTGAGAAATAGGAAAGATACCTAGAAAAGCGGCGACAAGAGTTTGGAAAGAGGAAGTTCATGGTTAAGCCGATGAAAAGGATTTTTGGAATATTCATATCATCTCCCATAAATGGGTGCATATGTTGGCACTAGAACTTGGAAGGATATGACCGATTTAAAAGGCTAAGGTTAAGAGTGGATATTTTTTGTTGGTATTGGTCCAAAACAGAATTTATCTCCAACAAACAAAGGTTGATAATGAAGGACCGAGATGGCGAATAGAGGGGGGGTGAATGGTCTCCAATAAATTTTCCCCCAAAATACTCCAACAAAAAACCTCGACAATATCGCTCAAAGGAAATCGTCAAAAACCCGAAAAACTAGCCAACTATGTGTACCCCAACCTTGCATGGATAAGTACCATAAAATATATGGGGATTTTTGAGTCACAATCCTGGTTGTCTAGTGTCCAAGATAAAGAGGAATCAATCCAACTCTTGCTTTTAGAAAGAACATCAATTCAAATCACAAAAGTCACTTTCAGAAAAGCAAAAGCAGAATTTCCAGAACTTGTCCTTAATTTGAACAGGAGGTTAGTGGGTTTCTGCAGCCCAAAAAATTTTGATACTTTTTCTCCCTATGAGTATTAGAGTCTTGAAGATCTCCACAAAATTTCTTCTAAAAAATCCTTACAGAAAAAACAGAAAAAATCGAAGAACACAACTAGTCAAGAACTTCGAGCAGAAAGTTTGGGGCTCGGTTTTCACCTCATGGCGCCCAAACGGTGCAACAAGTGAACTCCAAATTTTTTCTGAAAGTGGATATCGGAGTCCCGCACCTCCTAAAACAAGAATCACTTAAAAATTATTTTTCTATTTTTCATAAAAATAAAATACTAAATGCTGCGCAAAGAACAAGTTCTGAACAAAGTTGGAACTTGAAAGAAAGGATGTTCTCTACTCAATCCAAGAGTGCAAAAGAGATGTAAAACCATATGAACACACTCAAAACATCCAAAATCAACAGCATTTAGAAGGAGGGGAGGCAAATCCAAATTGCATGAAAGTAAATTGCGAGAATGTAATTGCGGGAAAGTAAATGCTGAATTTAAATTGCGTAAAGTAAGGACATAATGTAAATGCGCAAAATAAATTCAGAGAAGGATGGATAAAACTTTCATTTCTGGAAGGAGAGGTTACAAAGCCTCAGTTTCATGTGGGCAAAGCTCAAAGGAGCATTCACAAAGCTTCAAGGGGAGGAGGCTACCCCTGCACCCCTATTTATACTACTCTTGGGCCACCTACCACCCTTGGATGAGTCCCTCAACCCTAGAGCACTCCTCTAAGGGCTAGGATTAACCCACACACACAGCCATGCAAGGGCTAACCCAAAACCCAAACACATACCAGGTTTTCTTGCACGGTTTTCAAAGCATACTATCTAGACCCGCTAACCTATCAACTATACCTCAATCCGACGGCCCTCATTGATCCACTCGGCATCTAGCTAGCATCATCTCCTTTCCTTGTCTTCTTGACTTGCCCATACTCCGTCTCCGATCATCTTCCAGCGATCTCCCAACCGTCTGGACCTCCGACGCTCCTCGCCTAGTCTCGGTCATCCTCCGCCTCACCATGACCTAGCACCGTCGCCCTGCAACCATCAAAACAAGCAAACACATCACATAGCAATGCCTACAATGATATGCAATAAACTCATCCAACTCATCACTACCGCGCCCATATGGCCGGTACTGCCACTCCTGGCAGAGACAACTCAAATTGATTCATTTTGAAAATCAATCCAAATCAAACTCAAACTTGAGCACACCTTGCTCAAATAAAGTCAAATACTCATCACAAACATGGATGGACCTCCACATGGTCCTTCAATCTCCCCCTTGATGAGTATATTGACAAACCACACAAAAGGCAAAAATTTGAGTTTGAATGAGAGAAGAAGAAAGCAATTTGATTGCAAAGCCAAACTTGGTACAGAGAAAAAGATATAAAATCATGACCAAGTTGGCGGAAAAAATTTAGAGCAAGACCATGAAAAGAGCAAGTTTTCCACAAAAGCTCTAAAAATCAATCATAAGTGCCAAATGTGATTATGATCCATAAGAAATAGCAAAGATTTACAAAGATCATAAGAACCAACAAGCTTTCAGATTTTTATCTCTTTTTTTTAATGATGCCTTTTCTACATTTTCTCCCCCTTTTGGCAATATAGGCATCAAAATGGAATTTTCTCCCTCTTTTTATGTATGCATGAAATGCAACCTAAGGGAGCTTTGAAGATTATCCAATTGATCACAATGACAAGATATGACACCAAGCTAGTCAATTTTTAGATTAGACTAGTCTAAGACATGTCCAAGTGCAAATACGAGCTTAGTTTTGAATATTTCATTTTTAGCAAGATTTGATAAGTGCAACACTTAGCTTTAGTTTCAAAAATAGAAGAATAGCCACTCTAAGGTTCAAAAGGAAAACCTAGAGTTCAACCTAGTCAACACTTTGGGGAATCTAGAAGAGCATACAAGGTCCTTCGGGCTCATTTATCACTTAATGCAAATTTTGATTTATCATAATACAAGACGTAGCGGGGTGCAAATGTTTAACATTATTTGCATTCTTTACCCACATATGTCTTTGTTTTTAATTTATTTGCATTTTCTTTTAACAACCAATTGACTCAAGCCGTATGCGACCATCTCAAGATGAACTCTTAAGAGGATGGTCTAGGTCAAACATGATGTATTCCAAGTTCATCGCAAGTGCAATGGGAAGCGGTCTTGTGAATACAAGGTGTTGAGTCGTATGTGCACAAGAAGAGTCAATTTTGTTTAATTTTCATTTTTAGCACAATGATTTATGAGCAATTGAAGGACTCTAGCATGGGTCAAACCAGTTTCACCCAAGTTGCTATAGGGACTCTAGAGAACTCCAAAATTTCTCAAATTATGGCATAAACCTCTAGAGAAGAAACCTAGCAAGTAAAAGCAACAAGTTTTTCATTTAAGGCTTACTTCATTTTTAAGCTTAGCAAGTTAAATGAACTTGGACATATCTAAGCTAGTGATTGCCTCCATATGATGTAGCATGGTGTATAGCATGAAGAAGAAATCAATTGTATAATAGACAAAGCTCATTAAATAGGAAATGCAGTCTATATGTAATGCATGAACAGATTCCCAAACTTCCCCTAAACAAATGAATCAATTTTAAGCTCAAATCTGGTTAAAGTTGAGTTATTATCAAGATTAGGCATAAAGAAAACACGAATGAACTCAATAATAACCAGAAAAACAGAATGAGGAGAAGAAGTCGAGAAACTGCAAAACTGGATGGCTATTGAGCATAGATAAGATAGAAGAGACTCACTACAGCTCAGACTCGCTCTTATCTTCCCCAGAGACTGACATAGGAAAGTTGACTCTAGATCCCAACTAAGGAGTGCACACAGACCCTGTCTACCCAGGAGCCCCAATACCTGCTAGACTTATAAGACTGTGAGGGAACTCAACCTAGAGAGAAGAGAGAACAGCTAATCACGCATGATAGCAACCTTAAGCACAAGATAAGAGGTCCATGCAAGGCATGCCAGAAGTCTAAGCGAGTGAACTCAACTCAAGAAAACAAGCCCAAAGTCACCCAGAAGAAGCACAAAGAAAAGAAAAGCTGGAAGAAAACATATAATACATAATATACAAACCAGCTCCCCTCACGAAAGGCCGTAAGGGCTCACGACTCAAGCTCACTCCTCAAGGCAACAAATCTGAGCTATCCAAAGGCTTGGTGAAGATATCGCTAATCAAGGTCACTCTCTACGAATCAAGCGCGATATCTCCCTTCTCCACATGGTCTCTAAGGAAGTGATATCTAATATCAATGTGCTTGGTCCGAATGTTGCACTGGGTTTTTAGCAATGCAAATAGCGAAGTGTTGTCACGAAAAGTGGCACACTCTCTATCTCTAACCCAAAGTCCCGCAAGGTCGATCTCATCCAGAGAACACAGCTACAAGAATCGGTCTGCGACAACATACTCGGCCTCGGTGGATGGTATGCAACCCATCGCTTCCTAGATGACCAAGAAACAAGAGAAGTGCCAATGAATCGGCAAGTGCCGAAGTGCTCTTCCTATCTATCCTCTGACCCAAGAAAGTCGGCATCGGAAAAGGCTCTAAGAGATAGACAAGAAGAAGAAGAGTACCAAATACCATAATCAGTGGTAGCACGAAGGTACCTGAAGATGCGCTTGACCGCCTGGCGGTGAGAGGCACGAGGAGAAGCTTGAAATCGAGTGCACAGACACACAGCGAAATGTATGTCCGGCCTCGAAGCAATAAGGTACAAGAGGAAGCCGATCATGCTCCGAAACTCCTTTTGATCAGCAGGCTCACCATCCTCATCGGGCTCGAGGACAGCAGTGGTGTCCATAGGAGTCATCACTGGCTTCCCATCAGACATATCGAAGCCCTCAGGAGGTCACGGGTATATTTGCCTTGATGCAAGAAAGTACCCTCCCGAGTCTGCTTGATCTGGAAGCCAAGAAAGTAGCTCAACTCGCCCATCATACTCATCTCAAACTCTGTGCTCATCACCTCAGAAAACTGAGACACAAGCGAATGAGATGAGCCACAAAAAATGATATCGTCCACATAAATCTAGACGAGAAGAAAATGCGACTCATGGTGTCTGATGAACAGAGTCTTGTCTACTACGCCCATTTTGAAGTCATGGCTGAGAAGATAAGACTTGAGACTCTCATACCATGCTCTGGGCTCGCTTGAGTCCATCAGAGCTTTGGAAAGCTTGTATACATGACTCGGAAACTTGGAGTTCTCGAATCCTGGAGGTTGTTTGACATAAACCTCTTCCTCAATATAGCCATTGAGGAATGCACTCTTGACATCCATTTGATAGAGCTTGAAGCCCCGGGATGCAGAGAATGCAAGCAGGATCCTAATAGCCTCTAGTCTAGCTATAGGGGCAAAGGTCTCCTCAAAGTCAAGACCCTCAACCTAAGAAAAACCCTGTGCAACTAGCCTAACCTTGTTGCGAATGACAACCCCATCCTCACTCTGCTTGTTTTTGAACTCCCACATGGGCCCAATGACATCATGACCAGATGGACGTTCTACAAGCTGCCAGACTTTGTTCGTCTCGAAGTTTTCAAGTTTCTCATGCCTAGCATTAGTCCAAGACTCGTCAGATAATGCATGAGTCACATCCTTCGGCTCAAACGAGGCAACAAAGGCAGAGTGAAGGCAGAAACTGGACAAACCTAATTTTGAGCGAGTGACTAGCTCAAATAGATCGCCGATGATTTGATCAGGTGGATGAGAACGCTGAATATGACGGGGAGGTCCAGAAGCAGAAGTGGCCTCTACCTCATGCACAGAAGAGGAAAGAGCAGAGCCACTAGCTGAATGAGAGTCAGAAGGCAAGGGCTGGCCTTCCTGAGGTACAGAAATGGAAACAGGAGGCACCTCAGGTGTAGAGGGGACTGGATCAGGTGGAACACTATCATCTCCATCATCCTCATCCTCTACAAAGATGGTCTCGGAGGAAGAAGAAGAGCCTGAAATATCGGGTCTAGCTCCTGGGCTAGCCTCATCAAAGGTCACTTCACAGGTCTCTATGATCATATGCGCATCGCAACCTGCACCCTATAGCTACGAGAAGAAGTCGAATAACCTGAAAGATACCATCGTAAGAACGAGACTCAAACTTATCCAGTTACGGACTTCAAAATAAAACACTTGCAACCAAACACACGAAAATGAGAAACACTGGCTTTCGCCATACCTCAACTCGTAAGAAGTGCGGTGCAAATGTGCTCTCAAGAATACACGATTAGAAACATGGCAAGCAGTAGCTATAACCTCCGCCCAAAACTTCCAAGGAGTATGCACAAATGCAGCATCATCCTGGCCATTTCTACCAGGGTCCTGTTCTTCCTTTCCACTACGCCATTTTGTTGAGGGACGTAGGGAGAGGAGAATTGATGCTTCAAACCAGACTCCACACAGAAACTCACAAAATAGGAGTTCTTGAACTCCGTGCCATTGTCACTGCGTATAGCTCGTAGGGCACAAGGGAGCTCAAAAGACAACCTATGAACGAAACCCCTAAAATGGGTAAAAGACTCATCCTTCGAAGACATGAAAAACACACAAGAATACCTCGAAAAGTCATCAACAATGACAAGAACATACCACTTCCCACCCACTGACTGCACTCTAGCTGGACCAACAGTGTCCATATGTAAAAGCTGTCTTGGTGCATCACCATCACAACAAATGGATCGGGAATGAGAAGCAGCAACCATCTTGCCATGTCGGCAGGGAGAGCAAACTAAGTCTTTGACCATTTTGAGTTTGGGCAAACCACAAATGAGATCGTGACTGCTAACTCGGGTCAAATGATCAAATCCAATGTGACCAAGTCTCCTATGCCAAAAGGAGAGATCACGGGACTCAAAGGCAATCAAACACCGAAGAGAGTCTCCAGAAGAAACAGAAAAATCAGCACAGAAGACTCTCCCAAATCTAGAAATCCCGCAAACTAACCCTCTTGATGAATCGAGGATTCTACAGGCATTACTCTTAAAACTCACCTCGAAAGAGTCATTAATAAGCTGAGAAACAAAAAGCAAATTGTATTGCAGCTTACTTACTAAGGCAACATTTTTAAGAATGAAATTGTCATTAATGCAAATGGTACCTTTAGCGATGACTCTACCTGAAGAAGCATCCCCGAAAGTGATCAACTCATCACCGGGGGCTCGGACTAGGGAAGAGAACCATCAAAAATCTCTGGTCATATAACGAGAACAACCGGAGTCAACAATCCAAACATCTCCCTTCCCCATCCGATGAACCTGATCAAGACACAAGAGAGAAAGATGACTCAGTACTGGGATAGAGTGAAGACTTAGGAACCCAATACTGAACCATACGATACCTTAGAGTACAAGTCATAGAAGAAGACTGGACTCGAGTGTCTTTCTGACGTTTAACCCTAACAAGATCAGTAGTAACTCTAGTAGATGATCTAGGAGCTGAAATTGGGTTGGCCTGCCGTGGTGCAAAAGCCGAACCACCCCAGTGAAGCTGTCTAAAACTCCTACCAGAAAACACCTCACGCCGCTGATATCTACCTCGATGAGAAAAATGAGGAATATCAAGAGGACGGCGGAAAGACTGACTACGAACAGCTCCAGGACTAAAACTCAAAGAACTAGCATGAAAACCGAGTCCCGGGCGCCCCCAAAAAAAGCGACTCTCTAACCTGTCTAGAAGCAGTGTGTACCTTAGGAGCACTCAAAGTCTGGGGATGACCCTAAATACCCCTAAGAGCAGCAACACGCTCACGCCGAGTGATCTTGGCGCGCCTGAAGCAGAAATCTACTAGGTGACCATCCTTCTTACAGAAGGTGCATGTGTACTTCGCCTTGCTAGAGGCAGAAGCAATAGGAGTAACACCCTTCTGGTCAGAAGTCCTATGGACAACCCTAGCAGACCTAAACACGGTGGTACTCACTCTAGGAGCTACCACAATTTCACCACTCTTGGAGCCGCGCACAATGGTGGGAGGATGCGCCCGAGCGTGCTCTAAGGGATCAAATCCTAGACCTTGATTGAATCTACTAATCTTGGATTGGTTTAGAATAAGATTGAGCTTCTTCTTGCCTCCAACAAACTTCTCGAGAGTGCTCATAAGATACTGGCAATCTCGAAAGAAAGAGGCACAAGAAGAGCAGGGGGAAGAAAGAAGAAGAAGAACCAGAAAGATGAGCTCTCTTAGCACGTGCATTTTTCACCCTCACCACGACTGCCTCAATCTTGAGGGCCTCACAAGAAACGCAAGACGCATTTCTAATTCTATGAGCTTGGTCTTCTAAGTTCTTCCTAAGCTCGACATGGATTTTATCCAAGTCCCCCTCAATCACAGAACATCGCAAGCAACTTTCTTGTGACTTATCTAGTAAGTCCTTAGCAAGTTTAGCACACTTGACATTTAAGGATTCATTGTCAAGTTTTAATTTCCTACAGCCCTCACATGAGCTGACTGGGTCCTTAGAAGCATGCATTTCAAGTTCATCGTTTCTAGAAGAAAGCTTCCTAAGGTGATCGCTCATGGCATCAATTTCGGCAAGCAATTTAGGGCAATTAGCACAAGAAGGAGTAGAGTGAGCATGAAGAAAACTAGCATCTAGTGGAATAGCATCAACGAATTATCGCTAGCATTCTTCAACTTAAGACTTTCTAATTCACCAACACACTATCATGCATAGTCCTTAAGTTCTCCAACTCCACAAGAATAGCATCACACAAAGAGCAATCATCAGTGACTCGGGAGGGAGAAGATCTAAGAGAAGCTAACTCCCGAGTCAAGGTACCTACTTCCTTCTCAAGCTCCGTACACCTAGCTCTAGCTCTAGCATGAAATTTTCCTAATTTGCAGAAAGCTTCGTTGAGCTGGTCATAGGAAGGTACCTCGTCCGAGTCATTTGTAGAGCTCGAGTCGCCGATGTCGTTGGTGTCGGCCATGAAACACATGCCGGAGAAGTCGTCGCTGCCCTTCTTTTCTTGCAGTTCATCCTCGCCCTCGTCGCTCCATGTCTCGGTGTCGAGAGGTTGATGTTGTCAAGCGTAGCGAGGACGCGGTGGAAGAACTTCTTGTTCTTGGAGAAGTTGCGATACTTCTTCTCACGCGTCGGCTCATGAACTGGAGGCTTCTTGTTGCGGTTCTTGTTGGTGTAGTCTTTCTTGCCCGAACCGCCAACGTCGTTCTTGCCCTTCTCCGCTTTGGGATAGCCGCCAATGTGGTTGGGGCCACCACACTCGAAGCAGGTGATCATGCCACCTCTCTTCCTCTCTCTCATCCTCTTGTATGCATGAGAAAACTTGCGAGCGAGAAGAGCAAGCTCATTTTCTGGAAATTTTTCTAGTTGGTCATCGCTTAGCTCACAAAGGGTGGAAAGAGAGAAACCAATAGAAGGATCAGAAGAAGAAGATCCAATGAGATCGGTGACCAAGGCCATCGACTGAGATTTCGTCTTCCGTGAGACGACATCGATCTCATGAGTCTTGAGGCGGGAATAAAGCCCGTCAAGAGTCAGAGTCGACAAGTCAGTGGTGTCCTTGATGGTGGTCACCTTCATCTCCCAAACACGCAAATCGAGTGCGGTCAAGAAATGTCGAGCATTATCCGAGTCAGGGTATATGCAACCAACTGCTCGAAGATCGCTCAAAATCTTGGTAAAACGACCGAAGCACTCATCAAGACTCTCACCAGCGTGCTGTTCAAACTTGTTGAACTCACACTTGAATTGGTCCTGTCGAACCGTCTTGATTTGGGTAGTGCCCTCATGGTAAGCATCGAGGGTCACCCAAATCTCATGAGCAGAACGAAGGTGAGAAATCCTGTCATACTCATTGTGGCTAAGACCCTGTATGAGGATGTTCCTTGCCTTAGCATTCGCCTCAACGTCAGCCATATTGCCAGCCGTGACGTTTTCATCGGTAGGAACCTCATATGGGAGTTTCACCTTCTGCCATATCAGGAATCCCTGGGCAGTGATGTATGACTCCATACGCGACTCCAGAATGGAAAATCGACTCCAGAAAAAATGGGAGGCTTGGTGGAATACTTGTCCAACGCCATGGCTCTTGAGACCGGTCAAGATCTATGGAAGAGCAAAACCGGCTCTGATACCAGTTGAAGGACCGAGATGGCGAACAGAGGAGGGGTGAATGATCGCCAATAAATTTTCCCCCAAAATACTCTAACAAAAAACCTCGACAATATCGCTCAAAGGAAATCGTGAAAAACCCGAAAAACTAGACAATTATGTGTGCCCCAAGCTTGCATAGATAAGTACCATAAAATATTTGGGGATTGTTGAGTCACAATCCTGGTTGTCTAGTGTCCAAGATAAAGAGGAATCAATCCAACTCTTGCTTTTAGAAAGAACATCAATTCAAATCACAAAAAGTCACTTTCAGAAAAGCAAAAGCAGAATTTCCAGAACATGTCCTCAATTTGAACAGGAGGTTGGTGGGTTTCTGCAGCTCAAAAAAATTTGATAATGTTTCTCCCTATGAGCATTAGAGTCATGAAGATCTCCACAAAATTTCTCTAGAAAAAGCCTTACAGAAAAAACAGGAAAAATCGAAGAACACAGCCAGTCAAGAACTTCAAGCAGAAAGTTTGGGGTTCGGTTTTCACCTCATGGAGCCCAAACGGTGCAACAAGTGAACTCCAAAATATTTCTACAAGTGGATATCAGAGTCTCGCACCTCCTACAACAAGAATCACTTAAAAAGGACTTTTATATATGTTTATAAAAATCAAATACTAAATGCTGCGTAAAGAACAAGTTCTGAACAAAGTTGGAACTTGAAAGAAAAGATGTTCTCTACTCAATCCAAGAGTGCAAAAGAGATGTAAAACCATATGAACACACTCAAAACATCCAAAATCAACAGCATTTAGAAGGAGGGGAGGCAAATCCAAATTGCGTGAAAGTAAATTGCGAGAATGTAATTGCGGGAAAGTAAATGCTGAATTTAAATTGCGTAAAGTAAGGACATATTGTAAATGCGCAAAATAAATTCAGAGAAGGATGGATAAAACTTTCATATCTGGAAGGAGAGGTTACAAATCCTCACTTTCATGTGGGCAAAGCTCAAAGGAGCATTCACAAACCTCAAAACCTTCAAGGGGAGGAGGCTACCCCTCCACCCCTATTTATACTACTCTTGGGCCACCTACCACCCTTGGATGAGTCCCTCAACCCTAGAGCACTCATCTAAGGGCTAGGATTAACCCACACACACAGCCATGCAAGGGCTAACCCAAAACCCACACACATACCGGGTTTTCTTGCACGGTTTTCAAAGCATACTATCTAGACCCGCTAACCTATCAACTAGACCTCAATCCGACGACCCTCATTGATCCACACGGCATCTAGCTAGCATCATCTCCTTTCCTTGTCTTCTTGACTTGCCCGGACTCCGTCTCCGATCATCCAGCGATCTCCCAACCGTCTGGACCTCCGAACTCCTCGCCTAGTCCCGGTCATCCTCCGCCTCACCATGACCTAGCACCGTCGCCTTGCAACCATCAAAGACAAGGAAACACATCACATAGCAATGCCCACAATGATATGTAATAAACTCATCCAACTCATCACTACCGCGCCCATACGGCCGGTACTGCCACTCCTGGCAGAGACAACTCAAATTGCTTCATTTTGAAAATCAATCCAAATCAAACTCAAACTTGAGCACACCTTGCTCAAATAAAGTCAAATACTCATCACAAACATGGATGGACCTCCACATGGTCCTTCAGATAAGAATTATGGATTTTGAGGAGTCAACATGATTGGCCAAGATGCTATGAAAGGGGCAAGGAGCAAGACGAATCATCCAACACAGAATCAATCAACTTCGCATATAGTTTTATTTTCCTTTCTATCGACTAGAAGTAGTTTTAGATAGTTTGTTTTTGATCAATAAAGTTGTACAGCGCCGATTTTGATCATCACCGATTTGCGTTAGTTATCTCAGGTTTGTTTTCATATCGATCTTGTTGTGCATTGCCTTTTTTTAGAGAAAACTGGTCTTTACCTATCATCTGATTAACTATAATAGTTATTTAGATCTATCTCGCCGATTGCAGAATCAAATCGGCTAGTACGCCTTAAACCCTTTTTAAACCTGGTGTTCACGTGTCTTAAGACCGATTGACTCTTTTTCGGCACCAACATGTACATAAAACTCATGTACTGCGGTATGATTTGTGACTGTGAGGAAGGCACAATGGCAGAATACTCATTACCTTTGCATGGCAGATTAAGTATAGCATATATAGAGGCATAGGGAAAAACAAAGGACTTGATACCTTTGCTTGGTCGGGTAAGGGGAATAAAGGCATTTCTTAGTCCAGTTGGAGAAAGAAGTATATGTGAAACTAGTTTCTAAAATACATCTCTGCAAATGATGAGAATCTTTCTATTAAACTATAAATAAAAAATCATTGTAACAGTCACCTGATATATTATTTATCTAGCTATAAAAAGTTCTTTTTTTTGGTCCCCAACTGTATAAAAGCCTAGCTATTTTGGCCGTTCGGCATTTCTGGTAGTAGTAATGTAATATTTGAAATAAGGCCAAATTAAAGGGAGGCACTATCCAATAAATGTTCAATAGTGATCAACACTATATGGAGACAAAGTAAAGGTACATACAAGTCAAATATATTACGGGAACTGATCAATTATACTAGAATAAAATCAATAACTTCACTCACGCATTTTGTTAAAAGAAAGAACAAAAATGCATGTTATCTGTCCTAAAGTTTAGAGACAACAACTGTACGTAAAAAAGGATTATACTCATTCTCAGAAAAGGCTGATTTCAATGTGACGGATCAAAATAGTAATCACCCAGCCAGATAAGCAAGCGTTCAACTATTGGTTCGATTCGAAACTTAGTCCATATTTGGAGCCTTCGGTACTTCGATGGAATTTTCTGAAATTCCTGCAAACGTTTAGACGGACAACTAGACGCCGATCCAATTACACTTCCAACATTCGAATTACCTTTAGAAGAATTTTTTTTATTTTTTTATTGCAAGGAAGAAACACACACTACCCCGCATGCACACCACACATGAGAGCACCCCCTTAGCACAAGCCTACGAAGACGTGAGCTCTCAAAATTCTAGCTAAAAGTGCACTTGAGTGTGTATAAGGGCCTGTTTGGGGGAGCTGCGGCTAGACTGAAAAGCCGTTTTTAGCTTGCTGGGCTGTAAAGCAGCTATAGCTGGCGACTGTGTCTTTTCTTGTTATTCCGTTTGGTAAACTGGCTACTACATCTGCAGCTTTTAGGGGGCAATCGAGCGGAGAGGCAGCAACCTAGCGAAGCACAGCGATAGCCGAGCGGGGAGGTGACATGGAGGTGGCGAGGAGGGGCGGCAGAGGTCACGGAGGTGGAGCGAGCAAGGTGAGAGGCGGCCGAGCGAAGCCACAGCTGAAAAGCTACTTACTAGTGGCTGCAGCTTTAA
Organism: Otatea glauca; assembly: GCA_036346275.1. Taxonomy (NCBI): domain Eukaryota; kingdom Viridiplantae; phylum Streptophyta; class Magnoliopsida; order Poales; family Poaceae; genus Otatea; species Otatea glauca. The sequence continues at coordinate 33,427,096 of CM070729.1, forward strand.
GGGTGCTTTTCCTGTGACTTAACTTTCCAACTGCTTTGCAGCCATACTGTTAAGGGGTCTTTTAGTCTAAAGCTGAAGCACGACCCCCAAACAGCCCGTAAAGGTGCACACCTCGATTAATTTGGACCCTAGTGGATGAAATTATATACACATAACTCCACAATCCTACCATTAGGTGGATTCTGAAAAGAAAAATTTTCAATCTTCAAAAATTTGAAAGGGACCTGGTTTTGTTAGTATATTTTTTCTGACTTGCGTATCATTCTCAATGCAAATGTATACTTACCCTGTAAGCGTGGTCAAAATTTACTTTATGAAGTTGCATTAAGAAAGTATATAGAGTTACAAAACAGCTCTCATATATATTTGTACAACTTATTTCTTTTTAGAAAAACATTTTTTTATTAATAGACTTCTGTGCAAATAATTGAAAGATGGTAATCGCATAGCAAAATATGTGTAAATTTGATAATAAATTCTTAACAAATAATTCTGCATTTAAAAATAATTTCTTTTACGAGAATTGTACTTAACACTTAGTTAAAATTAGGAAATATTAGAATGAAACGACTAGGGCTATGCACTATATACACTAAATAATATTTTAGTTTGTGACTATCTGTGAGCTTTACTTTTAGAATTTTTTTAAATAATATATTTTATAATTCAAATTGCAGAACTATACCACGAAAAAAAACAATTGCAAAAATATACACCTGTCGCCCTACCATAGGGCGGCATGCTGACTCACTCGCACTTCAGTTGGGCGACAGCAAATGTCGCCCAATTGTAGGGCGACATCTAAACTACTCGCCCAATGGTAGGGCGACACGTCACTAGTCGCCCAATGGTATGGCGACACGTCACTAGTCGTCTAATGGTAGGGTGACATGAAGAAATCGCCCGATGGTAGGGCGACTTGGCCAAAAAATTTATAAATTTTGGAAAAAAAAATCTGAGAGACTTAAAAAAAGATTAAAATATTTGGATAAACAGATTCAGGATTCAAGTAAAATATTTTTAGGCTCTAGAGAAATTTGAAATAATTTTCAAAATTCCCTTGAACAAGTAGAGTGCATAGTTTTTAGCTTTTTCGGCGGCCCGTACAATGTCATGTCTAAACGGTATTTTTATGAACAGTGGACGACATTTGATCTTTGATACATGCACTTCCATATTATAGAGAAATATGTAATTTACACCTTGCTTTGCATCTAATTTCCACTAGTGCAACAACCCTAAGTAATATAGTCGGCAACAACTCATGTCATGTTTTTCAGCCTTTTCGGCGGCCCATACAATGTCAAGTCTAAACGGTATTTTTATGAACAGTGGACCACATTTGATCTTTGATACATGCACTTCCATAACAACTCATGTTATGAATATTTCGTACGAAGCACTTAAACTATTTGTTGAACATACATAAGGGCAGATGCACCGAAAGTTCAGATGATAAAATAAGCAATAGATTAGATTATATTACAAGGGCATTACAACAGGGACGAAATTGCTTGACGAACTAACTAACGAAAGTATTGTTTGTCATGGTGGAACAGATGATCGTTCGGCCTATCTGGGTACAGCCAGAATGATGTCCTACATTTTCTGCATATTACCTAACCCGTGTAAATTTGGAGATTTGTACTCGGACACCGCTCAATCCCCACTATGAAAGAACTCCATGGGGATCCGCAGTGCTCCCAGGTGTCGCCGAATGGGTGGCCTATGCCGTACGTCTCGGGTGTGTAAGACAGAATTTTTTGGTCATCCCGATTCCCGGTGCCCCCTATGTTAATATCACCCGGGTTCCCGGATGGTCTGCGTAACGCGTCAAGGATTTGTTGCGTGGTGCGTAACTACGTCGGCTGCTTCCCCTTGTCCCTTCCTCTTCGAGAGGAGGTACCCTCTTGCACCTCTGTTGTATTGGCCGTTGGCGGAGACTTGCCGAAACGCCTTCTCTGTTTCGGCTTGCACTCCACTATATGATGCAGGAGGTGAGTGTTGGGCTTATCCTTGTACAACCGGAAGCGTGCCCTGCAGTCAATGCAGTATGCCCGCTTTGGTAGTTGAATAACACCGTAGGCGTACTCCGGGTCTGGCTTTTCTGGTCGGTAGTAGCACCACGGAGAGGGTTGCTCCCCCAGTTATCCCATACAGGAAGTTTGAGATGTGGGTGGTACGTCTCCGGGTCAACCCAGTTGAAGTAGCCGCACCATTCATCCTCGGCCAAGGGGCACCAGTAGAATCTTCGGTACGCTAGATCATCGTGGCAGGTATCAACCATCGCTGCAGCTGTGTTCGCAAAAGTCGTGGCTCGAAATTCGTGTTCTCAACTATCTCGGGTACATGACGGTCGCGATATACCGGACGACGTGTTCTGTGAGCCACCGGGTTTCTCACCATACAACTATGTTGTTCAACCTTGAACATAGCCGTGGGTGCCCCATTTGGGCTTGTATGCGTGCACTCTCCAGGGGCACCCTTGCATCTCGCACACCATGTCGTAGCAGGTTGGGGTGGACTTCTTAACCCTGAAGTACTTCTTAGTGATAAGGCCTAATCTTTGATAGCATCCTGCACTGCCTCTTTTGTGGGGTACATGCTGTTAGGTCTCACCTCATTGTCGCTATACTGCCAAGGTGTATCACTTCCTTCATTTACAACCAGGTTATTAAATTGATGCGTGCTCCAATCTGCTGGCACAAGTGGCTCAACATCTTCATCTTCCTCATCTGAGTTATCATCGTCTTCCACTTCTACTTGTTCATATTCAAGGTCTTCCTCTTCCATCTGGGCTATTACTTCCTCAATTTCCTCACCTTCGTCTACTTGCCCCCGCGCATCTTGCCCAATGTTTCCATCATCCTCCCCAATCTCAACTTGCTCACCACTCTAGTAGACGATATCCTCATTGCAACCCTGAACATGCGGCTCCTGACTAGACTCTCCAATTTCAGTGTCACCATAAGCATACTCATTTTGAGGCTCACTACACTCACCGGCGTCCAGCTGCTGCCGCGGGGCAACAGCCCTTTCATACGCTTGCACCAAAAGCACCCGATACCATGCATGTTGCCCCGCCCCCCTCACATATGACCTCCAAGATTCAATTCCCTTCAGCTCAACTAACTCCCAATAAACAGGATCATCTCGCATGATGCAAAGGCAAGATAACTTCAGTTGGCACTTCTCTTGTTCCATCCGAAACGTATAATACAACCAATTCAACACAGAAGCAAATGTACGCTCTTCGACCCTACTTAAACTTCTATCCACATACTGAAAGTTACTCAGATCCGCACCCTCCGAACCATATATGACAACCTCTTCTCCATAAAAGATTCTAAATGGAACTTGTTCTGACATATCTGTGAACCTATTCATTAGCACACGAATTAATTACTATTCGTAAAAAATACTATAAACTATACGTATGTATATCTACACTTGCGAAAAAATCTACATTACTAAAAATATTCATCTCTGCACTTGTATTTCTAAAAAAAATTCTACTAATTGTATGTACAACGCAGATAATCGTATGTTTTAGATAGATAATTACTCATGTTTTGGACCGGTGTTTGTTAATGGGCCATCCTTATCTAAACACTAAATTACTAAAAATATAAACACTACATTTAACTACATCTAACCCTAAACACTAAACAAAATAAACCGCGAAAATATTTACATCTAACCCTAACCCTAAACACTAAATAAAATAAACCGTGAAACTAATTAGATCTAACCCTAAACACTAAACAAATTCAACCGCGAAAATATTTACATCTAACCCTAACCCTAAACACTAAACAAAATAAACGGCGAAACTAATTAGATCTAACCCTAACCCTAAACACTAAACAAATTCAACCGCGAAAATATTTACATCTAACCCTAACCCTTCCTAAACACTAAACAAAAAAACCCACGAAACTAATTAGTTCTAACCCTAACCCTAACTCTAAACTAAATAAAATGAAGCGTACAAAAATTACCTGCGCAGTCGCCGCTTTTCTTCCCCTTCTTTTCTTCTCTTCCTCCCTTCTTTTTTCTCTCTTCACCCTCTTCTCTTCTCCCTGCCGTTCTTCTTCTCTTGGACGACTGTGCCTTTTTATTTGGGCTCAAGTCGCCCTCTGGTTGGGCGACAGGAGGCCGCCCGCGCCCCTGTCGCCTAACCATTAGTCGATTTCAGTGATGTCGCCCGTTGGGAGGGCGATTTTGCCCTTGTCGCCAGTTGGGAGGGCGACGTTGTACCTGTCGCCACGTGAAGTGGCACTTGTCGCCAATCCCTAGGGCGATTAGCCTCTGTCGCCCAACCAACGGGCGACAGGGGTATATTTTTGAAAAAAATTTATTCGGTGATATAGTTTTGCAATTTGAATTAAAAAATGTATTATTAAAAAAAAATCTTACTTTTATATGAAATCTGGGCTAAGCAAGCATGTCTACTGCTAGAATTTGTTATTGTGATTTTTGGGGAAGGCGTCTATACACGCTCTGCATTGGGCAAAACAAAGGAAATGGTTTGTTTACCTTTGCTTGGTCGGATAAAATAGACTTTCTCACACCATCCGTCAAGTAAAATAGAGCAAGCTGGATGGTTTACTACTCCAGGAACACCATCAGGAATTTGAATCACTAATCATCAGGAAATAAAATTCATTTTCCACATCCGAAAATAACCGTTATGAATGATCTTTCCTCATGTGAATTGTCAGGATCGGAATTCTCCCGTTAGAGAAAGAAGTATCTGTGAAACAAGTCATTGTCAAATAATAACATCTCATAGGATGAAAATATTGCTGTTTTTCTTGGACATCAGTTATATTATTTTCCTATGAAAAAGGTCTTTTTCCTCTAGATCTGATATACAAAGAAAGATTTGAGCGAAATTAGTCTTAAAAAAGTTTGATCGAAATTGCCAGACACACTTAGTCCTTGGTTGCAACACAGGAATTTCACATGAATTGGATAGGAAATAGTTCAATTTCTGCTGTAATACAAGAAAATTTCTACGTTTCTATAGGTTCTAAACTTCCCTCAAAATTCATGTAAAATTCTCGAAACATAAGAGGCCATGTTGTAGTTGAGACGGCAAAGTAATTTGACCAATAAATTTCATTTACAAATCATTAATAAATGCACCATCTGTCTCACAATATTTGTCTACGCCCATAAAGCGCATAGACCAAGAAAGCAATAATTCCAAGAAATAGTTAATAGCAAATAACCATACATACTGCGATTAAATAACAAGCAATAACCATTTATCCTCTTCCAAAGCAATAAAATAGGGGTAGAGAGGGAAAATACCTCAACAACTGCAGTTTTAATTTTCTCAATGGACAAACATTGTGGAACGGAGGGAGTAAAAAATTATGATAATATGAAGTTACATTCAAATACAAATCCAATTGTTCCACTTTTATTTCACTAAACCTATATATAATTGGATTAATTGTTGGTCAAAAATTTATAAAGTTTGTAACTCATGTAGCAAACATGTTTTATATTTTGTTAGCCTGTGCTGGCCAACGTGTTGATGGCTACTAAATACTAGAAATCTGTACGCGGCATGCCACGCCGCGGGCGCCACTCTACACATGAGAAAACCGATTTTTTTTATTCGAAAAAAGGGCTTAAACGTAATGGTAAAAAATTTTGGAAAAAAGTGTATGTTTTTTCGGGAAAAAGGATCTGAACGTTTTTTTCCCGCGAAAAAGGACCTAAACGTAATTTTGATTTTGTGGAAAAGGACCCGAGCGCTAGCCTTAAAAACGCAAAAAGGACTTAAGCGTAATATATATTCTTTTTCGGGAAAAAGGACATAATAGTATTTTTTTTTCCAAAAAAAGACCCGAATGTAATTTTTTTTTCTAAAAAAGGATCTATGCGTAAATATTTTTCGGACTCGAGCCAAGCTGGCTCTGGACTACACGTGGGGGCACTCCCCATCTAGGAACTCTTCCAAGTATAGTATTAAGCAGCTAACCATGAATATAATACTCATAAACTGCGCAATGATTTGTGATTGGGAGGAAGGCATAATGGCATATATAGAGGCATAGGGGCAAAAGAAAAACAAAGGACTTCTTACCTTTACTTGGTTGAGCGAGGAGAATAAAGACATTTTTTAGTCCAGTTGGAGAAAGAAGTATGAGAGAAACAAGTTTCTAAAATACATGTGTTCAAATGATGAGAATGTTTCTTTTTAAATATAAATAAAAATCATTGTACCAGTCATCTTATATATTATTTATAATATGGAAAGTTTTTTTTGTCCTGAACTGTATAAAATCCTAGCTAGTTTGGTCCTTCGGCATATCTGGTAGTAGTAGTAAAGTAATCTTTGAAATAAGGCCAAATTAAAGGGAGCCTCTATCCAATGAATGACCACTAGTGATGAACACTACACGGGGACAAATTAAAGGTACTAACAAATCAAAGATATTACAGGAACGGACAAATTATACTACTATTAGCACTAAAATTTGACAAGATATACGGTTGATTTGTAAAATCAAATTAAATTGGATATTTAGCCGATATCGGGTTAAATAAGGAATTTTATCTTTAAGAGGTTAGGGCCGACACGGTTTATGATGTACAACAGAACGGAGAAGGACACAGTCGGTCTAGGCACTATAAAAAGGGGATCTGAAGCGAGCCAAAAAAATAACAATCATTCTAACAACTCTTATGTACTTTTTATTTACTTTCTCTCGACTAGTAGTAGCCTTTTGAAGGATCGGAAATGGCGATCAGAGGGGGTTCATAATCACAATCCAATTTTCCTCCAAAGAATCCAATTAAAACCTCCTAAGACCTCAGAAGAGTGGAAGAAAAATCTTCTGAAAATCAGCATAGGGGTGGCACTACTGCTCGTATATAGCTGGTACAACTAGGATGAATAGTAACCTTAGTACTACCAGGCTACTGTAGCACGATAGTACCGATGAACAGTAGAATAGGGTATGAACATTAAAATCGGCACGAGTTCAAGATCAAAAATCCATGTAATTTTTCATCGGCTGATCCAAACCCTGTGAAACTTTGTATGCACCTTCAGAGGGATGTCAAGAACCTATTCCAACATTCAATCATAAGGATTGATGTTAAAGTTCTGATCTTTTTCAAATTTACGAAAGGTTGCATCAAAATTGGGTCAAAATCCAAAACTTTTCCCTGAGCTTGCTTGTGGGGATTTGATGATCAAGATGACCTTAGATGGCCTCCTACATGTCACAGCAAGCACGAACTCTAAAGAAATCACCCTCAAACGGGCAAGATCTACCTCAAGAATTTCCTTCTCAACTCAAAAACCCGTTTCTTGGAGAAACTTGGATGATCAGAAAAAGCTTGCCTAGATGATTGAGGAGATGATCTATAGAGGATAAATCTATCAATCATACATCCTTGGCAGCACTAGATCAACAAGAGAGAACCACAAGAAAAGATCTAGAGCCAAGCAAGAGGAAGATCAAAATTTGAGGCAAAAACTTGAGCACGAATTCGATCTTTATTTCATAGTAGGGTGGAAGATTATAAAGCCTCTCACCTTAGGGCAAAGCTCTTAAGGAGCACTCACATACCCACATAAGAACATCAAAACATTGTGGGAAACCTAAACCTCTCTAGTGATTAAGTATAAGGTCTCAAGTTACTCCTCCCACTTCATCTCCTTATATGGTGGAGGCAACGCTAACCCTAAACCTAAACACTACAAATGAATACCATCCAGTTTTACATGGGCTAACCCGAAATCCAACAATCTTAACGAGGTTTTCACTCACACAAGCATGCTTCTCAAAAGTGGCTATCACATTGATGCCAAACCACTTTAGCGTGACCTAAACCACATAGGCCACCACTGCGGTTTTCCAAACCACCTCGACCGCTGGTATTGGAGAAATTCATAATTTGCCCCAATGACTAGTCTTCCTTCTCCTCGAAGCATCACCATGCTTTATGCTCTCCACATCGCCCCAATGACTTGCCACTAAGCCTCTCATGGCTCCAGACTCCCCCAAATCGTCCTCTCTTGCAAGAGGGCCCAAGTCACTTGATGTACCATTTGTCCTCGTCAGCTTCACCATGGTGGCATCGGCTTTCATGGCCGTTCTGGACCTCAACTCTTCCCTGAGCCTAGTCTCGGTCCATGGCGTTTCCCACCATGTTCGTCACCAATGCTTCATGCTCCGGATTCTTATCTTCCCGGCTTGAAACCACTTCTCAGCCTTAGTTATCTTCCCACTTCCCTCAATCGTTCTAGATCTCAACTCACCTAGCCTAGTCTCGGTCTCGCCTTCACCTCACCATGACCTAGCCCCAGAGTCCTGCAACCAACACAGACAACAAAACTATCACATAGCACTATTCACAATAATATGTATTAATCAACAATTAATGCAAACGTTAAGAACAACATCATTGGAAAGTCGGTACGATCGCCACATAGGGCCAGCAGTACCGCAAGGATGGTACTACCGCTCCTGCATGACCTGTAGTTCCGCTATGGCAGAAATCACAGATAAACCCATTCTGTAAAATAGTTACTGCCTACTGGAGATCGGTAGTACTGCACCCCTGGTACCATCACTCCTAGATGGCTGGTAATATCACCAAACCTAGTAGCTCAAATTGCTTCAAATTCAAAATAGAATTCAAAATAAACTCAAACTCAAGCACCACATGCTCAAAATAAGTCAATAACTCATCATAATATGGATAGACCTCCACATGGTCTTTTAATCTCTCCCTTGATGAGTATATTGACAAACACCACGAAAGACACAAATTTGAGTTTGAAAGCAAAATAAGAGAGCAATTTGATTGCATAGCCTCACTTGGTCCAAAGTAGGAGAAAATAAGATCATGACTAAGTTGGTAAGAAGGATTTTAGAGCAAGCTAACAGAAAGAACAAGTTTTCCACAAAAGCTCTAGAAATCCAAGAAATACTCACAAATGCTCAAATATACTTGTGATCCAAAGAAAGGGCAATTTTTCGCCATGATCATAAGATGCAAGATGCATTCACATTTCTCCCCCTTTGATAATGCCTTTTTCACATTTTCTCCCCCTTTTGGTAATATAGGTATCAAAAGAGCATTTTCTCCCTATTTCACTACGTATGCATGAAATGCATCCTAAAAGAGCTTTGAAAATTATCCAAGTGAACACAAAGACAAAGTATGATACCAAGCTAGTTAAGTTCAGATTATACTAATCTAAGACATGTCATGTGTAAATTGTAATATCTTTGCTAGCAAGCACAAATAAGACTGTCATTTTTGCATGATTTCAACAAGTGCAACACTTAGCATAATCTCCAAACTATAAGCATAGCATACAAAGGATCAAATGGACAGCCTAGAGTTCAACCTATTCAACACTTTGGGGAAGCTATAAGTGCATAAATGATCCTTCCTGCTCAATCATCTTTTTAATGCAAAAATTTTGTTTAAAAACTTCAACGCACATAGTGGGGTGCAAATGTTTGATATTATTTGCATTCTTTACCCACTTTTCCCTCATTTTTTTATTTGCATTTTTCAAGTGTGATTGACTCAAGCCATCATCGGTCATCTCAAGGACTCTTAAAAGAATCAACTTGGTCATACACAATACATTCCAAGTTCATCCCAAGTGCAATGGGAAGTAGTATCGTGAATGTAAAGTGTTGAGATCAATTTGCACACAAAAGTCAAATTTTGACCATTTTAGCACTTAGATTCATGAGCATGTGAAAGACTCTAGTATGGATACTGCTATAGAGACTCTAGTAGAAATCCAAGATTTCACAAATCATGTTGTATACACCTAGTGAGAAAATATAGCAAGTAAAAACTACAAGTGTCATCAAGTTTTCATTAAAGCTCAATTTTCATTTTTAGCAAGCTTAGTAATCTTCAGAAAAGTAGCAAGGTGCATATCCTGAATGACAGCTCATTTATATAATAGAGAAAGATCATTACAACATAAAATGAAGTCTATCTCATCCAAAGCACTGCTCTGACAACTAGTCTTGTTTATCACGTACTCGGTCTCGGTGATGGATCAGCAACTCTGCACTACTTCCTACATGACCAAAAGATACGAGAAGTGTCAATGAATTGGCAAGTATCAGAAGTGTTCTTTCTATCTATCCTACAGCCAGCAAAGTCTACATCTCAAAAGGCTCTATGGGACAGACAAGAAGAGGAAGATGCGCTTCACCGCTTGATGGTGAGAGGCATGAGAAGCCTGAAATCGAGCGCACAAATACACTGTGAAATGTATGTCCGGCCTCAAAGCAATAAGGTACAAGAGGGGGCTGATCATACTCCTAAACTCTTTCTGATCAACTAGCCCACCATCCTCATCAGGCTCAAGGACAGCAATGGTGGCCATAGGAGTCATCACCGGCTTTTCATCAGACATGTCAAAGAGTCTCAGACGGTCTCAAGTGTACTTGCCTTGATGTAGGAAAATACCCTCTCGAGTTTTCTTGATTTAGAAGCCGAGGAAGTAGCTTAACTCGCCCATTATGCTCATCACATCTGAAAACTGAGATGTAAGAGAGTGCAAAGTGCCACCAAAGATAATATCATCCACATAAATTTGGACAAGTAAAAATGAGAATCCTGGTGTCTAATTAATAGTCTTGTCTACTTTACCCATATCAAAACTATGGATAAAAAGGTAGGACTTAAGCCTCTCATACCAAACTCTAGGGGTTTGCTTAAATCTATACAAAGCTTTAGAAAGCTTGAAGATATGGTTTAGGTACTTGGGGTTCTTGAATCCTAGAGGCTGTCTCACATACACCTCTTACTCAATATACTCATTGAGGAATGTACTCTTGACATCCATTTGATATAGCTTGAAGCCCTTATATGCCTAAAATGCAAGTAGGATCCTAATAACTTTACTCTAGCTATAGAGGCAAAGGTCTTCCCAAAGACAAGACCCTCAACCTGAGTAAAACCCAGTGCAACTACCCTAGCCTTGTTCCTAATGACAATCCCATCACCACTTTACTTATTTTTTAAAACCCAATTGGTCCCAATGACATTATGACCAGATGGGAGCTCAACAAGCTTCTAGACCTTGTTCCTCACAAAACTTTAGAGTTTCTCATACATAGTGCTGATCCAAGATTCATTTGTCAATGAATGAGAAACATCCTTCGGCTCAAAAGTAGCAATGAACACTACTACAGAAAGGGGTATATTAGACGCCTCAGCACAGACGGTTCTGAGGAACCGTCTGTCACAAATAATATCACTGACGGTTTTATACTTTAACCGTCAGTGAAATTATCACAGACGGTACTCTACAAAAACCGTCAGTGATATACATCCATGTCACAGACGGGTTTAATTAAAAACCGTCTAGGAATATATCACAGACGGTTCTTTCATAAAACCGTTTGTAATATCACATATTATCCCAGACGGTTTTGTAATAAAACCATCTGTCATATATCACAGACGGTTTTATTATAAAACCGTATGTACTTCTATGTTTATCATTGACGGGTTTTCTGTAAAACCGTCTGAGATTTCTATCGGTTGTATAAAATACAGAGGCCCGAGCCACTTGGTGCATTTTTAGGGTTTCGGGATCTATTTTCATTTGGTCTGCATTGTATGCGTTTGTGAGGCGATTTGGTAAAAGAAGACCGTTGATTTCGAAAGGTGATTGAGGATCCATTTGATTTTGGTGATCTAAGGTTAGTAACGGTGTCTAATTGCAGTATATTCAAGATCTACCTTATTAAGAATGGAATTTGATGATTTTTTAGATTTAGCTTGTAGATATTCATGTGTTCTTTCTTTGTAAGGGTAGTAATGGGTTTTAATTGCATTAACACTAAATGTTGTATTGCTTGGCGTAGATGGACCGAAGATGGATGTACACTAAGAACCGTGTGAGTGCCGAGTACATGAATGGCGTCTCCGCTTTTAGAAGAGCTGCAGAAGAGGATATGTTTAATAAGGGGGGGCAGTTTATGTCTTGTCCGTGCATTGACTGTGAGAATCTGAAGATGTTTCGAAACTTTGCGCAGATCGAAGCACACTTGATTATGAGGGGTTTCAAAACGGGGTATACATATTGGACCAGTCACGGTGAAGAGCAGGAGATACAGGAAGCAGGTATTAACATGGTCGACGAAGTCAATGATATGTCGGATGGACATATCGATCGTGGTTCCGATGAGGATAGGTTGCAGGAAGATAATCTGAATCAGATGCTGCGTGATGTAGAAGGCAACCGTGATGATAGAAAATATGGTAAATTCCGGGTCTTGATGGAGGACTCGGAGAAACTTTTGTTCACAGGCTGCAAGTCGAAATACACAAGGTTGTCATCGGTGCTTGAACTGCTGAAATTGAAAGCAAGCAACGGTTGGTCCGATAAGAGATTCACAGCGCTGTTACGTTTATTGGCGGACATGCTTCCCGAGGGAAACGAGTTGCCGACAACCACCTACAAAGCTAAGAAGGTTCTTTGTCCCTTGGGAATAGATGTAGAAAGAATACATGCATGTCCGAACGACTGTATCCTGTACCGCCAAGAGTACGCGAACTTGCACATATGTCCTGTGTGCAACGCATCCCGGTACAAGCATAAGAGTCATTCGGATGATGACAGTGAGGGCACCCAAGTGATGAAAGGACCTCCTGCTAAGGTGGCATGGTATCTGCCTATAATTCCTCGTTTGAAGCGTTTGTTTGCGAACCCAAATAAGGCAAAACTGTTGCGTTGGCACTCGGAGGAGCGTAAGAATGATGGAATGCTAAGGCACCCTGCTGATTCCATCCAATGGAGAAACATCGATAGGAGGTTTCAAGAATTCGGTGAGGATCCGAGGAATATAAGGTTTGGATTGAGTACAGATGGAATGAATCCTTTCGGTAACATGAGTAGCCGGCATAGCACTTGACCCGTGAATCTCTGTATCTACAACCTTCCTCCTTGGTTGTGTATGAAGCGGAAGTACATTTTGTTGTCTGTACTTATCCAAGGACCGAAACAACCTGGGAATGATATTGATGTGTATCTAGCACCACTGGTGGAAGATCTGAAAACACTATGGGTTCCCGGTGCATGTATGGGATGCGTACAAGCGAGAGAACTTCACTTTGCACCGCTTTTGTTCTCACCATAAATGATTACCCCGCCTTGGTAACCTATCGTGCCAGAGTACAAAGGGACCAAAGCCTGCACTCACCGCTAGACAATACCGAGAGTGTGTGGCTGAATCACTCACGCAAAACTGTTTACATGCATCACCGTAGGTTCCTTCGGAGGAATCACCCATACCGCAAAATGAAAAAACAATTTGATGGAACGAACGAAGACGGTTTAGCTCCAAAGCCTTTAAGTGGGATAGATATCCATGATATGGTTAAGAACTTGGATGTTGCGTTTGGAAAGGGCGTAAATCGAGGTCCCGTGAGAAGAGCACGTGGAAGAAGAGATCAATATTTTGGGACCTACCTTATTGGGAGCACCTAGAAGTTCGGCACTGCATCGACGTGATGCACGTGGAGAAGAATGTCTGTGATAGCTTGATTGGTCTCTTATTGAATATTAAAGGCAAATCAAAGGGCGATATCAATGCACGCCTTGACTTGGTCGATATGGGCATAAGACACGAGTTAGCACCGAAAGAGACAGATCTGAGCCGAACATATTGCGAACTGCTTGTTACACTTTGTCTAAGGCCGAGAGAAGCTGAATCGTGCGGTGCTTTCATGGTGTGAAAGTTCTGTCCGGTTACTCCTCTAACATGAAGAGACTTGTTCCGATGCAAGATTTGAAATTAGTTGGCATGAAGTCTCATGATTGTCATGTGTTGATGACACAAATGCTCCTGTGGCAATTAGAAGTATTTTGCCACCAAGGTTCGGAGACAATCACGAGGTGTGTTATTTCTTTAACACAATTGCTCAGAAGGTAATCGATCCCGAAGCACTAGATGCACTTCAGGCTGAGGTGGTGATGACTCTATGTAATCTTGAGATGTATTTCCCTTCGTCGTTTTTCGATATCATGGTCCATCTCGTTGTTCACCTTGTGACAGAGATAAAGATATGCGGGCCCGTGTTCCTACGTAGCATGTACCCATTCGAGAGGTATATGGGGATTCTCAAGTTCTACGTACGAAATCGATCTCAGTCGGAGGGTAGCATTGTCGAAGGTTATGCAACCGAAGAAGTCGTAGAGTTCTGCGTCGATTACATGGCTCAGGTCGAACCAATAGGTGTGCCTCGATCTCGCCATGAGGGGAGACTCCAGGGCTTCGGGACCATCGGAAGGAAAGCAATCACGTCTGATCCGGCTTCCTATGCTCAAGCTCATTTCACGGTTTTGCAACACATGGCTGTAGTGTCCCCGTACATCGACGAGCATAAGCACTGGCTGCAGCAAGAGAATCCGACGCGGTAAGAGCCTTGGATCACGAGACAGCATAACCTTCAGTTTAACAGATGGCTGAAGGAGCGACCCATCACTGGAACCTCTTCAGGTGATATGCTCACATGGTTGGCAAAAGGGCCAACATTTACAGTTGTAACATGGAAAGGATATGACTTAAATGGGTACACATTTTACACGAGAGATCAGGACATGAAGAGCACAAACCAGAACAATGGTGTACGCATAGATGCGTTCAACACCTTTGGGTCAACGAGGAGCTCCTACTATGGGTTCATAGAGGATATTTGGGAGCTTGATTATGTACTATTCAAGATCCCCTTATTTAGGTGTCGTTGGGTCCACCTCCAGCACGTGAAGGTTGACAAGTACGGTGTCACTACTGTTGACCTCGCACGCGTCGGATACCAAGATGAACCATTCATTCTCGCTAACCAAGCTGTTCAAGTATTCTATGTAATCGACCCGTCCAACAAGAAGAGACATGTAGTTCTTCAGGGAAAAAGGAGGATTGTCGGAGTAGAGAATGTAGTAAATGAGGAAGAATACAATCAATTCGAAGAGTTGTCTCCTATCGGAACGAGCATCACAGTCCAGGAAGAACAACCCGAAGAAGCTAGCTACGCATGCGTCGATCATCATGAAGGGCTAATTTTTATACAAAAGAATAAGCAAGTGGAGTTATGATTTTAAGTGTACTCAGAAGATAATATAGTTGTTTGTAATGAGATGCTTGAAATTAAAAACAACTTTGTGTATATATGCATCTGATTTATGTAATATAGTTTTCTTTCCTTTACTGATATTGCTTCATCTACAATTTCATATACAGTATACATTATGTCAAGAAGGCCAAACTTTTGGATTTACCATAGCAATGAGTCTGTTTAAATCTTCATCACAGACGGTTCTAATATAGGACCGTCTGTGATAAATTAATATCACAGATGGTTTTGTTACATAACCGTCTGTCATATAAACTATTTTAGACGGTTATAATATAGAACCGTCTGTGATAAATTAATATGACAGACGGTTTTATTTACGAACCGTCTGTGATATTTTATATCGAGCAGTTCTTATGTAGAACCGCTCGTGATATGGGTGACCTATAAAATGCGCACTCTGCAGATCTGTCATTCCCCACTCTTCCACTCACGTGCTCAAAACCCTAGTATTCGTCTCCGCCACCGCGCCGACGCCTCCCCATCGCTGACGCCGCCCCCGTCGTCGACGCCTCCCATCGCCGATTCCTCCCCTCGCCGACGCCTCCCCATCTCCGACCCGCCCCTCGCCGACGCCCCATCGCCGACGCCGCCCAGCCGACGCCTCCCCATCGCCGACACGCGCCGCTCGCCGACGCCCCATCGCCGACTCCTCCCCTCGCCGACGCCTCCATCTCCGACCCCCCTCGCCGACGCAGCACCATCGCCGACGCCTCCTCATCGCCGACGCCGCCCCGCGCCGACGCCTCCCCATCGTCGACTCCTCCCCCTCGTCGAACCTGGTACGGATGAACTGAAATTTAATTGTTGAATCATGGTGGTTTATGATTTGATTCTGTCTGTTTAGGTGTACTTCGACAAGATTGTTTAGGACCTAGGAGATATACTAACTACACTACTATCATGAACAGAATGTGCAATGCCACCAAATTTTATTTATTATCCTGCTGTGATTAATCTATTTGTGTATGCATTTGTGCTGGCCTTTTTTTCAATCCTGTTGTTGACCAATTGGATATGTAGCTGAATGGCATCTTTGGTTTCATTTGTGTCAATTTCGATGGAGATATTTTCAGGATTTCTGAAAATGGTGCTCTAATGACGTTGGCTATTACATGTTTATTTTATTCTGTTGCATACTAAGATTCTTAGGGAAGCAAATATCAAGAAGGTGCATGAAAATCTTTTGAGGTTGTGAAGAAAAGAAATTATGTTCCTGTTATGAACAGAACTTTTACATTTACCTCTTGTTTCATAGCCTTTTAATGCACTTATATGCTGCATGTGCTCTAATGGGTGTATACATAATTGTCTGCACGAAGATCCACTTTTAGTGAAGGTGAATAAGGCAAAAAAAAATTGCCGGATTAAGGGAAAATGCCAAAAAAAAAGCAGAACAACCATGCTTCTCTCAACTTACCTTCTTACCTTCTTTGAACTACCTTTGACCCATTAAATAAAAGCAGCCATCAATTGGTAGCCTTCCATTTTTATTTACTTGTCTTTCCTGTTGTGGCACGACATCCAGCCTAGATTGCAAGATGGTGTCCCCTCATTCGCCGTCTGAAGGATGTGATGAGTCATCCAAAAGAAAACCTCCTCGAGGTCCAAGAGGAGCAAATAAAAGGCCTACAGAACGATATACCATCACGGCGGTTGATCGAAAGGATGGGGCCCCCACCGAACCAAGAAAGGCAGTGAATGCATTTAGGACATTGTGCGGGATAGTCGCACGGGAACAGGTCCCCATCACTTGTCCATCCTGGAAGTCGCTAACTGATGAGAGCCGCAACGACTTGGTGACAGAAATTATGTCCTCGTTCGATATCCCAGAAGACTTTGTGATCTTAGTGCGACGGTATGCACTGCTAGTGGCGGGAAAGGCGTGAAAGAATTTCAAGAGCACGCTTGTCAAGGAATATGTAAATAAGGACAGGACTCCCTTCTCTAAGTACGGGTTTATTACTGAGGACGTATGGCAAAATTTTGTAGAGGCGAAGACGACGGATGAATTCGTGCGTCAAAGTGAAGCCCACAAGGCCCTGCAGGCAAGGAGCACCCACCCCCACAGACTTGGCACCGCTGGGTACGCGGGGAAGAGGGACCAATGGGAGAGGGAGGACGAGGAGGCCTGTACTCCATTTGCAAGTATCGTTGACCGACGCGCCAGAGACTGGCTCAGAGCAAGGTCAAGTGCCACGTCTTCCGGCACCGTCTCCTTTACAAACCCCGTGGACGAGGAAGTCTACCAACGACTGGTAAGATATTGGACTTCCAATTTTGTACGTAATTTGTCCATAATTTTGTAAGTGAATTAACTTTTTGGGATCTTGCAGGTAGTGTTGAGTACACAATCTTCCGAGGGCACTTTTTGCCAGACATGGAGAAAGATGTACTCTCCACAGCCTTGGGAAACAAGGAACACCCTGGTCGCACGCGAGGCATTGGGGTTTTTGTTCCCTGGAAGTCCGGATTTCGTGTGACTGCACAAATACCGGAGTAGGAAGAGAACAAAAGCAAAGCGAGAGGAACGACTGGTACAAAGGATTGAGGAAAGACTAAGAGAAGAATTCAACAATAAGATAAAAAGCCTCGAGGAAAGGCTCAATAATCAGCCTGCGCAAGTCCTGTGTATGTGCGCAAATCAGCCCCACTACCAAAAAGAGCAGCTGTGCGTCCGCCACTCCCACAGCTGAACATGGGAAATCTCATGTCTGTGAAATCAAGGTACTTATTATATATATGTCTTGAAAGCTCCATACAAATAGCTGTTGGACGCAGTAGCTAAGTCTGTACTGTTATGTAGGTGGCCACGTGGTGCACTCTCCAAGAAAGACTTGTCTGTGGGGCCATTCTTATTCCGGCTGCTTCGGGGGTTGCGTATCCGTTTATTGAAGGGGCGTTGGTGCACGGCACCCTTGTGGCAACAGGATTCACGAAGGTTAGTGTGGACGGTGTAAACGATAATTTCAAGACTGTCCCACTACCGATGCCCCCAAACGATGAGATTGTGACACTGGGGGACGCCATTCATACTTTTATCCAGTGGCCCAGCAGCGACATCTCCCTGGACGCCCGTCCTCCATCACCGGAGCTTCCCCAACTGTCTGAGTCATGTGCTGCACCTCAGGAGGGCACCAAATCGGCTCCCGTGTCCCCTGCATTAAAAGACATTGTGCGGGATGGTGCCCACTCGCCTCCGTGCGTACTACTTATGGCGAGTAAAAAGTCAAGGGCAAATCAAGCGGATCACGAAGAAATTGGACTATCCAATTGCCCCGCTGGCCCGAGTATACCAGCTAGGAGAGCCTTTTGTAACCGGAGAGCGCATGAAGAACCTTTCTATGGCTTGCGTTAGATTGCAGAATTGGTGCATGGAACATGCTAAAAAGCCAGTGCAAGACCGCATAACGAGTATCTCGGTTAGTTTCAAGCCTGAGCATCTATTCAACGAGTCATCGGGGGGATTCTTCACAGCCGACTTCAAGGACCTTTTTGACGTATTCAACCTCGACGCCCTCGACGCCGCGCTCTTGAGATGCTAGACATTGTAAGTGTGTGCATTCACAGTGTACATTCGTGTAATATCGATAAAAGTCATATATATATGACTCAACGCTTTCGTATATTTAGATACATGATCCGAGAAGCGAGACAGAACAAACAACCGGTGGGTTTCCTGGACCCACACATAGTCTCCAAGCAAACAATGGACAGAGATTACGGATTTGTCGATAAATACGTTGGAGAGGCCTTGGCGGCTCAAAAAGATAAAGAGTTCATACTTATACCCCACAACCCAGGGTAAGTGCTAGTTTGATTTGCACTATGCTCACAACTCGCTCGTTAATTGACCATGCCGACATACCGTGTAGGTTTCACTTTGGTACTCATTGTAATTCATCCATCGACGAATCGGGTCATTTACCTTGATTCCTTACAGAGTGGTAGCCACGACTTACAACCTATTGCAAAATTAATCACCAGGTAATTAATCACGTTTCCTCCAAAGATAACATGCTCATGTAGGTTGTTCAAACATGTATGTTTCTCCTGGAATAGCCGAGGATAACCTCTTGCAATCATGTAGCGCGTTCAAAGTTTACAAAGCTTATGGAGGGCCTTCGGGCAAGGACAGGGCGAAGCTGAATCACTATTTTAAGTTTTCGGTATCCGCTGTACACAATAATCCTAAGTAAACTATGTAATAATGAGTTTGGAACTAACCAAATCTATATTTGCAGTGCCACCAAAGAGGGACAGGGAATAACCGTTGTGGATTTTACGCTTTGCCACAACATGGAACTCCTTGTCACTAAGAAAACGGCTAATCGGGTAACAAGCTGCGTTGGAAGAGGCCGATCCGAGCGAATTCGAGGACAGCTTTGTGCCTTCTTGCTCACCAAGTTATAAACAAAGAGGGCGAGTTCCACGCTGCCGTATAACTTGAGGACTCGTATTTTTCCGAATTACCATTTGGGTTAATTATCAAACTTGTGTTGTGGATTTGTAAATTGTAGTTGTGTATTCTATTAATTGGTTAATGCTATTGATTTACATTTGATTAATATATTTGAGTTCATTTATGAAAGAGATGTGCCGTGCAATATTAATCTATATGTAATATGCTTCGCGCTGTGATGGAATCTAATCAGTTGATTGATGAATTGGACATAATAATGCCTGTAAGCTGAAATGGTTGTAATGTTTTTGTTACATGAGTTTAGTTATTCTGTAGTCAGCTTTTTTCCAGAGGGCGTGGCTAGCATTTCCTGAGGCTAGCCAATAAATAGAAAAATGGTTGTCTGTTGAAGTTTTATCACGCAGCGGTTTTTAATTAAAACCAGTCTGTGATATAAATATTTAACGACCGGTTTTAACTAAAACCGTCTGTGATGTAATGTTTTAACAGACGGTTTCAAACAAAACCGTCTGTGATATGATAATATCACAGACGGTTTTTTAGAAACCGTCTGTAATGTGAAATATCACGACGGTTTCAACCGTCTCGTGATATGGCGTGACATCATCGACACATGGTTGCTGCATTTGTTTGAGAAACCGTCTGTGATGACGGTTCCAAACCGTCTGTGATAAGCTTTTCTGTAGTAGTGGAAGGTAGAGTGAAGACAAAAGAGAGAAACACCTGACTTTGAGCGTGTGACATGCTCAAACAGATTGCTGATCATTTAATCATGTGGATGACACTACTGAATGTGGTGGGGAGGTTCAGAAGTAGAAGTGGCCTCTACCTCATGAACAGAATAGGCAGGATCAGAGCCACTTATTGTAGGATAGTCTAAAGGTAAGGGCTGATCTCTCTGAGGTGCAGAGATAGAAACATGAGACACATCAGGTATAGAGAGGACTGGATGAGGTGGACAACTGTCATCTCCATCATCATCATCCTCCACAAAAATGGTCTCGGAGAGGGAAGAAGAGCTTGATATGTCGGGTCTAGCTCTTGGACTAGCCTCACCAAAGGTCACCTCATAGGTCTCTATGATCCTATTTTCCTCAACTCTAGACCTTATAGCTATGAGAAGAAGTCGAGTAAGCTAGAAAGACTCCATCAAGAAACGTGACTACAATTTATCTAGGTTCCTAGACATCAAAATGAAACACTTGCAACCAAACACATGAAAATGAGAAACATTAGGCTTCTGCCCATATCTCAACTCATAAAAAGTGTTGTGCAAATTTGTTCTAAAAAATACTCTATTAGACACATGACAAATAGTAGCTATATCCTTAGTCCAAAACTTCCTAGGAGTACTTACTCATCTAATATCTTTCTAGCCATCTAGACCAAGGTCCTGTTCTTCCTTTCAACTACGCAATTTTGATGAGGGACATATCGAGAAGAGAACTAATGCTCTAAGAATGACTCATGACATAAGCTCTCAAAGTTGGAGTTCTTGAACTCCGTGCCATTGTCACTTTGTATAGCTCATAAGTCACTTAAGAGCTCAATGGATAACCTACTGACCAAACCCCTAAAATGAGTAAAAGACTGATCCTTCGAGGCCATGAAAAATACCCAAGAATATCTCCAAAAATCATCAATAATGACAAAAAACGTACCACTTCCCATCTGCTGACTACACACTAGCTAGACCAACAATGTCCATATGTAAAAGCTATCCTGTGCATCAGTCATCATTATAGTGACTGGCTGCTGAGAAGCAGCAACCATCTTACCATGTCCTCAAGGAGAGCAAACCAAATCTTTGACCATCTTGAGTTTGAGCAAACCACGAATGAGATCATGGCTGCTAACTCGAGCCAAAAGATCAAAACCAATGTAACATAGTCTCCTATACTAGCGGAGAGATCACATGACTCTGAAGTAACTGAGCAATGGAGAGAATCACTAGAAGAATCAGAAAAATCGGCATGAAAGACTCTACTAAATTTAGAAATTCCGCAAGCTAACCCTCTAGAAGAATCGAGAATTCTACAGACATTACGCTTGAAGCTTACCTCGAAATCGTCATCGGTAAACTGAGAAAAAGAAAGCAAATTATACTGTAGCTTACTAACCAAGGCAACATCCTTAAGAAGTAATTTTTCATTAATACGCATAGAGCCTTTGCCAATAACATGGCATAAAGAAGCATTCCCAAAGGTGATTAGCTCATCACTTAGGACATGGGCTATGGAACAGAACCAACGGGAGTCTCCAATCATGTGGCAAGAGCAACCGGAGTCTACAAGCCAAATATCTCCCTTCCCAACCTGACGAACCTAGATCGCGGAAAGCGAGAGGTCAATGACTCAGTACTAGGATAAACAACTGTAGATCTGGGAATGCAATACTAAATCACAAGCCGAGAAGAAGTGCCAGTCATAGGAACAAAAGACTAGATTCTAGTGTCACTCCATGGCTCAACTCCCACAAATTCAGAAGCAATGCCAGCAAAAGATTTGGGAGCAGGAGTTGGGTTGGTCCATCATCGTGCAAAGGCCAAACTATTACAATAATGCTGCCCAAATCTCTTACTAGGACACACATCACACTGCTGATATCTATCTCGATGGAAAGAATGAAGAATATCAAAAGGACAGTGGAAAGACCAACCACGGGCAGCTCTAGGATGAAAACTAGAAGGAACATCCAAAAAACCAAGTCCTGCAGGCTGCCTAAAAATAGGAGAAACTCTACTATATCTGGAAGTCATAGGTGCCTTAGGAGCACTTCGAGTATAGGGATGACCTTGAATACCCCTATGAGCACAAACACGTTCACGACGCGCTACCTTGGCACGTCTGAAGAAGAAGTATGCCAAGTATCCATCCTTCTAATAGAAGGTGCAAGTATACTTAGTCTTATTGGAGGTAGAAGCTATAGGAGGAGCAACCTTCTGGTCAGAGATCCTATAGACAACTTCAATAGACCTAAACATAGTGGTGCTCACCCTAGGAGCTACCTTGATCTTTCCACTCTTGGAGCAACACACAATGGTGGGAGGATGCACCCTAGTGTGCTCTAAGTAGTCAAATCCTAGAACTTGATTGAATCAACTAATTTTGGATTGGTCTAGGATGATGTTGAGCTTCTTCTTGCCCTCTACAAACTTCTCAAGAGTGCTCATAAGGTACTCACACCCTTGGAAGAGAGAGGCACATGATGAACATGGGGAAGAAGATGAAGAAGAGCTAAACAGAGAAGAGTGAATAGTACGTGCATTTTTCTCCCAAAGTATGGCTGCCTCAATCTTGATGGCCTCACAAGATATGCACTTGACATTTCTAATCCTAGCAGTCCAGGTCTCTAGTTTCTTCCCAAGGTTATCATGGATTCTGCCCATATCCCCCTCAATCTTAGCACATCTAGAACAAGCAACATGTAAGTTAGATAGTAGGAACTTAGTAAGTTCAGCACACTTGACATAAGCTGACTGGATCCTTAAAAGAAAATTTCTCATGTTCATCATTTCTAGTAGATAGCTTCCTAAGGTGAGTACTTGTGGTATCAATTTCGGCAAGCAATTTATGGTAATTTTCACAAGAAGGACTAGTGTGTTCATGAAGAAAGCTAGCATCAGCAGGAAGAACATCAGTAGTACTCAAGCTAGCATTCTTCACCCTACAGACCTCTACATCATAAAGCACACTATCATGCAGGGTCCTTAGGTTCTCAAGCTCCACAAGCATGGTATCACAGAGCACACAATCATCGTCATGGGAGGAAGTAGATTTAAGTGAAGCTATTTCCCGTGACATGTCATCTACCTTCTTCTCTAGCTCCGAACACCTAACCCTAGCTTTAGCATGGAATCTTCCTACCTTACAGAATGCGTCATTAAGCTCTTCATAGGAAGGTACCTCATTTGACTCGCTGTGGAGCTTAGTGTCGCAAATGCCATTCTCATCGTCCATGAAGCACATGCCAGTGAAGTCTTCGCCGCCCTTGGTCTTCTCTTGTTGATCATTCTCTCCATTATCGTCATTCCATGTCTTGGTGTCGGATAGATTGATGTCGTCAAGTGCAGCGAGAACGTGGTGGAAGAGTTTCTTCTTCTTTGCAAAGTTGCGGTACTTCTTGTCATGCATGGGATCACCAACTGGAGCCTTCTTGTTGCTGTTCTTGTTAGTGTAGTCGATCTTCCCAGAACTACCATGATCATTCTTGCCCTTCTTTAGCTTGGGGTAGTTGGCTTGAATATGGTTGGTGTCACCACACTAGAAGTAGGTGATCGATCCATCCTCCTCTCTCACCCTCTTATATGCGTGAGAGAACTTTTTGGCTAAGAGAGTGAGCTCATTTTCTAGAAATCTCTCGAGATGGTCATTGCTCATCTCACAAAGAGCGAAGAGGGAAAAACCTAAAGAACTCTCAGAAGTAGGATCGGTGACCAAGGCCATCGACTGAGATTCGTCTTGTGAGAATCGATGTCAATCTCATGAGTCTTGAGTCAGGAATAAATCCTATCAAGACCCAAGGTTGACAAGTTCATGGTGCCCTTGATGGTGGTCACCTTCATCTCCCAAACTAGAAGATCGAGTGCCATCAGAAAATACTGAGCATTATCTGAGTCAGGGTATGTGGTACCAATTGCTCGGAGATCCCTCAAGATCTTCATGAAATGACCAAATCACTCATCCAAAGACTCCCCAACATGCTGCTCAAGCTTGTTGTAGTCATGCTTGAACTGATTTTGCCTCATCGTCTTGATTTGGGTAGTGCCACCATGGTAAGTATTGAGGGTCACCCAAATCTATTGTGCAGATCGTAAGTGGGAGATCCAGTCATACTAATTATGGCAAATCCTCTTGTTTCCACCAAAATATGGCAAGCATAGTCAAAATCGGCAATAAAGTCAAACATGCAGAAACTAACGGACGGATTCGAAAGATTTGAAGATATTTATTAACAGCAAGATCTTAAGGAAAAACTGTCTGAGATAAGGCCGATACGGATCAGGTTTTGAAACGTGTTGTACAAGGATACGATCGGCCGACGGGTATAAAAGAAGGGCCGAAGCAAGATGCAGAAAAAACACAATCCAACATACCAGTCTACATTACTTTTTTCTGTCGACTAGGAGTAGCTTTTGTAATTTAGTCTTCTTGTAATTCGATCTTGATCAATAAAGTTGCGCATCGCCGATTGTTGATCTTCTTCAAATTACGCCTCAGGTTTGATTTATTCTGATTTTGTTGCGCATCGCCTTCTTCAGAATCGATCTACCTTTATCCTCTGATTAGCCTTAATCGGCTAGTTAGATTTACCTTGTTACCTTGATCTTGATCGCTTCAAGCTGATTGAGTTTAAGCCAATTGATCGTCACGATCGGCTTTGAGTGAATTTTATATTTTTACCTTGTTGACTACAGGTCAAATCGACTGGCACGCTCTGAACCAGGTGTTTGTTTGGTGTGCTATTGTCAGAAACCCTACTTCAAGTTTTTGACGCCAACACACTCTTGGCACGCCCGGTGGGACCAATGTCTTCATCAGGAAAGTCGATTCCGCCATCCGATCTCAACACATAAGCTATAATCGTCCCAACAATGGACGATTTGACTCCAGAACAATGTTAAGAAATCAAAGATTGGAAAACTACGCTAGAAGAGATGATGCTAAGCTGTTATCAGAAAACTAGACGTGGCGTCACTCAAAAATCCGCTGTGCCGACGGTGAACGCCCTGGGAGATGCGGGTGTCGCAGAACCGGTAAGCCGATATCTGCCTGCTCAAGCCGAATTATCGGCTATGATTAATCAGACTGTGCACCACACCTTAATAAACCAATCATCGGCTCTTGTTACAACGCTTAAGTCGATGATAGCAAATAGTGTTAAAACTATAGCCGAGGAGTTAGCATCATCCGGTAGTCTGCTTCACCCATTGCAAGCTCTGCCAAATTACCCTATTTTTTCAGTAGCTCAAAACGCGTAGAGCACAATAGCCGATCCTAAACCATCGGCTATAACCTCACCCCCTACCATGATGCCTACTCAGCCTACCATCATATTGCCTAGAGATCCTCGGCCAAGTAGGGTGAGCCATCACCATGCCTACACCGACGTCGCCAAATTAGATGCATCAACAAACCTTCCACCGTTGGCTCCATTCTATGCTTTTCCCCAATCGGCTTCATAGCCGATTGGGTCTGAGAGATTCCCACATGAACCTACCCTGCTTAGAAATCCAAGTCCGCATAGAGTAGTAACTTATTCAAAACCTTTTGTCCCAGTGCCGGAACCCCAAGTTAGGCATAATCGGCACGATCAGTACACTCTTATGCCGTTGGCTCAACATAATTGGCAACCCAAGTTTGCACTCGGGGGGCAGAATGCCAACTATGACCAACATTATCAAGGGCCTGCTTTGCCAATGGCCGATAATGCAAACTGGGCCGACCAGATCTCCGCCGTCTTAAGGGATCAATTCGGCATACAACCAAAAGGAAAGGTTGTCGGCTACAGAAAGCCATATCCTGATTACATAGATCGCATGCCTTACCCCCACAATTACAGAGTCCTAGATTTTGCGAAGTTCTCTTGTGACGATTCAATTACCACCCTGGAGCATATTAGACGCTTTATCGCGCAATGCGGTGAAGCGGTTCAGTCCGATGGGCTAAAAATAAGATTGTTCCCGTTATCATTCTCCGGGGCAGCCTTTACCTGGTTTACTTGTTTGCCTCCAAATTCGGTCCACTTATGGAACGATTTGGAAAGCCGATTCCATGAATACTTTTTCTCAGGCAGTTTAGAACTCAGGATTTCTGACCTAAGTTCTGTTTGCCAAAAATTTGGAGAATCGGTGACTGATTATATTAAAAGATTCAGAGAAATCAGAAACCGGTGTTTTAGTGTCACATTGCCTGATAACCAATTTGCTGATTTGGCTTTTCAAGGGTTGATCCCACCACTTAGAGAGAAGTTTGGAGGGCAAGAGTTCACCAATCTAAGTCATTTGCTTCATCGTGTGTCGGCTCAAGAAAGCCGATTCCCAGATAATAAAGCGTTTAAAGATAGATTTAAAAATAACGGCAATAAAGAAAAGGATAAAGTTAAAGTTAACATGGTCGACTACTGTCTGAGCGATTCTTCGGAAGACGACGAAGCAGAGATAAACATAGCTGAATGGATAAAAGGGTCCAAAAAATCTTTAGTCTGTTCTTGGCTCAAGACAATTAGGAATAAGTCGGAAGTCAAATACGCCTTTGACGTTTCCAAGTGTGATCGAATTTTTGATTTATTATTGCAAGAGAAAATTATACGGTTGCCTAAAGGACACGTCATACCATCGGCTGACGAGATCAAGAAAATCAGGTATTGCAAGTGGCACCATTCTTTTTCCCATAATACTAATGATTGCAATATTTTTCGTCAACAGATCTAGTCGGCTATCGAGGATGGTCGATTAAAATTCGCTGATGAGCCGACTATGCAAGTTGACGCTGATCCGTTCCCAATCAACATGGTTCAATGTTCGGCTAAAGCGAAAAAGCCGATACTTGACGAGCTGAAAAAGGACCAGCAAGTCGAGATTCAGTCGACTTCAATTGGTGGCCAAACTTTGAATATTACAATCGGCTCATTACAAATAGAAGCCGATCATGAAGGGAAGAATTCGAGAACCATTAAACCCAAAGGAAATCCTCAAGTGGGTAAATGGTACAAAGCTGAAAAATCACCATCAAGGCAGCCAATAAGAAGACCGGGACCGACGTTTTCTCAGTTGATGGAAAAATATGAAAGAATGAATAATCGACCACGATATCCTACTCGTGGACGGATAACTTATATCGCACTGAAAACATGGAGAGAGCACATAGGAGGTGTCCTTTTTGGTAGTTTTGTTGGGAAAGGGGAGTAGCATTGCCGTCTCGGTATACGTGTCCGATGGAGCATTACCCCCGAGACGATTGGCCAAGACAATCGGCTAAAGATAGGCTGTAAGGGCCGATTCGAGATCATGGCAAAAATTACAGAAGGCCTGTCCACGAAAGAATATCCGAACCAAATTAGGCACCAGATCAGGTCGAAGCACAAAAGCCTAGTTCAGATCAGGAAAATTTGTCTGGCAAGATACGAAAGCCACTAGAGCCCAAACCTAGGTGGTATCCATCTGGCCTTAGCTGATTGCAGCGCAGACGGCTTCAGAGACTAAGGACTCAAGAGATCCGGGAAGCCGACGCAGAAAAACAGAGGGACGATACTTTCAATGAGCTTCGTCTGATCAAGGTTGTTAAGAAAGAATGGAGAAAAAAGGAACATGTCGAGGAAGATTTTGAGTCGGCAGATGATCTAGGCTCTCCTATGATTAGGGACGATACACCCCCAATGGATATCAATATGGTGTTCACGTTGCCAGCCGAATTCAAAATCAAAACTAAGTCGGTTAACGAAACTTTTGCTCAATCATGTTCAGGCGTCCAAAACGCAATCTTTGAGAAACCAAGAGACGATCATCGGCATCTGAAACCATTGTATCTGAAAGGGTATATAAATGGAAAGCCGATATTAAGGATGTTGGTAGACGATGGAGCTACAGTAAACCTTATGCCCTACACGACTTGCAAGAAATTGGGTAAGTCCGATGAAGACTTGATTAAAACTAATATGGTTTTAAATGACTTCACAGGCGATCCCACAGAGGCCAAAGGCGTCATGGTTACAGAATTGACTGTCAGCAACAAAACTTTGCTGACCGCATTATTTGTCATTGACGCGAAAGGAAATTACAGTGTTCTGCTTGGGAGAGATTGGATTCACGCCAACTATTTCATCCCGTCGACAATGCATCAAGCACTTGTCCAATGGAATGGAGAAGAGGTTGAAATTGTTACAGCCGACACATCGGCTCACATTGCTATGGCCAGTTCAGATGCGAATTGGCAACACGAGGAAGCTGGGTGTATATCGGGAAAACACTGGATGACTAAGACTTCATCTGCGTAAGTAAGTCAGGACTTATTCTGATCAGTGTCAAGCCAGGCACGTTTGATCGGACAAATGAAGTATTGCGCCGATGGGGACAGGAAAAGCAATGAAGACATTACAAGATAAAATGCAAAGCTATCGGCAAAAAATAGATAGCTATGAGGCTATAGAAGATTTTCAAGAGATTGAAAAGTTGGGTCAAGGCTTCACGTCCACAGATCTGCTTGAAGAAGTCGATATAGGTAGCGGAGATAGGAAAATGCCAACTTTTATCAGCGCAAAATTAGATGTAAAATACAAAGAAAAGTTAATCAAAATTCTTAGAGAGTATAAAGATTGTTTTGCTTGGGAGTATCGCGAGATGCCTGGTTTAAGCTGACAATTGGTAGAACATCGGCTGCCTATTAAACAAGGATATCGGCCGTTTAAACAGTACCCTAGGCATTTTAATCCGGCCCTGTATAAAATTATAAAACAAGAAATAGAACGATTGTTGGAGGAAAAGTTTATTAGGCCTTGCCGATATGTGGAATGGGTTTCCAACATTGTTCCAGTCATGAAGAAAAATAGGAAACTTTGAGTATGTGTCGATTTTAGGGATTTGAACAAGGCGACACCAAAAGATGAATACCCGATGCCAATAGCCGATATGCTTATCGATGCTGTATCAGGAAATAAGATCATAAGTTTTCTGGAAGGGAATGCCGGATACAATCAGATATTCATGGCAGAAGCCGATATACCAAAAACAGCTTTTAGATGCCCTGGTGCCATAGGTTTATTCGAGTGGATGCTTATGACTTTTGGTTTAAAGAACGCTGGGGCAACGTATTAGCGATCCATGAAGCTGATTTTCATGACTTAATCGGTCACATCGTTGAAATATATATCGATGACGTCGTAGTGAAGTCTGCAGATGACTTGCAACATTTGGCCGATTTAGAAAAAGTTTTCAAGAACATAAGATTGCATGGCTTAAAGATGAATCCATTCAAATGTGCGTTTGGAGTGTCGGCTGGGCAATTTTTGGGCTTTATGGTACATGAAAGAGGTATTGAAGTTAATCAAGCAAGAGTTAAAGTCATAGTTGACACAATGCCGCCAACATGCAAAAATGAATTGCAAAAGTTGATCGGCAAGATTAATTATCTCCGAAGGTTTATCCCGAATCTCTCTAGTTGGATCCATGCTTTCACCCCACTATTGAAATTGAAGGATAGCCAAGAATTCGTGTGGGGAATGGATCAGCAAAAAGCTTTCGACAACATAAAAATTATCTAGCCAATCCTTCGGTTTTGGCCGCTCCGCGAAAAGGGATTCCTTTCAAGTTATATATATCGGCTGAGGAAGAAACTATCAGATCTGTTTTAGCACAAGAAGTCGATGGAAAGGAAAGGGTTATCTTTTATTTAAGCCGACGCCTTCTTGATGCTGAAGTCAGGTACCCTTACATCGAGAAATTATGCTTGTCTTTATATTTCTCATGCACAAAGCTAAGACATTATATTTTAGCATCGACTTGTAAAGTAATCTGTAAAACCGATGTTATAAAATATATGTTATCAGCTCCGATTTTATGAGGTCGACTTGGCAAATGGGCTTATGCCTTGATAGAGTTCGACCTGATTTACGAATCGGCTAAAGTAGTCAAAGGACAAGTTTTGGCCGATTTTATAATAGGACATGATATTGCTGCCGACTTGGTATCTGTAGCCCCTTGGCAATTGTTTTTTGACGGGTCTGTATGCAGAGAAGGCGACGGAATCGGTATTGTGCTCATATCACCCAAAGGGTATAATTTTGAATTTGCATTTCGATTAAACAGTCGATGCTTGAACAACCAGGCAGAGTATGAAGCATTGCTCAAGGGTTTGCAATTGTTGGAAAACATCGGAGTAAATGCTGTTGAGGCATACGGAGATTCAATGTTGATTGTACAACAAATAAAAGGAGAATACCAATGCCGGGATGAAATACTGTTGAAATACTTGGAACAATGTTTCGAGATTATCGGCTCATTCACATCATTTTCTATCTGTCATGTCCCTCGAGAATTGAACGATAGAGCTAACGCCTTAGCTCAACAGGCATCAGGGTATAAAGACTTAGGCCGATATCAGGTAACCAAATTAGTAGATAAAGCCATCATGTGCATCGATACTATGGATTGGAGAACACAAATAAAAAATTACCTGATCGACCCATCTAAGCCGACAGAACGCAAGATTAGGCAACAAGCTTTAAAGTACATTGTTATGGACGATACATTGTATTATCGGACGATGGAAGGCTTGCTGTTGAGATGTCTTGGAACAGAAGAAGCACGGGTAGCAATGGGCAAGGTACATGACGGTATTTGCAGATCTCACCAATCACCTCATAAGATGAAATGGATACTTAGACGAACAGGTTATTTTTGGCTGACAATGCTAGAGGATTGTTTCAAATATTATAAAGGGTGTCAGACTTGTCAGAAATTTGGCAATATACAACTAGCACCAGCATCGGCTTTGCACCCAATTATCAAGCCATGGCCGTTTAGAGCTTGGGGAATAGATGTAATCGGCCAAATATTTCCTGCTTCGAGTAAAGTCCACAAGTTTATTTTGACCGCGACCGATTATTTCTCTAAATGGGTTGAAGCTATACCGCTTAAGAAAGTTACTAGTGTTGAGGCAATCGGTTTCGTTAATGAACATATTGTCCATCGGTTTGGAATACCGCAAACAATCACGACCAATCAAGGTACGGTGTTCATGTCTAATGAGTTTCAGAGTTACGCGACAAGTCTGGGAATCAAGTTATTGAAGTCGTCCCCGTATTACGCTCAGGCTAATGGACAAGCCGAGTCGTCCAACAAAACGTTAATAAAGTTGATCAAAAGGAAAATCGATGAAAGAACAAGGAATTGGCACTCAACCCTGTCGGAGTCACTTTGGGCTTATTGGCTAGCTTACCACGGAGCAACGAAGCTCTCACCTTACCAGTTGGTATATGGTCAGGAAGCCGTTTTAACCGTGGAAATTAACATCGAGTCTATACGAACGGCCAGGCAGAATTGTCGGTCGGCTCAGGAGTATAACGATTTGATGATCGATAACTTAGACGAATTAGCAGAGTTGCGTTTGTCTACGCTTGATCGGCTTAAGAAGAATAAAGTCAGAGTCGCGAAAGCATATAATAAAAAAGTCGTGCCTACATCTTTTGATCAAGCCGATTTAGTATGGAAAATGATACTACCTGTTGGTTCGAAAGATAGCCGATTTGGTAAATGGTCACCTACGTGGGAAGGGCCGTACAAGGTTAATTGGCTAGTCGGTGGAAATTCGTATGTATTGGAAACGTTGGAGGGGTATGTTTTGCCTAAAGCTATTAACGGAAAATATTTAAAGAAATACTATCCTAGCGTTTAGATTGGAGCCTAGATATCGGGACCCGAATCTGCAAATCCGGACCCTCTGTGTATTCTGCACTAGTCCAAGATCACGCTGGTGCACACAGGCTAAACAGGGTTAAAGTACCACAATCATACAGCGGAATAATAATAAAGTACTTCAAACATGTATTTAAACGAGTTGTGCGACCTTATGGTCTCCTTATATAGATCAGCCACGCAGGGCTTACATTATCAGAGTAAATAGAAATATCAGCGGAAAATAAATAATCATCCGTAGAAGCCCCATCTTGCCACAGGCAACTGACTGGGCTTGCCCCCTAGATCTCTGGCTCCTCGACGTACTCCTCCTGACATACTGGTGTTGATCCCTCCACTGGTGTTGTTTTGAAAGCAAGGGTAATGCACAGAATGCAGTGCTGATACTACATGCAAGGCTTATTCCAAAGAATTGGCTTACTTGGTTCTTTTACATTAAACAACATTTTTAAACTAGCATCTTATTTAGATGAAGAGCAGTGAAAACAGCTATATATAATGCTAAGTTCTTCAAATGGTTTTTCTTCAAAGATTCTAGGCACACAGCCTTAAACAGTTCATTTTTAGCACTGGCGCACAGCCACCCATTCCACATTTTTGTTATTGAAGATCTACCCCTTGACTGTAATCCCCGAGTAATGCTCAGTACCGCGAGCACAGCTATTCGTATAGATTGACACTCTGCAGAGGTTGTACACTTTACCCACAAGATATAGCCGCTCACCACACAGGTGATTGCCTGCAACAAAGCCTTTCAGGAACCTCTACCTTAACCAATGAACCTCTCCGGTATTACCTTCACTATCACTTCCCTCACACAGAGCCGAAGTATAGGACAGGACAACACCGTTGGATGGGCACCAAGTCGTAGCACAGGTACGCTCCCCCGCACAGATACACCCCCATGTACTGTCACCCCGAGGTATCAGACGAAAGATATCAGAACCCTAATCAACTAGGTCTGTCCCATATCAGACATGTGGTTGTATGGGTGACTCAGATCAAAGGCTTGCAAGGTGAAGTCCTTAACTGACCAAGGCAAGACTTCAATACTCAACAGTGGCACACAACCCAATGTGGCACACAGACTCACATCACTCATCAACCCATTGCCACACAGGCCCACCTGGCACATAGCCTCTTGCCACTTGCCCCAGTCTAAATCATTTCCCACCCGGTTGATTATTGTGCAACACATGCCAGCAATAAATCAAAATCGGTACGGAACCATATAGGTCTCGTACTTCAATTTCATCATGTAGCATCATCACACTACTTTTCATAATACATTCAGTATTTCATTAGTCAATATTATAGTATTTCCCGAAAGATCATTCATGATTCGTTGCAAGGCTAAGCATCTATTCACGGTCTAGCCTCCCGTGTTGGCATCATATTAATATCCAACAAAAACGAATAACCTTAGGGTGGACAATGATTTAAAGGCATACAAATAGTAATTTCATGGTGGTGATAACAATATGGGTTGATTAGCTACATACCACAAATCAATTTAAATACATTTAAATAAATTAGAATGCATAATTTCAAAGCATAAATTACATTTTAAAATCTGGGAGAAAAATGATCAAAGCATCACTTGCCTTCAAAGAGTTGCTGGTCTTGATCCGAAGCTTGATCTGAAGTGATGAACTCCCCTTCAAAACTTTCCAGCAAATTTGCGTCTACGAGTAAAAATAACATATGCAATAAATAACCAAAAAATTAGTCTATAAGACCTCAAAATTTCAAATAAAATTCATAAATAAAAAGATCTCAATTTTAAAAAATTTTAGAGACTGGAAGCACCTCAATCAGAGTTAAAATGCAAAAGTTATAGCCTTTCAAAGTTTTAAATAAAATATAACTCAGAAAATCCGATTTGTTATAATTATTTTTATATGGAAAAATTGGGATTTATGACGTCAGCATGACCTAATGATGACGTCAGCACAGAAATGAAATTCGGACAAATTATTTTTATATACAAAAATATTTATGACCTCAGCGATGACGCCAGCATGACACGTGGCAGCTCATGGTGCAGCCACATCACCTCGGTCTATGGACCCAATCCACGGCTCGGGTCGGTCCACCGTGGGCTCGATCCACGTATCAAAGCGCTGGCCCCACGGATGACGCGTCGATCGACGTCACTCCTGATGTCAGCCGATTGCCTCGAGATTCGTGCACGACATGCGTCACTACCTCAGCTGTTCCCAACCGACGGCCAGATCTCAACTACGTGGCGCAATCACGGCCGTCAAAAGATCAACGGTCAGATCTCCTACGCGCGAGCTCGACGACGGTTCGCATCTCGGGCACACGCGTCGAGCATCCAACAGCTGGATCCCGCGCGCGAGCTCGGAGACTGTTCGACTTACGCGGCACGATCACGACGGCTCGTTTGAAATCCACAGCCGAGACTGGTCTGGTCCTCGGTCAAAGATGCACACGCGTCCACACGCGATTCGGCGAGGGCGCGGCGTCATCTCCGCCGCACGTTCAACTTTGAAAGGCGTGGATCCTTAAGGCAAAACCAGATCTGAACTCAACCGTTCAGATTCGATCCAACGACGCAGGTTACTGGAGCGGTTTACTGTTTATCTTAACTACGTGGCGCAATCTCACATGTACACTAACGATCCAACGGCTGTGATCTACTAAAAGACCTGATATCCAGATCTAATCTATGCCTCACATCACCGATCTAACGGCTACTATCTAATCCAAACGTAAACAAAGAAGGGCTACGTGGACATACCGCAATGGTTGGATGGTGATCGAACGGTCGACGGAGCTCGTGAAGGTCGGCGGCAGCGAGGAAGGACAGGCTACCGGAGCTGAGGAAGACGGCGCAGATGACGACGCTACGGTGGTTCTCCGGTGTGAAGAAGTGATCCAATCGACGCGGCTTCCTTCGGCGAACTCGGGACGGGGTCGGAGCACGACGGAGCGGCTCGGACGATGATGAGAGGAAGCAAAAACAACGGCAGCGAGAGAAAGCAACTACGGCGAGCAACGGCGAGCGCTAGAGGGGGTCTCGGCGTGCGTGCAAAGAGTCAAAAGGAGCGTCTTGAAGTTCTCTGTACAACGTGCTAACCGACACGGCTTAAAGAGCCTCGACGTGCGCGCTACAGGCGGCGAAACTGGCGAACATCAATGCCCACGCATCTCCGGTGATCTCGCGAGGAAGAGACGACGTAGCTCCATCCCAACCGTCCGCGTGGACTCGATCGGACGGCTGCCAACGCTTGGCGACGCGGCGCAACGGCGAGCGTTCGATCGGAATCGGACGGCGCGCAGCTAGGGTTTTCGGTGTGTTGGGCCGGGCGAAGCACAGTGCTGGGCCGGCCCATCACTGTTCATCTGATTTTCAAAGCTTTTCTAATTAAAATAAATCAGGTAAATAAACAAAGCCAAAATAAATAGCAAAAATACCTCGAAAAATCCGAAAAAATTCTAGAAAATTTTTTGGAACATTCTGAACTCAAATAAAATATTTCCAATAAAACTTTGTATAAATTTTTGCATGAATTTAATTAAATTCAAGAATGGTCACAAATGAATAAATCTAATTAAATTCTTATAAATTCTCAGAAATTCTCAAAAATCAAAAATACTCCAAAATTTAAATTAGAGCAAATTTTAGGGTGTTACACTAGCCGACTGAGAATAACGTTCAAAAGCCAAGTTAACACGATGCTGTTAATCGGCTATAAAGATTGCAAATTCAAAGAGATAAAATTACGGGAAAATATAAAATCGGTTAAACAGCTGACGAAGTTTTACATATTCAGAAGCTAGTACTGAATGCCTGAGCTCGGAAGAGTGGCGCCTAAAGCCGAGAGGGCACCAAAAGCTTTTGTGATCACACACTGAACTTCTTCAATGGTACGATCGTATTCTTTAGCATTTCTTGGCACCAGTACAACCTTGGCCGATTGCTTTTTTACGCTCATTACAGCCATGGCGATACCAAGCTTCTGGTCTTTGATCTCCAACGCTATTTTCTCCATGGATTGCTGGCCTTCTTGGATTCGTTTTTCAGTCTTGGCCAACTCTTCCAAAAGAAATTTCTTTGTATTTTCAAGCTTGGAGAGGGATTCTTTGGTCGACTTCATCTGCTGCGCGTCGGCATCAAATTTACGTTTTTCGCCTTTTCGTCAGCAACCAACTCATCCAGAAGCTTTTGATCGGCTTCCTGGGCTTCACGTCGACTGATTCTAGCCTGCGCTGCCTCTACTTCAGACCTCCTCTCATCCAAGTGGCAGACGTTCAGGTGGCTTCCATAGCTTCGGGAGGCAGGTCGGCTTCAACTGCCGCCATAGCGTTACGGATCGGCTGGTTGTCCGCCAGGATCTCCGATTGTGGCCTCATAACCAGATCAAAAATCCTGTTTAGTTTTTCCTTCATTCCTGGGGTAGAGGTGATAGCAGCCGACGCTTCCTTCGACACTTCAAGTATCTTCCTGATTTTAGCGTCATAGTCGTCGGTAGCCATGATCTCAGGATCGTCAAGGTCGGCCAGAGAGAAGCCCAATAGGTTCGTCGGGTCGGAGAGCTCTGGCAGATCAGTGATCGGGGCTGATGGCGTCGGCCGTGGAGGGGATAGCGGTGCAGAAGCAATCTTGGGGAGATCGACCAAGATCTTCGCGACTTGAGCTGATTGCGTCGGCTAAAAGAAGTAAATAAAGGGTAAGGCGACGTATTGAAAGACATAAATCACTTAAGGGCATGATTGTTTACCTCCGCAGTAGCCGACGCATGTGGCGAACTCTCGCCGCTCTGCTCTTGGGGCTTGGATCCCCTTTTCGCAGGAGCCTTGGTGTATTTTGTTTTCTTCTTTTCGAAAAATATGATCGATCAATATTTAGTTGAATAAAAACTAGAAGAAGTAATGACCAATTGTGTTATACTTACTTGGTTGTTTTTTCTCAATGTTCGACAAAGATGGACTATGAATCCCGAATACACGAGGTGTACCCAGTCGAAGCGATCGATCAAGTGGCCTTTGACTGCCACTACCCGATTGGCGGCGCAGGTTTCTTGCCGCCACCTTAGCTGCGAAGAGAATACAAGAGATTAGCAAATGTATCTCGTAAGACCAATGTGTAAAAGAAAAATTATTTGAGCCGATACCTTATCGATATCTACAAGACTGATATTAGTATACCCTGCGGAGTTAGTCTCATCGCTTGAATCGCTGTTAGTATCTACTGTCGGCTCTGGAAGATTTGGAAAAAACTCATTGATAATAGCCGACGTTGATTTGTCAGAGAAAAGTGCCTCTGCGATAGACAACCACCAGGAAGAGAATCATTCTGACCGACGAGTATTCAGTATAAAATGCGGCAAGTCTTTGATCTGAAGCTCGTCGGCTATTTCAAGGACAAGGTTAGCCACGACTGCATTACGAACTCTGGCTCTTGGTTGAA
The DNA here is from genome assembly GCA_036346275.1 of Otatea glauca. Lineage (NCBI taxonomy): Eukaryota > Viridiplantae > Streptophyta > Magnoliopsida > Poales > Poaceae > Otatea > Otatea glauca. Next base: position 33,464,521 of record CM070729.1, read on the forward strand.
GCTGATCGAGTAGTGGCAGACTCGGAATAACCTGACCAAAGCCTAACTGTCTGGCATAAACCGACGGACTGTAAAATTCATATGAAGGCTGAAAAGTCCGATTCCTTGTATGAAGACCAACGTGCAGAATACTTGGTGAAATGAAAAGCTTAAACAGATCTAATGTATCTTGCGGCATTAGACCGCTATCGGCATCTAAGTGAATGAAGGAAGACCATGGAAAATCGGCCGTACTGGTATAACTGAAGAAGTCATTTTATTTAAATTCATTGCTGTCAAGCTGAAGGAAGAATGATAAATATTTCTTGGAGCCGATAGGGGTCACCTTTGTTTCATTCCCAGAGCACATCATGAATCTCTCACCATATGATCGGCTAGCTGTGAACTGAGGAACGATGCCTTCTGGAGTATCTTCGCGAGGGAATGTTGTGTCTTCAGAAGGATTCAACTCAAAAGATCGACTAAACAGGCAGTATAGCCAGATCTGAATAAACCAGACTGGCCCTCCGACGTTGCCGACAATAAAACCCGTAAAACCAGTGAAGAGCCGACATCTTATTATGTGCATTATCTGGTAAAGTGCCCCTAGAAGTATTGTTCCAAGTGCTAGCCGACGACCTTCTACCAATTGCTCTGCTATGGTTTGATATACCTGAGTTGGTCCCAAAGAAGCACCGCAGAACAAAAACCGGTCTAACCAGAGATTCAAAAAAGCAGCGTGTTCTTCGTCCGACACCACCCCATTAACTTTATTATTATTTCTGATATATTTAGCCCATCCTTCACCTTTGGATTTGATAAGCTTGTACTTGGGCTTGCCGCTATAAGCTGACACTTGATCCCCATCAGGTCTTAAGCAGCACAGTTGGGCTACGTCCAGCAGAGTTGGGCCGATAAGACCGGTGCGGAAGACGAAGTCATTGAAGGTGTCCGACCAGAAATAGCAAGCCGTGGCCACTAAGGGCTCATTGGCCTCTGCATCGGCTATGGAAAGGGGGAGACATTCGGCTATGCCCATCTTTTCCCATTCATCCCTCTTTTGGGCTGCTACGCGAATGTACCATGATCTCCATCCCTTGAGCACCGTCGGCCAGGCCCTAAAACTCTTACTCCAACCCTCTATATTATATCCCGCAGCCGATAGAGGAAGACGAGGAATCTCTTCATTTTTTACTGAATTGGCTTCTAGGTTTCCTACTGGACCTAGATAGAATTGGTCATTGCTGTTTGGAATCGGGATGAATACCTGAGAAGGATCCATTGAGATGGTTCAGACAAAAGCCGATTGGAAGCGGTGAGCAATGGAGCTTGAAGACCAGAAGCCGATTGCAGACAACTCGAGAGCTCGTGTGCGTGAAGAATGAGTCTGTGGGGGCCGCATATTTGTAGCACGGTGAAAACTTGAAGCAGCGGGAAACGAATCTCAAAAGACACGAGCAGTTAAAGCACACTACACGCATGTCAGAAAATTACGGCGCAAATAAAAAAGCAGCAGTTATTGGGCGAAGTTCAACAGTTAGCCGATGGAAAAGAAGCCGATTATTGTTATTCTTGATAGATGACAAGTCATCTCTAAAAAATGGGGGGCATATGTTTGCACCAGAATTTGGCAAGTCTAGTCAAAATCGGCAATAAAGTCAAACATGCAGAAACTAACGGACGGATTGGAAAGATTTGAAGATATTTAGTAACAGCAAGATTTTAAGGAAAAACTGTCCGAGGTAAGGCCGATACGGATCAGGTTTTGAAACGTGTTGTACAAGGATACGATTGGCCGACGGGTATAAAAGAAGAGCCGAAGCAAGCTGCATAAAAACATAATCCAACACACCAATGTACATTACTTTTTTCTGTCGACTAGGAGTAGCTTTTGTAATTTAGTCTTCTTGTAATTCGATCTTGATCAATAAAGTTGTGCATCGCCGATTGTTGATCTTCTTCAAATTACGCCTCAGGTTTGATTTATTCTGATTTTGTTGCGCATCACCTTCTTCATAATCGATCTACCTTTATCCTCTGATTAGCCTTAATCGGCTAGTTAGATTTACCTTATTACCTTGATCTTTATCGGCTTCAAGCTGATTGAGTTTAAGCCGATTGATCGTCATGATCGGCTTTGAGTGAATTTTATATTTTTACCTTGTCGATTACAGGTCAAATCTACTGGCACGCTCTGAACCAGGTGTTCATCTGGTGTGCTGTTGTCAGAAACCCTACTTCAAGTTTTTGACGCTAACACCTTTGTATGATGATGTTCCTTGCCTTATCATTCGCCTCAACGTCACCCATATTCGTGGCATTGACATTCTCATCGGTAGGAACAACATACGGGAGCTTCACCTTCTGCTGGATCATAAATCCCTGAGCAGTGATGTGTGACTCTATCCTGGATTTCTAAAAAGTATAATCCAGCCCAGAAAAGATTGGAGGCTTAGTGTAATACTTGTCCGATGCAAGGGCACTCGAGACCAATCAAGATCTAAAGAGAGCAAAATCCGGCTCAAATACCAATTGAAGGACCTGAAATGGCAATCAGAGTGAGGAGGGGGATGATCACAATCCAATTTTCCCCAAAAAAATCCAACCAAAACCTCCTAAGAACTTAGAAAAGCGGAAGAAGAAAATTTTTGAAAATCAGCACAGGAGCGGTACTACCGCTCGTTTATGGCTGGTAGTATTGGATGAACAGTAACCTCGGTACTATCAGGTTAACTAGCATGGTTGTACTTGTGAATAGTAAAATAGGTTATGAATAGTAAATGCAACATGAGTTCAAGATAAAAAATTTATGTTACTTTTGGTCAGCTGATCCAAACCCTATGAAACTTTGTATGCACCTTCCTAAGGATGTCAGGAACCTATTCCAACCTTCAATCACAAGGATTGACATCAAAGTTCTGATTTTTTCAAATTTACAGAAGGTTGCACGAAAACTGAGCCAAAATCCAAAACATTGCCATGAGCTTGCTCTAGGAATTTGACGATCAAGATGACCTTAGATAGCTTCCCACATGTCACAATAAGCAAGAACTCCAAAGAAATCACCGTTTTCTTGGATCGACCTCAAGAACTTTCTTCTTAACAAAAAAACCGTTTTCTTGGAGAAACTTTCATGATCAAGAAGTAGCTTGCCTAGATGATTAAGGAGGACATCTACAGAGGATACATCTATTAATCATACATCCTTGGCAGCACTAGATTAAGCAAGAAAAAAACCACAAGAAAAGATCAAGAGCCAAGCAAGAAAAAGATCAAAACTTGAGCACGAATTTGATCTTTATTTCAAAGCAAGATGGAATATTACAAATCCTGTCTCCTAAGGGCAAAGCTCCCAAGGAGCAATCATACACGCACACAAGAACAACAAAATATTGTTGGAAACCTAAACCTCTCTAGTGACTAAGTCTAAGGTCTGAAGTCTCTCCTCACACTACATCTCCTAATATAGTGGAGGCAACCTTAACTCTAAACCTGGACACTACAAGTGGATACCATCCACTTTTACATGAGCTAACCCGAAACCCATTACTCTTAACATGTTTTCCATTCACACAAGCACGCTTATCAAAGCAACTATTACATTGATACCAAATCTGCTCTACGTGCCCAAATTTGCATCAAAACCACTTTAGTGTGATCTAAACCACAAGGCCACTACCACAGTTTTCCAAGCCACCTTGACCACTGGTATGGAATAAATTGCCAATTTGCCCCAATGATCGATCTTCCTTCTCCTCGAAGCATCGCAATGCTTGGTGCTTTCCACACGGCCCCAATAACTTGTTGCCAAGTCTCTCAAGCGTCCAGACTACCCCAAAGTGTACTAACTTGCAACCGGCCCTAGTCACTTGATGTGCCATACGTCCTCGTCAGCTTCACCACGGCAGCATCGGCTTCCTTGACCGTTCTAGACCTCACCTCTTGTTGGGACCTGAATATGCAAATCGAGACCCTCCGTTCATACCGCACTATTCCAGAATCAAGCAAGTGCACACAGGCTCAACATAGATGAATATCACAATCATACACAATAGAAATATAAATAAAGACTTCATATATTAAATATAACTAAGTGAATGACCTTATGGTCAACTTACAAGATTAAGCCATGCAGGGTTAGACTAAGAATAATAAACCAAGACATTGCAGCAGAAAGGAAAACATAGACAACATATCTGTGTGCCATAGGCAACTGACAAGGTTCGAACCCTAAACATTTGCATCCTCCTGGTACTCCTCTTCCATAATAGGTGTAGATTCCCCAACTGTTGATGTTGTTGTTGGCAAGGGTGAGTAGTTAAAGCGCTCAACAAGTTGTGCACAGAACGCAAACCTATATAACTATATGCAAGGCTTATTCCAAAGGATTGACTAACATGGCTATTTTGCAATAAAGCAGCATTTATAAATCAATACAATAAGTAGATTGAAAAGTAGTAAAACAAATAACAGTAATAAGTAATTTTCAGCAATTCTCAAGTAAGCATGGTATCCATCCCTAAGTCAAGTTTCATCCTTCCAATGGTAACTTGCCAACCCATCCCAAGTTTTCATTTTATAAAATCTAACCCTTGACTGTAATTCTTGAGCATTGCTCAATACCATGAGCATGGCTATCGAATAGATTTTACACTCTGCAGAGGTTATGCACTTTACCCACATGACATGAACATATCTTTGTGCAAACGTTACTATCACACTTCCTTTGGTGTGACGCGGAGATATATTGACAAAGTCTTTACGATGCTCTATTTTAACCCAGTACTACCAGCTAAGGTTTCAACACTGAAGGGCTAAACCACCACAATAGGACCCCCTCTTACACCATGTGAGTTGATCCGTAAACCCATTGCTCACAACACAACTAGTAGTACTAAAGTTAGGACATTACAAATTAATCAACTTGGTTGTTCCATTCTAGACATGTGGTTGTATATTTGACTCAGGTCAAAAGCTTGCAAGGTTCAATCCTTAGGTTGACTACGGTAAGAATTCCACATACCCTCTGCCCTTTTAGCCCACCTTGGCACATTGCCCCTTGCCACTTGCTCCAATTTAAATGATCACCACCCAATTGATTACCAAGCACCACGTGCTATCAACAAGTCAACATCGTTGCATGACATCCCTCGTCATTACAACTCAATATCATCATGTGACAACATCTGACACACCAATTCATTATCAGGTTCCATATTCCATTAGTCAATATTAACTTTTGATATTGTAAAGACATATGATGCACATGGCATGGCTAAGCACACTAACATGATCTATCCAACCCATGTTAATTTTAATATTAACCAACTAGTAATGAACTGATCTAGGGTGACAATTGTTCATGGCATACAAATGACAAGGTAGGGTATAGATCAAATAGGCAGATTAGCTAGATCCCAAACTATTTCAAAACAGTTATACACATAAAATAACATGCAATAAGTAAAACAACATTGCAATATTATAAACTAGGTTCAACATGGTCAAAGCACAACTTGCCTTGAAAAAGGTTTAGTTTTTGCTTTGGAATTTGCTCTTGAATCAACAGATCTTCCTTGGATGCTCTGAGCACTTCGATGCCTACGCGTAACGAGAGAAAATACCAAAAAATACCAAAAAGTTGTTTATTGCGTCACGCTGATGTCAGCATCACGTTAGCCCTGCCCGGACCAATCGTCAATCGTCACTTAGCACCGGTCCATGGACTGAGTCCACGGAAACGAATTGGTTCACTATGGACTCAGTCCACGGTGCGTGGGCTCCGTTTAACACATGTCGATGTCCAATTGGACATGGCGCAAGCGTGATCCGAGCCTCTTATCCAAGATCTGACGATCCACATCCACGATACCCCTCGAACACGCGTCCTGACGTGGAAGTATCCATGCGGCACACATCGACAAGGGCTCCAGTGAATCGGACGGTCAAGAACTCACTTGAACACCGGCGAAGGAACACACGGCAGTGCACAACTTGTCACGAAGACAAAGCTCCTGCAAAGGCATTTTGAGGGTTTACCCACAACGTTTTCTAGTGAATCCGAAAGCCCTTGGTCTTGCGCACACGTTGGTATATTCAACATCACTGGAGACACGCTATCGACAGAGATCAACTCACAATAACGCGATGGTGAAGCTCGTGCACTCCAACGAGTAAGATCTGGTGAACTCGAGCACTAACGGTGACGATTCATGGGGTGAAAGACACAGGAGCTCACGATGAATCTCGGGAGTCTACCCATCCCTTAAATAGCCCCGTACAACGTGCTAGATCTAGAACCCTACGTCTACATGGCGGTGGACTCCATCTCTGACTTGGCGGTGGCTCCACGAAGATGACGCACATCTACCGTCCATGTGGCAAGACAGAAGGTCACGATTTGCAGCGGCGTGATGCAATCCAAGACGTGCACAGGATCCAAAGGCTCCTATTGGATAGAGAACTGAACCATCACCTTCAAATCCGCAGTGTTCGCTCACGATCCAATGGCCAGCAACGGTTCAGACTATAACAATCCAAGCCACACATGCATCAAATCCTAACGGTACAGATTCGCCCGCAACCCTAACTACTTGGGTCAATCTTGACCGTCCGCCCCAAATCCAACGACCGACAACCTTCCTTCTAGAACTTCGGGCACATAAAGCAAACTGGGCCGCATAGTATTGGGCCTGCCGGGTTGATCTATGGGCTTTCGGCCAAACACTATTCCAGGTATTTCTCGGATTGTCTAAGTTAAAATAATCCTATTAATTTATTTAGGGCAAATAAAATATTAGGAAAAATCCAAGAAAATTTTCATAAATACTTAGAACATATATGTCGGAACCCGAATTTGCAAATCCAGACCCTCTGTGTATACCGCACTAGTCCAGGATCACGCTAGTGCACACAGGCTCAACATAGATGCTATCATAGTCATACACAGCGGAATATAGCATAACTTTAATAATTAATAGTAACTGTTGTCTTACATGATTATTGCCACACATGGCTTATAAAAGAAATAGCAAACAAGCAACAGCGAAAAAAATAAATAAATAAGCGTAGCAACTCCTCAGTTCACCGCAGGCAACTGATGAGGCTTGGACCCAAAGCATTCGCATCCATATAATCCTCCTCCACGAAAGGCGTAGATTCTTCCTCTTCTGAAGTTGTTGTTGTTGGGGTGAGTAAATAAAGCACTCAACTAGTTGTGCACAGCAATGCAAGTCTAATATTCTATATGCTTGGCTCAATCCAACGGAATGGCTAATATGGCTATTTTGTAGTAGAGCGGCATTTAACAAGAATACAGTAAATAGATTGAAAAACAGTAAAATAAATAACAGTAATTAATAGATTCAGCATTTATGAGGTAAACCAAGTTTCCAATCCTAAATCAATTTCCACCTCCCATGGCACCCTGCCATCCCAACAAGTTTTTGTTTAACAAAAGTCTAACCCTTAACTGTAATTCCTGAGCATTGCCCAATACCGTGAGCACGGCTATTCGAAAAGATTGTACACTCTGCAGAGATTATGCACTTTACCCACACGATACAACCAAACACCACCAAGGCGAGTGATCATAACAAAGCCTTTACAATGCTACACCTAGACCCAGTACTGTTCGCTAAGGTTTCAACACTAAAGGGTTAAACCACCACAACAGGGCCCCCCTCTTGCGCCATGTGAGTTAAACCGTAAACCCGGGACTCACTATTCACCACGACAGTACCAAAATCTACGCTTCACAAATTATTCAGCTAGGCTGTCCCATTCTAGACATGTGGTTGCAAGAGAGACTCAGGTCAAAGGCTTGCAAGGTTAAGTTCTTAAAGTGATTAAGGCAAGACTTCCACATACCCCTGCCAATCCTGGCCCACCTTGGCACACTGCCCCTTGCCACTTGCCCTAATCTAAATCATTACCACCCCAGTTGATTACCAAGCACCACGTGCCACCAACATTTCAATCTAGTTGTGTGACCTCCTCGCCACGACAACTTGATAGCACTGTGTGGCAACACATGACACACAAATTCTTAAACATTGTTCCATATTCCATTAGTCAAGATTAAGTAACAACATTCGGACACATGTGATGACGTGGCATGACTAAGCAATCTACGACGGTCTAACTAGTCTCATGTTGATTATTAATATTAACCAACTATAATTCCACATCCTAGGGTGACAATTAGATCATGGCATAAAATTGACAAGGTGTGATTTAATTCAATTAGGCATATCATCTAATTCCCAGATTAATTGAAATCATTTATACATATAAAATATCATGCATAATTTAAAAGACAAAATAGCAATTTGGTGAAATTGGGTGTAACATGATCAAAACACAACTTGCCTTGGAGTAGGTGCTGGTCTTGCTCTGAGCTTGGGTCTTGAAGCGATGAATCTTCCTCCGGATCACCGAGCAGTTCAACGTCTATGCGAAACGATGCCAAAATAGCAAATAAACACCAAAACAGAGATCAACAAAACACCAAAAATAAAATAAAATTCACCAATAAATATATCTTGATTTTACAAATTTTTAGAAATTTGAATCACTCAATTCCGAGTTAAAATGCAAAAGATATAGCCTTTTGAAGTTTGAATAAATACTGAATTATAGAAAATAGAATTTTCGATTTTCCCGAAATATTTTTCTATTGAAAAAGATTTTTATTGCGCAACGCTGACGTCAGCCCTGGCCTGAGTCAACCAGTCCGACACGCCACCGGCGCATGCACCGGTCCACTAATGTACCGTCCACCGTGGACGCGGCTCACGGTGCCTCGCGCCCCGCGCCCAACACGCGGTGCGCATCTACCGGCTGCGATGCCGCCCATGCCGATGCTCGACACGCGGTGCGCATCTGGGCGATGATCCGACAGCTACTGCTCTAACGCACACGCGGCGATCTCAACCGAACAGACCTGATCCAACGGTCCACGCTTACCTGAGCTGTTCACTGTAGACGAAGCGACGCGGCACGATCTGAGACGTCCCCGGAAGATCCAACGGCTGTTCGAGTTCCGAGACGAAAATGGCAGCATGGCGGCGGACTGGCACCGGAGCGGAGGAAGAAGACCACCCGAACGGCGTTTCAGCGCGACTCCGGCGAGAAGAAGTAGCAACTTCGGTGCAGCTCAACGCGACGAGTCTGAATCTGGAACCGGTGCTGTGAATGGCAGCTTGACGGTGGCGGAGAAGGCGAGAAAGCTAGCGCCGGTGCTTGCGCAACTACGGTGATCTCCCGAGCGACGATGGCTACGAAACAAGCGAAGAGGCTAGTGCTACTGGCTGCGCAAGGGGACGAGGAACATCGGAGTGCGGGCTGCGGCTTTTATAGCCTCGGCATGCGCGTCGGGAAGGAAACCCTAAGCAATCTGCGGCGGAGACGGCTCGCGGCGGCGAACTCGAAAACCAAATCGGAGACGACGACCGACGACCGTCCGATCCAAGATGAACGGCCACGATTGATTCCCGGGCGATACGATCCGATCCGCCCTTTCCAAAATCAACGGATGCGATCAAAACTTTCCAAAACAACGCGAAGTGATCCCGACCGCTCGATCTCGATCCAACGGCTCACGCGCTAGGGTTTCGCCGAGGAAAGAGGACCGCACGATCCGATCCAATACGGTCACGCACGCTGCGACGGCGGCGGTTGGCGAGGGCCGCACAACGTCCGCGTCGCCTGATCTTTGGGCTTCGCCCGAATCGTTTCACCGATTTTTCAAAAGCTTTTTGATTTAAAATAATTCCCGAAATTAGATTAATTCATTTAAGGTAACTAAAATATCAGGAAAAATCCAAGAAAATTCTCATAAATACTTCGAGACATTTTGAATTCAAATAAAATATTTTTGGCAAAACTTCATATTAGTTTTATCTATATATAATTAGTTTTCACCAAAGGTTCATTATACTTAATTAAAATAAATTCAATTAAATTCTAGAAAATCCAATAATTTCAGAAAATCAGTAAAATGCACATAAGTGAAACTATAGGCCAAATTTTGGGATGTTACAAACCTTCCTCCCTTGACAGAATCTCGACCCCGAGATTCAAGGCTGACTAGGGAATAGGTTTGGGAATTCTGACTTCAGATCCTCTTCACGCTCCCAAAGTTGCCTCATTCTCGGAATGGTTGCTCCATCAAATCGCAAAGCGAATCGACTTCGTCCTGGTCTTGCGGTCCATAACATCCAGGATTTTGATTGGTTGCTCCTTGTAGGTCAGATCTTTCTGCAATTCAATCTTTTCTACTGGCGTGTGCTCTGTTGGTACCAAGACACTTCTTGAGTCGACACATGGAACACGTCATGCACACCGCCAAAGATGCGGCAACTCTAATCGATAAGCAACCTCTCTCGACGGCTCAAAATCTTGAATGGTCCAACATATTTTGGAGCAAGCTTTCCTTTAGCGTGAAACGTTTAACTCCTTTCGGAGGGTAACTCTAAGATACACAAAATCGTCTGCTCAAACTCAAGTCACGGCGTCGATTATCGCCAGAACTCTTTTGTCTTGATCGCGATTTTCGACCTCTCTCTTATCATGGCAACTTGCTCTTCAGCTTCCTTGAGAACATTAGGGCCAAATATCATACGCTCTCCTGTCTCATTCCAATTCAGTGGGGTACGACAAGCACGACCATATAAAGCTTCAAATGGCGACATCTGCAAGCTAGCCTCGTAACTGTTGTTATAGCTGAACTCTGCATACGGTAAACATTTGTCCCATGAAGTAGTGTAGGCTAAAGCGCAAGCCCTCAACATATCTTCCAGAATCTGATTTACTCTTTCCATCTGACCATCGGTCTGTGGGTGATATGCTGTACTGAAGTTCAATCGCGTTCCCATAGCTTCGTGCAATTTATCCCAAAATCTTGAGGTGAACTGAGTACCTCTGTCTGACACTATTTTCCTAGGCACACCATGCAAACACACAATTCTGGCCATGTATAATTCTGCTAACCGGTCTCCTGAGTACGTTGTCTTAACTGGAATGAAGTGAGCAACTTTGGTCAATCGATCCACAATGACCCATATAGAATCATACCCACTTTGGGTTCTTGGCAAACCGGTGATGAAATCCATACCGATTTCTTCCCACTTCCATTCTGGGACTTTTAGCGGTTGTAGCAAACCTGCTGGTCTCTGGTGTATTGCCTTAACTCTCTGGCATACATCGCACAAGGCAACGTGCTCGGCGACTTCACGCTTCATATTCGGCCACCAAAACCTCTCCTTTAAGTCCTGGTACATCTTAGCGCTTCCTGGATGAATTGAATACTTGGAATCATGAGCCTCTTCCAAAATCAACTGCTTAAGTTTTGGTCTGTTTGGCACACAAATGCGACCATTGAACCACATGGTACCTTGGTCATCCACGGTAAAGTCCTTTGCTAATCCTTCATCCTTTTTAGCCTTGATTCGGTTGACTTTCTCATCATCTTTTTGTCCTTCTCGATTTTGATCTTCGAGCGTTGGCTTCACTTCTAAAGCAGCTAGGAATCCTTCTGAAACTACTTCTAGTTTTAAATTTTGTAATTCTCTGCACAGTTCTGACTATCCTTCGCACCGTCATATTCGCTACGTAGCTCTTGCGACTTAAGGCATCAACTACCACATTTGCTTTTCCCGGATGGTAATGAATTACCATGTTATAATCCTTGATTAATTCCAACCATTTCCTTTGCCTCATATTGAGATCTGATTGGGTGAAAATATATTTCAAACTCTTATGGTCCGTATATATCTCACATCTATTTCCAATGAGATAATGACACCACAATTTCAAGGCATGCACCACGGCAGCCAATTCCAAGTCATGCGTAGGATAATTTCCTTCATGCGGTCTTAATCGCTTTGACGATATGCGACCACTTTACCCTCTTGCATCAATACGCATCCAAGACCTGTCTTGATGCATCACAAGATATATCAAGTCGCTCAACATTAGGCAAAACCAACACCGGGTTGTTGTCAAACGCTTCTTTAATTCCTCAAAACTCTTATCACAATCAAGGCCCATGAAAATTTCTTTTCCTTTTTCAATAATGCGTAAGAGGTCTCGCAATCGTCGAAAATCCTTCTATGAACCGCGATAATATCCTCGCCATTCCCGTAAAACTTCGACTTGAGTGATGACTTTGGTTGCTCCCAATGCAACACTTGCCTCCACTTTGCTTGGGTCGACGGCAACTCCTTCTCGCAGTCATAACATGACCGAGAATTCCACCTTTTCCTTCCAAAAGTCGCACTTACCGAATTTAGCATACAGCTGTTGCTCACGCAGCTTTTCCAACACTAGCCTCAGATGATTTGCATGCTCTGCTTCGATCTTTGAATACACAAAATATCATCTATGAACACAACAAACTTGTCCAAGTATTCCATGAAAATCTTATTCATCAAGTTCATGAAATATGCCGGCGCATTGGTCAATCCAAAAGACATGACCGTGAACTCATAATGTCCATATCTTGAAGAGAATGCGGTCTTCGGAACATCTTCCGTTCGAATCTTTAGCTGATGATATCCTGAACGAAGGTCTATCTTGGAGAAAACTCCAGCTCCTCTCAACTGGTCGAAAAGAAAATCAATCCTTGGCAACGGATACTTATTCTTAACCGTCACTTCATTAAGTGCACGGTAATCAATACACATTCTAAGGCTTCCATCCTTTTTCCTGACAAACAAAACTGGCGCTCCCCATGAAGACGAACTTGGTCTTATAAAACCTTTCTCTAATAACTCGTCGATCTGTTTCTTCATCTCCACCAACTCATTGGTAAGCATCCGATAAGGTCTTTTTGGTATTGGTGCGGTTCCCGGTGCTAACTCAATGACGAACTCGATGTCACGGTCTGGCGGCATTCCCGGCAGATCTTCTGGAAATACGTTTGGATATTCCCTGACTACTGGCACATCCTCTATGACGACGATTCTCATGCTATTAACCATTAATTGACCACCACGAACTGCTGTCGCTTGAAATTTCACTTTCTCTCCTCTGGGGCTCTCAATGGATACAACCCTTCGACCACAATCCAAAACTGTCTTATGCTTGGTTAACCAGTCCATTCCCAGAATGACATCTAAAGCTTGGGCATCTAGAATAATCAAGTTCGCTAGGAACTCTACCCCATTAATTATTAGCCTCACCCCCAAACACCCAAGGTTAGATCTTAACTCAGATCCTAGGCTTGGACTAGCATCACACACTTAAGATTTTTCATGCTCAAACCATTTTCAGATGCAAAAGCTCGAGAGACAAATGAATGCGAAGCTCCTAAATCAAATAATACTGTTGCGGGTACTGAGTTTACCAAAAACTTACCCAGTACGACGTCTGATGCTTCCTGGGCTCCATTGGCGGTGATGTAGTTGACTCTACCTCAAATAGTAGCTTGAGGCGTCGCTCCTGCCTGTCCAGCTCCACGATTAGCTCCTGTCATCGGTGCCTTAGCAGGCGTCGTTCCAAGGTTGAAACGTACTGGCGTGATACCTCCTTTCTGGGGACATCTATTAGCATAATGCCCCAGCTCATTGCAATCAGAGAACCTTCGGCGGTGGATTTGCCTCCTCCTTGAGCATTGTTACCCGAACCGGCCGTCGATAACTCGTCCCGGTGGTCGCGGCGCAGTGTTGTTGGTTTACCAACGACTTGCGGTTGGAACACAGCAAACTGCTGTGGGGTCATCCTCATTCGCAGTGGTTAGGCGCCCACCTTGGTTGGTCATCAAGCGCTTGCGATTTTCCCCGCTTCTTTGCGCTTATCCTCCGTGATCAAAGCCTTGTTTACCAATTCTTGAAAATCCGGAAAAGTGTGGGTAATTAGCCCCACTGCAGCCCTCGAAGTTTAGTCCTTTCATGAAGCAGATCGCTGGCCTTGTCCGTCGCTACGTGCTCGAAGCATAGCGAGCTAATGCGTGAATTTGTTCAAGTAATCGCCACCGTTGGCCTCCTTGCTTAAGGGCCTGAACTCTTCCTTTTTCAGTCCATCATCCCTTCCGTACATGGTAATCGCGGAAGGCCTTTGCAAACTCTTCCCATGTGATTTCCATGGGTGCTTCATGAGCAACACAATAGTTCTCCCACCATTCTCGCAAATTCCCTCTAGCTGATGGGATGCGTAAAGAACCTTCTCATGGCCTTCACATTGAGTGATGTACAATTTCCTCTCAATGGTTCTCAGCCAATCATCAGCTTCCAAGGGATTGACATTTCCTGAGAATGTTGGCGGTCGGGTCCTCATGAAGTCCGACAACTTGGAGTAAGGACGAGGCCCGCCATTGTTGTTCTGAGTGCAGGGTTGTTAACTGCAGCCATATTGGTCATCTGCTGCATCATAGTCTGCATCAACTGAGTTTGTGCAGCGAGAAAAGCTCCTAAGTTCTGCATATCCACTGGCGGTGCTTGCTGCGGTGGTGCTCCTTCATTGGGATTGTTACCTGAGCGCAGACCACTTCCTGAAGCTCCATTGTTGCTGCGAGTGTTCACCATCTACTTGATTGCTTCTTGGGTTAGGAAAGATAGATGTAGCATAGATAAGATGAAAGAATTTCTAAGGCGGGGGAGACAGCTTAAACCCAACTAAAATAATCTTTATTAATACTTAGTATGGTTGCTTACAATGCCTAAGGGCTTTGCAACGCATACTGCACACTCATTAAACAATTAAGAACCAAACTAAACATGCAACCTTAACGTCTACTAAAAGGTAAAGACTATCTTAAAGACGCGACTCAACACTCGAGTCTCAACACAACTCTAAGACCAACTCTCACTCATCCAGCCACCCTAGCTGGGACTGATCCGACGCATACACCGGAGGGTGGGCTGGCATGGGTGCGAACCCATCCTGGTGACCCTCTGCTGGCTCCTCCGGCTCCCACTCACGCTCCTCTGGGTCTTCCTCTTCTTCTTCTTCTTCGGTGACTCCATCTGGCTCCTGGACGACCTGGTCCGCCAACTCCTCGGCTACCTGCAAGGCCTCCTCCAGCTCGCTGATGACCCTGGCTGCTGCGTCACGGGTCTTCTGAAGCTCTCGCTCGGACACCCTCGCCAGACACCTGCCTCTCAGCTCTGAGCAAGGTCCTCGTGTGCTCCTCCGGGCGAAGGCGAACTAAGCAAGGTGTACCGCAGTAGCACACTCCCCCTCCACGATCCGTCGACGCTGGCATGCTCGCACTATTGGGTGAAGCCGAAACACAGTGTCGCGAAGCTCGTAGGCGTAGTAGTGGCAGATCCGTCGTAGAGCAAGTCCGCGACCTCCCAATTCTCGCCTCGTCGTAAACCTTGGGTGGTGATGTGGATCGGTCCGTGGTCTCGTCGCACTCTCGGCGAAGATGCTCGACTGCGTAAGAACCCCGATGCACACCGCTGACGCCCAGCTTGCTTCCTCGGTAGAGCGGACGATCGAAGCCTCCAATTACTTGAAGAACTCTCCACAGCTCCAAAGCATAGCCACCCTGCCTCGACTCGAAGGACTGGAAGATCGGCTTCTATTCAAAACAAAATCTTGAATAAGACCTCCACTCGAAACGGCAACGAAAAGAAGGTAATTTAGCAAGGATGAGAGTAGAGGGATGAGATAAGCCAAGAGTTTCTTATTAGTCAATTTTACCTTTTTCTTTAGAAAATAATTTTGGACACTCCTAAGAGATACCAACTACCTAGGGCCAAGACCTATAGTCAGTATGGCTCTGATACCACCTTTGTCGGGACACGAATTTGCAAATCCGGACCCTCTTTGTATACCGCACTTGTCCAGGATCACGTAGTGCACACAGGCTCAACATAGATGCTATCATAGTCATACACATCGGAACATAGCATAACTTTAATAATTAATAGTAACTGTTGTCTTACATGATTATTGCCACACAGGGCTTATAAAAGAAATAGCAAATAAGCAGCAGCGAAAAAAATAAATAAATAAGCGTAGCAGCTCCCCAGTTCACCGTAGGCAACTGATGAGGCTCGGACCCTAAGCATTCGCATCCATATAATCCTCCTCCACGAAAGGTGTAGATTCTTCCACTTCTGAAGTTGTTGTTGTTGGGGTGAGTACATAAAGCACTCAACTAGTTGTGCACAGCAATGCAAGTCTAATATTCTATATGCTTGGCTCAATCCAACGGAATGGCTAATATGGCTATTTTGTAGTAGAGCGGCATTTAACAAGAATACAGTAAATAGATTGAAAAACAGTAAAACAAATAACAGTAATTAATAGATTCAGCATTTATGAAGTAAACCAAGTTTCCAATCCTAAATCAATTTCCACCTCCCATGGCACCCTGCCATCCCAACAAGTTTTTGTTTAACAAAAGTCTAACCCTTAACTGTAATTCCCGAGCATTGCCCAATACCGTGAGCACGGCTATTCGAAAAGATTGTACACTCTGCAGAGGTTATGCACTTTACCCACACGATACAACCAAACACCACCAAGGCGAGTGATCATAACAAAGCCTTTACAATGCTACACCTAGACCCGAAGATCGTTCGCTAAGGTTTCAACACTGAAGGGTTAAACCACCACAACAGGGCCCCCCTCTTGCGCCATGTGAGTTAAACCGTAAACCCGGGACTCACTATTCACCACGACAGTACCAAAATCTACGCTTCACAAATTATTCAGCTAGGCTGTCCCATTCTAGACATGTGGTTGCAAGAGAGACTCAGGTCAAAGGCTTGCAAGGTTAAGTCCTTAAAGTGATTAAGGCAAGACTTCCACATACCCCTGCCAATTGTAACATCCCAAAATTTGAGTTTTGGAATGTTGGAATTCAAAATTTAATCATTTGCATTTTCTTGAATTAACTCCAGCTTAATTTGAATTTCTAAATAATAAAAGGATTTAATTTGGCTAAGCTATTCATCAAAATCAAGAATTTCAGTTTTAGTTGGGTTCCTTGTGCTCCAAGGAATTTTTCTGTATTTTTGGGGATTTTTCTGAATTTATTTGTTATTTATTTGAATTTATTTGGTTTTATTCTTGATTCTCGAATTATTTAAAATCGAAAATGATTTTATTTTCAAAACCTTCTCGGCCGATTCTTGGCCCACCGCTTCCCCGCCCGCTTCACCCCACTCGCCTCATGTTCGCCTTGCAATGCCCAATGGGGCCAGAGCGCATCTGCCGTCCGATCTGCGCGACGCTGTGCGGTCCCGATCGCGCCGTCGCCGCCGCAAACCCTAACCGCCGCCCGGATCCGAGTCCGGCCACGACGCCTCGGCGTTCGTGCGCGTCCTTTGCGCGTTCTCGAGGCTTTAAAAGCCGAGCCGCACACCCCCGAGGATTGCTTGTCTCGCGCGCTTCTTTTGCCCTCTTTCGCGCCGTCGCAACGCCGCCGTTTGCCGTCGCGCTCGCCGAGTTTGCCGCGTGCCCGAGCCCTTCCGCCGCTTTTTTATCGCCGCCCGGCGCCTCTCCGCCGCCGCCGCCCGTGTCTTGCCTTGCCCGCGTCGTCACCTACCCGCTCCGCGCTTGCCCCGCGCCCGATCCGCTGCCCTTCGCGCCATGGGCCGTGTCTTCTTCTCGTCCGGTGAGCACGCGCCGCTTCTCGCCGTCGTTCTCCGTCGAGACTGTGGCCTTCCGATCGCTGCGTGCGCTCCGATCTGACCACGTCTCCTCCGCGCACCCGCCTCTGGGCGTCCGATCTGGCCGGTCGCGCTAGATGCGCAGCCGCGTTGGTGCTTACCACGGTACATACGTCGGCCGAGCTCGCGTCGGCATGCCGGCGTCGACCATGCGGCGCGCGCACGGTGAACCCAGCCAGCGCCGTGGACCGAAGTTCACCGTGAACGGCGGCCGACGCCGTTGCGCAATAAATTCCTTTTCAAGACAAAAATAAATCCAGAAAATTCGATTTTCTGATTTTCGTATTTTCTCTGAATTTAATCTTTGGAGGCCCGTTCTCGCTCATACGAACTCCGATTGAGGCGATTCAAGTTTCTAAAATTTTCTAAAATCAAGATCTATCTTTCAGAGCCATTTATTTTCAGTTTTGAGCTTGTTTGAGTCTCTGTTTTGTATTTATTTGGTTTCATCGCTTTCTTTTCGGTGACGCTAATTCCGAGGAGCAAACGAAGACTTCGAAGACCAAGATTCAGCACTAGATCAGCAAGGCAAGTCGTAACCTTTGATCATATTGATCCTATGTTTGCAAAGTAATTTATTTTATACACTTGCATGCTATTTACGTATCAATGTTTATTTAATGGGAGTAGATGTATGCCTGGTTGACATTATGCCACCTTGATTCGTTGTATGCCATGTATCCATTGTTAAACCTAGGTTGGGACATTACTAGTTGGACATAATCATAATACCAACATTGGGTTATCGTAGCTATGCTTAGACATGCTTACATATCGTTGGGATTCATGTCACATGTTGAATAATGTTAATCTTGACTTAATGAGATATTGAATCGTGGCGTTAGCCATCGTTGTAAAATTTGTTGTACCATGGCGGGGTTTGCCATTGGTCTTGGTTGAACAATTGTTTTCCCTGCAAGTGATCGTGAAGTAAAGGGGTGCTTTCTAGCACATTGGGATGTGGATGTCTTGCCCGAGACAATTTAAGGACTTAATCTTGTGCGCCATTGAACTGGGCCTAACCGTACTACCACATGTCCGAATGGGACAGACCTAGGTGATTAATTTGTAAGGTCTAGCCTTGAGTAACGCCAGTTGGTGGTGTGGGTTCCGGATGGACGGGTAGATTCGCAAGGCGCAAGAGGGGCCCTAAAGGGCGAAACCTTAGCGAGCGTCTGAGTTTAGACGATGCATTGTAAAGGCTTTGTCATGATATCTCTGCGACACACCAAAGCGGTGTGTTATTATCGATTGCACAAAGAGATGTTCATGTCTTGTGGGTAAAGTTGTACAACCTCTGCAGAGTGTAAAACTATTCGAATAGCGCGTCATGATCATGGACAAAGCCCGGAATTTCACACGGGTATAGAGTGTTTCATAAAATGTGGAATGTGGAATTGTTGGGATGTGAACGGGAGTTCACTTTTGTTTTGTTGTCTATCATTGATCTATCGATTATTTATTTATGTTTTCATAAATATGCTTTCAATCTATTTATTGTATTTCCATTCAAGTTATTGCTTTACAAAAATAAACTATATAGCCATCCTTGTCAAGCCGCATAAATATATTGCATCAATTCCCTACGACTTCTTTGAGTACCTTTGTACTCACGGCTTTATGCCCTTGTTGATCAGTTGCTGAAGGAGATAATGAATCTTATGAAGAGGAATTCTATGAAGACTACGTGGATTAGGAAGGCGTTCCCCAGACGATTGCCTGTGGCATGTCGAATGGTTCAAGTTATCTTTTCCGCTGCAATAGTATTTGTTTCTTAAGCCCTTAAGGCACAATGGTGTAAACATTGATCATAAGGTCGTTTGCTTTATTTAATAATAATTTGCTTCTTCTTAGTTAATTCGTTGTATGGAATGATATTACATCTGTGTTCCCACTGTGTGCACTAGCGTGATCCTGGACTAGTGCAGTATACACAGAGGGTTTCGGATTTGTAAATCCGAGTCCCGACAGAGATGGTATCAGAGCCATATCGACTGTAGGTCGCTATCCTAGTTAGCATGGTCTTCAAAATTATTTTCTAAATCAAACCAACAAAATTGGTACTTAATAGCTTTCGTCTCCTCTCGTCTTATTCTTAGGTTCTTATTCCTCTCCTTTGCTAAAACTTTGATTTGAAATTTAAATTGACCTTATCTCATGAAACTTCTCAAAGCCTCGAGTTTCTGCAAGGATTCAACAAAAGACGATGAGGATCAAGCCATCGAGGTTATGCCAAAAAGACTACCATATAAGTTAGGTTTTTGGTGCTCAACGGTATTTGAGCATGTGTTACCCTTTTCAGTTTAGTTACGTTTAGTCCGCGTATACTAGGATTTTTCTTGCTGGAGCGTCTGGTATGTTGTACACTTGCCTCAAGCACGGTGTTACAACCATACCTTTAATTGAAAAAAAAAAAAAAAAAAAAAAAAAAAAAAAACTTGATTTGCCTCCTTAATTTGAAGCCTTTCGGTTGTATCCTTTTGTCCCTGGGTATTACCTTCTCCCCTAGATGATCTTACCACGCATCTACTGCTTTTTCCTCTTACCTATCAAACCCTTGCGCTGCACCTCAGATGGTTGACACTGCTCGAGCCGTCGTGGATCGCCAGTGGATGCCAGTGCCAGTGCCAACACCAACTCCAACCCCAATGCACCACCACCACCAGCTGTGACAGACCAGAACATGGGACATTTTCTAGCAGCTCAGACTCAGTTAATGAATACAATGATGCAGAACATGAACAACATGATGAATCAGTGAGAACCGCATCGCAGCTTGCTCTAGCCAATCTGTTGAACCAAAGAAAACCAAGCCGTTTGCACCTCCTCAAGCTCGCCTCGGTCAAGCTAGCGAATTTATGAGGACTCGTCCGCCAACTTTCTCCAATTCTTCGTAACCATTGGGCGCCGATGATTGGATCCGCTCCATTGAGAAGAAGCTTGAAATTGCCCAAGGCACCAATCGTGAGAAGGTTCTCTATGCCGCCATCACCGGAGGGCACCGCCAACAATGGTGGGAGAATTCATGCGCGCCCATGATGATCCTCGACTATCACTTGGGCGAGTTTTCCATCGCTTCCGCCACTCTCATATTCCCGATGGAAAGGTGGAAATGAAGAAGAATGAATTCAGAGCTTAAGCAAGAAGGGATGTCGGTGAGTGAATACCTTAATAAATTCACTCAACTCGCCGCTACGCTCCGCAGGATGTAGCTACGATGATGCTCGTCGAAAAAGTTCAAGCGTGGACTCAATCCAGACTAAAGGTGCAAGTCATTGGCAATGACTATGTAGATTTTCAAAGATCTGTTGATAAAGCTATGCTTATTGAGGAATCTCGCCGGAATTGGAAGAATCCCGTAAGAGAAAGATGATGCAAGATGGAGCCCATCGAGTCACCACAGAGAGTCGAACAAATGCTCAACGACCGCTTCGCTTCACTCCTCCGAATACATTCAGACCCTCGCACCAAGACTCGCCCGACTCCTCCGGGCAATCGCAACCTCAAGACCAACAAAGAACCCACCTCGGAGGAACAAGAATCCACCGCAGGAGTCACCGTTTCAACCGTCATGAACTCGGTCATTATGCCAACAATTGCCCCGAAAGCAAGCCGTGACGCCATCCGCTTTAATTTGGGATCTACGCCACCAAGACCCCGCCTCAGAGCGGGGCGGAGTGCCCCAAACTCCTAATCAAGCCACCAGACTCCGCCGTCTGCCGAAGAGGCGCGTGAATCACGCCACCACCGAGGATGCCCACCGCACTGCACGTCATACTAGGTAAGCTCCTAGTCAACTCAAAGATCCGCCATGGTTTTGTTTGATTCGAGCTACGATTCGCTTGTTTCTGAGTTTTGCCGCAAATCATCAATTAAAGACAATGCCTCTTAAGACTGCTTTACTAGTGCAATCTCCAGTTACGATTTGAGTACTAACCAAGGCTGCCCCGAAGTTAAGATATTAATTGGAGGGGTAGAATTTCTAGCCAACCTTATTGTCCTAGACACCAAGTCCCTAGATGTGATCCTAGGAATGGATTGGCTCTCCAAGAACCAAGCGCTTTTTGGATTGTGGGAATAGAGATCACCCTAACCACCCAGATGGAACCAAGTTAAAAGTTCAAGCCGATTCAGATCAATCAAGGGATTAGAGTTTGTAGTGCCAAAGGAATAAGCTTGGAAGATGTGCGATCCGCCAAATGAATTTCCGATGTGTTTCGAGATGAGTTGCCAGGATGCCACCGATCGAGATATAGAGTTCTTGATAGAACTAGTGCCCGAACACCACCCATTTCCAAGAGACCTATAGGATGCCAACTAATGAGTTAGCCAAGTAAAGAGATGATTAAAGAGCGCAAGATCAAGGATTTGTTCGACCAAGTTCTTCGCCATGGGGAGCACCAGTTCTTCTAGTTGAAAAGAAAGATGGAACTCAGAGAATGTGTGGATTATCGCTCACTCAATGAGGTCACCATCAAGAATAAGTACCCTCTGCCAAGAATCGATGATTTGTTTGACCAACTTCAGGAGCCGAGTGTTCTCGAAGATTGATTTAAGATCAGTTACCACCAGCTTGAAGATTCGTCAAGAGGATATTCCCAAAACAGCTTTTGTTACTCGGTATGGGCAAGATGAGTATACCGTGATGTCCTTTTGGATTGACCAATGCCCTCGCCTACTTCATGACCTTGATGAATAAGGTATTCATGGAGTATTTGGATAAGTTTGTTGTTGTTTTCATTGACGACATTCGATCTACTCCAAAAGTGAGGAAGAACATGAGGAGCACTTGCGCCAAATCCTAACGGTTAAGAGAGAATCAGCTTTATGCAAAGTTTAGTAAATGTGAGTTCTGGATGAAAGAAGTTGCTTTCCTAGGACATGTCATATCAGGAGAAGGAGTCGCTGTTGACCCTGGAAAGGTACGAGATGTGCTAAGTTGGGAGTCACCCAAGACGGTACCCCAAATCCGAAGTTTTCTTGGAATGGCGGGATATTATCGCCGTTTCATAGAAGGGTTTTCTAGAAAAGCTAGACCGCTCACTCAACTTTTAAAGAAGGAAAAGAAATTTGTTTGGACATCGGAGTGTGAGCAAAGTTTTCAAGAATTAAAGAAGTGTTTGACAACTGCCCCAGTGCTTATTCTGCCAGATAATAGGAAGGATTTTGAGATATTCTGTGATGCATCCCGACAAGGACTCGGTTGTGTGCTAATGCAAGATAAGAAGGTTGTAGCGTATGCTTCGCGACAACTGAGGCCACATGAAGTTAACTATCCTACCCATGATTTGGAATTAGCAGCCGTAGTGCATGCTTTAAAGATTTGGCGCCACTATCTCATTGGTAATCGTTGTGAAGTTTATAATCGATCACAAGAGTTTGAAGTATATTTTACCCAAGTGACCTCAATATGAGACAAAGAAGATGGTTGGAATTGATCAAGGACTATGACATTGGGATTCATTATCATCCGTGCAAGGCCAATGTCGAGCCGATGCTTTGAGTAGAAAGAGCTCTCGCAACACTGATGATTAAGGAAAGTCACCACCCTTTATAAGGAATTTGAAGCTTAGTTTGGAATTGATTCAGAAGGGTATTTAGCTACCTTGGAAGTACGCCCTACGTTGGAAGATCGATTCGAGAAGCACGGGTAGATGATGCCGACATTAAGGAGATTAAGAGCAATATGAAGAAAGGAAAAGCCTGTGTTTCTCTCAAGATGAACAAGGTACTATTTGGTATGAGAAGCGATTTATGCATCGGATCGTAAAGAGCTTAAGGAATTGATTCTCAAGGAAGCGCATGAGACTTTATACTCCATTCATCCCGAAGTACCAAGATGTATCAAGACCTCAAGGAAAGGTATTGGTGGCCTAGTATGAAGCGTGAGATTGCGTAATATGTTGCACTTTGTGATGTCTCGCCAAAGGTCAAGGCAGAGCATCGAGGCCAGCAGGATTGCTGCAGCCATTGAAGATTCCAGTGGAAGTGGGAAGAAATTGGTATGGATTTCATTACGGATTTCCTAAAACCCAAGCAGTGTTATGACTCGATCCGGGTAATAGTGGATCGATTGACTAAGGTAGCTCACTTCATTCCAGCTTAAGACTACCTATGCAGGAGATAAATTAGCGAGTTATATATGTCAAGGATCGTCGGTCTTCACGGAGTGCCTAAGAAGATAGTGTCCGATAGAGGAACCCGCTTTACCTCTCGCTTTTGGCGTAGTCCGCACGGCCATGGGAACTCATCTCGATTCAAGATCGCCTATCACCCTCAAACCGATGGATGACCGAGAGCGTGAATCGATTCTTGAGGATATGTTAAGAGCTTGTGCCTTAACTTATGGTGTCAAGTGGAACAAGTGTTTGCCCTACGCCGAGTTTTCGACAACAATAGTTATCAAGCCACCGCAAATGTCGCTTTTGAAGCCTTATATGGAAGGAAGTGCGTAACCCTCTCAACCGGAAGGAGTCGGAGAAAGACAATTGTTTGGTCCTCGCCATACATCAAGCAAGAAGCCAAGAGCAAGTTCAATTAATTCGAGACCGCTTGAAGATAGCTCAAAGCGCATGTAAGAGTTATGCGATAATCGTCGCAGATTTGAGTTTCGAGCCCAATGATTATGTTTACCTCGAGTTACCCCTCTCAAAGGAGTTAAGAGATTTCAAGTAAAAGGAAAGCTTGCCCTAGATATGTGGGACCGCTCAAAATCTTGGAACGAAGAGGAGAGGTTGCCTACAAGTTAGAATTGCCGTGCTTTTTGTCGAATCCATGATGTGTTCCATGTATCGCAGCTTGAAGAAATGCTGCGTGTGCCGGAGGAACAGATGCCATTGGAAGCCATTGATTTGCAAGAGGATCTTACCTACAAGGAGCAACCAAAGGAAAATTTTGGATATCGCAGAGCGTATCACGAGAAGCAAGATCATCCGCTTTTGCAAGGTCCAAAGGAGCCATCATTCGTAAGAGGAAGCAACTTGGGAGCGAGAAGAAGATCTCAAGTCCGAGTTTCCCACCTATTCCTAGCCACTGAATCTCGGGGTCGAGATTCCATTTAAGGGGGGAGGTTTGTAACATCCCAAAATTTGAGTTTTGGAATGTTGGAATTCAAAATTTAATCATTTGCATTTTCTTGAATTAACTCCAGCTTAATTTGAATTTCTAAATAATAAAAGGATTTAATTTGGCTAAGCTATTCATCAAAATCAAGAATTTCAGTTTTAGTTGGGTTCCTTGTGCTCCAAGGAATTTTTCTGTATTTTTGGGGATTTTTCTGAATTTATTTGTTATTTATTTGAATTTATTTGGTTTTATTCGATTCTCGAATTATTTAAAATCGAAAATGATTTTATTTTCGAAAACCTTCTCGGGCTGATTCTTGGCCCACCCGCTTCCTGGCCCGCTTCACCCCACCTCGCCCCACTTGACTGTTCGCCGCTGGCAGCCTCGTACTCGCCCGGCCACAGATCTGCCGTCTGATCTGTGACGCAGGTCTTGGTCCCGATCATCGCGCTGCTGCCTACGCAAACCCTAACCGCCGCCCGAATCGAGTCCACCCGCCAGACGCTCGGCGTTTTTGCCGCTGTCCTTTGCGCTGCTTCTCGAGGCTTTAAAAGCCGAGCCGCGACACCCCCGAGGATTGCTTGTCTCGCCGCTTCTTTTGCCCTCTTTCGCCGCCCGTCGCGCCGCGCAAGGTTCTGTCGCTCGCGCGGAGTTTGCCGCCGTGCGAGCCCTTCCGCTGTTTTTTGTCGCCGCGACGCCTCTCCGCCGCCCGCGGTGTCCTTGCTTTTGCCCGCTGTCACCTACCGCTCCGCTTGCCCCGCGCCCGATCCGCTGCCCTTTCGCCATGGGCCGTGTCTTCTTCTCGAAGTCCGGTGAGCACTCAAGGCCGCTTCGCCGTCGTTCTCCGCCGAGACCGTGGCCTTCCGATCGCTCAGTGCGCCTCCCGATGCGCCACGCCTCTCCGCCGCACTGCTCTGGCCGTCCGATCCGCCGGTCGCTAGATGCGCTGCCACAGGTGTGGGTACTTACACCCGGCTGCGTCGACCGAAACTCGCGTCGTATGACGTCGACCATGCGCCGCGGCGACGGTGAACCCGCACCGCGCCAGGACCGAGTTCACCGTGAACCGCTGACGTCGGCGTTGCGCAATAAATTTTTTCAAGATAAAATAAATCCAAAAATTCGATTTTCGATTTTCTGTATTTTCTCTGAATTTAATCTTTGAGGTCTGCTCGCTCATACGAACTCCGATTGAGGCGATTCAAGTTTCTAAAATTTTCTAAAATCAAGATCTATCTTTCAGAGCCATTTATTTTCAGTTTTGAGCTTGTTTGAGTCTCTGTTTTGTATTTATTTGGTTTCATCGCTTTCTTTTCCGGTAGACGCTAATTCCGAGGGAGCAAACGAAGACTTCGAAGACCAAGATTCAGCACTAGATCAGCAAGGCAAGTCGTAACCTTTGATCATATTGATCCTATGTTTGCAAAGTAATTTATTTTATACACTTGCATGCTATTTACGTATCAATGTTTATTTAATGGGAGTAGATGTATGCCTAGTTGACATTATGCCACCTTGATTAGTTGTATGCCATGTATCCATTGTTAAACCTAGGTTGGGACATTACTAGTTGGACATAATCATAATACCAACATTGGGTTATCGTAGCTATGCTTAGACATGCTTACATATACGTTGGGATTCATGTCACATGTTGAATAATGTTAATCTTGACTTAATGAGATATTGAATCGTGGCCGTTAGCCACTGTTGTAAAATTTGTTGTACCATGGCGGGGTTTGCCATTGGTCTTGGTTGAACGAATTGTTTTCCCTCGGGCAAGTGATCGTGAAGTAAAGGGGGTGCTTTCTAGCACATTGGGATGTGGATGTCTTGCCCTACAATTTAAGGACTTAATCTTGTGCGCCATTGAACCCCTAACCGCACTACCACATGTCCGGAATGGGACAGACCTAGATTAATTTGTAAGGTCTAGCAGTAATCGCCAATTGGTGGTGTGGGTTCCGGATGGACGGGTAGATTCACATGCCTAAAGGCGAAACCTTAGCGACGTCTGAGTTTAGACAATGCATTGTAAAGGCTTTGTCATGATATCTCTGCGACACACCAAAGGCGTGTGTTATTATCGATTGCACAAAGAGATGTTCATGTCTTGTGGGTAAAGTTGTACAACCTCTGCAGAGTGTAAAACTATTCGAATAGCCGCGTCATGGTCATGGACAAAGCCCGGAATTTCACACGGGTATAGAGTGTTTCATAAAATGTGGAATGTGGAATTGTTGGGATGTGAACGGGAGTTCATCGTTGTTTTGTTGTCTATCATTGATCTATCGCTTATTTATTTATGTTTTCATAAATATGCTTTCAATCTATTTATTGTATTTCCATTCAAGTTATTGCTTTCAAAATAAACTATATAGCCATCCTTGTCAAGCGTGCATAAATATATTGCATCAATTCCTCACGCTTCTTTGAGTACCTTTGTACTCACGGCTTTATGCCCTTGTTGATCGAAGGAGATAATGAATCTTCTATGAAGACTACGTGGATTAGGAAGGCGTTCTTTTGCTGTGGCATGTCGAATTTCAAGTTATCTTTTCCATAGTATTTGTTTCTTAAGCCCTTAAGGCACAATGGTAAACATTGATTAAGGTCGCTTTGCATTTAATAATAATTTGCTTCTTCTTAGTTAATTCGTATGGAATGATATTACATCCGTGTTCCCCATATAGCGTGATCCTGGACTAGAAAAACGCAGGGTTTCGGATTTGTAAATCAACCAATCTCGAAAATTCTCATCTAAATCATTACTTGATTACCAAGCACCACATGCCACCAACATTTCAATCTAGAATTCAAATCTTGTTCATCGATTTTTCAAAAGCTTTTGATTTAAAATAATTCCGAAATTAGATTAATTCATTTAAGGTAATTAAAATATAAGGAAAAATCAAAAAATTCTCATAAATACACATTTTGAATTAAATAAAATATTTTTGTTCATATAGTTTTATCTATATATAATTAGTTTTCACCAAAGGTTCAATATACTTAATTAAAATAAATTCAATTAAATTCCAGAAAATCCAATAATTTTAGAAAATCACTAAAATGCACATAAGTGAAACTATAGGCCAAATTTTGGGATGTTACAATTGAGAACTCAAATAAAATATTTTTAGCTAAAATTTATTTTAGTTTTCTCTATAATTAATTAGTTTTCACAAAAGGAAAATATACTTTATTTAAAATAAATTCAAATAAAATCCAGAAAAAACCTATAAATTCAGAAAAATCTCAAAATGCACAAATAACACATTAACTTAACAAAAAGCAAAAATTGGGATGTTACCAACCTACACCCTTAATGAAATCTTGACCTTGAGATTCGGGTCTAACTAAGGAATAGGTTAGAAAATTATGACTTTAGATTCTCTTCACGCTCCTGTGTAACTTCACTTTCTGAATGGTTACACCACTGAACTCTGCAAAAGTGAATTGACTTGTTTCTGGTCTTACTCCATCGCATCCAAAATCTTAATTGGCTACTATTTATAAGTCAAATCTTCCTATATCTCAATTGCCTCTAACACCGTCTGCTCTGTTGGCACACGAAGACACTTCTTTAGTTGTGACACATGAAACATATCATGCACTCCTGTCAACGACTGTGACAACTCTAACTGATATGAAACTTCTTTTCGATGGTTTAGGATTTTGAACGGACCAACATATCTTGGTGCAAGCTTTTCTTTGGTGTGACACAGTTTAACACCTTTAAGAGGGGTAACTCTGAGACACACATAATCATCTGGCTCAAAGCTTAACTCTCATTGACAATTATCAACATAGCTTTTCTGTCTTGACTGAGCTACTTTCAACCTTTCCCTAATCATAGCAATTTGCTCTTCAACTTCCTTAAGAATATCAGGCCCAAACACAAAGCATTTTCCTGTTTCATGCCAATTCAATGGAGTGCGACAGGGATGACCATACAAAGCATCAAATAGTGACATTTTTAAATTCCCCTGAAGATTGTTATTGTAACTGAATTCGGCATATGGCAAGCACTTATCCCATGAAGTAGCATAAGCTAATGCACAAGCTCTCAGCATATCCTCTAGAATCGGATTCACACTCTCAGTCCGACCATTTGTCTCTGGGTGATACATTGTACTTAAATTCAAACGAGTTCCCATTGCTTCATGAAGCTTGCCTCAAAATCTCGAGGTAAATTGGGTACCTCTATCTGACACTATCTTCCTAGATACTCCATTCAAATACATAATCCTTGACATATAAAGTTCTGCCAAATAATCTCCTAAGTAAGTAGTCTGCACTGGTATGTAGTGAGCGACCTTGGTAAATTGATCAATGATAACCCATATAGAATCATAACCCTTCTGAGTTCTTGGAAAGCCAGCAATAAAATCCATATTGATTTCCTCCCACTTTCACTCAAGAATCTTTAGCGGCTGTAACAAACCTATTGGTCTTTGATGCATGGTTTTCACTCTCTAGCACACATCACATAAAGCAACGTGTTCAGCTACTTCACGCTTCATATTTGGCCATCAAATTCTCTCCTTAAGATCTTGATGCATTTTAGCACTGCCTGGATGAATCGAATTCTTTGAATGATGAGCTTCTTCCAGAATCAACTGCTTAAGTTCCTTCTTGTTTAGTACACAAATTCGTCCATTGAACCACATAGTACCCTGATCATCCAAGATAAAATGTTTAGTTAAGCCTTCATCCTTCTTAGACTTAATTCTGTTAATATTTTCATCAACTTTGTGACCATCTTTGATCTAATCATTAAAGGTAGGCTTCAATTCCAAATTAGGTAGAAATCCTTGTGGAACAACTTCTAGCTTCAACTTCTGAAATTCCTTGGATAACTCTGGCTGATCATCTAACACCAACATATTAGCACTATGGCCTTTAGGACTTAAGACATCGGCTACCACATTAACCTTACCAGTATGATAGTGGATTCCAACATTATAATCCATTATCGACTCCAACCATCTCCTTTGTCTCATGTTGAGATCCTACTGAGTAAATATATACTTTAGACTTTCATGGTCTATATATATCTCACATCTATTTCCAATGAGATAATAATGCTACATCTTCAAACCATGTACTACGGCAACCAATTATAAACCATGTGTTGGATAATTCTCTTCATGTGGCCTCAATTGCCTTAGCGCATATGCAACAACCTTGCCATTTTGCATCAAAACACATTCAAGACCTTGTCTGGAAGTATCACAGTATATATCAAAACTGTTCTACATATCTGGTAGCACTAGAACATGTGTTGTTGTCAGATACTTCTTCAACTCCTAAAAGCTCTTCTCGCACTCTAGCGTCTATGCAAACTTCTTCTCCTTTTTTTTAATAATTGCGTAAGTGGTCTAACAATCATCAAAAATCATTCGATAAATCGACGGTGATATCTTGCCATTCCCAAAAAACTATGTATCTAGGTAACTGACTTTGGTTGTTCCCAATGCAGCACTGCTTCCACTTTAGTTGGGTCAACTACAGCTCCCTTAGCAGTCATAACATGTCAAAGGAATTCAACTTTTTCTTTCTAGAATCACACTTGCTAAACTTAGCATACAGCTGTTGCTCTCGCAACCTTTCCAGAACTAGCCTCAAATGCTTTGCATGCTCCTCTCTTATCTTGGAGTAAATAAGAATATCATCTATAAACACACTGGCAAACTTATCCAGATACTCCATGAAATATGCAGGAGCATTGGTCAATCCAAAAGACATGATCGTGAACTCGTAATGCCCATACTGCATAGACAATGCAGTCTTACGGACATCCTCTACACGAATCTTTAACAAATGATATCCCAATCGAAGATTTATCTTGGAGAAAAATCCAGCTCGTCTCAATTGATAAAACAAATCATCGATCGTGGGCAACGGATACTTTTTCTTTATCGTTACCTCATTAAGAGCATGATAATCGATACACATTCGTAAGCTTCCATCTTTTTTTCTTACGAACAGAACAGGTGCTCCCCATAGAGATGAACTAGGTATAATAAAACCTTTCTCCAGCAATTCTTTGATTTGCTTCGTAACATTCAAAAAATTTGAGTTTTAGAATGTTTAAATTTGAAAATGAACCATTTGCATTTGTCTTGAATTAATTTCAGCTTAATTTGAATTTTCTATTTATGAAAGGATTTAATCTGACTAATCTATTCATCAAACAAAAGATTTTCAGTTTTAGTTGGGTTCATTATGCCTCAAGGAATTTTTATGTAATTTTGGAGATTTTTCTGAATTTATTTGCTATGTATTTGAATTTATTTGCTTCTTGTTGAATTTCTGGAATTATATTAATTCAAAAAAGGTTTTTATTTCGAAATTCCCACCGCGGGCCGAATCCGTTTGCGGCCCATTTCTTTTTCCCCGCCGACCCACTCCGCTCGAGTCGCCCGGCCCTTCTCCCTCTCGCGGCCCAGTTCCGCTCGCTCGACCCAGCCAGTCGCGTGCCTCCGCCGTTCGATGTGCACCGCGTGTGCGGCTGAGATGCACCCGTGTCACCCACATTGCCGTAGCCCGAAACCCTAACCGCGTTGCCACTGCACCTGTGCCGTTTTCGACGTCCGTGCCGCACATGCCTCCCCAGGGCTATTTAAAGCCCCGAGGTTCCTCGTGTTGCTTTCTCCGCCTTCCGCCGCACCCGTTGCCCTTTTCCCCGTAGCCCGAGGCGTCGTCATCTTCGTGCACGACCTCGCGGGAGTGCGCCGCCGTTGCCGAAGCCGTCTGTCGCCTTTTTCTCCCTCGCCGGTGAACCTTCGCCGCCGTCGCATACACCGCCGAACTCCACGTGTCGCCCGCGTTCTTTTGCCCCAAAAACTCGAGCCGATCCGTCTCTCTTATGCCTCATCCTGCGTCTTCTTCTTCGGCTCCAGCGAGTTCGCGCCACCGTTGAGCCGCCACCGCCTCGTGCGCCGTGCGTGCCAGCCGGGCGCCTGTCGGCGCCGCGTCTCGCCGTGTGGCCGCCACCTCGGTGCCACGTCGTCTCGCCTTCCACCCGGTCAGCGCAACACGCCGCCTTGTCTTCCACGCTAGCATCCCCGTCAGCGCCGCCTCGGTTCCAGCGCCCACACCGTGTCTGCCTCCGCGTGGCTGCCATGTCCGCCCTAGCCCGCCGCGTGGCATTCCACGTCGGCAGGTTTGCCACGTCGCCCTTGCTCCTCTTGGTGGACGCAGTTCACCATGGACCGAGTCTCTGACTCGTGGGTCCCGCTTGTCAGCCAAAAATCCTTTTCTTTTTATTCTTTTCCAGAAATTCCAACCAATTGCAGAGCACCACGTGTAAGCCCTATTTATTTTCTCTGATTTTTTGATCTAGGAATCTTCCACGAGCCCATTCGAGCTTCGATTCCAGTGATTAAAATTTCAAAATTCATCTAAATTCATGATCTATCTTCCAGTACCATTCTTTTCAATTTTTGAATTTGGTTTGAATTTGTTTTATTTATTTGCTCTCGTTTCGCGTGTAGACGACGCAGTCGAAGCTCAAGCGAATCAGCAGTCAGAGGTAGAACTAGCAGGAGGCAACGAAGGCAAGTCTTCCTTGAACATATTGATCCCAAATTTTATGAAAAGCTTATGTTGTTTTAAATTATGCATGCTTACTTTTATGCAATGTACTTTAAATATAGTTTTAAATATACCCTCATCGGTATTGCTCATGTCAAACCTTTGTCACCCTAGTCAATACTAGCTATTTTATTTGGTGATAACCAGTAGATTAGCATGTGATGGTAGAATTGCTTAGTCCAGCTTAAACGTTTCGGTATTATGCCATGATGGGAATCATTCCAAACATTGTTGAATCTGAAGAGGAACGCGGTATGCTACGCTAGCACAAAAAAAATTCTACCGCGAAACCACAAAGCTACTCGCAAGAAGGGGATCATAGATAAGATTACCACTAGACGCGCAGTTGCGGAATCCTTCGCGCGTCGATGTAGTGGGTCGTTCTCGCCGCAGTCGTTGCGTCGATGTAGTGGATCGTCCTCGCCTTGCCGTGGATCGTCCTCCCACGCCGCAGTCGCAGCAGCGTCACCGCAGTAGTCCACACGTCCAGAGATGGAACGCCGTGCGTCGGTGTGTAAGCACCTGGTCGCTCGGCAGGGGCAGCGAGAGGAGTAGGCTAGGGTTTCGAGTGAATCACTCCTAAACCGTGGAAAGCACACCTGCACCTCCCTCCTTATATAGCCACGAGATGAAACCTAAACTAGGGCCCATCGTGCTAAGCCCACGAGGTTCATTAATTACGGATCCAATCCAAATTAATGCGTCCCACCATTAAGTGTGTGACCTGCAGTTCACATACGTTTGGACATGGATTCGAAAACTCCTTTTCAATCCAATAGTTGGTAGTGGCTTCTTGCAAAGTATGCCAACTCCCAAACATACTATGATCAAATCGACAGAACCTATCAAAAGTACTCATGTAATAATCCCTTTGCCAAGTATATGAAGATTGATCTCAAGGCGAGAAGCATGTCATCCTTTGATGATTCAATCCATCTCTCGTATCCGTGATATATTAATAAGTTGTGATTGACTCTCAATCACGGCATGGCCATGCACTTCCTTAATCATATCACACGAGTGGCCTTGTCATATATCTCCGTTTCATTGGAGTGGCAAATTCCATCTTGATTGCTTACTTCCTCTCGCACGTTTCATAGTAAACATGAAAGCTACCTTTATAACTATCCGGTTAGGAAGTAGTGTTTGATAGCCCCAAGGAAAACTATTACACATGTAGGGAATATGACAATCTCAGGTCTAAGGATCATACATCTACTAGGTATGAGATACACTGATGACACATAAGAATGAAACATTCTCGCAGTGTCCCATTGCGGGTCTATCTAACCCATGTTCTTCAACATGCGTCCACAATGTATAGATGATATCTCCATATCCCATGATCTATGAAGCATGATCATCGATCACTACATGTGCTGATCTATTCATCGTTGTCCTATACGATGATATCCGATCATAGATATTTATCGAATTACATCATTAAGTAAAGAGCTTCATAAGCAAGTCACATACTTGTTGATCAATACAATGATATACATTCATTGGACCAATAATCATATTATTATTCATAAACATAGTCATGTTACAATCATCTAAATGATTGCCTCAAGGGCATAACACTAACAATCTCCCACTTGCACTTGAGTCAATCAATTAAGTATCTAATACCAATAGACCTTGTGTGCACCTCATGCTTAGGTCAGTGGCGTGGCTTTGTCAACGGATCGCCACATTGGCTTCCGTATGTACTTTGCATATTCTCACGTCACCTCTATCCACAATCTCGCGAATAAGGTGAAAGCGGCGAGTATGTGTTTAGACTTGATGTGATCTAGGCTCTTTAGCTTGTGCAATGGCACCACTATTATCACAATAGATGTCCATTGGACTAGAGGCACTAGCGACCACACCAAGCTCGTGATAAACTTCTTAATCCACACAGCTTCTTTTGCGGCCTCCGGCCGCAATGTACTCCGCTTTGTCGTCGAGAGTCGGCCACCGTGTTTTGCTTGGAACTCTTCCACCTTCGCTCCTCCATTAAGTGTAAACACAAACCCGGATTGCGATCGAAATCATCTTTGTCGGTTTGGAAGCTTGCATCGGTGTAACCCTTTGCAACCAGATCTTCCTCACCTCCAAAAACAAGGAACATACCCTTAGTTCTTCTCAAGTACTTCAGATATTTTTACGGCTATCCAATGACCATCACCAGGATCCGCTTGGTATCTGCTCGTGACACTTAGAGCATATGAGACATCTGGGCGTGTACAGATCATGGCATACATAATAGACCCAATAGATGAAGCATATGGAATCTTGCTCATCCTGTCTCGCTCATCAGATGTCGAAGGACACTGATTCTTGCAGAGACTGATGCCATGTGACATTGGCATGAAACCTCTCTTGGATTCATGCATATTGAACCTTTTCAATATCTTGTCAATGTACGTTTCCTGACTTAATCCAATTAACCTTTTTGATCTATCTCTATAGATTTTTATGCCCAAGATATAGCATGCTTCTCCCAAGTCCTTCATTGAGAAACTCCTTTTCAATGAAGTCTTAACATCTTCAAGCATAGGAATGTCATTCCCGATCAATAATATGTCATCCACATACAAAATCAGAAATACAAGTGCGCTCCCACTAGCCTTCTTGTAAACACAAGGCTCTTCTTCATTTTTGATA
This sequence comes from Otatea glauca, assembly GCA_036346275.1. Lineage (NCBI taxonomy): Eukaryota > Viridiplantae > Streptophyta > Magnoliopsida > Poales > Poaceae > Otatea > Otatea glauca. The sequence goes on from CM070729.1 coordinate 33,499,446, forward strand.
AAGTCAAAACCTTTGACTACTTCATCAAAACGAATGTTCCAACTCCGAGATGCTTGCTTTAACCCATAAATGGATCTTTGAAGCTTGCATACCCTTTTAGCATATTTAGGATCAACAAAACCTTCAGTTGTATCATGTATACATCCTCGAAAGATTCCCATTAAGGAATGCTGTTTTGACATCCATCGCCATATTTCATAATCAAAATATGCAAGAATAGCTAAAATGATCCTGATGACAGACTTGAGCATGGCTACGGTGAGAAAGTTTCATCATAGTCAACTCCTTGAACTTGTTTGAAACCCTTTGCCACCAACCGTGCCTTATAGATCTGAACATTTCCATCTACGTCTATCTTTTCTTGAAAATCCATTTGCACTCAATGGTTTTACACCATCGGAGAGTCGACCAAGTTCCAAACTTGATTGTCATGCATGGATTGAATTTCGGATCTCATGGCTTCAAGCCATTTTTCGAGTTTGGGTCCATCATTGCTTCTTCATAAGTCGTGGGCTCATCATTGTCCAACAATAATATGTCACTCCCATATCTTATAGGTACATGACGTGGCCTCCCGACCTCGTGGGGTGGAGTCTCTTCCACAGGTTGTACAACACTTTGTACATCTTGTGAAGGTTCATGGTAGCTTGAACATATTCATGTGATTCTCGAACTTCATCAAGATACACATCACTCCTACTGATTTTTTTGAAAGAAACTCTTTCTCCAAAAGACACCATTTCGAGCAACAAAACTTTGTTCTCGCTTCTTTTGTAAAAGTAATATCCTTTTGTTTCTTTAGGATACCCACAAAAAGCATTTTTCCGATTTAGGTGCGAGTTTATCCGATTGTAAACGTTTTACATAAGCCTCACATCCCCATATCTTGAGAAATGACAACATGGGTCTTCTCCCACCATATCTCATATGGCGTCTTCTCAACGGATTTTGATGGGACCCTATTCAAAGTGAACGCAATTTGTCTCTAGAGCGAAACCCGTAAGGATAATGGCGGATCTGTTTGGTGATCATTGACCGAACCATATCTAATAAAGTTCGATTACGTCGTTCGGACACGCCATTCCATTGAGGCGTTCTGGCGGAGTAAGTTGCGAACGATTCCACATTGCTTTAGATGATCACCAAACTCTTGGCTCAAGTATTCGCCACCACGATCGGATCGTAAGTGTTTTATTGTTTTGCCAAGTTGATTTTGTACTTCGCTCAAACTCTTTGAACCTTTCAAAAGTTTCAGATTTATGCCTCATTAAATAGATATATCCATATCTCTGAAATCATCGATAAAAGTTACAAAATCATCAAACCCACCCCTAGCAATCGAGCTCATTGGTCCACATACATCCGTATGTACTAGGGCCAATAATTCACTTGCTCTCTCACTAAAACCTGTGAAAGGGCTTTTGTCATCTTGCCAAGTAAACAAGATTCACATGTTTCAAATGATTCAAAATCAAATGAGGTTAGAAGTCCATCACCATGGAGCTTCTTCATGCGCTTCTCATTTATATGACCTAGCGACAATGCCACAAAAGGTAGGGTTCAAATCATTAGGCCGATGCCTTTTTACATTAATATTATAGAGGTTTTTCTTCGAGTTCAGGGACGTACAACCCATCCACCATGGGGCAACGACCATAATACATATCATTCAAAAATATCGAACAAACAAAGTTCTTTATTCTGAAATCATAACCTTCATGTTCCAAACAAGAAGATGAAATAATGTTTCTACTCAAAGATGGAACAAAATAACAATTATTAAGTTCTAAAACTAATCTCAAGGCAAATGCAATGGGTATGTGCCAGCAGCAAGACCAAAGAACTCTTGCTTTATTCCCCACGCCAAGATCCACTTCTCCTTTTGCCAAGTCTCTACTCTTTATCACCCCAACGAATTGCAAATGTGAGCAACCGAACCGGTATCATATACCCATGAGCTGAGTGAAGAAGTAGCAAGATTAATTTCTATAACATTAATACCTGAAGTGGAAACCACATTTCCATTCTTCTTATCTGCTAGGTACTTTTCGCAGTTCCGTTTCCAATGCCCTGATTTCTTGCAATAGAAGCATTGGGTATCAGGTTGAGGGCCAACTTTAAGCTTCTGAAGCTTAGTTTTGAGGCTTGCGATCTCATCTTGAGCCTTGCCCTTGCCCTTGCTCTTTCCCGTTCCCCCAGCCTTAGCCTTCCTCTTTTTGAAAGCAGTTGTTTTCTGAACCATCATCACATGATTGGGTTTTTTCTTAATGCTTTCCTCGGCAGCCTTGAGCATCCCATGTAGCTCGGTTAGGCTCTTCTCCATGCTATTCATATGAAAATTCATAATGAATGGCTCAAAGCTCTGAGGCAGAGACTGGAGAATAACATCTGTGGCCAAACCGAGGCTAAGGGGAAACTCAAGTTTTCCAATCTCCCGATGTAACCAATCATCTTGATCACATGAGGATGGCCACCGATGCCTTGACCAACTTACAAGCAAATAAAAGCTTTGAGATACCATACCTCTCAGCTCTTGCTTGATTCCCAAACATGCCCTTCAAGCCTACAATCATATTGTAAGCATCCTGGTCCTCATATTGCTTTTGGAGCTCAGAGTCCATGGTGACTAGCATGAGACAGCTGACCTCTACAGAAGCATTAACATGCTTTTCATATTCAACCTTCAAATTACGAGCGGATTTTGGTTTGGTTCATCAGAATTGGATTCTCTAGAACATAGTCCTTCTTTTCATGCTTGAGAACAATTCTCAAAGTTGCGATACCAATCAACAAAATTAGTTCCATTCAGTTTTTCCTTTCCAAAACCGATCTCAAAGCAAAACCAGTGTAGCAGAGTAGGAGAAGGTGCCATTGAACTACAACAAAAACATGCAAAGATTCTAAGCACTATGTTTATGTAAAACTTTTATTAAACTTTTAATTAAAGACACTTCTATTTTATGTCCCTTTTATAGACACATAGTGAGTATTCAAGATCCATATTCATCAAACACTAGTGAGCTTTGGCATCACTGCTAGAAATTTAATGACATAGGTAAGCAACACCTTTGCTAATTACATCATATGTAACTCTTGTTTGTTGAGTATGAAAACAAGTAATGAATGCCTCCATCAACTTGACTCATGGCCAGGTCAACCTGCCCCAAGGGCTCACATGAGGAGGAGCACTTCCGTATTCGGTGCCAATTAAGAAACCTGCCTCATGTGTGTTTTCCTAGACACCACTTGTCTTGTATAGGTTCCTTCATTACTGAAATCAAATCCCAACCACTTATGTCCTCAAGCCCAAAACCGTTTTGATAGCTTGATTAAATCTACCATTGTTATGCGTGATGTGTCCAACACATCCCTATCATCTATTGAGATAGCCATTGATATACTACTTTGGCAGTCATATCAATAACGATCTAAATTCTTGATAGGTGCAACAATTGGATGGACAATTTGATTTAAAATTTTAACTATAGGGATGAACAAAGATTACTATGAACATGGCATCACATGCAATGAGCATAAAGAAAATAGCAAGGATTAAACACACATCCACGTAAAATCAAAATAAGTGTGAAATAGCATGGCCCTTAGCATTAAGATCTCCATCATCATGCTTGTTTGTTCACCTAGCCACCTTGCTTGATTTGTTCACCTAGCCATCTTGCTTGATACCATCGTCTTCATCATTATGGATGCAACTCCTTACAACTTTTGATAATGAATTTTACATGAGGGTTTGAAGCATCACAAGTCGACACGCAGGTCGTTATACAATTTAAATAGCCTTATGGCTTGACACGGCACGCAGGCCATGTGGAAATTACATGCATCACATACACATAGGCCATACCATTTCACATAATTCCCTGCAAAAACGAGTTAAACAAAAGCAACCCTACGACTCCGGGGTCCGAGGGGCAGCGCCCTCAAAATTTTTTTAGAGGCATGTCTTCTGACATTGGAAAACGCCCTCAAAATTTCCACGGATCAACCAGATTGACCCAATCCGATCTAATATGATTGTCTTGGTCCCATATGGATACGTTTCAGAAACCCTGATGGCGGTAACCCGACCGGTAAGGGTAACGTCGTACCATGAACGGACTCACCCAAATCAATATTGAACTCTGTTTGCGCTTACCATGGATCAACCAGATTGACCTAATCCAACTCAATCTGATTGGCTTGGTCCCATATGGATACGTTTTAGAAACCCTGATGGCGGTAACCCGACCGGTAAGGGTAACGTCGTACCATGAACGGACTCACCCAAATCAAGATTGAGTCGGTTTGCACTTTCCTCAAACCCTAAACCGATCGATCTCATCGATGGCTGCCGTCACCAATTCATCACATGAACTGGCCGAACATGTAATAGATCCAATCTACTAACCTTACACATCATATGTGCAACATCCAGATCACAAAACTATACGAGATGGCTCTGATACCACTGAAGAGGAACGCGGTATGCTACGCTAGCACAAAAAAAAAATACTACCGCGAAACCAAAAAGCTACTCGCAAGAAGGGGATCATAGATAAGATTACCACTAGACACGCAGTTGCGGAATCCTTCGCGCGTCGATGTAGTGGATCGTTCTCGCCGCAGTCGTTGCGTCGATGTAGTGGATCGCCCTCGCCTTGCCGTGGATCGCCCTCCCACGCCGCAGTCGCAGCAGCGTCACCGCAGTAGTCCACACGTCCAGAGATGGAACGCCGTGCGTCGGTGTGCAAGCACATGGTCGCTCGGCAGGGGCAGCGAGAGGAGTAGGCTAGGGTTTCGAGTGAATCACTCCTAAACCGTGGGAAAGCACACCCTGCACCCTCCCTCCTCCCCTCCTTATATAGCCACGAGATGAAACCCAAACTAGGGCCCATCAGCGTGCTAAGCCCACGAGGTTCATTAATTACGGATCCAATCCAAATTAATGCGTCCCAGCCCATTAAGTGTGTGACCTGCAGTTCACATACGCTTGGACATGGATTCGGAAAACTCCTTTTCAATCCAATAGTTGGTAGTGGCTTCTTGCAAAGTATGCCAACTCCCAAACATACTATGATCAAATCGGATGTAACCTATCAAAAGTACTCATGTAATAATCCCTTTGCCAAGTATATGAAGATTGATCTCAAGGCGAGAAGCATGTCATCCTTTGATGATTCAATCCATCTCTCGATCCGTGATATATTAATAAGTTGTGATTGACTCTCAATCACGGCATGGCCATGCACTTCCTTAATCATATCACACGAGTGGCCTTGTCATATATCTCCATTTCATTGGAGTGGCAAATTCCATCTTGATCGCTTACTTCCTCTCACGCGTTTCATAGTAAACATGAAAGCTACCTTTATAACTATCCGGTTAGGAAGTAGTGTTTGATAGCCCCAAGGAAAACTATTACACATGTAGGGAATATGACAATCTCAGGTCTAAGGATCATACATCTACTAGGTATGAGATACACCGATGACACATAAGAATGAAACATTCTCGCAGTGTCCCATTGCGGGTCTATCTAACCCATGTTCTTCAACATGCGTCCACAATGTATAGATGATATCTCCATATCCCATGATCTATGAAGCATGATCATCGATCACTACATGTGCTGATCTATTCATCGTTGTCCTATACGATGATATCCGATCAGAGATATTTATCGAATTACATCATTAAGTAAAGAGCTTCATAAGCAAGTCACATACTTGTTGATCAATACAATGATATACATTCATTGGACCAATAATCATATTATTATTCATAAACATAGTCATGTTACAATCATCTAAATGATTGCCTCAAGGGCATAACACTAACAGAATCATATTTGTGAAGTCGCGGCAATTGGTTTTGCTGCTGTTATTTAAATGAAATAAATTGGAAAATATGGTTTAGACCAGGGCGGATGGATGTTTGGCAGGTGCAGAAAGCACGAGACCTTGGTATGTGAATGTTCCGCCCTAGTCAATTAAGGACCGAAGCATGTGTTATGATGGACCAAGCACTACCGTACAACCACAAGTCTATATGGGTACAACCTGGCTAAATAATTTGTGCATCTCATGTAAGGACCCGAATCCACTGATTCGAACCCACTGTGTTTACTGCACTATTCCCAGGATCAACGCTAGTGCACACAGCTTAACATTGGTACATATCACATCATACACAACGATAATAGAATAATAGTTCATTTATTGATATAACTAAATGTATGATCTTATGACCAACTTACATTATTAAGCCACGCAGGCAAGGCGAAAATATAAGCTAATAATTAAGCGGCGAAAGTAGAAACGTAGATAGCTCATCAGTCACCACAGCAACCGACAAGGCTCGGACCCTAATGACTCGTGTCTTCTTGGACTTCATCTTCCAACACAGTGTAGATTCTTCAACTGTTGATTATTGTTGTTTGGCAAGGGTGAGTACTTAAAGCACTCAACAAGTTGTGCATGAGAATGCAATTCTATTTATCTATATGTAAGGCTTATTCCAAAGGATAAGCTATCATGGCTATTTTGCAATAAGCGACATTTATGAACAAATACAATAATAGATTGTAAAGAATGTAAAACAAATAGCAATAATAAATAAATTCAGATTTCTCAAGTAAACCAAGTTTTCAATCCTAAATCAAGTTCCAATCTTCCATATGGCAATCCCGCCATCCCAACCAAGTTGTCCAATTTATTAAACTAACCCTTAAGCTGTAATTCCGAGCATTGCTCAATACATGAAACACGGCTATCCGAATAGTTTCACACTCTGCAGAGGTTATGCACTTTACCCACGTGATACAACCAAACACCACAAAGGCGAGAGATCATAACAAAGCCTTTACAATGCTCTATCTTAACCTTGATACTACCCGCTAAGGTTTCAACATCATGGCGGTGCATAAACTACATCCAGGCCCCCTCTTGCGCCATGTGAATTACACCTGACCCGGGAACTCACACCGACCACATAGTATCAAAATTAAGACTTTGCAAATTACTCATTAGGGTGGCCCATACCGGACATGTGGTTGCATGATTGACTCAGTCAAAGGCTTGCAAGGTTAAGTCCTTAGTGTGATCAAGGCAAGACTCCACATACCATCGCCCATCGGGCCCACCTTGGCCTCCTCGCCCCTTGCCACTTGCCCCGATCTATGTTATTATCACCCGGTTGATTACCAAGCACCACGTGCCATCAACAATTCAACATCGTTGCGTGACATAACTCGCCACAACAACTCAATCTCATCGTGTGATCCCACATGACACACAAGTTCATAACATTGTTCCATATTCCATTAATCAAGATTAATTATCAATGATTACGCACATGTGATGGCGTGGCATGGCTAAGCAACTATTACGAACTAAACCTCCAATGTTGATTATAATTATTAACCAACTATATTAAACCAATCTAGGGTGACAATGGATCATGGCATACAATGACAAGGTAGGGTATAGATCAATCTGTATATTAGCTAAACCCAATCTAATTTGAAACAATTGTATATTTGAAATATATGCAATATTGTAAAACAAACATAGCAATTTTATAAACATGGGTTCAACATGATCAAAGCACAACTTGCCTTGGAATAGGTCCTGATCTTGATCTCGAGCTTGCTCTTGAGTTGCTTGATCTTCCTCGAGCGTCGCACAATTCAACGTCTCACGCTGCATCAAAGAGAAAAGCAAATAAATAGCAAAACAGAGAGCAATTGAACTCCAAAAATCAAATAAAATTCACCATTAAATAGATCTCAATTTTACAAATTTTTAGAAACTGGAATCACTCAAATCCGAGTTCGATGCAAAAGATATAGCCTTTTGAAGTTTGAAATAAATCTCAAATCGTAAAATCAAATTCGAAATTAACAGATTTGTTTTTATTCGAAAAACCGATTATTACGTCGGCACCGACGTCATCTTGGCGTCCAGCCCCGGCGCCAAATGCCAATCGATCTTTGCCACGCGTCTGGTCCATGGACGCGGTCCACGGAACCACCTTCGCCCACCGTGGACACGGTCCACGGCGCCGCAGCGTCTTGGCCGACACGCGGCCGTCATCCGGTTGGTCGCGACGAAGACGCTGATCGCGCGCCCGATCATCGGCGACGTGGCGAGATCAGGACCGCCCGCAGAAGATCGGACGATCTCGGATGATGGCGCTGACGGCGACTACGCGGCTCAATCTGAGGCGTCCACCCTAGATCGGACGGTTGTCAACACCTGCTCCCGAAGATGGCGACGCGGCGGCGCAACCTTACCGGCGATGAAGAAGACGATGGCGGCGGTGAAACAGGGGTCCTTCAGCCGGCGAAACCCCTCGAATCCGGTGCGGCACAACCCGAGAGCTCCGATCCCAGGGCACACGCGACGGAAGACAACCCGCGACGGCGAAAATTCAGTCAAACCGGCGGCTTCCTACACAACTCCGCGAGCTCTTTCGCGAAACGGCGGCGAAAACAGGGCTCGAAATTGCATGAACAACACGGCTCGAGATGAGGATCTCAGCGCCCGCCTCGGGGACTTAAATAGTCGCCTGGGAAGGCGTGCAAGGCCCGAACTCCAAGGTTGGCTCCGTGGCGGCGGCGGACTCCGTGGCGACTTCGGAGGGTGACGCGGACGCATCCGGGGCGTCCACGTCATCCATCCGATGGCCCCAACGCCGCTCGGACGCGGGCGAAGGTTCACCGTTGGATCTCCATCCAACGGTTGATCGCATTAGGTTAGAGTTTTTCTTTGCGAGCGAGTGGTCACTGGCGACTTGGGCAGCGTTTCACGGGCGGCCCAAAGATTCACGCCTTTTAAAAGAACTTTTCATTTAAAACAATTATCAAATTCATTTTATTTATTTTAAGCAATAAAACAATCGGAAAAAATCCGAGAAAATCTCAAAAATACTTTGAGACATTCGGACTTAAATAAAATATTTTTGGCAAAACTTTATTTTGACTTTGCAGATTTAATTACTTTTGAATGAAAAGCAATAAACTTGAAATAGAAATTAATTCAAATAAATCCAGAAAAATCCAAATAAATTCCAGAAAATCACAAATGCACTTTTAAACAATAAAACTTAATTAAGACAAATTTTGGGATGTTACAAACCTCCCCTTAATGAATCTCGGCAGAGATTGGGGCTAACTATAGAATAGGTTCGAATTCGACTTCAACTCTTCTTCACGCTCCCAAGTGGCTTCACTTTCGAATGATTGCTCCATTGAACTCTGCAAAGCGGATAGACTTGTTTACGGTCTTGCGCTCCATAACATCAAAATTGATTGGTTGCTCTTTATAAGTCAAATCTTCTTGCACTCTATTGCATCCAACGGGTTTGCTCTGTGGGCACTCTGAGACATTTTTTAGTCTGCGACACATGGAATACATCATGCACTCCTACCAAGGGCTGAGGCAACTCTAACTGATAAGCTACCTCTCCTCGACGGCTCAGAATCTTGAACGGGCCAACATATCTTGGTGCAAGCTTCCCTTTAACGTGAAATCTTTTAACGCCCTTAAGAGGGTAACCACGAGATACACATGATCTTACGGTTCAAAACTCAAATCTCGACGCACGATTATCTGCGTAGCTTTTCATCGTCTTTGATGTGCTATCTTCAACCTCTCTCGATCATTGCAACTTGATTTTCTGCCTCTTCGAGAATATCTGGCCCAAACACCAAACGCTCTCCCGTTTCATTCCAATTCAACGGGGTACGACAAGCACGTCCATACAATGCCTCGAATGGTGACATCTGCAGGCTAGCTTGATAACTATTATTATAACTGAATTCTGCATATGGTAAACATTTATCCCATGTCGTAGCATAAGCTAAGGCACAAGCTCTCAACATATCCTCTAAGATCTGATTTACTCTTTCAGTCTGACCATCTGTCTGCGGGTGATATGCTGTACTAAAATTCAGACGGGTTCCCATTGCTTCATGCAACTTATTCCAAAACCTCGAGGTAAATTGGGTACCTCTGTCTGACACAATCTTCTTTGGCACTCCATGCAAGCATACAATCCTTGACATGTACAGTTACGCTAAGCGATCTCAGCAGAAGTGGTCTTTCTTTGGATGAAATGAGCGACCTTGGTTAGGCGATCCACGATAACCCAAATGGAATCGTAACCTTTCTGAGTCTTAGGTAAACCGGTGATAAAATCCATTCCGATTTCCTCCCACTTCCATTCCGGAATTTTTAACGGCTGCAACAGACCAGCGGGTCTTTGATGCATGGCTTTTACCCTCTGACATACGTCGCATAAAGCAACATGTTCAGCTACTTCACGCTTCATATTTGGCCACCAGAATCTCTCTTTCAAATCTTGGTACATTTTAGCACTTCCTGGATGAATTGAGTACTTTGAATCATGCGCTTCCTCAAGAATCAATTGTTTTAATTCCTTTTTATCCGGCACACAAATTCGGCCTTTGAAGAACATAGTTCCTTGTTCGTCCAGAGTGAAATCTATGGCTAGGCCTTCTTCCTTTTTAGCCTTGATTTTTGAAATTTTATCGTCATCTTGTTGACCTTCTCTAATCTGATCCTCTAATGTTGGTTTTACTTAGCGCAGCTATCATTCCTTAGAACGACCTCCAATCTTAACCTCTGAAATTCCTTGCATAATTCGGTTGATCCTCCATTGACAATGCATTTGCGCTATGGCTTTTTCGACTCGGGGCATCCGCCACCACATTGGCTTTTCGGGATGATAATGGATTCCCACATTATAATCCTTAATTAGCTCAAGCCATCTTCATTGCCTCATATTCAGTCGATTGAGTGAATATGTATTTGAGACTCTTATGGTCCGTATATATCTCACATCTATTTCCTATGAGATAATGGCGCCATATCTTTAAAGCATGCACTACGGCTAACTCCAAATCATGCGTTGGGTAATTCACTTCATGCGGTCTCAATTGTCTCGGCGCATAAGCAACGACTTTGCCTTCTTGCATTAACACGCATCCCAAGCCTCGCTTGAAGCATCGCGATAAATGTCAAATCCATTACGCACATCGGCAATACTAATACGGGGTGTTGTTAAACGCTTCTTTAATTCCATGAAACTTTTCTCACTCTGGCGTCCATGCAAACTTCTTTTCTTTCTTCAACAAGCTGCGTCAAGGGTTTAGCAATTGTCGAGAATCCTTCTATGAACCGACGGTAATATCCGCCATTCGAAAACTACGGATCGGGTAATGGACTTGGTGGCTCCCAATGCAACATCTGCGTCCACTTTCTTTGGGATCAATGCGACTCCTTTGGTAGTCATTACATGACCAGAAATTCAACTTTCTCCTTCCAAAATTCACACTTGCTAAACTTAGCATATAGTTGATGCTCTCGACTGTTTAAAACCATTCTCGGATGTTACGCATGCTCTTCCTCTGTCTTGAGTAAACCAAGATATCGTCTATGAAGACTACAACAAACTTGTCCAAGTAATCCATGAAGACTTTATTCATCATGTTCATGAAATATCTTTGGGGCATTAGTCAATCCGAATGACATGATTGTGAACTCGTAATGTCCATATCGCGTAGAAAACGCAGTCTTAGGTACATCCTCCGCTCGGATCTTCAGCGATGGTATCACGAGCGAAGATCTATCTTGGAGAAAACTCCAGCTCCTCTTAATCGATCAAATAAGTCATCGATCTGGGCAGCGGATACTTATTCTTGATCGTTACTTCATTAAGTGCACGATAGTCGATGCACATTCTAAGACTTCCATCCTTCTTGCGAACAAACAAAACCGGGCTCCCCACGGTGATGAACTTGGTCTAATGAAACCTTTTTCTTGCGGTTCCTCAATCGCTTCTTCATTTCCACTAACTCGTCGGTAGGCATCCGATATGGTCTCTTTGATATCGGTCTGTACAGGCGCTAACTTCGATAACGAACTCGATATCACGTCGGTGGCAATCTGGCAAATCTTACGAAATACATCCGGGTATTCTCGCTCTTGCACATCTTCCATGCTGATGGCTTTCACACTGTTGACCACTAACTGCCCATCTCGAATCTGCGGTCGCTTGAAACTCCACTTTCTTGCCACTAGGGCCTTCCAAAGTCACGATCCTTCGCCACAATCCAAAACGACCTTATGCTTTGACACCAATCCATTCCAAGGATGGCGTCTAGGGATTGCGCATCTATCAAGATAAGATTCGCTAGAAATTCTATCCCATCCATAAGCAACTTAGCTCCCAAACACCCAAGGCTAGATCTAAGCTCGGATCACGGGGCTTGGACTAAAGCACACACTTAAGATTCACCACTTTAAATCCATTCTTGGTTGCAAAACTTTGAGAAACAAGCGAATCGAAGCTCGAATCAAACAAAGCGTAGCAGTCTTGAGTTGACCAGAACTTACCCGAGACTGACGTCGTAGCTTCACGAGCTCCATCGGTGTGATGTGGTTGATTCTTCCACGCCTTTGTTGATCGCGGGCGTTGCTCGGCTTGGCTTGTGCACGATTTCCTCCCGAGGTTGGTGCCTTGGCGGTGTTGTTCCCAGGTTGAAACGAGTGGTGTGATGCCTCCTACGTGGACACCTATTTGAAAAGTGCCTGGCTCATTGCAAGTATAGCATCTCTTCACTGCATTCTTGATTTCCCCACTGTGCATTGTTGCCTTGCGCTGGAGTCCGAAATTCGATTGGCGGGCGAGTGTAGGGGTTGATGTCTTGTTCCCGGTGGTGGTTGAAATCTAGCAAATTCTTTGGGTGACATCCTCAAGCGTAGATGGTTTGGGCGTCCACCGATTGTTCATCAAGCGCTTACGGTTTCACCTAGCTCTTTGCGCTTATCCTCTAGGATCAAAGCCTTATTTACCAGCTCCGAAAATCTGGAAATTGTGGTGTCAGTCCCACTGTAGTCTGAGTTCATCCCTTCATGAAGCGAGGCTGCCTAGGCTTTATCTGTCGCTACGTCTTGAGGGCATAGCGAGCTAAGCGAGTAAATTTGTTCAAGTATTCGCCACCGGTTGGCCTCCTTGCTTTAAAGCTCGAACTCTTCTTTCTTAAGGTCCATCATTCCCTCGGGACATGATCTTTGGAAAGCATTAGTGAACTCCTCCCGTGTTATTTCTTGCGGGCTCCATGAGCGCACGATGATTTTCCCACCATTCGTGGCGGTTCCCTCAAGTTGATGAGAGCGTAGAGCACCTTCTCATTGCCCTCACACCGAGTGATGTGCGACTTCTTCTCAATGGTCCTAAGCCAATCATCGGCTTCCAAAGGGTTCACGTTTCGAGAAAAAGTTGGTGGCCTAGTCCTCATGAAATCGATAGCTTGGACATAGGTCGAGGTCCACCATGATTGTTACGAGTTGCGGGATTGTTGTGGTTTCTTCTTTGCATTGGTCATCTCTTGCATCTGCGTGCATCATTATGCTGCATCGATTGAGTCTGTCTGCAAGGAATGCTCCCAGATTCTGCATGTCCACTTGGCGGTGGTTGAGGGCTGCCTCCATCATTGGGGTTGTCATTGAGACGATCCACTTCTGGCACCGTTGTTTCCTCAGTATTCACCATCGATAATTGCCTCTTAGGTTAGGAAAGGTAGATATAGCATAGATGAGAAGTAAGAATTTCTAAAGCGGGAGATATGTTATACCCAAACTGAACAATTCTTTATTTAACTTGGTATGGTGCTTATTTAAGCCTACAAGCTTTGCAACACATCTTGCACACTCAAAGAATACAAAGCAAAACTAAACACGAACCTTAACGTCAACTAGAAAGGTAAAGGCTAACTTAAAGACGCGACTCACACTCGAGTCTCAACACAGCTCCAAGGCTGACACTCACTCATCCAGCCACCCTGGCTGAGACTGATCCGGCGCATACACCGGCGGGTGGGCTGGCATCGAGCAAACCTATCCTCGATGACCTATTCTGGGTCCTCTGCAACAACGGGGTCTGCACTCCCCTCTGGCTCCCACTCTCGCTCCTCTGGATCCTCCTCGGACTCCTCAGCTGGCTCCTGAACTCTCTGAGTCACGCGCTCCAGCTCGTCCTCAACTGCCTCCAGGGCCTCTCCCAGCTCAGTGATCATCCCGATGGCTGAAGCACGGTCACCTCGAGCTCTGCTCGCCACTCTGAGTGCCTCGTACACGATCTCCGGCTCTGGGTAGTCTCTCTCATATGATCCTCCCGGCAAGGCGAACTCTGCAAGGTGCGTCGCTGTAGCACACTCGCTCCCCTCAATCCGTCGTCTTCGGCATGCTTGAACGTCTGGGTGAAGTCGGAACACTGAGTCGTGAAGCTCGTCAGCGTAGTCGCGGCAGACACGGCGAAGAGCAAGTCGAGCGACCTCCTGAATTGCAACCTCGTACGAGAATCTTACGGCGGAGATGTTGATTGGCACGCTAGCTTCCTCGTTCTCCGGCGTAGATGATCAACTTGCAAATAAATCCTCGGTGTACACCATTCACTGTCCAGCTGCCTCCTCGGTAAAGTGGACGATAGAAGCCTCCAAGCGTCTGAAGTACTCTCCACAACTCCATGGCGTAGCCGCCAGCTGACTCCTCAAAGGTCGGAACGATCGGCATCTGCTCCACAAGAACTTTGAATAAGAGCTCCATCCAAAACGGCCAGTAAAACGGGTAAATTTAGCAAAGGCGAGAAGTAGAGAATGAGATGAGTCGAGAGGGTTTTATTAGTCAAGCTTAGATTTTCTTTTTAGAAAATAATTTTGGACACACTCAAGACACCTCCAAACTATCTAGGGCCAAGACCTACAGTCGGTATGCTCGATACCACCTGCAGAAGGACCGAATCCAGCGATTGAACCCACTGTGTTTATCTTGCACTATTCCCGGGATCAGCGCTAGTGCACACGACTTAACATTGGTACATATCACATCATACACAGCGATAATAGAATAATAGTTCATTTATTGATATAACTAAATGTATGATCTTATGACCAACTTACATTATTAAGCCACGCAGGCAAGGCGAAAATATAAGCTAATAATTAAGCGTGGAAAGTAGAAGCGTAGGTAGCTCATCAGTCACCACAGAACAACCGACAAGGCTCGGACCCTAATGACTCGTGTCTTCTTGGACTTCATCTTCCAACACAGTGTAGATTCTTCAACTGTTGATTATTGTTGTTTGGCAAGGGTGAGTACTTAAAGCACTCAACAAGTTGTGCCGAGAATGCAATTCTATTTATCTATATGTAAGGCTTATTCCAAAGGATAAGCTATCATGGCTATTTTGCAATAAGCGGCATTTATGAACAAATACAATAATAGATTGTAAAGAATGTAAAACAAATAGCAATAATAAATAAATTGAGTATTTCTCAAGTAAACCAAGTTTCCAATCCTAAATCAAGTTCCAATCTTCCATATGGCAATCCGCCATCCCAACCAAGTTGTCCAATTTATTAAACTAACCCTTAAGCGTAATTCCGAGCATTGCTCAATACATGAAAGCACGGCTATCCGAATAGTTTCACACTCTGCGGAGGTTATGCACTTTACCCGTGATACAACCAAACACCACAAAGGCGAGAGATCATAACAAAGCCTTTACAATGCTCTATCTTAACCCGATACTACCCGCTAAGGTTTCAACCTTTGGCGGTGCAGTAAACTCACATCCGGGGCCCCCTCTTGCGCCATGTGAATTACACTCGACCAGGAACTCACACCGACCACAATAGTATCAAAATTAAGACTTTGCAAATTACTCAGCTAGGCTGGCCCATACCAGACATGTGGTTGCATGATTGACTCAGGTCAAAGGCTTGCAAGGTTAAGTCCTTAGTGTGATCAAGGCAAGACTTCCACATACCATCTGCCCATCGGGCCCACCTTGGCCTCCTCGCCCCTTGCCACTTGCCCCGATCCATGTTATTATCACCCAGTTGATTACCAAGCACCACGTGCCATCAACAATTCAACATCGTTGCGTGACATAACTCGCCACAACAACTCAATCTCATCGTGTGATCCCACATGACACACAAGTTCATAACATTGTTCCATATTCCATTAATCAAGATTAATTATCCATGATTACGCACATGTGATGGCGTGGCATGGCTAAGCAACTAATACGAACTAAACCTCCAATGTTGATTGTAGTTATTAACCAACTATATTAAACCAATCTAGGGTGACAATGGATCATGGCATACAATGACAAGGTAGGGTATAGATCAATCTGGTATATTAGCTAAACCCAATCTAATTTGAAACAATTGTATATTTGAAATATATGCAATATTGTAAAACAAACATAGCAATTTTATAAACATGGGTTCAACATGATCAAAGCACAACTTGCCTTGGAATAGGTCCTGATCTTGATCTGGAGCTTGCTCTTGAGTTGCTTGATCTTCCTCCGAAGCGTCGCACAATTCAACGTCTACGCGTACCGAAAGAGAAAAGCAAATAAATAGCAAAACAGAGAGCAATTGAACTCCAAAAATCAAATAAAATTCACCATTAAATAGATCTCAATTTTACAAATTTTTAGAAACTGGAATCACTCAAATCCGAGTTACGATGCAAAAGATATAGCCTTTTGAAGTTTGAAATAAATACTGAAATCAGAAAATCAGAAATTCGAAATTAACAGATTTGTTTTTATTCTGAAAAACCGATTATTGCGTCGGCCGACGTCATCTGCGACGTCAGCCAAGGGCGCCCGACCAATCGATCTTGCGCCACGCGTCCTGGTCCATGGACGCGGTCCACGGAACCACCTCTGGCCCACCGTGGACACGGTCCACGGCGCCTCGCAGCTCGTGCCGACACGCGGCTGCATCTGGTTGGCTGCAGCACCGCACGCGATGCGCGCCCCGATCATCGACGCGTGGCAGGATCAGGACCGCCCGCAGAAGATCGGACGATCTCGGATGATGGCGCTGACGGCGACTCTGCGGCTCAATCGAGCGTCCACCTAGATCGGACGGTTGTCAACACCTGCTCCCGAAGATGGCGGCGGCGGCGCAACCTTACTGCGATGAAGAAGGCGATGGCGGCGGTGAAACGAGGTCCTTCGGCGAAAACCCCTCGAATCCGGTGCGGCACAACCGAAGAGCTCGATCGGGGGGCTGCGACGGAAGACAACCCGGCGGCGGCGGAAACAGTCAAACCAGCGGCGGCTTCCTACACAACTCCGGCGAGCTCTTTCGCGAAGCGGCGGCGAAAGCAGGCTCGAAATTGCACGAACACGCGGCTCGAGATGAGGATCTCAGCGCCCGCCTCGGGGACTTAAATAGTCGCCTGGGAAGGCGTGCAAGGCCCGAACTCCAAGGTTGGCTCCGTGGCGGCGGCGGACTCCGGCGGCGACTCGGAGAGGTGACGCGGACGCATCCGGGCGTCCACGCGTCATCCATCCGATGGCCCCAGCGCCGGTGACGCGGCGAAGGTTCACCGTTGGATCTCCATCCAACGGTTGATCGCATTAGGGTTAGAGTTTTCTTTGCGAGCGAACAGGCCGATGGGCCGACTTGGGCAGCGCGGTTCACGGGCGGCCCGAGACTATTCACAGACTTTTAAAAGAACTTTTCATTTAAAACAATTACTGAAATTCATTTTATTTATTTTAAGCAATAAAACAATCAGGAAAAAAATCCGAGAAAAATCTCAAAAATACTCTGAGACATTCTGGACTTAAATAAAATATTTTTGGCAAAACTTTATTTTGACTTTGCACAGATTTAATTACTTTTGAATGAAAAGCAATAAACTTGAAATAGAAATTAATTCAAATAAATCCAGAAAAATCCAAATAAATTCCAGAAAATCACAAATGCACTTTTAAACAATAAAACTTAATTAAGACAAATTTTGGGATGTTACATCTCATTATTAGCTTCGCCAGTTGGTGAGTGCCAGATGTTGGCAGGCGCAAGAGGGGGCTTCTGTACTGGGCAGCTAGAACCCTAACAGCGGTGAAACCTTAGCGGGCGATGTTAATAGTGGGGTTGTACATTGTAAAGGCCTTGTCATGATCTCTCTGCCGACACACCAAAGGAAGTGTGTTAATTGCATGGCAACAAGAGTCGGTCATGTCTTGTGGGTAAAGTATACACACTCTGCAGAGTTAAAACTACTTAAGTAGCCGTGCCCACGGTCAAGGGCAGGCCAGGTACACTTGCACATTGTAGATTTCATGGTTTTGTTTTAAAGGAAAATGGTGGTTTGGGAGTACATGAGCAGATGGAACTCTCGGGTTACGATTTGGCGGATAGAGCCAGTCAGGTAGATGGAACCTGTTTAGTTGACATATCCAATTCAATTACTTTGCTATTACCTTTTGGTCAAATGATGCTTTGTGAAATTACTATTGGTATTTATAGTTAAACTTTGCTTTATGCTAAAGAGCCATATTATGCCTTCAATTGTTTAGCCTTGCATATAGTTATCATGCATTATGTTTCCAAGACTTGCGGAGTACATTTTGTGCTCACCCTTACAACATCCCCAACCTTCCACAGAGGAGTCCACAGAAGCTGAAGTTGACTACGATTTCTACACTTGTGGTTACGACGAAGGCGATCCTGAATGCTAGGACGCGAACCCTAGTCGATTGCCTATTGGGCAAATGGATGGGCTTATCCTGCTTGTGTTATTTCGTTTCCGCTGTTTCTTATTGAACTCAAGCTATGATGCTGCTTATTTGTAATAATTGGCCATAAGGCTAATACTCTTTTGCTTAATTAACATTATGTGCTTCGTGATATGGATGTGTTGTCATCATTGTTTCCACTGTGTGTGCTAGCTTTTCCTGGACTAGCACAAGTTATACACAGAGGGTTCGAATTCGGAAATCCGGTCTCGACATGCTTCTTCATTTCAACTAACTTATCAGTAGGCATCTGATACAGTCTCTTTGCTATCGGTGCTATACCAGGCACTAACTCAATAACAAACTTAATATCTAGGTCTAGCGGCATACCAAGCAAATCCTCAGGAAAAATATCCTGAAATTCACTAACAACTGGTACATCCTCTGGCGACTTTCACACTATTTACCATTAGCTATCCATCACAAACTGTGGTTGCTTGAAATTCAACTTTCTCACCACTAAGTCTTTTCACTAACACAACTCTTCGACTACAACACAATACAACCTTATTCTTAGACAACCAATCTATTCCAAGGATAACATCTAGGGTCTGGGTATCCAATATGATAAGGTTTGCTTGGAACTCTATCCCGTTCATGAGTAACTTAACTCCCAAACACCCAAGGCTAGATCGAAGTTCAGATCTTGGGGCTTGGACTAACTGCACACACATATGATTCTTAACATCCAACCCATTTTGAACCACAAAATCTCAAGAAACGAACAAATACGAAACTGTACAATCAAATAAAACTGTTACAGGTACTGAGTTAACTAGAAGCTTACCTAGTACGATGTTTGATGCATCCTAAGCTCTATCTGCGGTGATATGGTTGAGTCGACCTCGCACTGTTGCCTGAGGCGTAGCTCTTGCTTGTCCTGTTGCGTGGTTCACTCCCGATGCTGGTGCCTTGGTAGGTGTAATTCCTAGTTTGAAGCGAACCAGTGTGATACCTCCCCTCGGTGGACAATTGTTCGCAAAGTGTCCAGGCTCATTGCATCTATAGCAGCGCCTGACAATAGACTATTGACTTCCTCCTGGTGCATTATTTCCTTGGGTTGGAGTCTACAAATTCTGACCAAATGGACGTGGCACAGATGTTGATGTCTTGTTAGCAACCTGCGATTGAAATCTTGAAAACTACTGCGGAGTCATCCTCAATCATAGCTGATTTGGATGCCCTCTGAAAGATCAAGATGACTATTAGAGGGGGGGTGAATGATCGTAAAATAAAATTTTCCCGCTCAAAACAATCCCTCCAACATCCTCATATCAAAATGACGAAGCAAAGAAAGAAAAAATTCCAAAACTTTCAGCATCGGGCGGCACTACCACAAACTCGGCAACAGGAAAAACAGGTGAATGAATAGTGATTTCAGCACGGGTTCAAAAGGAAAATTGATGAATATTTTGATCCGCTGATCCAAACTCAATGAAACTTTGTGGACACCTTCCTAAGGATGTCAGGAAGCTATTCCAACCGTCAATCGCAAGAATCGACGTCAAAGTTCTAACCTTTTTCAACTTTACAAAAGAGTGTTCAAGAACGAGTTCAAAATAAAAAACTTGGCTCTCAACTAGCTCGTGGGTTTTTGATGATCCAGATGATCCTAGATGACTTCCCACGTGTCATAGAAAGCTAGAACACAAGACAAGAACACCCAAAAACTTAATCTTCAAAAATTGATCCTGTCATGAACAAAAATCGATTTCTTGCAAGAAAGAACATAAGACTTGCCTAGATGATTGGGATATAGTCTGAAGAAGACTCATCCATCAATCATACATCCTCAGCAAACAATCCAAAAGAATTTAGAAGGAGGGGAGGCAAATCCAACTTGCATGAAAGTAAATTGCAAGAATGTAAATTGCGGAATTTAAAGACATAATGTAAATGCGGAAAGTAAATTCAGAATTGAGAGGAATGATTTTTCATTTCTGGAAGGGAGGTTTACAAAGCCTCACAACAAAGTGGGCAAAGCTCAAAGGAGGATCAAAACCACTAAAACCTTCAAGTAAGGGGAGGCTACCCCTACCATCTATTTATACTACTCTTGGGCCACCTACCACACTTGGATGAGCCTCTAAACCCTAGAGCATCCATAAAGGGATGAACCCACTCACATAGCCATGCAAGGGCTCACCCAAAACCCACACTCATAACGGGTTTCCTTGCACGGTTTTCAAAGCACACTAACTAAACCCGCAAACTTATCAACTAGAACACGATCCGACGACCCTCATTAATCCTCGCAGCATCTAGCATCTCATCCGTTCCATGTCTTCTTGGCTTGCACCGACTCCGTCTCCGATCATCTTTCGGCGATCCTCGACCGTTTGGACCAACGGCGCACCTCGCCTCACCATGACCTAGCACCGTCATCCTGTAACCATCAAAAACAAGGAAGCACATCACATAGCATTGCCCACAATTTTAAATTTTACTTTCCAAAAATTCGCTTGAAGTCCGGCACTACTACTCTTGGGGCTGGTAGTGCCGAGTTTGCCGATACTATCGCCCTTTGGGGGCCGGTAACGCTGATTTTGTCGGCACTACCGCTCCCAGAGGCCGGTAGTGCCGCTCCTGCAGACTCAACTCAAATTGCTTCAAATTTGAAAATCCAATTCAAATCAAACTCAAACCAGAGCAAACCAGGCTCAAATTTAGTCAAATACTCATCACCAACACGAGTAGACCTCCACATGGTCTTTCAACCTCCCTGATTAGCCATTCTTTACTTGCGATCTTTGCTAGGCTCTTTGTGCTTGTCTTTTAGAATCAAATTTTTGTTACCTAACTCCTGAAAATCGGTGAAGTTATGGGTAATTAATCCACTTGAAACCCAGAGTTGAGTCCTTTCATGAAACGAGATTGTCTTGCTTTATCAGTTGCAACATCTTCTGGGGCAGAACATGCCAACTAAGTAAACTTATTCAGATAATTTTCCACTAACTAGCCCCCTTGCTTATGTGCCCTGAATTCCTCTTTCTTTAGATCCATCATACCCTCAGGTACATGATACTGTCGAAAGGCAGTAGTGAACTCCTCCCAGGTAATCTCCAGCGGGGATTCATGAGTAGCACAATAGTTCTCCCACCATTTGCTACATAGAGAACCTTCTCATTTCCTTCACATTGAGTTATGTACAGCTTCCTTTCAATCATTCTAAGCCAATCATCCGCCTCCAATGGATTGACTTTCCTAGAGAATGCCGGTGGATGAGCCCTCATGAAATCAGACAGTTTTGAAGAAGGACGCGATCCATTATTACCATATTGAGTAGCATTGTTGTTATTGATTGCAGCTTGTATAGTCATGCTCTGCATCTGCTGCATCATGGTTTGCATATGTTGAGTTTGAGCTGCAAGAAAAGCTCTCAAATTCTGCATATCAATTGGCAGTGAAGGTTGAAGTACTGCTCCATTATGGGGAATATCACTGGGTCGATTTCGAGTACCAGAAGCTCCATTATTACCATGAGTGTTCACCATCTGTTGATTGGTTCACAGGGTTAGGGGAAAGGAGAAATAGCATAAGTAAGATACAAGAATCCTAATGCAGGGGGTAACAGGTTTAACCGAACAACTTTAAGCAATCTTTATTAATAACTTGGTATGGTTGCTTACATAAGCCTAAAAGCTTTGCAATACATGCTGCACACTCAGCAAACATAAAAGATCCAAACCAACCTAAACACACCAACTAAAGACTACTAAGATAGTACTAACAACTTGAACAGACACAACTCTAACAAGAATCTCAACCACTAGCAACACTATCACTCATCCAGCCACCCAGGCTGAGGCTCTTCCGTTGCATACACTGGTGGGTGGGTCGGCGTGGGTGCAAACCTATCCTAGTGACCTGCTACTGGAATCTCCATATTCACATGAATGTCACGCTCCTTGGGCTCCATCTCTGTCTGCTAAGGGTCTTCTTCCTCCTCACTTTGCTCCTGCTCATGTATAGCCTGATCGCCTCCATATAAAGCCTCCTTAAGCTCCATGATCCGCTCTATAGCTGCAATGCGGGTCTCGTGTACCTCTTCCTCAGTAGCCCTTAGAGCCTCATACACCTACTTGGATTCTTCAGTTGTATCCTTCGTATGGTCCTCATGGGCAGTCACAAACTGAGCTAAGTGTACAACGGTAGCATCTTCCTCTTCATCGATCTGCTGATGCTAAGAAGCACGTCGCATCAAGTGTAGACTGAAAACCGTGTCCTTAAGCTCATGAGCGTAATCGTGTCAGATCCGTTGCAAAGAAAGTCGTAAAGCCTCCTAAATCCCAACCTCGAAGGTGGCTCTCTTCACGGTGATGTTGATCGGCTTTCTTTCCTTCTCATCTTCTCGAGCAAAAACAAGGATCTTGCAAATGATCCTCGCTCAACACCATTGATCGTCCAGCAGGTCCCTCGGTAGTATGGTCATACAAAGCCTCCCAAAACCTGCAAGACTCTCCATAGCTCGGCAGCGTAGCCTCCCTCTCGCTCTGCATAAGTCAGCGCCATCCTCATCTATTAAAAGAAACTTAGATGAGTCCTCCACACGAAATGGCAACAAGAAAATGAACAAAAAATTTAGCAATGGCGAGAAGTAGACAATAAGACGAGTCAAGAGTTTCATATTAGTCAAATTAAAATTTTCTTTTAGAAAATAGTTTTGGACACACCTAGGACAGAACCATATTATCTAGGGCCAAATCCTACAGTCAGTATGGCTCTGATACCACCTCTATCAGGACTCAAATATGCAAATTCGCACCATATGTGTATACCACACTAGTCCAGGATCACACTAGTACACACAGGCTCAATATAAATGAATATCACAATCATACACAGTGGAAACATAAATAAAGACTTCATATATTAAATAGAACGGAGTGAATGACCTTATGATCAACTTACAAGATTAAGCCATGTAGGGCTAGACTAAGAATAATAAACAAAGACATTGTAGCAGAAAGGAAAGCGTAGTCAACCCATTAGTGTGACATAGGCAACTGATAAGGCTCGAACCCTAAACATTCGCGTCCTCCTGGTACTCCTCTTCTATAACAGGTGTAGATTCCTCAACAGTTGATGTTGTTATTGGCAAGGGTGAGTATTTAAAGCACTCAACAAGTTGTGCACATAATGCAACTCTATATAACTATATACAAGGATTATTCCAAAGGCATTTCTAACATGGCTATTTTGCAATAAAGCAGTATTTATAAATGAATACAATAAGTAGATTAGAAAATGGTAAAAAAAATAATAGTAATAAGTAACTTTTAGCATTTCTTAAGTAAGCATGGCATCCATCCCTAAGTCAAGTTTCATCCTTCCAATGGCAACTTGCCATTCCATCCCAAGTTTTCATTTTATAAGATCTTACCCTTGACTGTAATTCTTGAGCATTGCTCAATACCATGAACACAGCTATTCGAATAAATTTTACACTTGCATAGGTTATGCGCTTTGCCCACATGACATGGACATCTCTTTATGCAAACGTTACTATCACACTTCCTTTGGTGGGATGTAGGGATATCATGACAAAGCCTTTACAATGCTTTGGCATAATCCAGTATTACCCTCTAAGGTTTCGAATTTTTTTTAAAAATAATACATTTTTAATTAAAATTGCAAAAATATACCACGAAATCAAAAAATTGCAAAAATGTGCTACTGTCGCCCTACCATAAGGTGACTTGCTGACTAGGTAGTGAGGTGGACTTCTTATTTGCACTACAATTGAGCGAGAGGATAAGTCGCCCAACAGTACGGCGACACGTGTATAAGTCGCCCCATGGTAGGGCAACATGGCACAAATTCGCCCAATGATAGGGCGACTTGTAGAAATCGCCCAATTAAAGGGCGATATGGGAGAAAATTTCCAAATTTTTTAAAAAAATTCTGAGAGACTTCAAAAAAGGTGAAAATATTTGGATAAACAGATTTAGGATTCAAGTAAATTATTTATGGTACAACACATGGATTATAAACACATGGACACAAGGAATAACACAATTGCACATAGAGAATAATATTTATGGTATAACACAACTATCACATTTTGCTGTTCTCTTGCTCACTTGCTTATAAATTTCAGGACTACCTAGGAATTTATACTCTTAACCAGCAGTTTGAAGAATCAGAAACGCATTCAAAACTAAATCAAGATCAAACTCTTTTCTTTCATATTTCAGTTCGGACTCCTCTCTTGTTACAGGATTAATTAACTCTAACAATTGTAAATCAGACGCTTATTGCATGTGAACAATTCGCAGCATTCTGCGTGATTCCATGTGGACAAAATCACGTTTTTGCATGTGAACAATTCGTAGCCTTGTGCGTTATTGCATGTGGACAAAATCGCGTTATTACATTTGAAAAAATCGCGTTATTGCATGTGAATAAATTTACACCTTGCTTTGCATGTATTTTCCACTAGTGCAATAACCCATAATTATTATAGTCTATGACAACTCATGTTATGAATATTTCGTACGTAGCACTAAAACTATTTGTTGAACATACATAAGGGCAGATGCACCGAAAGTTCAGATGATAAAATAAGCAATATATTAGATTATATTACAAGGGCATTACAACAGTGACGAAATTGCTTGACGAACTAACTAACGAAAGCATTGTTTGTCATGGTGGAACAGATGATCGTTCCGCCTATCTGGGTATAGCTAGAATGATGTCCCACATTTTCTGCATATTACCTAACCCGTGTAAATTTTGAGATTTGTACGCGGACACCGCTCAACCCCTACTTTGAAAGAACTCCATGGGGATCCGCAGTGCTCTCAGGTGTCGCCGAATGGGTGGCCTATGCCGTACGTCTCGGGTGTGTAAGACACAATTTTTTGGTCATTCCGATTCCCGGCGTCCCCTTTGTTAATACCACCCGGGTTCCCGGATGGTCTACGTAGCGTGTCAAGGATTTGTTGCGTGGTGCGGACCTCGGCTGGCTGCTTCCCCTTGTCCCTTCCTCTTTGAGAGGAGGTACCCTCTTGCACCTCTGTTGCGTTGGCCGTTGGCGGAGACTTGCCGACACGCCTGCTCTTTTTTGGCTCGCACTCCACTATATGGTGCAGGAGGTGTGTGTTGGGCTTGTCCTTGTACAACCGAAAGCGTGCCCTGCAGTCAATACAGTATGCCCGCTGTGGTCTTGAATAACACCGTAAGCGTACTCGGGGTCTGGCTTTTCTAGGCGGTAGTAGCACCACGGGGAGGGTTGCTCCCCCCAGTTATCCCATACGGGAAGTTTGAGATGTGGGTGGTACGTCTCTGGGTCCACCCAGTTGAAGTAGCTGCACCATTCATCCTCGGACAAGGGGCACCAGTAGAATCTCCGGTCCGCTAGTTCATCGTGGCAGGAATCAACCACTGCCTGAAGGCCGTGTTCGCAAAAGTCGGGGCTTTCGGGTGGCCCCTGAGGAGGTTTCTCCTTTGACTCGAGCAATTTCGCAATTTTCTTTTGAACTCCTGTGTGCGATGGCGGTTTAGAATTACTACTTTGTGAGTGAAGCATGAGTTCGTGCAAGAAACTCACCGATTGGTTGGCCTCTTGCCCACTGGCCCTGAACTCTGGTCGATCTAGAACGGGGATGTATCCTGGCGGCCTCTCCCACCGGTTGAAGTTCTCGGGTGAAGTGGGGTCGGCGTCGTGGCAGTTGTAGACAAATTCGTAGTCACATCGTTCCGGCCCATTGATCCATTGGAAGAAGCAACACCGGTCGTTGTGCTGAGAAAAGAAAGAACGATGCATGAAATGGTAATGTTACTCTATATTGTATGGATACCAGCAGGTTTACCCAGTAAGAGCGGGCACAACAGTAGTGAGCACGAGCGGCTGTATCTCCGTGGGTAGATTGCATCATCTTCGCTGGAAGGTTGCAGTAGCAATTGGGTCGGGGCAACTCCGGCAGAACTGGGGCGTCAACGCTACTAGTATCCGGGTACTCGGGGCGGGATGACTTCTGCTTGCTGAAGAGGCGACGGTAGAACGACATCGTGCTCTAATTTGTGTAGATTCAGCTAGCGTGTATTGCTTGTTTGCGTTGTTGGATGTCTACCCCTCGGCCGGTTTTATAGTGGTGGTGAGGGGTTGATTCACACAACTACTGACAGCGATGGGCGGCATCCTCTGTGAAAAGCCGCCTGACGTGTCACCCATCATGAAAGCTACGACACAAGGTGACAAAGTGATGCATGTGACTTGTCTAATCGGCTGATAAAGTGACAAAGGCGATGCATGTGACTTGTCTAATCGGCCTGATAAGGCTGACAAAGCTGATGCATGTGACTTGTCTAATCGGCCTGATAAGGCTGACAAAGCTGATGCATGTGACTTGTCTCATCGGCCCGACAAGGCTGACAAAGCTGATGCATGTGACTTGTCTACTCGGCTGACAAGGCCGACGCCCGTGAGTAGGCTATTAGCTCGAAAAGCTGCTTTGCCAAGATGCCGTCATACTTGAAAGTAGGGCTACTGTAACACGGAATAACAATATTTTATAACCAAAAGTAAGAGGTTACTAACATAACGAAAATATATCGTATACATCTAAATACATAAGATGAAAAGTACATAACAACGTAATAACCAAATACATAAGCTAAAATAACATAACAAACTACTGGCGCCCCCGTTCTGGGCACCTCCTCGTGCTGGGCAGGCCTCCTGCGAACCTGCCCCTGCGAGTACGTCAACTGCACCGGTGGGTGGTGGGCCCTCTGTGGTCTAGCTGGAGGTGTAGCGTACGCCGGCTGAGAAGGCTGCGTCGGTGGTGGTGCTCCCTGCAACTGCGATGATCCAGGCTCATCCGGACCAGCGAAGTATATCGACACGTCACCATCGTCGAGGTCGAAATCCGCATTTGGCTCACACTCTGCTCGTCCGCAGGCTCGACGATGTGCTCCGCCTGTAAATTTAAGTTTTCTTGTTAGTCTAGCCAATATATATATATGCGAAGTTAAGTTTGAAAGGTTAGTTGCTTATCACGAACTGTCGAAGCCACCTGTGTGTCGGACCATGGGTGCTGGTGAAGACTCGGTACGCAGCAGGCGTTAGCACACCATGGAACCGCGCAAGTACCTCATCCCGCCACAACGGGTCGGCGTCTGCGGCACCACGGGGTCACCGGCGATCGGAGACCGAGGAGGTAGGAGACGTCCTCCAAAGTGATCGCCATCTCCCGATGTAAGTGGAAGGTGTCGTCTCCGATCTCCACCGATCTACGGAGGCGGTGAGAAGGGACTGTCAAGCGGGAACCGGTGGCTCGCGTCCCTCCCTGCGCACTGCGTGCGCCTCCACCATCCGTGCGATGGTCGCAATCCTGCTTGCTCGCGACCTCTGAAATGTAAATATTAAATTAATATGAGCACCGCACTAGTTAATTAAAACGGATTATGATACTGCATCGGGAATATTTTGGAATTAAAAGATAAATACGTTACCTGGGGATCCAACGTGGATCAAGGGTCTAGAGCTCCTGCGGTGGCCTCGGCCGTAGTACGCACAGCTCCTGAGGGTCCTGTCCCTCCTCTGGTGAAGCGGTGGCGAAGTGTGCACGGTGACTACGGTCAACGACTGGGTATATCAACTCAAAGGGCAAGTCGTCATCTACAGCCTGGTGAGCCATACCTACAAATTACAAAATGGAAAGTTATATAGAGAGAACTATACAAGCATCAAAACAATACATTGAACCAAATGCGTACAAATAAATACACAAGCATCAGAACAATACATCGAACCAAATGCGTACAAATAAATACACAAGCATCAGAACAATACATCGAACCAAATGCGTACAAATAAATACACATGCATCAGAACAATACATCGAACCAAATGCGTACAAATAAATACACAAGCATCCACAAAATATAATCAAACAGATTACAACGCACACTACATCAGCAAAATATATTAGAACAGGTTACAACGCACATGACATCATCAAATTATATTAAAACAGATTACAACAAACACTTCATCAGCAAAATATATTAAAACAGGTTACAACGCACATTACATCATCAAATTATATTAAAACAGATTACAACGCACATTACATGAACAAAATATTAATTTGACATATAGCATCTAATAGTTCAAATAGCTTCTCCGGTAGTCCGATGACGTCGTCCACCACGCCTTGCGATTTATCCTTCCCCGTCGTCGGGTTGCCATCTCCTCCTTCGTCCTCTTCGTTATGTGGTGGCGGTTCTTGAGCGTGTGACTGTTAAGCTTGCACAACGAACATTTCTTCACGCGCTTACGGTTTGGACTCATCCATATCATTCTGATATGCCTTTTTTGCTGACGGCCTCCTTTGTATGATCTTGCATCAAAGTCAAGGACCCAGAACCTTTCATCGACACTAGGGGTTGTGGTGAAAGAACCGACAACACCATAACCATACAGCTCCTCGCCCCATGTTGCCATCACCTTTTCCTTTGTAAAATATTCAGATAGATAAGTAGCGGGTCGCATTCCAAATAATGCACATGCAGCTATCACATGAGAACATGGCCTATGCAACAAGAGGGGTTTGTTACACGAGCATTGACATTCAGCCTATAAGATGCACTCTTGGGTGATAACCTTCTGGTTTGTTCCCCGCCGTCCTTTATCCCTGCATATCACCTCGAAGCGCAGTGTTCATGAACCTACTTTGATAGCTCTGTGTTTGCCTGCTTTCTTACTCTTCTCATGCATATATTTACTTATCATGCTTGAGTACAAGGCATTCTCATCTCTCATTACTACTTCAGCAGCTTTATGCCTATCCACAAAATACTTGGTTGTACCCGCGGCCTCCTCGACAATTCCTACCAATGGAGACACCTCATCCCTCTCATTACCCAGTTGTACACCTCCGCCAAGTTGGTCGTCATGACACCGTATCTAGCACCATGTGTGTCATGTAACAATGACCACTTCTCTTTGGGCTCGTGCTTTATCCAGTCTGAGAAACATTTGATCGGCCTTTGCCTTCGACGATGACTCGTCGCCTCATCTTCTGTTGCCAGGAGGAATAAAGGCTCACTGCTCTGTGTTACACTACTAGTAGTCTCTTTGTGTTTTTGTTAGCTCATCAAGATTCTTCCAAAGAGTGCAGAACTTGCTATCTTGGTTACCTTACATAGTCTCTTGAACATATTCATCAGTTCCTTGTTCTTGAATTGCTTATAGAAGTTCGCGCCAAATGCCTCATGCACCATCGGCTCTGCAAGTCACCCAAGAAATGGCTCCTCTTCCCTGTTTGCAACTATCGATGGCACTAAGCGCACAGAATGCACATCATGCAAGATGCACACATGTTGGCGAGTCTTCACCACCCCGATCTTCAAGTTCCGCAGGAACCACAGCCAACTCTCATAGTTCTCGCTTTCCACAAAGGCAAAGGCAACAGGCAGAATCTGGTTGTTCGCGTCGACGCCCACAGCTGTCATTATTTGTCCTTTGTATTTCCCGGTCAGGAATGTGCCGTCCACACACAACAATGGACGACAGTGATAGAACGCCCTAATGCAAGCTCCGAATGAGAAGAAAACTCTCTTCAGATGCCTCTTGTTCAGCCACTTCCTTGACGGACAATCCTGATAATCATAAAAAGTACCAGGATTTCTTCCCTGAATGCAACTGAGCAGTGCGGGCAGATTATGGTACGAGTCTTCAAATTTCCCAAATCTCATTTCCAAGGCCTTCTGCTTCGCCCTCCATGCCTTCCCGTAGCTAATTGTGTACTGAAATCTGTTCTCAATTGCTCGGATCATAGCACGGGGCTCAAAATTCAGGTTCTCAACTATCTCCGGGTACATGACACTCGCGATATACCGGACGACAGTGTTCTGTGAGCCACGTGGTTTCTCACCATACAACTATGTTGTTCAACCTTGAACATAATCAGTGGGTGCCCCATTTGGGCTTGTACGCGTGCACTCTCTAGGGGCACCCTTGCATCTCGCACACCACGTCGTAGCAGGTTGGGGTGGACTTCTTAACCCTGAAAGTTCTTCTTAGTGATAAGGCCCAATCTTTGATAGCATCCTCTGCCGCCTCTTTTGTGGGGTACATGCTATTAGGTCTCACCTCATTGTCGCTATACTGCTAAGGTGTATCATTGCCTTCATTTACAACCAGGTTATTAAATTGATGCGTGCTCCAATCTGCATCTTCATCTTTCTCATCCGAGTTATCGTCGTCTTCCACTTCTACTTGTTCATATTCAAGGTCTTCCTCTTCCATCTGTGCTATTACTTCCTCAATTTCCTCACCTTCGTCTACTTGCCCCCGCGCATCTTGCCCAATGTTTCCATCATCCTCCCCAATCTCAACTTGCTCACCACTCTGGTAGCCAATATCCTCATTGCAACCCTGAACATGCGGCTCCCAGCTAGACTCTCCAATTTCAGTGCACCATAAGTGAACTCATTTTGAGGCTCACTACACTCACCGGCGTCCAGTGGGTGCTGCGGGGCAACAACCCTTTCATACGCTTGCACTAAAAGCACCCGACACCAACCACGTTGCTCCGCCCCCCTCACATATGACCTCCAAGCTGCAGTTCCCTTCAGCTCAACTAACTCCCAATAAACAGGATCATCTCGCATGGTGCAAAGGCAAGATAACTTCAGTTGGCACTTCTCTTGTTCCATCCGAAACGTATAATACAACCAATTCAACACAGCAGCAAATGTATGCTCTTCGACCCTACTTAAACTTCTATCCACATACTGAAAGTTACTCAGATCTGCACCCTCCGAATCATACATGACAACCCCTTCTCCATAAAAGATTCTAAATGAAACTCGTTCTGACATATCTGCAAACCTATTCATTAGCACATGAATTAAGTACTCTTCGTAAAAAGTACTAGGAGAAATATATATCTATCTACATTCCTAAAAATATACATCTCTCTACTTCTATCTCTAAAAACATCTACATTCCTACAAATATATTACTTGAAAACCAAGTGTGCCCATTTCTGATGCAAAAAACTATTACGGCCTTAAATTTTCAAGTTGTTCAATTAGCATGTATATTGTTATGGAGCAAAAATAGATTATGAAAACTATGCGAAAAATATGTATATTACTAAAATTATTTCTAAAAAACATCTACAGCCCTAACAATATATATATGTGCACTTCTATATATACAAAAACATATCGATCTACATGCATTTCCGCAAACCGACTAAAAATATGAGTAGATTTAACTACATTTTGTTGCTAACCACTGCCATGATTTCTTACTATGCACTAAACAAATCGGACGCTGCTACAGCGGCTATAGGATTACAACCCTAAATACTAAACAGAATAAACACTACATTTAAATAGATCTAACCGTAAACACTAAACAAAATAAACTGTGAAAATAACTAAATCTAACCCTAACTCTAACCAAAAACAGCAACCGTGAAGATAACTAAATATAACCTTAACTCTAACCCTAAGCACTAAAAAAAATAAGCCATAAAAATAACTAATCTAACCCTAAAGACTAAACAAAATAAACCACGAAAATAACTATATCAAACCCTAACCCTAAACACTAAACAAAATAAATCACGAAAATAACTACATCAAACCCTAACCCTAACCCTAAGCACTAAACAAAATCAACCGCGAAAATGATTAGCCTTAACCCTAAACCTAAACCTAAACACTAAACAAAATCAATCGCGAAACCTTAACTCTAACCCTAAACCTAAAGCTAAATCCTAAATAAAATTAACGGTACAAAAATTACCTGCGTGCAGCGCCGCTCTTCTTTTCCTCCCTTCTCTTTTCATCTCCCTCCCTTTCTTCTTCTTCCTCCCTCTTCTCTTTTCTTCTCCCTCCCTTGCTTCTGCTCTCGGCCGAGCTGAGCTGCTGGCTTTAAATGGCGCCAAGTCGCCCCCTGGTCGGGCGACAATGGGGCGTGCTCAGACATGTCGCCCTTGGGGACAGCAATTTTTTTGTTGTCGCCCTACGGGAGGGCGATCGGCCACTTGTCGTGCTGCGGTTGGGCGACACGTGGAAGTCGCCCAACCAACGGGCGACAGTAGCTCAGTTTTGTAAAAAAAATTCGTGTTATATTTTTGCAATTTGAATTATAAAATATATTATTTAAAAAAATTCCTAAGGTTTCAACACTGAAGGGCTAAACCACCACAACAGGCCCCCCTCTTATGCCATGTGCGTTGATCCGTAATCCGGGGACTCACACCACCACTAGTCGAACTAAAGCTAAGACATTGCAAATTAGTCACCTAGACTATCTCATTCTAAACTTGTGGTTGCATGTTTGACTGAGGTCAAAGGCTTGCAAGGTTAAGTCCTTAATTTGATGAGGGCAAGATTTCCACATACCCTTTGCCTTTCTGGTCCACCTTAGCACACTGTCCCTTGCCACTTGCCCCAATCTAAATGATTACCACCCCCGTTGGTTACCAAGCACCACGTGCTATCAACAAGTTAACATCATTTCATGACATCCCTCGTCACTACAACTCAATATCATTGTATGACAACACCTGACATACCAATTCATAATCATATTCCATTAGTCAAAATTAAATTTTGATATTGCAAAGACATATGATGTACGTGACATGGCTAAGCACACTAGCACAGTCTATCCAACCCCTGTTGATTTTAATATTAACCAACTAGTAATGAACCTTTGTAACATCCCATAATTTGAGTTTTGGAATGTTTGAATTTGAAAATGAACCATTTGCATTCTTCCCGTGTTAATCAAAGCTTATTTTGAAATTTTTTTAGTGAAAGTATTTAATTTGACTAAACTATACATCAAACAGAAGATTTCTAGTCATAGTTGGGTTCCTTGTGCTTCAAGGAATTTTCTATATTTTTTGGGATTTTTGTAAATCTACTTGATATTTATTTGCTTTTATTTGAATTTCTGGAAATTTATTAAATTGGAAAATGTTTTATTTCTCTAAAGTCCTCTGAGAGCATCTAGGCCCCCTATTTTTGTCAATTATGCTTATTATGTAGGTTTTGGTGTTGATGATCATGAGGGATACTAAGTAGAAGCCGACAACAACCGTATTTGAAGATCAAGGGTGTTTGTTTCTAGTTTTGGCTTGGGAGTTGATTCAAGCCATATAGCTAGAATCACCGTACTATTAAGAGGGATTATACATAAGAAATGATCTTGGTTCATATGCAAAATCACTAAGATTACTTGCAACATAAGACATTTCATATCTCTCATTCAAAAATGCAGATCTTCCCTGTCTTAGCCAAAAAGAGTTCTCTCTCGGACCAAACATCTTGTCAGGCGCTCAAGAAATCAAAGTTCAAATCCTAATCGAGCGCATATCATGTACGCCGGACCGACTTTTTTAGTCCGACGGTAAGAGATATCCTCTGATGTATTTCAAACGAGCATACACCATTCATGACGGACCGATCCAAATTCTATGTGTACGCCGGACCAACTTTTTTGGTCCGGCGCAAACATGATTCACTTAGATAAAACCAGCCGTTTTCCCATATACGCCGGACCAACTTTTTTGGTCCGGCGCAAATGTTGTTCGCTGGCACTCAAATGGAACAAGGCATGTGTACACCGAAGCAACTTTTTCGGTCCGGTACAAACATTGTTTTGCTGGTATGCAAATAGATCAAAGCATGTGTTCGCTAGACCAATTTTGTCGGTCCGGCCCAAACTTTGTTTTACCGGTATATGTATACGATGGACCGTTTTTTCCGGTGCGGCGCAAATGGGTCACACTGGGTACAATAACGCTTCTCAAATCTTATGTACGCCGAACCGACTTTTTCAGTCCGGCGCATGTGTATATTTCAACATACACTCGTACACTTCAAAATTCTTCTAAAAATGGCAGTAGTTGACCTATCTCATCCATCCTACCAACCCCCAACGGGCAAATGGCAGGTACAACGGTTATTTCTGTTCAGGCTCTATATATATACAGTGCTGCGGTTCACAAATAGATAGAGCTTTGCACATACACATTCTTGACATTCTGAACACCGTTGACATCTTTCAAATCAATTACAACTCTTTGATCTTTAGCATTTATGAGCGTTCATTCCATCAAAGAGTTTGAGCTTCATCTCATAAACCACAAATATTCATTCTCAAGCTTAGTCTAGTTTGCATCTAGCTATTGAACCAAGAGATAGGGCTTGTGGATAGTCTATTACTCTTGGAACTAGCTGTTCCTAGACGGTTGGAGAAGTTGTTGGTGCAACCTATCCAAAAGAGATTGTGGAAGGCCACCATTGCTGTGAAAGGTTGAGACTCACCTCACCAGAGTGGTGGAAGAGTCAAGCTAAGGGAAAACCAAAAGTCAGTGTGATTGGCTATTTGGTGGAGCAATACATCTGAAGAAGTGCGTTTGGTTAAGCTATACTTCTGAAGAAGTACTCTCACGGGGACGTCAGAGTTTGTGCTCTGAACCTCGGTGAAAAATCCTTGAGTCTTCCTGTTATTGGTTTATCTTTGTTTGTTCCTCTTATTGTCAATTCTCATTCAAGTTCTTCTCTATACAAATCTTACAGAAACAGAGTTGTGCTGAATCTTTATACTAATTGTTTCTATTACTATTTTTATTGAGAAAAGTTTTTCCATAAGAATTAAAAAGTGATAAAGTTGCCTATTCACCCCCCTAGGCCAACTTGATCCTTACAAATGGTATCAGAGCAAGGTTACCCATTTAAAGCTTAACAGCTTGGGTAAAATGGCCGAGGGAATAGGATCAGCTAAAGTAAGTGTAGGAAGGGTTCCTATTTTTGCTGGCACAAATTATGCTTATTGGAAAATTAGAATGGGGTGTTATATTGAAGCGTAAGTTATGATGTGTGGAGGGTTACAGAAAGACCTTTGCCTCCATGGGTCATACCTGAAGGGCAATCCACATCCTTAGAACCTACACCTGGAGAAATAAGAAATTTGCAATACGATGCTCAGGCTAGAAATGCTATCTTTCTTTGCCTTAGTGTTGAAGTTTTTGATAGAGTCAGTAATCTGTCAACTGCCTATGATATATTGACTACTCTTCAAAAAATTCATGAGGGTACCTCTGATGTAAAAGAGGAAAGATATTTTGTTGTCATAGAAAAATTTGATCAGTTCAAAATGCTTCCTCATGAAAATGCTAATGATATGTTCCCTAAATTAAATCCTATTGTAAATGAGCTTAAAGGTCTAGGAACTAAAGTTGATGATGTTGAAGTATGCAGGAAGATGATCAGGGTTCTACCTCGAGCCTATCACAGCCTGATCACTTATCTATCCAATAGTGGTGATCTGAAGAAGCTCACACCCACTGAACTATTGGGCAAGATCTCAGCTCATGAGCTTACCTTAGGTGATGAAGTTGAGACCAAGAAGAAATCTATTGCACTCAAGGCCAAGGAGAAAGTTCAAGATTCCTCTGATGAAGAAGAAGAAGATACAAGCTATGAAGAGGATGAAGATGTAAGAAAATTGGCATTACTCATGAGATTAGCAAAAAAAATCATAAGAAGGGTAAATGCCAAAGGTAAGTCCTCTAACCACTTCTCAAAAAGAAACCCTTTCTCTAACATTATCTGCTTTGAGTGCAATGAGAAAGGACACAGAGCTGCCCGTTGCCGAAACAAAAGTAACAAGAAGGGCAAGAACAAGAACAAAGATGACAATAATGAAGAGAAAGCTCAAGGAAGCTACAAGAAGAATTATCGCAAGAAGAGCTACTCCAAGAAACATTGGAGAAAAGGGAAAAAGGAGGCACACATTGGAGAATAGATCACTGATGAAGAAAGCTCAAGTGAAGAATCCTCCTCTTCCTCAGATGAAGAAGAAACAAGGTCCAAAGGACTAGCTGGGCTCGCTCTGGATGAATCCACACCACCTTCTCCTTTATCTTCTCTACCACTGTGCCTAATGGCCAAAAATGATGAAGACAAGGCAAATGATTCTCCTTCGTATGAAGAGCTTGTAGAGATTATTAAAGAGCTTAATGATGCTTTATATGTTAAAACTGCTAAAGACAAAGCTCTTAAGAAAAATTCTATTAGCTTGATGGATAAGAATGAACTGCTTACTGCTAGAGTAGAAACTCTTGAATCTAACATTAATACCTTGCAAGAAAAATATGATATGCTGAAGGATAGTGAAAATGAGCTTATAAATGAACATGAAAAACTTTCCCATGCTCATTTTGTTCTAAGTACGGATCACGCTGTTCTTACAAATTCTCATGATTCTTTGAAAATCACACACATGTAACTTGTTAGAAATAATGATGAACTGCTTGACAAATACTATGAGCTGGAAATTGATAATGAGATGCAAATTTGCCTGTGCTTCATATGCTAATGTTAATAGAAGATGCATGGTTGATGCACATTATATGTTGTTTAAGGGTTTTAGGGGTAAAATGAATGTCAAATATGTTAGCCCCTCTAATCTGGACAGAAATCTTAAAGCTATTTGGCTGCCTAAGTCCTTACTTACTAATCCATTTGGCCCCAAAGTTGTTCACACTAACACTAATGGACCCAAAAGTATTTGGATACCTAAAATCAAGAAATAAACATTCTTTTAGGTAAATTACAAGAGTGGCGGCCGGCACTGGGTTATTGACAGTGGCTGCACACAACACATGACCGGCACCTCAAGGATGTTCAGCTCAGTTGAAAAAGAAAGTCATCCAAGTCACAAAATCACATTTGGAGATAACAGTAAAAGAAAGATAAAGGTAAATGGTAAGATAGCTATCTCAAATGATCACTCTATTGAAAATGTATTACTAGTTGATTCTTTAAATTTCAATCTCTTGTCTGTTGCTCAACTTTATGATTTAGGATTCCATTGTATCTTCTCTAGTGATGAAGTAATAGTTCATGACAAAAATGAGAAGCTTATTTTTAAAGGTTTCAAATTTCAAAACCTCTACCTTGTTGATTTCAATTCTAACTCTTCATGCATTTCAACTTGTCTGCTTGCTAAAGTTTCACATGGTTGGCTTTGGCACAGACGACTTGGGCATGTAGGTATGTCTAATCTCAAAAATCTTTTCAAAAATGAGCTAGTAGTGGGCCTAAAGGATGTTAAATTTGAAAAGGATAAACTTTGCAGTGCTTGTCAAGCTGGCAAGCAAGCAGCTAACTCTCATCCTGCTAAAAATATTATGTCCACTACTAGGCCTCTAGAAATTTTGCATATAGATGTTTTTGGTCCTACCTCATATGCAAGTATAGGTGGCAACTCATACTGCCTTGTAATTGTAGATGATTTCTCTAGATTCACATGGGTATTCTTTTTGCCAAACAAAAGTGAAGTTGAAATTTTTTTAAAAACTTTTGCAAAAAGGGCTCAAAGTGAATTTGATTGTCCTATTAAGAAGATTAGGAGTGATAATGGATCTGAATTTGTCAATACTAACATTGTTGAATACTGTGATGAGTTAAGTATAAAGCATGAACTTTCAGCCACATACACTCCTCAAAAGAATGGTGTGGTTGAGAGGAAAAATAGAACTCTCATAGAAATGGCAAGGACAATGTTGGATGAGTATAACACTTCTAATGTTTTCTGGGCTGAAGCCATCAACAATGTATGTCATGCGATCAACAGGCTCTATCTTGACCGACTTCTCAAGAAGACCTCATATGAGCTTCTGGTAGGAAGAAAAGCTAATATCACATATTTTTGTGTGTTTGGATGCAAGGTATATATCTATAAAAAAGAACACACTTAGGTAAATTTCAAAATAGGTGTGATACAGGTATCATACTAGGTTACTCTTCTAAATCTAAAGCTTATATAGTCTTCAATAATTCAATTGGGTTAGTAGAGGAAACCTATGATGTTAAATTTGATGAATCTAATGGCTCACAAGGTGAGCATGAGAATCTAGCTGATTTAGGTGAAGAAGCTCTAAAAGAATCCATGAAGAAAATAGAAATTGGTGAGATCAAGCCCAAAGAAGACAAAGATGATCTACCACCAATGTCCACAATACCTCAAGATGGATCACAACTTGAAGAAAATGAAAAGAAGGATGAAAGACTGAATTTCATAAAGAGCCATCACACCATCACAAAGGATCACCCTGTAGATCAAATCATTGCTGAATTTAGTAAGGGTGTTCCAACTCATTCTAAACAAGATTCTTTTTGTGAACATTACTCTTTTGTTTCATGTGTTGAGCCCAGAACAGTAGATGAAGCTTTGAAGGATGCTGACTGAATTGTGGCAATGGAAGAAGAGCTCAACAACTTTGAAAGAAACAAAGTCTGGAACTTAGTGGAAAGACCCACATAACATAATATCATTGGAACAAAGTGGGTTTTCAGAAATAAACAAGATGAAAATGGTGTGGTCACACGCAATAAAGTAATGCTAGTAGCTCAAGGATACTCTCAAGTTGAAGGTTTGGATTATGGAGAAACCTATGCACCTGTAGCTCGACTTGAAGCCATACGGTTCCTTCTAGCCTTTGCTTGTCATTTCAATATTACTCTTTTTCAAATGGATATTAAAAGTGCTTTTCTTAATGGAATCATTGAAGAAACTGTATATGTTGAAGAACCTCCTGGTTTTGAAAATATGAAATTTCCCAATGATGTATATAAGTTATCTAAGGCACTATATGGTTTGAAACAAGCCCCCAGGGCATGGTATGAGCGCCTTAGAGACTCTCTACTAGAAAAGAATTTCAAAATTGGGAAGGTTGATCCAACATTATTTCTAAAAGACTTCAATGGTACATTAATGATTCGCCAAATCTATGTTGATGATATTATCTTTGGAAGTACTAATCTATCTCTATGCAAGAAATTCAGTAATCAAATGGCTAGAGAATTTGAGATGTCAATGATGGGAGAGCTTACATTCTTTCTGGGATTTCAAGTCAAGAAATTGAAGGAAGGGACTTTCATCTCCAAAGAAAAGTATACCAAAGACCTTCTCAAGCGCTTTAATCTGGAAGAATGCAAGCCTCTTAAAACTCCTATGGCAACCAATACACATCTTGATCAAGATGTGGCAGGTAAGACTGTTGATCAAAAGTTATATAGATCCATGATAGGTTCTTTACTCTATTTGACAGCATCTAGGCCAGACATCATGTTTAGTGTATGCATTTGTGCTAGATTTCAAGCTGCACCTAAAGAAGTGCATCTTAGTGCAGTAAAAAGGATTTTCAGATATTTAAAGCATACTCCTTGTTTTGGCTTGTGTACCCAAAAGGTGCTTCTTTTGAACTTCTTGGCTATTCAGATTCTGATTAAGCCGGTTGCAAGGTTGATCGAAAAAGCACCTCTGGAGTTTGTCACTTAGTTGGAAGATCTTTAGTTTCTTGGTGTTCAAAGAAATAAAATTCAGTAGCACTTTCAACTGCTTAGGCTGAATATGTTGTTGCAGGCAGTTATTGTGCTCAAATCCTTTTTATTAAACAAACCTTTTTGGATTATGGTATTATGTTTGAAAATGTGCCTCTATTGTGTGATAATGAAAGTGAAGTGAAAATAGCCAACAACCCAGTCCAGTATTCTAGAACTAAGCATATTGAAATTATGCATCACTTCATACGTGATCATGTTGCTAAAAGTGACATTTTGCTTAGTCACGTCAGGACTGAGGATCAATTGGCTGATATTTTCACTAAACCACTTGATGAGGCCAGATTTTCAAAATTGAGAAATGAACTGAACATTCTTGATTTTTCAAATATTGCTTAATTCCTTGAAATAACACACTAAGGGGGAGTCAAGACTGCTTGCCATGCATATCTTGCTACCTTTATGTGAACAAAGTAATTACTAGTGCTGAAGAAATTATAAGACTATTTTTTTTAAATTTTTTTTGGAAAGTTTACTTGAAAACTGAAAGTCATAAAATTGTTGCTGAAAGCCTTCTCTTTCTCTATTACTATATTATACTTTCCTAAAACACAGTGATTAGGTTAAGTAAGCTTCACAAGAAAAATATTTATATAAAATATTAAAATCTAAATTATTCAGCACATGCGTTCTTTTTTCTTCAGCTTGAGTTAATCATACTCATGCCCTTATGAAAATTAGGGCTCATACATTCCTATTTGAATTCAACATCTCCTGAGTTTATTGGTTGGTTGATCTTTATATTAATATTATTCTAAGATCCCTCTACAGATTTATGTGTTATTCTTAAAATGGAGATCTCAGAAAATCCGTAAGAAGTTAGATATTTTTTTCCTAGTTCATAACTTTGTCCATGTACCACGAACTGCTGCCTTAACTTAACCGAGAGTTTTCCAACTACAGCGGACCTAGTATGCCTTTTACAGACTCGGTCCGGTGCAAATGGAAGGTTATCGGGTCTAACCGAAAAAGCAGTCCGGGGCACATACGACAATAGCTCTGTCATCTCAGCACTTATCTTTTTCAAATCGTGTTCATCTCAAACTTCAAAAAGATCTTATCCTTGCCGTTCACGTCAAAATCTCTTCTATTCTTAGGGACTATCCTTGCTAAATCTGTCAAAAATAGGTATCTGTACCTCTTGGATTCTCCGATTGTCAACCACCCACTCATAAAGAAACTTCTCCTGATAAGGCTGTTGTAGTTGGTACTTCCCCATGTTTGTCCATACTCCAAACTATTGTAGTAACTTCCTGTTTTTACTCCTCGCAACTTGCGCTACTTATACCTTCATCTCCTTCAGAATCATCTCAAGCCTTCTTGCTCCACATCAATCCTCTCGCAATCTGTTCTTGAGCGCAAGATCAACTCTTCACCGAAACACATCCTGACCGGGTGATTGACAACGATGCTCCTGTGTGCTCAAGGCATTGCTCCTAGGATCTTGTAAGTTCTTCAACTTTATCTCTTCTCTTTGCTTAGATTGAAACCTTAGCTAGCAATCATCTTAAGGTCATCTCTATGTTCTCTAGGTTGTTCTTCAGTTCTTGCGCTTTGCATTGTCAGTAAGTAGCCGCTTTTGTCACCATTTTGTTTGACCTAAGAAAAGGTCTTAGTCAAGATGAGTTCAAATAACCCAGACAAAAGAAGTCTTCTTGGGAAAATTGCTGATAAGGTCAAAATGAAAAAGAAAGCAAGAACAGATAGCTCTAGTCAACAGCAATCTGGTGGAGTAGTAAAGAAAGTAATTTCTAAACCACCAAAAAGAGGGAAGCAACCAATGCAATATGATCCCTCTTCTTCTTCTGATGACAGTAACTATGAGCCTAGTGCAAATATCCCCTCTGAGGAAGAAATAGAACTTAGTGATGAAATTGACATGATTGTTGGCCATGAGCTAGCTACCTTGGGGTAAGAAACTAAGAGCAGCTAGATGGGTTCCAGAAAAGAACTGGTTTCCCCTTGATAGACCCCCTTGAATGAGCAATTCATCACCACATTCCAGAAAAACATATATATGGGCTACAAGAACAGGAAAAATAGGAGTGGTAAACCCATGTCAGCCTTGTGCAAGCATCAGTATGTGGATTGGAACTAAATTAGCTCAGTCCTAGTCTCAAACAGAATTCTGGATTGTGTAAGATCAACCCCTAGCCTTGCTGCTCTTATGTCTTCTGCTGGGCCAGCTTGGAATGAAAATAGAATTTTGAAATTCAATGCTTCTCTACTTGTGAACAAGAATAGGCACTATATTCTGTTCACTATTGATGGGAAGAAGAGAAAAGTGAGATCACCTCAATTTGAAGCTGCTATTGGTGCCTCAAGTTCCATACTGAACAGAACCAGGATTCATGACAGAATGTTTCCTGGCAATAGATGGAGGCAGGTGGGTGATATGCCAGATTTGCATGTATCAGCCCATATTTACAGAAACATCAATGAGGCTGGTTTTAATGCAAATAGGGTTAATTGTCTGTCTGCTAAGGCCAAAGCCCTGCTCCTGATTCTAAGGCATACAATTTACCCAAACACTAGTTACAAAGAGGGAGTAACTGCATGTCTTGCTTGGTTGCTACACCTGATCCTATCCACTACAAGAAACAGAGAAAAATTCGTGAGTTTTTTAAATTCGTGGGCCAAAAAAAAACCCACGAATTTATTTATTTAAATTCGTCGGTTTGTATAAAACCCACGTTTTTAATTAAATTCGTGGGCCAAAATGAAACCCACGAATTTATTTATTTAAATACGTGGGCTCAAATAAAACCCACAAATTTAATCGTTTAAATTAGTGGGCCAGAAGTTACCCACGAATTTAAAAATTTAAATTCGTGGGCCAAAAATTACCCACAAATTTAAACTTTTAAATTCGTGGGCCCGGTCATCCCCACGAATTTAACTGCAGCCAAAAAAACCCTAAGGGCCCGCACACGTGCCCACCGACGCTTCCCTCCCCGCCGCACGCCACGCCGCCGCCGCCGCCGCGCCACCGCCCGACCCAGCCGCTTCGCTCACGCTCGCCCCGTTCGCTTATCCTCATCCTGCGCGTCGGCGCGCCCGCCCGCCCGCCCCTGCCCGCCCGATCGGCCGCTGAGCCACCGCCGGGCCGCCCTCCGGCGCGCATCGCTGCGCTTCGGCCGCTCGAGACCCGCCCGGTGGCGCCTCGCCGCGCGCCCTCCGCCCACCTCGCGCTGCGCGCCGCCCCGCTAATCGCCGCCCGCAAGCGGCCGGCCGCCCTCCGCGCCGCGACGCCGCCGCGCCGGCCAAGTTGCCCCGCCGCGACGCCGCCCGGCCGCCGCCGCCCGCATGCGCGTCCGCCCGCGCTGCCCCTCGCCGGCCATTGCCCGCCGCGGCCGCTAACCGCCCGGCCGCCACCTGCCGCCGTCGCCCGCTGCCGCTGCGCGCCGCGCCCGCCGCCCTCCGCCCATGCCACCGCCCGCTCGGCCGCTCGAGACGCCGCCCGCCACCCGGCGGCGGCTCCCACCCGCCGCTTTGTCCGCCGGCCAGCGCCATCGCGCACGCCATTGCCGGCGCCGCCCGCCACGGTCTTGCCTCGCATCGGGCGCCACCCGCCCTCCCGGACCCTCGCGACACCCCACGGCGTTGGAGAAGGTATATTTCATCTCTTTTTATTCGTTTAAAGTTATTTCAACTCATTTTATATTCGCCGATATGATATATATATTTTTATTTTCGCATTGCCGTTGTATATAACGTTAGAGTTTTGGGTTTGTGTCGAACAATAGAGAGCATAGGCGTCACCCGTTCGGGAACGGCGCATCTCACATTTGCTTGTGAGGTGCGCGGTCCTGGAATTGTCCAGTGTATTTTGGACAGCCCGAGAATGTTGGTTGTTGCATAGGGCTCGTGGCGTGCGGCGATCGAGCGTGATTTCGGCCACATAACCTTGTTGTTCTCCGGCGCACCAAAGATCGCGCGGCGTTTGGAGAACAATGGGTTATGCTGCC
This sequence comes from Otatea glauca, assembly GCA_036346275.1. Classification (NCBI taxonomy): domain Eukaryota; kingdom Viridiplantae; phylum Streptophyta; class Magnoliopsida; order Poales; family Poaceae; genus Otatea; species Otatea glauca. The sequence continues at coordinate 33,543,446 of CM070729.1, forward strand.
GAAATTTCGTTCGGTTCGTAGCGCACGTCACAGGTCGCATGCAATAGCCTCCATTCTTGGGTGAGTTTAGAACACAACTTTCCTAATAGGGTTGTCTTTGTCACCTAAGCCACGGTCGTACGTTGACATTGTTTCATTTGTTTATCTTTGATAATGGGTGATGATCGAAGGGCGATGTATGACGGATGGAGGAGTGATGGGGGGCACTCAAGGTAATGGGGGCAGATCACGGATGCTTTCTTGAAGCAAGCATTCGCTGGAGGAGCTGAATATGTGTATTGCCCATGTACCCTCTGCGAGAATAACAGCTACTACTGAAGAAGGATATAGTGCAAGATCACATTTGCAAAAATGGGTTCATGCCTAACTATTTGGTGTGGCACCGTCATGGAGAGGCCGCAGGGCAGGCCATTGAGATGGAAGAGATGCTGGACCATGTGGAGGATCACGACCGGATGGAAGAGATGCTGGATGATCTTGGCAGGGGGACTGAATTTAACTCCGAGGAGGGGTCACAGCCGGAGGAGATTAAGGATTCTATAGGCTACTTGACGCCTCGGACGAGAAGCTGCATGACTTGACCAATGTGACCGTCCTGCAGGCGGTCACACGGTTTATGTCGATGAAGTCGAAGTTCAACTTTTCGAACAAATGCTTCAACGCTTTGCTTGAACTAATAAATGATGTCCTTTCACCTAACCACAAGATGCCAAAGGATTTGTACCAATCGAAAAAGTTGATGGCCAGCCTCGGGATGAATTACCAGAAGATTGTGTGTGCGAGAATAATTGCATGCTGTTCTGGAAGGATCATGACAAGGATACCCATTGTATGCATTGCGGTAAGTGCAGATTCGTTGAGGTGGTAGATGAGGAAGGGGTATCAGTTGTGGACTGCGATCGTCCTCCACGAGGCTCGGTTTCCTCACAGGGGAGTGCTCGCTCGTCGAGGTCCGCACGGGAAGCACAAGCGCACGAAGAGGCTCGTGAAGCGCGAGATGAGGCTCGTCAAGCGCGAGAAGAGCTCGTCAAGCACGAGAGGAAGCTCGCAGAAGCCGAGAAGACTCAGAATACATGAAAATGTATCTGCAGGTACAATCTCTACTTTGAACAAAATGCTCAAGTTTACATTTGTGCTTAAAATCTAATAAACAATCTATATGCAGCAACTGTCACAATCTCTTGGACCTAACGTGCGTTGTTTCGCCCTCTGTTCATGCAGAAAAGATACTTGAGTTCAGTACTCTTTAATTCACTTAGGTCGTAAAATCACGAATTCACAAACTGGACTATTATGTCATAGGGCTCCCAGCCACCTCCCTTCTACATGTTTTCTCCGCACATGCAGCCACCACCACAAGGAGAAGTATCACAGGGTGCTCAGCCTCCCCCGACGTCCTTCATAAACCCTACTGGGATGCAGGCACCACTCCTAGGAGATGCACCTCAAGTTATATGATATTCTCATGCATTCTTTATTTTCAAAAAACTCTATTATGTATACTTCATGTCACAAACTATGATCCACAGAGCTCCCAGCCTCCTCCTCCTTTCTACATGTTCACTCCACAGATGCACCCACCTTCTACGTGAGAGGCACCACGGTAAAGACGGATCGGTTCAATTCGTTATTCAAAATTTGAATGAATGATTTATATGTGGCATAATGTTCCTGTCTATGCCTTACAGGGCTCCCAGCCTCCAAACCCGTTCTACATGTACCCACCACCTATGCCAGGCCAAGGAATGCCTATGTACTTCAACCCGTTGGCCTGCAGCCACCTCGCATTTACACCATTGGTATGGATGTCGAAAACATTCTAAGTTTGCGACACGAGCTAAGTTTGTCAATTCTTGAACTTAAAGGTTTTGGGTCACGCCCTCCAAAGACGTACTAACGATTTACATCATAGAAGACATCTTCAACGGTAGCCGCAAGTGTGGTGGTCATTGCGCATCGTAGTTTACAAATTGCCGTTGGATGTGTGATTGGATTATTTAAGGATCTGCTAGAATGTCTCCTTCTGGTTTGAGAGATTGATATATATATTATAATCGCAAATGCTTTTTTGTCTGCTGAGTGGATGTCCTATTTACTAGAGAGGTCATGCCAAAATTTTGTACATTTCAATGACTTAGTTTTAAGCTGGTTTTAAAGAGTTAAAAGGTTGGTTTCGGTCTTTTAGTAGAGGTAGTAGGTTTGGTGTCTAGTTCATTCTTTTAGTATATATCAATCTGAGTAATCTGTTGCAAAAGTGATAATTTTTGTTGAAATGCATAACTTAGTCGATTTTAGGACATTTAGGCAACTCTTTCTTAAACCTTGCACAAATCATCTCAATGTTCATACTTGAAAAGGTTTACTTGTGTGCTTATGAAAGTTCATTGCTGTGCTCCTGTAGATAAGTGATGGTTTACCAAATTATTAACCCATTACGTGCTATTTGGTTTTTTCTTTCTGTCAATAACTTTTTGATTTCGAACCTTATATTGTGCTGACTTCTTGGAATTGAAAAGTTATCGTAAGACACCTTGTTCAATTGTGAACTTATGTTTTAAATGCTTTATATGGCATCCTTGTAGAATGTGTTGTTTGCCCATGTACAATCTGATTGTTTATCCTTGTAGAATGCTTTTGAAAGATCGAAAAAAAGGCGACTAGAGGGGGGTGAATAGGAGCCAAATAAAATTTTCGAATAAACTCTCCCCCTAGAATTCAAACCACCAAAAGACCAAAAAAAACTGCACTGGTCGGGTATCTCTGGTCGGATGAACAGTACCCCCGACCAACAGAAGTCGGATGAACATTACTCTGGATGAATAGTGCTCAAGTGAATAGTACCCCCGACCAGGACGGTCGGATGAACAGTACTCCCGACCCGAAGTGGTCGGATGAACAGTACTCCCGACCTGAAGTGGTCGGATGAACAGTACTCGTGTGAATAGTGTTCGGGTGAACAGTACCCCCCGACCAGCACTGGTCGGATGAACAGTACTCTCGACCTAAAGTGGTCAGATGAACAGTACTCTGGTGAATAGTATTCGAGTGACCAGTAAAATCATCACGATCTTAAAAACAGAAATCTATGTAACTTTTGATCGGCTGACCCAAAAATAGTGAAAATATGTGTGCACCTCCCTAAGCATGTCAGGAACCTATTTCAATCATCAATCGAAGGAATTGATACCAAGGTTCCGTCTCTTTTCAGTTTAACAAATGCAACACCAAAAACAAAGTCACGAACACAGACTTCACCCCTAACTTGCTGGTGGGAGTTGATGGTCAGAATATCCTTGGATGACTCTCCACAAATCACAGCAAGTAAGTACACGGAGAAACAACCCTTCAAATAGAAACACTATCTGAAAACTAGGCACAGAAATTGGTTTCTTGCAAAACTGAATATAAGAGGTTGTAGATTGCCTAGATGATTGGGATATGATCTATAGAAGATTCATCCAAAGAATCTTTCATCCTTGGCAACAAGAACCGAAGCCAATCAAGATTAAAGAACGCAAGTCACACGCTTACGCACATTAAGAACACACAGATTTACAAACTTGCAACAAGAACGCAAGGATTGCCTAGATGATTGAAAGCACCAATCCAGAGAAGAGTTCATCAATCATGAATTTCAACAAAGAATCAATAGCATGTAGAAGGAGATGAGGCAAATCCAAATTACGTAAAGTAAATTGCAAGTAAGTAAATGCGAATTTAGATAATGTAATTTAAGTGCGTAATGTAAATACGTAAGGAAATGAAACAAGAACATAAATGAAGAACATTTCATTTCGGAAGGGAGGTTTACAAAGCCTCACAACAAAGTGGGCAAAACTCAAATGAGCAGCAAAAACCTCAGAACCTTCAAAGAGGGGAGGCTGCCCCTACCCCTCTATTTATAGTGACCTGGGATCAATTCCCACCTTTGGATGTCCTGCTTCAATCCTAAGCCAACATCAAAGAGCCAGGATTTGATCCTTACATCATCACTCTCAACAACTCTCAACTACTCACGCATGCTTCTCACTGCCACCCCCAAGGAGACACCCCTCTCCCTGTCTATTCATAGCAGGCTTGGAACACCTACCACCCTTGGATGAGCCTCTAAACCCTAGAGCACTCCATCAAGGGCTGAGATTTTACCCACTCACAAAGCTATGCATGGGCTCACCATCTTTGGCGACACCTTGATCATCTAGAACTCAGCTCTCCCAGCCTAGTCGTGATCCCCTTCGCCTCACCATGACCTAGCTCCAAAGTCCTGCAACCATCATAGAAAAGGAAACCACATCACATAGCAAGGTCCAACAACACATATCCATCTCAACAGAAAGATATACACTACGCTGACCAGCATAACCCCGACCACATGTGGTCTGACCACTGGTCTCCATCCCGACCAACCATGGTCTGACCACTGGTCTCCATCCCGACCAACCATGGTCTGACCACTGGTCTCCATCCCGACCAACCATGGTCCGACCATCGGTCTCCACCCCACCAACCTTGGTCTCCTCCATCCCGACCACTCAAGGTCGGACGACCCAACCACTCGGGTCGGACGAGTGGTCTCCGACCACCACGGCCTGCACTGCAGGTTGGACAACCGGTCTCCGACCAACCAAAGACCGACCACTGGGTCGGACGGTGGTCTCCGACCACCACACCCCAGCACTCTCGGGTCGGACAACTGGTCTCCGACCAACCAAAGACTTGACCACTCGGGGTCGGACGACTGGTCTCCGACCAGCCAAAGCCCAGACCTCTCAGGTCGGACGACCCGACCACTCGGGCTCGGACGACTGGTCTCCAACCAGCCAAAGCCCCGACCACTCAGGTCGGACGACCCGACCACTCGGGGTCGGACGACTGGTCTCCAACCAGTAACTCAAATTGCTCTAGCTCGAAAAACAATCCAAATCAAACTCAAACTTGAGCACACGTTGCTCAAATAAAGTCAAATACTCATCACAAACATGGATGGACCTCCACATGGTCCTTCAATCTCCCCCTTGATGAGTATATTGACAAACCACACAAAAGGCATAAATTTGAGTTTGAATGAGAGAAAAGAAAGCAATTTGAATGCGAAGCCAAACTTGGTCCAGAATAAGGAAATAAGATCATGACCAAGTTGGCAGAAAGAATTTAGAGCAAGACCATGAAAAGAGCAAGTTTTCAACAAAAGCTCTAAAAACCAATCATAAGTGTCAAATGTGATTTTGATCCATAAGAGATAGCAAAGATTTACAAAAATCATAAGAACCAACAAGCTTTCACATTTCTATCTCGTCCTTTTCTACATTTTAAATGATGCCTTTCTCTACATTTTCTCCCCCTTTTGGCAATATATGAATCAAAATAGAATTTTCTCCCTCTTTTATGTATGCATGAAATGCAACCTAAGGGAGCTTTGAAGATTATCCAAATGATCATAATGACAAGATATGACACCAAGCTTATTAATCTCAGATTATGACCAAACTAAGACATGTCCAAGTGCAAATAACAAATTTTGCTCATAAGCGAAGTTTTGAAAATGTATCATTTTTAGCAAGATTTGACAAGTGCAAAACTTAGCAAAGTTTCAAAACTAGAAGCAAAACCACTCGTGGATCAAATGGAAAACCTAGAGTTCAACCTACTCAACACTTTGGGAATTTTGAAGTGCATATAAGGTCCTTCGAGCCCATTTTTCAATTTATGCAAATTTTCTTTAAGACTTCGAAAAACATAGCGGGGTGCAAATGTTTGACATTATTTGCATTCTTTACCCATTTATGTGTTTGATATTTGCAATTTTTTTTGTTGACTGACTCAAGCCATTTTCGATCATCTCAAGAGTAACTCTTAAGAGAATGATCTTGGTCATACACAATATATTCCAAGTTCATCCCAAATGCAATGGGAGGCAGTCTCGAGAATATAAAGTGCTGAAATCAATTTTGCACAAAAGTGTCAATTTTTTTTTTAATTTTCAATTTAGCACATATAAGCAATTCTGAAGGACTCAAATATGGATCAAGCAAATTTCACCCATGTTGCTATAGGGACTGTAGAGACTTCCAAAATTTCACAATTCATGGTAAAAGCTCTTCGAGAAGAAACTTAGTAAGTAAAAGCAACATATTTCATCAAGTTTTCATTTAAAGCTTTTAAGTTTTTCAGATTTCAATGAACATTAGCTTGATAAATGAACTTGGACATATCTAAGCTAGTGATTTTCTTCGAAAGATATAGCATGATGTATTTCACGAAGATTGAGTCAAATGCATAATAGACAAAGCTCATAAAGCGGAAAAGCGGTCTAAATGCAATGCATGAACAGATTCCCAACTCCCCTCAACAATTGAATCAATTTTAAGCTCAAATCTGGTTAAAGTTGAGTTATTATCAAGATTAGGCATAAAGAAAACCGAATGAACTCAATAATAACGAGAAAAAGCAGAATGAGGAGAAGAAATCGAGAAACGCAAAACGGATGGCTATAGAGCATAGAAAAGATATAAGAAACTCACTACACTTAGACTCGCTCTTATCTTCCCAAAAGATCGACATAGGAAGTCGACTCTAGATCCCAACTAAGGAGTGCACACAGACCCTGTCTACCCAGGAGGCCCAAAACCTGGTAGACTTATAAGACTGTGAGGGAACTCAGCCTAGAGAGAAGAGAGAACAGCTAATCACGCATGATAGCAACCTAAAGCACAAGATGAGAGGTCCATGCAAAGCATTCCAGAAGTCTAAGTGAGTGAACTCAACTCAAGAAAACAAGCCCAAAGTCACCCAAAAAAGGAAATGCTGGAAGAAAATATATAGTACATAATATACAAACTAGCTCCCCCTCAAGATAAGCCGTATGGGCTCACGACTCCAAGCTCACTCCTCAAGGCAACAAACCTGGAGCTATCCAAAGGCTTGGTGAAGATATCGGCTAACCGGAGGTCACTCTCTACAAACTGAAGCGCGATATCTCCCTTCTCTACATGGTCTCTAAGGAAGTGATATCTAATATCAATGTGCTTCGTCCGGGAATGTTGCACTGGGTTTTTAGCAATGCAAATAGCAGAAGTGTTGTCACAGAAAAGTGGCACACTCTCTATCTCTAACCCATAGTCCCGCAAGGTCGATCTCATCCAGAGCACTGCTACAAAGAATCGGTCAGCAAAGAACATACTCGGCCTCGTGGTGGATCAGCAACCCTGCATCGCTTCCTAGATGACCAAAAACAAGAGAAGTGCCAATGAATTGGCAAGTGCTAGAAGTGCTCTTCCTATCTATCCTACACCCGAGAAAGTCGGCATCGAAAAGGCTCTAAGAGATAGACAAGAAGAAGAAGAGTACCAAATACCATAATCGGTGGTAGCACGAAGGTACTCAAGATGCGCTTGATCACTCAAGGCGGTGAGAGCGCGAGAAGAAGCTTGAAATCGAGCGCACAGACACACAGCGAAATGTATGTCCGGCCTTGAAGCAGTGAGGTACAAGAGGGAGCCGATCATGCTTCGAAACTCCTTTTGATCGGCAGGCTCACCATCCTCATCGGGCTCGAGGACAGCAGTGGTGGCCATAGGAGTCATATCAGAAAACTGAGAGACAAGAGAATGAGACGAGCCACCAAAAATGATATCGTCCACATAAATCTGGACAAGAAGAAAATGAGACTCATGGTGTCTGATGAACAGAGTTTTGTCTACTATGTCCATTTTAAAGTCATGGCTGAGAAGATAAGACTTGAGCCTCTCATACCATGCTCTGGGGCTCGCTTGAGTCCATCTGAGCTTTGGAAAGCTTGTATACATGACTCGGAAACTTGGGGTTCTCAAATCCTGGAGGTTGCTTGACATAAACCTCTTCCTCAATATAGCCATTGAGGAATGCACTCTTGACATCCATTTGATAGAGCTTGAAGCCCCGGGATGCAGAGAATGCAAGCAGGATCCTAATAGCCTCTAGCCTAGCTATAGGGGCAAAGGTCTCCTCAAAGTCAAGACCTCAACTTGAGAAAAGCCCCTGCAACTAGCCTAGCCTTGTTGCGAATGACAACCCCATCCTCACTGCTTGTTTTGAACACCCACTTGGTCCCAATGACATTATGACCAGATGGGGGCTCGACAAGCTGCCATACCTTGTTCCTCTCAAAGTTCTCAAGTTCCTCATGCATAGCATTAATCCACGTCTCATCGGATAATGCATGAGAAACATCCTTCGGCTCAAAGGAGGCAACGAAGGCAGAGTGAAGACAGAAGGAGGACAGACCAGTTCTTGAGCGAGTGACATGCTCGAACAAATCGCCAATCATCTGATCAGAAGGATGACGTCTCTGAATATGACGGGGAGGTCCAGCAACAGAAGTGGCCTCTACCTCTTGAACAAAAGAGGTAGGAACAGAGCCACTCGCCGAAGGAGAGTCGGAAAGCAAGGGCTGGTCTCCCTGAGGTGCAGAAATGGAAACAGGAGGCACCTCGGTGAAGAGGGACTGATCCGTGGAACACCATCATCTCCATCATCCTTATCTTCTTCAAAGATGGTCTCGGAGGGATAAGAAGATCACAAACATCGTGTCTAGCTCTGGGCTAGCCTCATCAAAGGTCACATCACGGTCTCTATGATCCTATGTGCATCAACACTCTGCACTTATAGCTACGAGAAGAAGACGAGTAACCTAGAAAGATACCATCGTAAGAGCGAGACTCAAACTTATCTAGGTTACTGACTTCAAGATAAAACACTTGCAACCAAAACGCGAAAATGAGACACACCGGGCTTTCGCCCATACCTCAACTCATAAGAAGTGCGATGCAAATGTGCTCTCAAAACACGCGATTAGAAACATGGCAAGCGGTAGCTATAGCCTCACCCAAAACTTCCTAGGAGTATCAGACTCATCTAGCATCGTCCCGCCATCTCAACCGTGGTCATGTTCTTCCTTTCCACTATGCCATTCTCACGAGGGGCGAGGAGAAGAGAACCGATGCTCTAAACTGACTCCACACAAAAACTCTCAAAGTAGGAATTCTTGAACTCCGTGCCATTATCACTGCAGATAGCTCGTAATGCACACAGGAGCTCAATAGACAACCCATTGACCAAACCCTGAAGTGAGAAAAGTCTCATCCTTCGAGGCCATGAAGAATACCCAAGAGAATCTAGAAAATCATCAACGATGACAAGAACATACCACTTCCCTCCCGCCGATGCACTCTAGCCGGACCAACAGTGTCCATATGTAAAAGCTGTCCTAGTGCATCAGTCATCACTACGGTCACAGGAGGATGAGAAGCAGTAACCATCTTGCCATGTCGGCAAGGAGAGCAAACTAAGTCTTTGACCATCTTGAGTTTTGGCAAACCCCGAATGAGATCGTGGCTGCTAACTCGAGTCAAATGATCAAAACCAATGTGACCAAGTCTCCTATGCCAGAAGGAGAGATCACGGGACTCAGAAGCAATCAAACATCGAAGAGAGTCTCTAGAAGAAGCAGAAAAATCAGCACGAAAGACTCTCCCAAGTCTAGAAATCCCGCAAACTAACCCTCCTGATGAATCAAGGATTCTATAGGCATTACTCTTGAAGCTTACCTCGAAAGAGTCATCAATAAGCTGAGAAACAGAGAGCAGATTGAATTGCAGCTTACTTACTAAGGCAACATCTTTAAGAATGAAATTTTGGTTAAAGTAGATGGTACCTTTAGCTATGACTCTACCTGAAGAAGCATCCCCGAAAGTGATCAACTCATCACCGGGGGCTCGGACTAGAGAAGAGAACCATCGAGAATCTCTGGTCATATGACGAGAACAACCGAGTCGATAATCCAAACATCTCCTTCCCCATCCGACTAACTGATCAATACACAAGAGAGAGATGACTCAAGATCGATAGAGTGAAGACTTGGGAACCCAATATCAACCACACGACGCCTCGAGTACCACCACGTAAGAAGATCGACTCGAGTGTCTCTCCGACGCTTAACTCTAACAAGATCAAGAGCAACTCTAGTAGATGATCTAGGAGCTGAAACTGGGTTGGCATGCCGTGGTGCAAAAGCCGAGCCACCCCAGTGAGGCTTCCTAAATCTCCTACCAGAAAACACCTCACGCCGCTGATATCTACCTCGATGGGAAAAACGAGGAATATCAAGAAGACGGCGGAAAGACTGACTACGAACAGCTCCAAGACTAAAACTCGAAGAACCAGCATGAAAACCGAGTCCTGGACGCTGCCCAAAAATAGGCGACTCTCTAACCATTCTAGAAGCAGTGTGTACCTTAGGAGCACTCAAAGTTTGGGGATGACCCTGAATACCCCTAAGAGCAGCAACACGCTCACGCCGAGTGATCTTGGCGCGCCTGAAGCAGAAATCTACTAGGTGACCATCCTTCTTACAGAAGGTGCACGTGTACTTCGCCTTGCTAGAGACAGAGGCAACAGGAGTAACACCCTTCTGGTCAGAAGTCCTATGGACAACCCCAGCAGACCTAAACTTGGTGGTGCTCACTCTTGGAGCCGCGCACAATGGTGGGAGGATGCGCCCGAGCGTGCTCCAAGGGATCAAATCCTAGACCTTGATTGAATCTACTAATCTTGGATTGGTCTAGAATAAGATTGAGCTTCTTCTTGCCTCCAACAAACTTCTCGAGAGTGCTCATAAGATACTGACAATCTCGGAAGAAAGAAGCACAAGAAGAACAGGGGGAAGAAGAAGAAGAACCAGAAGAATGAGCTCTCTCAACACGTGCATTTTTCTCCCTCAGCACGGCTGCCTCAATCTTGAGGGCCTCACAAAATACACAAGACGCATTTCTAATTCTATGGGCTTGGTCTTCTAATTTCTTCCTAAGATCGACATGGATTTTATCCAAGTCCCCCTCAATCACAGAACATCGCAAGCAACTTTCTTGTGACTTTTCTAGTAAGTCCTTAGTAAGTTTAGCACACTTGACATTTAAGGATTCATTGTCAAGTTTTAGTTGCCTACAGCCCACACATGAGCTGACTGGTTCCTTAGAAGCATGCATTTCAAGTTCATCGTTTCTAGAAGAAAGCTTCCTAAGGTGATCGCTCATGGCATCAATTTCGGCAAGCAATTTAGGGCAATTACCACAAGAAGGAGTAGAGTAAGCATGAAGAAAACTAGCATCTACAGAATGAGTATCAACAGATTCATTGCTAGCATTCTTCAACCTAAGACTATCTAGTTCAGACAACACACTATCATGCATAGTCCTTAGGTTCTCTAACTCCACAAGCAAAGCATCACACAAAGTATACCATCGGTGACTCGGGAGGAGAAGATCTAAGTGAAGCTATCTCCGAGTCAAGGTACCTACTTCCTTTTCTAACTCAGAACACCTCGACCTAGCCTTAGCATGAAACTTGCCTAATTTACATAAGGCAGCATTTAACTCGTCGTTGGTGGGTACCTCATCCGTGTCATTTAGACACTGAGTCGCTTTTCAATGGCGCCGCCATGAAGCACATGCCGAGAAGTCATCTTTGCCCTTCACCTTCTCTTGCGGATCGTCCTCGCTTGCATCACTCCAGCCCTCGTGTCGAGAGCTCGATGTCGCCCAAAGGCGGCGAGGACCCGGTGAAAGAGCTTCTTATTCTTGGCAAAGTTGCGGTACTTCTTCTTCGCCGCTCACGAGTGGGGCCTTCTTGTTGCGGTTCATGTGGGTGTGGTCGTTCTTGCCCGAACCGCCTTGTTCGCTTTTGCCCTTCTCGGCTTGGGACAGTTTGCTCGAATGTGGTTGGGGCCACCACACTCGAAACAGGTGATCATCCCACCTCTCTTCCTCTCTCTCACTCTCTTGTATGCATATGAAAATTTACGAGCAAGAAGAGCAAGCTCATTTTCTCGAAATTTTTCCAGCTTGGTCATCGCTAGCTCGCAAAGGGCGAGAGAGAGAAACCAATGTAAGAATCGAAAGAGAGGATCCAATGGGATCGGTGACCAAAGCCATCGACTGAGATTTCGTCTTCCGCGAGACGACGTCGATCTCATGAGTCTTGAGGCGAGAATAAAGCCCGTCAAGAGTCAAGGTCGACAGGTTGGTGGTGTCCTTGATTGTGGTCACTTTCATCTCCCAAACACGAAGATCGAGCGCGGTCAAGAAATGTCGAGCATTATCCGAGTCAGGGTATATGCAACCGACTGCTCGGAGGTTGCTCAAAATCTTCGTAAACCGACAAAAGCACTCGTCAAGACTCTCACCAGCGTGTTGTTCAAACTTGTTGAACTCACGCTAGAATTGGTCCTGTCGAACCGTCTTGATTTGGGTAGTGCCCTCATGGTAAGCATCGAGGGTCACCCAAATCTCATGAGCAGAACGAAGGTGAGAAATCCTATCGTACTCACTGCGACTAAGGCCCTGTATGAGGATGTTCCTTGCCTTAGCATTTGCCTCAACATCAGCCATATTGCCGGCCGTGACGTTCTCATCGGCAGGAACCTCAAACGGGAGCTTCACCTTCTGCCATATCAGGAAACCCTAGGCAGTGATGTACGACTCCATTCGAGATTTCCAAAAAGGAAAATCAACTCCAGAGAAAATAGGAGGCTTGGTGGAATACATGTCCATCGCCATGGCTCTTGAGACCGGTCAAGATCTAGAAAGAGCAGAACTGGCTCTGATACCAATTGAAAGATCGAAAAAAAGGCGACTAGAGGGGGGGTGAATAGGAGCCAAATAAAATTTTCGAATAAACTCTCCCCCTAGAATTCAAACCACCAAAAGACCAGAAAGAAACTGCACTGGTCGGGTATCTCTGTCGGATGAATAGTACTCCGACCTACGTAAGTCGGATGAACAAGACTCGGATGAATAGTGTTCGGGTGAATAGACCACCGACCAAAGACTGGTCTGATGAATATATTCCCGACCAAGTGGTCGGATAAACAAGACTCGTGTGAATAGTGTTCGTGTGAACAGACTTCCCCAAGACCGGTCGGATGAAAAGTACTCTCGACCTAAAGTGGTCGGATGAACAGTACTCCCGACCTGAAGTGGTCGGATGAACAGTACTCTGGAGAATAGTGTTCGGGTGAACAGTAAAATCAGCAAGATCTTAAAACAGAAATCTATGTAACTTTTGATCGGCTGATCCAAAAATAGTGAAAATACGTGTGCACCTTCCTAAGGATGTCAGGAACCTATTTCAATCATCAATCGAAGGAATTGATACTAAGGTTCCGTCTCTTTTCAGTTTAACAAATGCAACACCAAAAACAGAGTCACGAACACAGACTTCACCCGTAACTTGCTGGTGGGAGTTGATGGTCAGAATATCCTTGGATGACTCTCCACAAATCACAGCAAGTAAGTACACGGAGAAACAACCCTTCAAATAGAAACACTATCTGAAAACTAGGCACAGAAATTGGTTTCTTGCAAAACTGAATAGAAGAGGTTGTAGATTGCCTAGATGATTGGGATATGATCTATAGAAGATTCATCCAGCAATCTTTCATCCTTGGCAACAAGAACCAGAAGCCAATCAAGATTAAAGAACTGCAAGTCACACGTTTACGCACTTTAAGAACACACAGATTTACAAACTTGCAACAAGAACGCAAGGATTGCCTAGATGATTGAAAGCACCGAATCCAGAGAAGAGTTCATCAATCATGAATTTCAACAAAGACTCAATAGCATGTAGAAGGAGATGAGGCAAATCCAAATTACGTAAAGTAAATTGCAAGTAAGTAAATGCCGAATTTAGATAATGAATTTAAGTGCGTAATGTAAATACGTAAGGAAATGAAACAAGAACATAAATGAAGAACATTTCATTTCGGAAGGGAGGTTTACAAAGCCTCACAACAAAGTGGGCAAAACTCAAATGAGCAAAGAAAACCTCGAACCTTCAAAGAGGGGAGGCTGCCCTACCCTCTATTTATAGTGACTGGATCAATTCCCACCTTTGGATGTCCCGCTTCAATCCTAAGCCAACATCCAAGAGCCAGATTTGATCCTTACACATCACTCTCAACAACTCTCAACTACTCACGTCAGCTTCTCACCGCCACACCCAAGGAGACACCCCTCTCCCCGCCTATTCATAGCAGCTTGGAACACCTACCACCCTTGGATGAGCCTCTAAACCCTAGAGCACTCCATCAAGGGTGAGATTTTACCCACTCACAAAGCTATGCATGGGCTCACCCAAACCCAACAACACAACGGGTTTTGCATGCTTTTCAACTCACACTAACTTGACCCGCTACTCTATCTTCCCGACCGCGATCCAACGGTCCTCCTAGATCGAGCAGCTCCAAGTTAGCATCTCATCCATTCCTTTGTCTTCTCGGCTTGCGGCTACTCCTGCCTCACCATCTTTGGCGACACCTTGATCATCCGGACCTCGGCTCTCCCACCTAGTCCCGATCCCCTTCGCCTCACCATGACCTAGCTCCAAAGTCCCGCAACCATCATAGACAAGGAAACCACATCACATAGCAAGGTCCAACAACACATATCCATCTCAACAGAAAGATATACACTACGCCGACCAAGATAACCCGACCACACGTGGTCCGACCACCGGTCTCCACCCGACCAACCATGGTCCGACCATCGGTCTCCACCCGACCAACCATGGTCTCGACCATCGGTCTCCATCCCGACCACTCAAGGCCTGACGACCCAACCACTGGGTCGGACGATCGGTCTCCGACCACCACAGCCTGGCACCTCTCGGGTCGGACAACCGGTCTCCGACCAACCAAAGACCGACCACTCGGGTCGGACGATCGGTCTCCGACCGCCACACCCGCACTCTCTCAGGTCGGACAACCGGTCTCCGACCAACCAAAGACTGACCACTTGGGGTCGGACGACCGTCTCCGACCACCAAAGCCTGCACTCTCAGTCGGACGACCCGACCACTGGTCTGACGACTGGTCTCCAACCAGCCAAAGCCCCGACCACTCAGGTCGGACGACCCACCACTGGGGTCTGGACGACCGGTCTCCAACCAAGAACTCAAATTGCTCTAGCTCGAAAAACAATCCAAATCAAACTCAAACTTGAGCACACCTTGCTCAAATAAAGTCAAATACTCATCACAAACATGGATGGACCTCCACATGGTCCTTCAGCTTTATATTTGTACTTTGTATATTGAACTCTTAAAATGACTACCAAAACTCTTAATTGCTTCTTTGAACTATTTTCACTGTTTGTTATCTTTTGAATACTCAGTGATGCAATTGGGGTCTTTGGAAGTTGAATTAAATAATTTTAGTTGTAATCTTGGCCTTATGTTAATACTAGAGAGTATTACTTTGATGCTTCATTGAATATGAGATTGATGTTCATATGATTATTGCAAAGATATCTTGACTAGCTCGCACGTGTAGTTCTTATATATAATATCTATTCTTGTTTAGCTTGACCTGTCATATTGTGTCTTGGTTGAATAGTACTATTGATATTCTCATATTGATATTCATGTGAATCAGCATAATGTTACTTGTAGCACAACCTAAGTTAATCTTGAACTTGCAGGTTTCTAGGTCACGCCCTCCAAAGACGCACTAACGATTTACATCATAGAAGACATCTTGAACAAATACGACGGTGGTGGTAGCGCCACAACTCCAACAACCCCGAGGCATGAATTCCATTGTGAGCTCGATTGGTGTATAACTGTTGTACTTTATAACTTGTTGTGATCGATACGTTGTGATCGACTTATTGTGATGGACTTATTTTAATGGAATGTGGATTGTATCTATTGCGGTTGTAATGTGTTGTACGTCATTGCGTAGTTTACAAATTGCCGTTGGATGTGTGATTGGATTATCTAAGGATCTGCTAGAATGTCTCCTTCTGGTTTGAGAGATTGATATATATATTATAACTGCAAATGTTTTTTTGTCTGCTGAGTGGATGTCCTATTTACAAGAGAGGTCATGCCGAAATTTTGTACATTTCGGAGACTTGGTTTTAAGCCGGTTTTGAAGAGTTAAAAGGTTGGTTTTAGTATTTTAGTACTGGTAATAGGTTTGGTGTCTCGTTTGTTAATTCTTCGTTCGCTTGAACTTCATTGTGGAGTTTGTCTTTTGTGTTAGTGTTTCTGATCAGATTTGAACAAAATAGATAATCCTTCTTATTTATTCTTCGCTTAGTAATTTTTAGTTTCAATTTTGTTTTTGCCTTTTCTTTTCTTCTTTAGTTGTTATATGTATTGAGTGCGATACATATATATATAAAAATACATACATTTGGATATATATATGGATATATATATATACATTTTTTTTGTAAAAATGACAGATAAATTTGTCGGTTTATTAAACCCACGAATTTAACAGATTAAATTTCGTGGGTTATTTAGCCCATGAATTTAATCATTAAATTCTTGGGTTTATTAAACCACGATTTATCTGTAAATTCGTGGGTTTAATAAACCCACGAATTTAACTCAGATTCCCAATTAAATTCGTGGGCTTGGCGAAACTCACGAATTTAACTTAAATTCGTGGTACCCACGAATTTAATTAATTAATTTCATCGAGTTAAATTCGTGAACTAAATTCGACGGTTTGCTCACGAATTAAAATTAAATTCGTGGGTTTTAGCTTAAATTCGTGGGTTTTTGGCCCACGAATTTTTCCCTGATTCTTGTAGTGATCAAAGCGGCCCATTGATCTGACAAATTACATTTTTGGAGAGATGGAAGAAGCCATTTGCAGAAAAATGGGCAGCCCTCTTCCTTTTGCCATGCAGATCACTCAAATGCTATTGGCTCAAAGAATCATCTCCCAGCATGAAATGAATAGGGATTTCATGTGTCGACCTAAACAATACAAGATGCCTAAGCCAACAACTGATGAAAAAAGGCCAGCTAGACTTCCTACTCCTCCACTTCCAGCAATACATGAGCCAAGTGCTCAAGAAGACACTGAGATAAATGCCAGTTCAGATGATGATGGTAGAGCTCGAAGTCACAGTTATCATACTCAGGAGCATTTCTCTCCAGCTCCTCACTTCCTAGCCCATTCACATACACCTACAGAAGTGATGGGCTACAGCTCTGAGAATCTGAGCCATCATATTTTTGGCCAGCATGAAGGCACTGAAATTCTTATCAGCTCAGAATCTCATCATGAAGATGAGGAAGTACACAAATTGCAAGAACTAGCAGTAGCAACTAGATTCTTGGAGGAACAAGGATTTCCACTAGCAGCACATGATCATGAAGCAGGTGGATCTAGGCCTCCTCAGAAGCATATGCCAACTTTTACTCAGGAATCATGTGAGGATTCTCATCACTCTCACTACTCTCAGTTTGCTGAACCTGACTCTGCTCAAGATTATGGTCAGCAATCATCTTGGTGGGACTCTCAGCCAGGTTGGTTCACCTCTTTTGAGCAACAGTACAATTCTGATCTCAGACATGCTCAAGAGAGTTTTGAAGAAGAAAAAAGATTGGCAGCCCAGAGACACAATGCGCTAATGGCAGCAAATCAACAACAACAGGAGATGCTGCAAAAGATCTATGAAGACCAAGCAAATCTCAGGGATGAAACTTATAAAAGGTTTGATATGATTAGAGGAAACCAATGGGATCTGAGAAAATGGATAGGAGAACTTAAGATTGAACAGTTGGTGGTCCGGAACAGATTATATGACATCAACAAAAAGCAGAATGCCCAAGATGCCAAAATCGACAACTTTGCTCAGACTGTGTACAAGAACTTTGAGAAAACTGGTAGCTATTTGGACTGGCAAGGGGACGAACTTGAATACCTTAGGGACTTCTCTCAAGATGCAAGAAACAACTTAGTCTCCAATCAGGAGCAAATAGCACAGCTCTTGTTGGATCAGTCTAATGAGACTCAAGAGCTGATCAGAGATGTCCAGCATGATTTCAATGAGCTTTCTTTCAGTCCTCAGCCAGGTGATCCTGATTATCCCAGTTGGCATGATCAAGCAGTGGCTGCTTCACATTCTGAATCTGACCAAGGGCAAGCATCTTCCTCTCCTCCAAGAAGAAGTACAAGCTCCAAAATGGCAAGCATGCTGAAGAGGACCATTTCAAAGCGCAAGAAGTAACCTTTTTGGCCATTGATGCCAAAGGGGGAGAAGAATAGAATAGTTCTCTCAGTAGAACCTCCTCTCTTAGTAATCTAAGCTTGTTATAAAAACTCAAGTCTTTTATGAAATTTTGCTTCTCTTGATGATTTATGCATATGCTGCTTTTGGACCTATTGACATTTGTTTGATTTTATTTTAAGTTAATCTGAAAAACCCGTTCTGAATGATTCTGATATTGCTTTATGTGTTCAAATGAAATTTATCTCATGCATTCATTCAGGGGGAGTATAAAGTACTTGAGTCAGTTAAACATTATCTGTTCTATCAGACTAACTTTTATCTGCAGGAAAAGTAATTCTTATTTAGCTCTCTGAGTGTAATATCAAATATATTGTTATCAATCACCAAAAAGGGGAGATTGAGAGCATCCAGCCCCCCTATTTTTGTCAATTATGCTTATTATGTAGGTTTTGGTGTTGATGATCAAGAAGGATACTAAGTAGATGCCGACAACAGCCGTATTTGCAGATCAAGGCTAAGGTGTTTGTTTCTAGTTTTGGCTTGGAGTTGATTCAAGCCATATAGCTAGAATCACCGTACTATTAAGAGGGATTATACATAAGAAATGATTTTGGTTCACATGCAAAATCACTAAGATTACTTGGAACATAGGACATTTCATATCTCTCATTCAAAAATCCAGATATTCCCTGTCTTAGCCAAAAAGAGTTCTTTCTTGGACCAAAAATCTTGTCAGGCGCTCAAGATATCAAAGTTCAAATCCTAACCGAGCGCACACCATGTACGCCGGACCGACTTTTTCAGTCCGGCGCTAAGAGATATCCTCTGATGTATTTCAACCGAGTGCACACCGTTCACGCCGGACCCATCCAAATTCTATGTGTACACGGGACCAACTTTTTTGGTGTGACGCAAACATGCTTCACTCAGATAAAACCAGTCGTTTTCCCATATACGCCAGACCAACTTTTTCGTTCCGGCGCAAATGTTGTTCGCTGGCACTGAAATGGAACAAGGCATGTGTACACCGGACCAAATTTTTCGGTCAGACGCAAACATTGTCTTGCTAGTATCCAAATAGATCAAAGCATGTGTTCGCCAGACCAATTTTGTTGGTCCAGCCCAAACTTTCTTTTACCAGTACATGTATATGACGGACCGCTTTTTTCGGTCCGGCGCAAATAGGCCACACTCGGTACAATAATGCTTCTCAAATCTTATGTACGCCGGACCGACTTTTTCAGTCCGGCGCGTGTGTATATTTCAACACACGACACATACACATCAAAATTCTTATAAAAAAGGCAGTAGTTGACCTATCTCATCCATCCTACCAACCCCCAATGGGCGAATGGTAGGTACAACGGTTATTTCTATTCAGTCTCTATATATATACAGTGCTGCGGTTCACAAATAAATAGAGCTTTGCATATACACATTCTTGACATTCTGAACACTGTTGACATCTTTCAAATCGATTACAACTCTTTGGTCTTTAGCATTTCTGAGCGTTCATTCCATCAAAGAGTTTGAGCTTCATCTCATAAACTATAAACATTCATTCTGAACATTTAGAGTTCTTGCTCCAAGCTGAGTCTAGTTTGCATCTAGCTATTGAACCAAGAGACAGCGGTTGTGGTTAGTCTATTACTCTTGGAACTAGCTGTTCCTAGATGGTTGGAGAAGTTGTTGGTTTGATCTATAAAAATGAGATTGTGGAAGGCCGCCATTGCTGTAAAAGGTTGAGACACACCTCACCAGAGTGGTGGAAGAGTCAAGCTAAGGGAAAACCAAAAGTCATTGTGATTGGCTATTTGGTGGAGCAATACATCTGAAGAAGTGCTTTTGGTTAAGCTATACTTCTGAAGAAGTGCTCTAACGGGGATGTAGGAGTTTGAGCTCTGAAACTCAGTGAAAAATCTTTGAGTCTTCCTATTATTGGTTTATCTTTGTTTGTTCCTCTTATTGTCAGTTCTCATTCAAGTTCTTCTCTTTACAAATCTTACTTAAATTGAGTTGTGCTGAATCTTTATAATAATTGTTTCTGTTACTATTTTTATTGAGAAAAGTTTTTCCATAAGAATTAAAAAGTGATAAAGTTGCCTATTCACACCGCCTCTAGACCAAGTTGATCCTTACAGTCCTCCTCGAGCCGAATTTCTCTTGGCCCGTCCCTATTCCTTTGTGGCCCACCTCTTTCGGCCCGCTCTACATCGCCGGCTGCTTTGCCCCGGTCCGCTTCACCTTCACTTTGGGTCAGTCCAGCTACTTGCCGCCCCGCAACCCGGCCTGCTCGCATAGCTCGGCCCACTCCACACGCAGCTCGGCGCCCAGTCAGCCCGTGCACTGTCATGAAACCCTACCCGCTAGGTCTTCGCGCGCAGCACGCCACCGCTCTCAGGGTCCGTGCCATACTCGCCTCCCGAGGGTATTTAAGGTGACGTCAACCCTTGATCTAGGTTCCTCTCGTTAAGCCACGTCTGTCACCCCCTTTGTTATCGCCCGAGAGCCTTTCGTAGTGGAGATCTCGCTCGTCGTAGTTTCGTCGCTGCAGCCGAGACCTTCGACCGAGTTGATCTTCGTCGTCATTGCGACTCCGCCGTCACCAGTTTCACGTTCAAGTTGCTTGCGCTGTACTTGTCTAGATCCATTGAAGAACCGAGCCAATCCAGTCTTGATTCACCATCAGCAGTGTCATCTTCCTTGTCTATAGTAGGTCGCGTTGCCTTTCCTCACCGGAGCTGCTTCGTCGTGAGCCCGATCCTATGTGGTGTCCACATGGCAGCCGATGGATCCTCATGTAATCCACGTGTGCGCCACCGCAATGCTTGGACAGCCGATCTACCCAATCAACCACCCCATCAGCATTGACGTCGACGGTGACATCATCACCAGTCCTGTTTCAGTGAACCAAGTCTATAGAAGACTGAGCCAAAATAGTGGGCATGGTCCATAGACCATGGGCCCACGCGTCAGTCTCTCAAGGCCCTTTTTTGATTTATTTTATTTTCCAAAAATCCCTGCTAACGTTAGCGTTGTGCATTAAATCAGTTTTCCTTTAGAAAAATAATTCCAGAAATTTTTATTTTTCTATTTTCTCTAATTTAATTTTCCTTAAGCCCGTTCTCTATCATATGAACTCCGATTGAGGTGATTCAAGTTTCTAAATTTTTGTAAAATCAAGCTCTACCTTCTAGATCTATTTATTTTCAATTTTGAGCTTGTTTGTGTCTCTGTTTGGTATTTATTTGTATTCATTGCTTTCTTATCCAATAGACGCTAATCCTAAGGGAGCGAACAGAGAATTCGAAGACAAAGACACAACAATACATCAGCAAGGCAAGTTGTAATCTTTGATCATATTGAACCTATGTTTACAAGAGTACTTTTTTTATACAATTGCACGCTATTTGAGTATCATTAATTATTTCATGGGAATAGCTATGTACCTAGTTGAAATTTGAAAGACCATGTGGAGGTCTATCCTTGTTGGTGATGAGTTATTGACTGTGTTTGAGCTAGGATTGTTTGGATATGGGTTTGATTTGAATTGGATTGTAGAAAATATAGCAATTTGAGTTGTCTCTGCCAAGGGCGGCACTACCGGCCATGTGGACATGGTAGTGCCGGCCAGGGGGCGGCAGTACCGGCCAGGGGTTCGGTAGTTATATTCCAGTGAGGGTGTTTTCGTTGGTTCTTCAGGAGCGGCACTACCGGCCATGTGGGAGCGGTAGTGCCGGCCGAGCGGCAGTACTGGCCCTAGAGGGCGGTAGTGCCGGACAACAGAGCAAAACTGAAATGAGATTTTTGATGATTTATTGCATATCAATTTGGACATTGCTATGTGATGTGTTTCCTTATTTTTGATGGTTGCAGGTCGACGATGCTAGATCATGGTGAGGCGAAGGATGACTGGGACTAGGCGAGGAGCGTCGGAGGTCCAAAAGGTCGGGGATCGCCGGAAGATGATCGGAGACGGAGTCGTGGCAAGCTGTGAAGACAAGGAACGGTTGAGATGCTAGCTAGGCACTACATGCATCAATGAGGGCCATTGGATTTTGGTCTAGTTGATAGGTTAGCGGGTCTAGTTAGTGTGCTTTGAAAACCGTGCAAGAAAACCCATTATGTGTTGTGGGTTTTGGGTGAACCCTTGTATGGCTGGTTGAGTGGGTTAATCCTAGCCCTTGATGAGTGCTCTAAGGTTTAGAAGCTCATCCAAGGGTAGTAGGTTGCCCAAAGGTAGTATAAATAGAGAGGTAGGGGTAGCCCTCCCTCACTTGAAGGTTTTGATTGTTTTGTGCTCCGTTGAGCTTTGCCCACTTGTTTGTGAGACTTTGTAAACCTCTCCTTCCAAAAATGAAAATGTTTCCTCAAATCATTTCTTTCCTTTCCGCATTTACATTACGCATTTAAATTACTCAATTTAAATTTCGTATTTACTTTCTTGCAATTTACATTTACGCAATTTGGATTTGCCTCCTGTCCTTCTACATGCTTACAAATCTTTGCTGAGGTTGGTGTTTGATGAATGATTCTTCTCTTGATCTTATATCTTCAATCATCTAGGAAATCCATGCGTTCTTCGTGCAAGAAGTTGATTTTTGCGTTCTTGAATGCGTGATCTTATAGCTCACGATTCCTTGTATTTTTATTTGATCTCTTGCTTGCTGTGACATGTGGGAGCATATCCAGGATGTTTTTGATCATCAAAACCCCACGACCAAGTCTTGAATCAAGTTAGTTGGATTTGCTCAAAACTTGGTGTGTTCTTCCTTCCCAGGAAAAAAGGTTGGAACTTTGATGTCAATCCTTGTGATTGAAGGTTGAAATAAGTTTCTGACATCCTTAGGATCACATCTACCAAGTTTCATTGAGTTTGGATCAACGAATCAAAAGATACATCAATTTTCCTTTTTGAACCCGTGCTGAAAACACTGTTCATATGCAAGTTTTACTGTAGCCACAAAACCCCCGGTAGTACCACCCCCACATGGGCGGTAGTGCCGGCCGAAGGCTAAATTTTGGGAAATTTGATTCTTCCTCTTCCATTTGATTGCTAAGGGTGTTGGCTTGGTTTCTTTAGGTGATTAATTTTGTTTGTGATCTTCTTTGGGGGATAAAATCGAATTTGGGATCATTCACCCCCCTCTGATCGCCATCTTGATCCTTCAAAATTATGCTACCTTTATCATTGGAATGCCATGTATCCATTGTTAGCCACTAGGTGGGACATTACTAATTGGACATAATCATATCACCAACATTGGGTAATCGTAGGTATGCTTAGACACGCTTAGTTGTACAATGGGATTCATATCACTTGTGAATTAATGCTAATCTTAACTTAATGAGATATTGAATCGTGGCTGTTAACCACTCTTGTAAAACTTGTGTACCATGGTAGGGTGTGCCATTGTTCTTGGTTGAACGAATTTGTTTTCTCCATGGAAAGTGATCGTGCAATAAAGGGGTGCTTTTAGCACATTTGAGATGTGAATGTCTTACTTGAGACAACATAAGGACTAAATTTTGTGCTCCATTGAACTGGGCCTAACCGTACAACCACAAGTCTGGTATGAGACAGACCTAGCTGATTAATTTGCAATGTCTAGCCTTGAGTACTGCCAATTGGTGGTGTGGATTCCGGGATGGACAGGCAGATTTACATGGCCCAAGAGGGGGCCCTAAGGGGCAAAACCTTAGCGGGCAGTACTGAGTTTAGATAGGGCATTGTAAAGGCTTTGTCATGATATCTTTGCGGCACACCAAAGGAAGTGTGCTAATGACATTGCACAAAGAGATGATTATGTCTTATGGGTAAAACAGTACAACCTCTATAGAGTGTAAATGTAAAACAACATAGCAATTTTATAAACTAGATTCAACATGGTTAAAGCACAACTTGCCTTGGAAAAGGTCTTGTTCTTGCTCTGGAATTTGCTCTTGAGTGAACGGATCTTCCTCAGATGCTCTAAGTACTTCGACGTCTACGCGTAACGAGAGAAAATACGAAATAAATACTAAAATAGAGATCACACAAACCCCAAAAATAAATTCACCAATAAATAGTTCTTAATTTTACAAATTTTTGGAAATTTGAATCACCTCAATTGGACCTCGTATAGGGAGAAAAGGCTCTCCGAAAATTTAAAAATCATAAAAATCAGAAAATTAGAAAATCAATAACAACCCGAATTATTTTTCTATTGAAAAAGTTGTTTATTACGTCACGTTGATGTCAGCATCGTGTCAACCCTACCTAGACCAATCGCCGATCACCACATAGCACCGATCCAAGATCTGACGACCCACATCCGCCGGAGACCCTCGGACATGTGGCCTAATGCGGAAGCATCCACGTGGCGCACATCCACAAGGGCTCAAGAGAATCAAACAGTCAAGAACTCACTTGAATGCTGGCGATGGAACACACAGCGACGTACCACCGATCGCGAAGACAAAGCACCCTAATGGCGTTTCAAGGGTTCACCCACAGAGTTTTTGGTGAATCCGAAATCCCTTGGTCTTGCACACACGTAGGTACCTTCAACGTCACTGGAGACACGCTATCGATGGAGATCAACTCACAAGAATGTGACGGTGAAGCTCCTGCACTCCGACGAGCGAGATTTGGTGAACCTGAGTGCTAATGGCGATGATTCTTGGGGCGAAAGACGCAGGAGCTCACGACAAATCTCAAGAGTCTACCCATCCCTTAAATAGCCCCGTACAACGTGCTAGATCCAGAACCCTACATCTACATGGCGGCAGACTCCATCTCTATCTTGGCGGTGGCTTCGCGAAGATGACGCACATCCACCGTCCATGTGGCAAGACAGAAGGTCACGATTCACTGTAATGTGTTGCAATCCGATACGTGCATGGGATCCAATGGCTCCGGTTGGATAGAGACCCGAACCATCACGTTCAAATCTACAACGTTCATTCATGATCCAATGGCTCAGGTCAATCCTAACCATTCGCCCCAAATCCAACGGCTGACGGCCTTCCTTTTAGAACTTGGGCACGTAAAGCTAATTGAGCCGCACAGTATTGGGCCGATCGAGTTGATCTATGGGCTTTTGGCCTAAACACTATTCTTAGTTTTTGTAAGATTTTGTAAATTAAAATAATTTAGATAATTCAATTAATTTATTTAAGGTAAATAAAATATTAGGAAAAATCTAAACAAATTCTCATAAATACTTTAGGATATTTAGAACTCAAATAAAATATTTTTGACTAAAAATTATTTCAGTTTTCTTCTATAATTAATAAGTTTTCACAAAAGGTGAATATACTTAATTTAAAATAAATTCAAATAAAATACAAAAAATCCTATAAATTCAGAAAAATCATAAAATACACAAATAACACATTAACTTAACAAAAAGAAAAAATTGGGATGTTACACCACTCCCTGAGCCTAGACCCAGTGCATGCCCACTCCTAGAGGAATGTACATCATAATCAGTTCTTTTTCATCATTATTGTCGGTTTTGGTAGCGATACAAAGTCATTAGACATTGATGAGGAGGCACTATCACAGTCAATTTTTGCTGATGGTGGCAAATTATCATCATAATCGATTCTTATCTAGAACTGATTGTAGTAGGGTGTACATTGATGAGGACATCACTCCTTGGGCCCAAAGGAGTGCTGTGACACCTCCACTTGGGCCCAAAGGCTTTGTACGACCTATGGTTGCACGGCCAACCCCTTGTCCGCCTCCCTTGCCCTCTTCCTCATATATATTTAGTAGACGTCGCTAGAATCGATTGAGTACTACCTGTCCGAAGGTCGGGCCACCATTCCCATCGAGTGGTATCAGAGTCTAGGTTGCCCGATAGGTAATTCTTGTATCTCCATTTTTGTTTTGCCATCGTCCTAGAGTACAAAAAAATTACCCCACAAAAAGTTCATCATCGGTTCTGCTGTCCTACAACCCCTTGTGCCTTTGCAATTTTTATTTCAGTTTCGCTTTGTTGAATTTGTGTCCTTCGTCATCGTCTTGTGCTGGTTTGAGGTCGTGATCCTAGTTTCTAGTTGTCCCTTTCCATTGCCCTAGTTCTTGTTTGCACCGTTAGTCATCCTAGCACCGCCAACCCCAAAACCGAATTGAGTCCTACTCGGTTTGTCCTTACCGCCGCTTTGCATTATATATCCCGCTTTGTAAGCCCTATATAGGTCACGAGCCGCCTTGTGTCAATTGCCTTGCACTGCTGGCCACCCTTTTTCACCCGTGAACACCTATTGCTATTTTAGCCCTAACCGGAAGGAAGAAGTGAAGTCGCACGCAATTCTAGATTGCGCACTGTTCAGTAAAAATGGCATAACTTTTACATACAAACTCCGATTGGGGTGTATGTTTTTTTGTTTCGAAGAGGACAACGACACGCATCTGAAACATCCACTAGTACATAGACCTATGCAATTTTTTACCCTCAAAATCGGCCTCTAAGACCGATATCTAGACCCCAGAAGTTTGCTGTTCTATTTTTGTCGTTTTGTCGGTCATCTGTTCAACGTGTCCTCTCATTCCAAAATGTGATTTTTGTTTTGCCTTTGAGTCAAAAGAAGGAAAAGTGAAAAAAGGCAAATGTAAAAAAGAGCCGTATTGAAAAAAAATCAGAGAGAAGAAAAGAAGCAAAAAGAGTGAAAGAGAAGAAGATAATCAGAGTGCTTGCATCCTTTGAGTCCTTTGTACTTTGATATATCCCTTGCTAGGTTGAACTAGTTCTACGAACACGTTTAGGCTAGCAACTGTGACAAGTACGTTTGACATTTATTCAGCTTGCTAATCTGATTTCGATATTGCTTACTTGCTACTAAATATTGCCTTCCGAGCTCCACATACTTCTTATCAGTTCAGGTTCTCCTTTGCAATCGCCTCACTCACGCTCCATTCACGATATCATGAACCAGCCACCGGTTGTACCACTGCTGCTTCGATAAGAACATTTGTAAGAGCGTGGTAAGACTCTTGAGAGTGAGTGATTCCACCTTCCACCACCTAGTAAGTTGATAGGGATAATACTCTTGTGTTGTCTTTTGTCTTCTACTAACAATGATAGGTACGCAAGCTGAAGCTGTGGATCGAGAGGAGTGTATACTGAGAAATGAGTTTAACAACACGCTAAATGGCATCAATGCAAACATTGCAAAGATCGGTCGAGACAATGAGCATAGATTGGAGAGAATAGAGCGAAGCATTGCCAATCTGCTAACAAGGATGGAGAACTTTGAGAGATAGCCACCTCTCAATGGGGTTCGAAGAGTCGAGGAGCATGAAGAGTCTGTCACGGGAGATGATGTGGAAGGAGAAGACCGCGACGCCTTCGTTGCTCACGTCGCTGCACAAGATGTACGACATCAATAATGTTTGAATCACAACCATCATGGTATGGGAGGTAATAATTTTAATCAGCGCAATGGTCGTGGATATGATGATCCTTTTTCTAAAGTCAAATTTACCATACCATCTTTTTCTGGTGCATATGATGCTGAAATTTATTTAGATTGGGAAATGACTATTGAACAAAAATTTAACTCCCATCTAGTTACTGAAGTACATCGAGTCAGATAAGCTACTAGTGAGTTCAAAGATTTTGCCATCATTTGGTGGAATGAAGTAGAAAATTCTGGCTTACAACCTGATACATGGGATAGATTAAAGCGAGCGATGCATAGTAGATTTATTCCTCCTTATAAACGTGATTTACATAAGAAATTGAAATGCTTGAATCAAGGTAATAGATCTGTAGAGGAGTATTATCAAGAACTACAAATAGGTATGTTGCGTTGTGAGGTATTTGAGGTTGAAGAAGATAAGATGGCTCGTTTTTATGGGGGTTTACGACGTGAAATTCAGGACATCATTGATTACAAAGATTATAATGATATCAATAGATTGTTTCAGCTTGCTATGTTGGCAGAAAAAGAATTGCAGAGAAGACAACAAAGGTCCAGAAACAACTTTGGTAGTACATCTACACCAAAATTGACACTAGGGCAAGCCAAACCAACCCCGCCTTCAGCTAATCGGCCTGGAGCCCCCTCCATGAGTGTTCAACAGCACCCCCACCACCGTCACGTGCACCCGAGGTGAGTAAATCTACTACTGTGCAGGTACCAACGAAGAGCTCTTCATCGGTTGCTTCCACGGGTCGTACAACTGGCATTGTGTGCCATCGTTGCAAGGGAATGGGACATGTCATGAAGGATTGTCCAAGTCAGCGAGCGTACATCGCCACGGAAGAAGGTGGGTACATTAGTGCTAGTGATATTGAGGATGAATATGCTCTTGCAGCTAACCTTGCAGATAATGAAGATGACCCTGAGATGGACGGTGATGGAGAGGAGATTTTAGGGACCGCTTCCACAGAGAATTACAGGACCATAATTGTGCAGCGAGTGTTGAGCGCTCAAGTGGAGCAAGCGGAGAACCTACAACGCCATAATTTGTTTCAGATATATCTCATCGTCCAGGACCGTCATGTTCGTGTGATAATTGATTGTGGAAGCTGCAATAACTTGGTGAGTTCAGATCTGGTCAAGAAGCTTTGCTTGACCAAACGTGCACATCCTCATCCATACCATATTCAATGGCTCAACAACTGTAGTAAGGTGAAGGTAACAAAAACTGCGAGAGTGCATTTTTCCATTGGAACATTGTCGGGACCCGATTCTGCAAATCCGGACCCTCTGTGTATTCTGTGCCAATCCAGGATCACGCTAGCACACACAGTCATACAGGGTTGCACATCACAAACATTCACGAAGATATAAGAATAATTAGTGCAAACATGTATATAAACCGAGTTATGCGACCTTATGGTCTCCTTACGAGATAAGACACCACCACAGGCTTACATTAAACAAAGTAAAGAAATAGCAATGAAACATAAATAAAAGGGTCGTGGAAGCCTTCATCTTGCCACGAACCGACCGTGGCTTGCCCCTAGTTGCTCGCATCCTCGATGTACTCTTCCTCCCATCTTTGGTGTAGACTCCTCCACCGATGTTAGGTTTGATAAGCAAGGTGGGGTGAGTACACAAGGCACTCAACAAGTAATGCACAAAATGCGGCGCTATTACTATATGCAAAACTTATTCCAATGGATTGGCTTAAATGGTTCTTTTGCATCAAGCAAAGATTTTTGAACTAGTATCTTGCTTAGATTAAAGCGATGTACAGATATAAATAATACTAAACTCAAATGGTTTTCATTGAAGATTCTCGACACGCAACCTTAACAGTTCATTTCCAACACCGCACACACCACCCTTCCCACATTTTGTTTATGAAAATCTACCCCTTGATCAGTAATCCCGAGCAATGCTCAATACCGTGAGCACGGCTATTCGAATAGTTTGACACTCTGCGGAGGTTGTACACTTTACCCACAAGATCTGACCGCTCACCACACGTGATTGTCGCAACAAAGCTTTTCAGAACTTCTACCTTAACGGAGAACCTCTCCTGTATTGCCTTCACTATCACTTCCCTCACACAGAGCCAAGTATAGGACCGGCCAATCACCGTTGGATGGGCACCAAGCCGTAGCACGTGCGCTCCCCATACAGATACACCGTGTGTCTTTGTCACCCCGAGGTATCGGAGGAAAGATATCGAACCCTAGTCAACTAGGTCATCCCATATCGGACATGTGGTTGTACGGGTGACTCAGATCAAAGGCTTGCAAGGTGAAGTCCTTAACTGACCAAGGCAAGACTTCCAACACTCAACAGTGGCACACAGCCCAATGTGGCACATAGACTCACATCACTCATCAACCCAATGCCACACAGGCCACACAGCACACACGACCTCTTGCCACTTGCCCAGTCTAAATCTTTTCCCACCCAGTTGATTATTGTGCAACACATGCCAGCAATAACTCAACATCGGTACGGAACCACACAGGTCGCGGTACCTCAATCTCATCATATGGCATCATCACACCACTTTTCAAAATACATTCCATATGTCTTTAGTCAGTATTGTAGCATTTTTCCGAAAGATCACTCATGATTCGTTGCAAGGCTAAGCATCTACTCACGGTCTAGCCTCCCGTGTTGGCACAATATTAGCATCCAACTAATATAATCAAACTTAGGGTGACAATGGTTTAGGGCATACAATTAATAATTCAAGGTGGCATAACAAAATGGGTTGATTATCTACATTATCCCAAATCAATTTAATTTCATTTTAAATAATTAGCATGCATAGTTTCAAAGCATAAATTACATTTTAAAATCTGGGATCAAAATGATCAAAGCGTCACTTGCCTTCAAAGAGTTGCTGGTCTTGTTCCGAAACTTGGTCTTGAGCGACGAATTCTTCCTCGAAACTTTCCGGCAAATTTGCGTCTACGCGTACAAACAAAATATGGAATAAATAGCTAATACAGAAGACTAAATTACCTCAAAAATTCAAATAAAATTCACCATTAAATAGCTCACAATTTTATGAATTTTTAGAAATTTGAATCACCCAAATCTGAGTTAAAATGCCAAAGTTATAGTCATTTGATGTTTGAATTAAATCTGAAAATACAGAAATTAAGAAAATCCGATTTTTCTGAATTATTTTTATACTGGAAAATCGCTTTTATGACGTCAGCACCGCGTCATGATGACGTCAGCACAGAAATGAATTTTGGTCAAAATATTTTTATATATAAAAAATATTTATGACGTCATCGCTGACGTCAGCTCGACACGTGGCACGCCCAGAGGCTGCCACGTCGTTCTGGTCTATGGACTGGGTCCACGGTTCGGCTCTGGTCCACCGTGGACTTGGTTCACAGAACAGTGCAGCCACGCGGCAAAATCCAGACCGTTCGCTAAAATCGACGGTCAGATCCTATGCCTGCGCGGCTCGGCGACGCCTCGATTTCCGCCCGGCCACGCGTCACGCGATCGAGCGGTCCCCTCGGATCAACGGCCAGCGCGCGCGGACTTCGGCGACGCCGGATCTGCGACAACACGCGGCGCAATCGCAGCGGCTCGTTTGAAATCAACGGCGAGATTGGTCACGCCGGTCAAAGGAAACACGCGGCCGCACGCGATTGGTTGGAGGTGCGGCGCTATCACCGCCGCACGTTCAAATTTGAACGGCGCGGATCCTAGGGCAAAACCAGATCTGAACTCAACCGTTCAGGTCCGATTCAACGGCTTAGGTTACAGGAGCTGTTTACTAAACATGGCGCGACGTGGCTCAATCCTACGCGTACACTAACGATCCAACGGCTGAGATGTAACCAAGTTACATAGACTAGATCTAATCTCTACCGTTCAATCCAGATCTAACGGTACAGATCTACTCTAGAAGAACACAAAGAAAAGAGACATGGACGAACCAGAAGCGTGCGATGAAGATCGGACGGACGACGAGCTTCGGTGAAAGCGGCGGCGGAGAAGAAAAGGCTGCGGAGTTGAGGAAGATGACCACGACCCACGGCGCTCACGGGCTTCTCGGCGTGATGAAGTGGCTCGTTCGACGCGGCTTGGCGGAAGGATTACTCCGTGACCTTGGCGGCGGCGAGAGAAACCGCGGCGAAGAAAACGACGAAAAACCGCGGCGGCACAAAGACACAACTTCGGCGAGCTCGCTCGAGCGCTAGAGAGGGTCTCGGCGTGCGTGCGAGAGTCAAAGACGCGCGCGAAGGCCTGCACGAAGCCTTCAACGGGGACTTAAGGGCTGCCTCGGCGTGCGCAACGGCGGCGGAAGTCACGCCATCGGTGCCACGTCTCTCCAATGATCTCGCGGGGCGAAGCGGCGTGGCGCGATCTGTGCGTTCGTCCGCGATGATCCGAAGGCTCACGCGCCGCGGGCGACGTGGCACACGCGACAGCGTCGCGATCCGGATCGGACGGCTTGGGCTAAGCGGCGCTAGGGTTTGGCGGGCGGGCTGCGTGGGCGAAGTCACGAGTGGGCGAGCACGATCTTGGGCCGACCAGCGATTTCGGCCTGAACAATCGTGCAGGATTTTAAATCCTTTTGAATAAAAATAATTCGGAAATTAGTTTTGGCCAAAGAAAGTAGTAAAATATCGAAAAATTCGGAAAAATTCGGAAAATACTTTGAGATGTTTGGAATTCCATTAAAATATTTTCAATAAAACTTTGCAAAAACTTTTCCTTTATTTAATTTGTTTTCAAGAAAGGCTATATTTGAATAATTCCAAATAAATTTCAACAATTTCAAAATTTCTCAAAATAAAAATACTTCAAATTTTAAATTAGAGCAAAAATTAGGGTGTTACAAACCTCCCCATAATGAATCTCGTCCCAGAGATTGGTATCTGAAATAGGTTAGGAAACTCCTTCTTCAGATCTTCTTCGCGTTCCCACGTGGCTTCACTTTCCGAGTGGTTGCTCTACTGAACTCTGCAGAAACTGTTGACTTGTTCCTTGTCTCTCTGTCCATTACGTCCAGAATCTTCATCGGATGTTCTTTGTAAGTCAGATATTCTTGCAGCTCAATTGCCTCCAAAAGTGTTTGCTCTTCCGGTACTCGAAGACACTTCTTCAGTTGTGATACATGAAATACATCATGCACTCCTGCCAAAGACTGTGGTAACTCCAATTGATAAGCAACTTCACCTATGCGGCTCAAGATCTTGAATGGTCCGACATATCTGGGTGCGAGCTTCCCTTTTGCATGGAACCTTCTGACTCCTTTGAGTGGCGTTACTCTAAGATACACAAAATCCTCAGGTTCAAAGCTTAGTTCCCTGCGATGGTTGTCAGCATAACTCTTTTGCCTTGATTGTGCAATCTTCAATCTTTCCCTGATCAGGGCGATCTGTTCTTCCGCTTCCTGAAGAATGTCTGGTCCAAAGACATGTCGTTCGCCTGTCTCATTCCAATTCAATGGTGTGCGACAGGACCGACCATACAAAGCTTCAAATGGAGACATCTGTAAACTCGCCTGATAACTGTTGTTATAACTAAACTCAGCATAAGGCAAACACTTGTCCCATGAGGTTGAATATGCTAAGGCACATGCCCTCAACATGTCCTCCAATATCTGATTGACTCTCTCAGTTTGCCCATCTGTCTGCGGATGGTATGCTGTACTGAAGTTCAAACAAGTTCCCATCGCTTCATGTAGCTTACCCCAAAATCTGGAGGTAAATTGGGTACCTCATGCGATACTATCTTCTTCGGTACTCCGTGCAAGCAGACGATCCGTGCCATATAAAGTTCTGCCAACCGGTCTCCGGAATAAGTGGTCTTTACCGGTATGAAATGTGCCACTTTGGTTAAGCGATCCACTATGACCCATACGGAATCATATCTACTTTGCGTTCTGGGCAATCCGGTTATGAAATCCATACCAATTTCTTCCCATTTCCATTCAGGTATCTTTAAGGGTTGTAATAGCCCTGCTGGCCTTTGGTGCATAGCTTTGACTCTTTGGCATATGTCACATAATGCAACATATTCGGCGACTTCCCGTTTCATGCCTAGCCACCAAAATCTTTCCTTTAAATCTTGATACATTTTCGCACTTCCTGGATGAATTGAGTACTTGGAGTCATGAGCCTATTCCAGAATGAACTGCTTCAACTCCTTTTTGTTCGGCACACAAATGCGCTCTTTAAACCACATAGTACCTTGTTCATCCAGTTTGAAATCTTTTGCTTTGCCTTCATCCATTTTGCCCTTAATTCTTTTGATCTTATCATCATCTTTACGCCCTTCCTTGATCTGATCTTCCAGGGTAGGTCTTACTTCCAAGGTTGCTAGGAATCCTTCTGGTACTATTTCGAGTTCTAATTTCTGGAATTCCTTACACAATTCTGCCGGACTTGTTTTCATCAGCATATTTACACTGTGGTTCTTTCTGCTCAAGGCGTCCGCCACCACGTTGGCTTTACCAGGGTGGTAGTGAATTCCCATATTATAATCCTTGATTAACTCTAACCATCTTCTTTGCCTCATATTTAGGTCAGCTTGCGTGAAGATATACTTAAGACTTTTATGATCAATATACACTTCACATCTATTTCCGATGAGATGATGATGCCATATCTTTAGTGCATGCACTACGGCAGCTAATTCCAAATCATGAGTCGGATAGTTCTCCTCATGTGGTCTCAATTGCCTTGATGCATAGGCGATTACCTTCCTATTTTGCATCAACACACATCCCAATCCCTGACGCGATGCATCGCAATAAATGTCGAAGCCTTGATGGACATCAGGTAAAACTAGTACAGGTGCCGATGTTAATCTCCTCTTCAACTCCTGAAAACTCTTCTCACACTCAGGCGTCCATAAGAATTTCTTTTCCTTTTTCAACAATTGCGTAAGAGGTCTCGCAATCGTAGAGAATCCTTCGATGAATCGACGGTAATACCCCGCCATTCCAAGGAAACTACGGATTTGGGTTACCGACTTGGGTTGCTCCCAATGCAGAACCGTCTCCACTTTCTTTGGATCTACCGCAACTCCTGCTGCAGTCATTATGTGTCCAAGAAATTCAACCTTATTCTTCCAGAAATCACATTTGCTAAATTTCGCAAACAACTGTTGCTCTCTCAACTTTTCAAGGACTAGCCTCAAATGCTCGGCGTGCTCTTCGCTCGTCTTGGAATAGATAAGGATATCATCTATGAATACGACGACGAACTTGTCCAAGTATTCCATAAACACCTTATTCATTAAGTTCATGAAATATCTTTGGTGCATTTGTCAAACCAAAGGACATCACTTTGTAAACTCGTAGTGCCCATATCTTGGCGAAAATGCGATCTTGAATATCCTCGATCGGATCTTCAATTGATGGTATCCTCGATCGGAGATCAATTTTGGAAAACTCCTGCTCCTCTCAATCGGTCAAACAAATCATCGATCCTAGGTAGAGGATACTTATTCTTTATCGTCACATCATTGAGTGCACGATAGTCTATACACATCCTAAAACTCCGTCCTTCTTCTTGGCGAATAGGGCAGTGCTCCCCATGGCGATGAACTAGGTCTTATAAATCCTTTTCCAGCGGTTCTTCAATTTGCTTCTTCATTTCCACCAATTCCTCTGTGGACATCCTGTAAGGTCTCTTAGCTATGGGAGCTGTCCCTGGAACCAGCTTTATCACGAACTCGATATCTCTATCTGGTGGCATTCGAGGTAAATCTTTCGGGAAAACATCCGGATATTCATTGACTATGGGCACTTCTTCTAAGTCGCGGTCTTCATCTTTGTTGACCATCAATTGTCCCTCCCGCACCGATTTTGCTTCAAACTCAATCTTCTTTCCATCAGGGCTCTCGACCGATATGACTCTTTTTCCACAGATCCAAAGATCGCCTTGTGTTTGGTTAACTAATCCATTCCTGGATAACATCCAAGGTTTGGGTATTAAGGACGATTAAGTTCGCTAGGAACTCCACTCCATTAATTATTAGTCTTACCCCAGAACATCCTACTTTAGATCGGAAATCTGATCCAGGGGATTGGACTATGAGCACACATTTAAGATTCACTATTTCCATATCATTTTGAACAGCAAAATCTCGGGAAATAAAAGAATGCGAAGCTCCGGAATCAAATAAAACGGTAGCTGGTACTGAGTTTACTAGGAACTTACCCAGTACAATGTCCGCGGCGTTCTGGACTTCATCCGTCGTAATGTGGTTGACTCGGCCTCGTGCGGTTCCTTGGGATGGAGTTCTTCTTTGTTGATGCCCCGCGTTCACGATTGGCGCGGAGTCCTTGCGGTGTGTTCCCGTGTTAAAGCGGACCGGGTGACACCTCCTTCTTAGGGCAATTGTTGGCAAAATGCCCAATTTCATTGCAATGATAGCAACGTCTTCCCACCGCTGAGAGGTTCCTCCATCACGTGCCACGATTAGTTGAGTCGAACATTCACCCATTAGGCGATTTGCGGTGGTGGTGCCCTATCATTGCCTCCGGCTGGTACCAATGAATGTTGGGGTGCCGTCCTCTGCCTCTGCTGCCCTCGATGACCTCCTTGTTGCGCCATTCTGCGCTTCTGTTGTCATCAACTCTCGGCGCTTGTCCTCTAAGATAAGAGCTTTGTTAACTAGCTCTTGGAAGTCGGGAATGTGTGGTGATCGGTCCCACTGCAGACCATGCATTCAATCCCTTCATGAAGCGGGATTATGCGGCCTTATCCGTTGCCACGTCCTGCAGTGCGTAGCGTGCGGTTAGGTGAATTTGTTTAGGTAATCGGCACCGGCCGGCCCCGCTTGAGGCTCGAATTCCTCCTTTTGAGATCCATGATACCCTCGGGTACATGGTGCTGGCGAAAGTCGAGGTGAATTCCTCCCACGTGATACTCTGTGGGTCATCATGAGTCTGCGTGAAGTTTTCCCACCATTCTGCGGCGGTCCTTGAGTTGATGAGAGGCATAGAGTACCCTCTCATGTCCTACACACCGGGTAATGTGCGGCTTCCTTTCAATTGTCCTTAGCCAATCGTCGCCTCCGGTGGATTGGCGTTGCTCGAGAAGGTAGGTGGACGGGTTCTCATAAACTCCGACAACCTTGAGTAGGGGTGTGGTCCACGGTTACCCCCAGCTTGAACATTCGCAGCAGCTTGGTTGGATATCTGCTGCATGGTTTGAACCATCGTGTTCATAAGTTGAGTCTGGCGATCAAGAAGGCTCCCAGGTTCTGCATATCGACCTGCGGCGGTTGAGGAATCGGTTCTTCATTACGGTTATCCGCTGGTTAGCTCCACATCCGCTGCTCCAACATTTCCACGTGTCCTCACCATCATTTGCAAGCTTCCAAGGTTAAGAAAAGAAGAAAGCATAGACAAGTAGAAGAATTTATGTGGGAAGCAGTGTAACTTAAATTATTTAGCCACTTTATTGATATAATATAAAGCAGTATGGTTGCTCACAAGTGCCTAAGGGCAATGCAACGCATACGAGACACTCACGACCAGAACAAGTAAGCAAACATAGGAACCCATGACGACTCACACCTAATGGTGACTCTGAAGAAAAAGACGCGACTCAACCTTCGAGTCTCGACACTATACCCTACTAGACTCGATCACTCATCGAGCCCACCCGGCTGCGGCTCCCCCGTAGCATACACTGGTGGGTGCTCTGGCATCGGGGCAAACTGGTCCTGGTGACCTACTGCAGCTGGTGCAAAAGACCCCATCAACTCCGCTGGTCCAGGGGCTGCCTGCTCCTGCACTGGTGCCTCCTGCTCTGGCTCCTCCAGATCTGGATCGTGTAACTCCAGGACTGGATCAGGCTCGGGTCCGTACAAAGCCATCTCCAACTCCTGGATCTTCTGCATGTAATGAGCTAAGCCCTCCCGCAGCTGGATCCTCGCCTCTGTGACCTCGGCGCGGGTCCTCTGCAACTCCCGGACTGTCTCATCCAAGGCATCCTCTGGCGATGGCGTACCTCGCCCGGTGGGTGATAGTGGCGTCCTCCTCTACAAGCTCCATCCTCTCCAAGCGATTGTCTCGGCGTGGATGGTGGCGAAAGACGGTGTCCTCCAACTCTGCGGAGTAAGTGCGGGCAATCTGCCGCGACGCTTGTCGTCTTGTCTCACGGATTCCGGCCTCAAAGAAGACCTCGACCGTGATGTAGATAGGGCGGCTCGCCCTCGTCCTCTCTTGAGCATACATCTGTGATCTTGACATCCCGTGCGACGTCAAGTCCCGCCCGTACCACCAAGTCCCTCGTCACGATGGTGCATCAAAACCTCCGAGCAACAAGCGCATCATACGCCATAACTCATGGCGTATCCTCCGTGCGCTCTCCATAGGTTTGAATCATCCTCATCTACCAAAAAAACCTTGTTTAAATTAAGCAGAGAATAATAAAAATTCAAAGATAGGTATGAATAAGGGAGAAGAGATAAGTAGAGACTTCTTTGATATTCTTGCTCAAGTTGATTAGGTCTTTTAGAAAATAGTTTTACCCTCCTAGGCACAACCAAACTAGGGTCAAGTCCTCTGATCGACTGCTCGATACCACCTGCATCGGGACCCGATTACGCAAATCTGGACCCTCTGTGTATTACTGTGCGATCCGAGATCACGCTTAGCACACATCATCTGAGGTTGCACATCACAAACATTCACGAAGATATAAGAATAATTAGTGCAAACATGTATATAAACCGAGTTGTACGACCTTATGGTCTCCTTACAGATAAGACAACCACACAGGGCTTACATTAAACAAAGTAAAGAAATAGCAGCGGAACATAAATAAAAGGGTCGTGGAAGCCTTCATCTTGCCACAGGCAACCGACTGGGCTTGCCCCCTAGTTGCTCGCATCCTCGATGTACTCTTCCTCCCATGCTGGTGTAGACTCCTCCATTGATGTTAGGTTTGATAAGCAAGGTGGGGTGAGTACACAAGGCACTCAACAAGTAATGCACAAAATGCAGCGCTATTACTATATGCAAAACTTATTCCAATGGATTGGCTTAAATGGTTCTTTTGCATCAAGCGGCATTTTGAACTAGTATCTTGCTTAGATTAAAGCAATTATCACAGATATAAATAATACTAAACTCAAATGGTTTTTC
Organism: Otatea glauca; assembly: GCA_036346275.1. Lineage (NCBI taxonomy): Eukaryota > Viridiplantae > Streptophyta > Magnoliopsida > Poales > Poaceae > Otatea > Otatea glauca. The sequence continues at coordinate 33,582,059 of CM070729.1, forward strand.
ATTGAAGATTCTCGACGCACCTTAATGAGTTCATTTCCAACAACGGCACACACCACCCTTCCCACATTTTGTTTATGAAAATCTACCCCTTGATCAGTAATCCCGAGCAATGCTCAATATCGTGAGCACGGCTATTGAATAGTTTGACACTCTGCGGAGGTTGTACACTTTACCCACAAGATCTGATCGCTCACCACACGGTGATTGTCCACAACAAAGCTTTTGGAACTTCTACCTTAACGAGAGAACCTCTCGTATTGCCTTCACTGTCACTTCCCTCACACAGAGCGAAGTATAGGACCGGCCAATCACCGTTGGATGGGCACCAAGCCGTAGCTGCGTGCGCTCCCCATACAGATACACCCGTGTCTGTCACCCCGAGTATCGGAGGAAAGATATCGAACCCTAGTCAACTAGGTGCATCCCATATCGGACATGTGGTTGTACGGGTGACTCGGATCAAAGGCTTGCAAGGTGAAGTCCTTAATCGGCCAAGGCAAGACTTCCAACACTCAACAGTGGCACACACCCAATGTGGCACACAGACTCACATCACTCATCAACCCAATGCCACACAGGCCCACGAGTACACTGACCTCTTGCCACTTGCCCTGGTCTAAATCTTTTCCCACCCGAGTTGATTATTGTGCAACACATGCCAAGAATAACTCAACATCGATGCGGAACCACACAGTCGCGGTACCTCAATCTCATCATATGGCATCATCACACCACTTTTCAAAATACATTCCATATGTCTTTAGTCAGTATTGTAGCATTTTTCCGAAAGATCACTCATGATTCGTTGCAAGGCTAAGCATCTACTCACGGTCTAGCCTCCCGTGTTGGCACAATATTAGCATCCAACTAATATAATCAAACTTAGGGTGACAATGGTTTAGGGCATACAATTAATAATTCAAGGTGGCATAACAAAATGGGTTGATTATCTACATTATCCCAAATCAATTTAATTTCATTTTAAATAATTAGCATGCATAGTTTCAAAGCATAAATTACATTTTAAAATCTGGGATCAAAATGATCAAAGCATCACTTGCCTTCAATGAGTTGCTGGTCTTGTTCCGAAACTTGGTCTTGAGCGACGAATTCTTCCTCGAAACTTTCCGGCAAATTTGCGTCTACGCGTACAAACAAAATATGCAATAAATAGCTAATACAGAAGACTAAATGACCTCAAAAATTCAAATAAAATTCACCATTAAATAGCTCACAATTTTATGAATTTTTAGAAATTTGAATCACCCAAATCCGAGTTAAAATGCCAAAGTTATAGTCATTTGAAGTTTGAATTAAATCAAAATACGAAATTAAGAAAATCCGATTTTTCTCAACTATTTTTATCTTTGGAAAATCGCTTTTATGACGTCGGCACAGCGTCATGATGACGTCAGCACAGAAATGAATTTTGGTCAAAATATTTTTATATATAAAAATATTTATGCGTCATCGTGACGTCGGCTCGACCGTGCACGCCCGCAGGTACGCCACGTCGTTCGTCTATGGGTGGGTCCACGGTTCGGCTCGGTCCACCGTGGACTTGGTTCCTGAAACAGTGCAGCCACGCGGCAAAATCGAACCGTTCGCTAAAATCGGCGGTCGGATCCTATCTGCTCGCGCGCTCGGCGCGCCTCGATTTCCGCCGCGACCCGCGCGTCACGCGTCGAGCGGTCCCCTCGGATCCAACGGCCAACGCGCGCGCGACTTCGGCGACGCCGGATCTGTGCAACACGCGGGCGCAATCGCAGCGCTCGTTTGAAATCAGCGGCCGAGATTGGTCACGCTCGGTCAAAGGAAACACGCGCCGCGCGATTGGTTGGAAGTGCGGCGCTATCACGCCGCCGCGTTCAAATTTGAGCGGCGCGGATCTAGAACAAAACGGATCTGAACTCAACCGTTGAGTCCGATTCAACGCTTAGGTTACGGGAGGCATTTACTAAACATGGCGCGACGTGGCTCAATCCTACGCGTACACTAACGATCCAGCGGTGAGATGTAACCAAGTTACATAGACTAGATCTAATCTCTACCGTTCAATCCGGATCTAGCAGTGCAGATCTACTCTAGAAGAACACAAAGAAAAGAGACATGGGCGAACGAGCGTGCGATGAAGATCGGACGGACGACGGCTTCGGTGAAGGCGGCGGCGGCGGAGAAGAAAAGGTCACGAGTTGAGGAAGATGACCGGCCCACGGCGCTACGGGGCTTCTCGGCGTGATGAAGTGGCTCGTTCGGCGCGGCTTGGCGGAAGGATTACTCGGTGACCTTGGCGGCGGCGGAGAGAAACGGCGGCGAAAGCGGCGAAAAACCGCGGCGACACAAAGCGCCTTCTGGCGAGCTCGCTCGAGCGCTAGAGAGTCTCGGCGTGCGTGCGAGGAGTCAAAGACGCGCGCGAAGGCCTCGCGAAGCCTTCAGCGGGGACTTAAGGGCTGCCTCGACGTGCGCGAAACGGCCGGCGGAAGTCACGGCCATCAATGCCCACGTCTCTCCGATGATCTCGCGGGGACGAAGCGACGTGGCGCGATCCTGTGCGTTCGTTCGGCGATGATCCGAAGGCTCACGCGCCGGCGGCGTGGCACACGCGACGTCGCGATCCGGATCGGACGGCTTGGGCTAAGCGGCGCTAGGGTTTGGCGGGAAGGCTGCGTGGCCGGAGTCACGGTGGGCGAGCACGATCTTGGGCGACCAGCGATTTCGCCTGACACCGTGCAGGATTTTAAATCCTTTTGAATAAAAATAATTCGGAAATTAGTTTTGGCCAAAGAAAGTAGTAAAAATATCTGAAAAATTCCAGAAAAATTCTGGAAAATACTTTGAGATGTTTGGAACTCCATTAAAATATTTTCAATAAAACTTTGCAAAAAATTTTCCTTTATTTAATTTGTTTTCAAGAAAGGCTATATTTGAATAATTCCAAATAAATTTTAACAATTTCTCAAAAATCAAAAATACTTCAAATTTTAAATTAGAGCAAAAATTAGGGTGTTACAAACATACCATGATTTTCCTGATTTTGATGTAGTGCCTATGCAAGCATGTTCACTATTATTAGGCCGTCCATGGGAATTTGATACTGATGCAACTCATCATGATAGAAGTAACAAATACACTCTTGTGCATAAAGGAAAGAAAATCACTTTGCTTCCTATGACACCTGCTGAAATTGTGCAATGTGATAAAGAGAGAGCTCAAAATGAGAATAAAAAGAGTGCACCTAAATCTGAAAATCAGCAAGTAGCTAGTTCTAAGTCCGAGGGAATTACATTAAAAGGTGGTATTATGCTTGCTACAAAATCTGATCTTGCTGAAATTATTGAGAATGAGCTGCCATGCTATGCTTTAATATGCAAAGAAGCTTTAGTTTCACTTGAGGATATATCTAGCTCTTTGTCTCCTTCTGTTTCTAACCTTTTGCAGGAGTATATGGATGTATTTCCGGCTGAGATACCCCCGGGATTACCACCTATTCGAGGGATTGAGCATCAGATTAATTTGATCCCGGGAGCGACCTTGCCAAACCTTGCTGCATATAGGACCAACCCGGAGGAGACTAAGGAAATTCAACGACAAGTCCAAGACCTTTTGGACCGTGGCTACGTACAGAAAAGCCTTAGTCCTTGTGTTGTTCCCATTATTTTGGTTCCTAAGAAAGATGGTAATTGGCGTATGTGTGTTGATTATAGAGCCATCAATAATATTACCATAATATATCGTCATCCTATCCCTAGGCCAGATGACATGCTTGATGAGTTGAGTGGTTCTATAATTTTCACTAAAATTGACTTGCAAAGTGGATACCAACAGATTAGAATGAAATTTGGAGATGAATGGTAGACTGCATTTAAAACTAAGGTTGGCTTGTATGAGTAGTTAGTGATGCCTTTTGGGTTAACTAATGCAGCTAGTACTTTCATGCGATTGATGAACGAAGTTTTACGTGCTTTCATTGGAAGATTTGTGGTGGTTTATTTTGATGATATCTCGATTTACAGCAAGTCACGTGAACTACACTTTGATCATCTACGTGCTGTTTTTAAAGCTTTGAGAGATGCACGGATCGAGTTTCGTTTCTTGGCTATGTTGTTACTCCACAGGGAATAGAGGTGGATGGAGCAAAAATTGAAGCCATAAAGAGCTTGCCAACCCCTGAGACTGTCACCCAGGTGAGAAGCTTTCATAGTCTTGCGGGGTTCTATCGGCATTTTGTGCGTGATTTCAACACCATTGCTGCCCCGTTGAACGAGTTGACAAAGGAAGGAGTAGCATTCAAATGGGGACCTGCACAAGAAAAAGCATTCCAATTGTTGAAAGAAAAGTTCACCCACTCTCCATTGCTCCAACTCCCAGATTTCAGTAAGACTTTTGAGCGAGAATGTGATGCTAGCAGGATTGGAATTGGAGGTGTACTAATTCAAGAAGGTAAATTGGTTGATTATTTCAGCGAGAAATTAAGTGGGCCAAGTCTGAATTATTCTACCAATGATAAAGAATTGTATGCCTTAGTTCGTGTGCTTGAAACTTGGCAAAATTATCTATGGTCCAAAGAATTTGTTATACATTCTGATCATGAATCACTGAAACATATTAGAAGTCAAGCTAAACTGAATAAACGACATGCTAAATGGGTAGAATATATTGAGTCATTTCTATATGTCATAAAACATAAGAAAGGAAAGGACAATGTGATTGTTGATGCGCTTTCTAGGCGTTATACCATGTTATCTCAACTTGATCATAAGATTTTTGGTTTAGAGACCATTAAGGACTTATATGCTGCTGATTTGGACTTTAAAGAAGTGCATGAACATTGTAAAGAAGGGAAAACATGGAATAAATACGTGCTAAATATGGTTTTCTCTATTGTGCTAACAAGCTATGCATTCCAGCTAACGCCGTTCGTCTTTTGTTGTTGCACGAGGCGCATGGAGGAGGTTTGATGGCACATTTTGGAGCAAAGAAGACTGAAGATGTGCTAGCCGCCCACTTCTTTTGGCCAAAGATGAGACGTGACATCGAGCGCTACGTGTCACGCTGCACTACTTGCAATAAAGCTAAGTCTCGCTTAAATCCACATGGTCTTTAAATACCTCTTCCTGTTCCTAGTATACCTTGGGAGGATATTTCTATAGATTTTTTTAGGGTTGCCTAGGACAAAGAGCGAAAGGGATAGCATATTTGTTGTTGTGGATCGTTTTTCTAAAATGGCACATTTTATGCCCTGTCACAAGAGCGATGATGCTATAAACATAGCTAATTTGTTTTCCAGGGAAATTGTTCACCTACATGGAGTTCCTAATATTATTGTCTCGGATCGTGATGCAAAGTTTTGAGTCACTTTTGAATATCACTTTGGAACAAATTGGGGACAAAGCTACTATTTTCTACTACATGTCATCCCCAAACTGATGGACAAACAGAGGTCGTTAACCGCACATTATCCACCATGTTGTCGGCTATTTTAAAGAAGAATTTGAAGATGTGGGAAGAGTGTTTACCGCATATTGAGTTTGCTTACAACAGGTCGAAACACTCCACCACCAAGGTAAGTCCGTTTCAGGTAGTGTATGGTTTTAATCCCCGTGCTCCTATTGATTTACTACCTTTGCCCACTTCTGAAAAACTTAATTTGGATGCTAATAAACGTGCTAAATTTATTCTTAAGTTGCATGAAACAACTAAAGAGAATATAGAGCGCATGACTAATAGGTGTAGGATTGCTGGAAGTAAAGGTAGGAAAGAAATAAAATTTGAACCGGGTGATTTGGTTTGGTTGCATTTTAGAAAGGATAGGTTTCTAGAATTAAAAAAAATCAAAGTTGATGCCTAGAGCTGATGGTCCGTTTAAGATAATTGAGAAAATCAATGACAATGCATACAAATTGGATCTACGTGCAGATTTTGGGGTTAGTCCCACATTTAACATTTCAGATTTGAAACCATACTTGGGAGAAGAAGATGAGCTTGAGTCGAGGACGACTCCAATTCAAGGAGGGGAGGATGATGAGGACGTCACTCCTTCGGATACGTGCAACACGACTCCTCAAGATATACAAGGACCAATTATAAGAGCACGTGCGCGACAATTAAACCACTAGGTGAACTCGTTCCTCGCTGTTCATGTTTTCTTGGATTGGTTGCTACTAAATTCTTGTGATGTCTTGTTGTTTAGGAATATGGGAGAAGCATCACAAGCTTACCTGGATGTCATCCCTCGAAGTCCAAGTCTACTTGGACTCAAAGTCGAGCTTAAGTCGGACTCCAAATTCGGTTCGGAGTCTCAGGACAGCATGCTAATAAAACGACCATATCTAGGTCATACGAAGTCCGATTGAGGTGTTCTTGGACTCTACGGAGAAGCCCACGATAAGAGATTTCCAACGGAAGTAGTTTCACATTCAAACTCCTTGTGGATCGATAGGAATCATCAAAACTATATGACGTACAGAAACTACCGGGTGCTGCGACACCTCCACTTGGGCCCAAAGGCCTTGTACGGCCTAGGGTTACACGGCGAACCCCTTGGCTGCCTCCCTTGCCCTCTTCCTCATATATATTCAGTAGCCGTCACTAGAATAGATGGGTTTTGCTTAGATTACAACTAGACACATTATCAGTTTTTCGCCGTTCATCGGTTTGTGGAACCCCAACTCGTGTGCTTAATATTATTCGCAATTTCAGATTGCATCTTCTACGTTCTTACTTGTGTTCTCGATTCGCATGTAGGGATAAGCCTTCTTGGCGAGGTCAACCGCGTTTGTGCGTGGTTGATAACCAACGGAGACGTGGTGTAGCGATTGTAAGGTTCGAATCAGTTCTAATTGAAAGTCGGATCGTCAACGTCGAGTTCTGTACCAATCGATTGAGTACTACCTGTCGGAAGATCTGGCCACCATTCCCATCATACATCACAATCGTTCTCATCTAGAACCGATTTTGATGTGCACCACATCACAATCGATTATAGCTCACAACCAATTGTGATGCATACCGAAAACAGCAAATTACACATAGTATGCACCAAAAACGCACATATTATACACAGTACTATGCATATCACATTCAGAATATATATAGAACACAAACTCTTTACAATACACATCACATTAGTTCACATTATAGAACACAAACATACTTAACAATCAGTACACATATCACATTCACATGATATAATATTGTTTACATATGGACTAGTAGGAGCATGTTGGATCTCTAAACCTATCGTCCTCTGCTATAACCTCTGTCCAGTACCACTGGCATATGTGGTCTCGTAGTTTGTTGAAATCTTTGTTTTGTAAGCTATTGGGGGATATCGATCTTCTGCAAAATAGAAATGAGTGCACTAATGTAACAACCCAAAATTTGAGTTTTGGAATGTTTAAATTTGAAAATGAACCATTTGCATTTTCCTTGAATTAATTAAAGATTAATTCGAATTTTCTAATAATGAAAAGATTTAATTTGATTAATCTCGTAGTTAGGTTCATTGTGCTTCAAGGAATTTTTTTGTATTTTTGGAGATTTTTTTGAATTTGTTTGTTATTTATTTGAATTTATTTGCTTTTATTCGAATTTTTGGAAATTTCTTAAATCGGAAAATGTTTTTTATTTTCTAAAATCTCCTCGGACCAAATATTTTGCAGCTCAGCCCGCCGCCTTGGCCCATCGGCCCGCTTCGCCCGGCCTACCTCCGCTCTACCAGCCCGCGTCGTGTGGTCCGTTAGATGGACTACACGTGTGCGGCTCGGATCGTGCCGCCACTGTCGCCACTACCAAACCCTAACTGCCTCCACGTAGCCACCATGTCTGTGCCATTGTCTCGGAGTCTGGGCCATACCCACCTTCCGAGGCTATTTAAGGCCCCAAGGACCCTGTCCGAGGTTCGCCTCGTTGCGCCGCCCCCGCCGCCCCATCTCTCATCGCCCGAGATGCCGCCGTTGTGGAGATCGACCTTGACAAAGTTCCTTCCTGCCTGAAGCCTTCTCCACCAACGTCTAGCCGCTCTCGTGCCTCTCCGCCGTAGCCATTCACCTCTACTTGTTGCTCGCGTCGCCCTCATCTAGATCCGCACTAGCCCGCGTCTGATCCGGTACCGTAGTGCCAAAGCGCGCGTCTTCTTCCTCGTGTCCGGTGAGTTTGCTCCGCTGCCTCGCCATCGTCCTTCGTCGTGAACCGTAGTTGTCCGATCGCCCGCGTGCGCTCTCGATCGTGCCACGTCCTCGCCGCTGCGGCCTTGTTTCTCTAACGTTCGATTCCTTGCCGTCGCTGATGTGTGACACGCAGCCTGTCCGCGTTAGCCGCCTACGTCAGCACCCGCGTGTGCACCGTCAGTTGCCACATCGCTGAATTCTAGAAGTTTAAACTTTAACCATAACAAATTAAAGCAAATGATAAAAAACACAACGTCAAAGATCCCTTTATCCTGATAATCTATGATAGACGCCCTGATAATCTATGTTAATATGATTCCCAAGGTAATTATAGATTCCTAGTTATTTTACCAAACAAGGTAATTTCATGAGTTTAATGTAGGATTCCAGGTAATTCTTAGAGAATCCGCCAACAAAATGCACGCTTGATGAAATCAGTAAGAAATAACAACAGCACCAAGTAACCTTAACAAATCGTAACATAATAATAGTTGAATACAACAAACCACTAAAAATGGGTCGATTCATAACGATAGGGAGCAGGGTTTACATTACCAAAACGAATTGGAAAATCGTCAAATTGTTGGTACCAATTTTGTCAAAAATTGATAGAAATCGAGCGAATTGCAAAGTCCAATTTTTTTAATTTGGCGATCAAAAAGCGGCAAAAAAACAAAAACCGACCAGTTTGATCATTGTAAGGACCCGAATCCACTGATTCGAACCCACTGTGTTTACCGCACTAGTCCCAGGATCAACGTTAGTGCACACAGCTTAACATTGGTACATATCACATCATACACAACGATAATAGAATAATAGTTCATTTATTGATATAGCTAAATGTATGATCTTTGACCAACTTACATTATTAAGCCACGCAGGGCAAGACTGAGAATATAAACTAGTAATTAAGCAGCGGAAAGTAGAAAACGTAGATAGCTCACCAGTTCACCACAGGCAACCGACAAGGCTCGGACCCTAATGACTCGTGTCTTCCTGGACTTCATCTTCCAACACAGGTGTAGATTCCTCAACTGTTGATTATTGTTGTTTGGCAAGGGTGAGTACTTAAAGCACTCAACAAGTTGTGCACAGAATGCAATTCTATATATCTATATGTAAGGCTTATTCCAATGGATAGGCTATCATGGCTATTTTGCAATAAGCAGCATTTATGAACAAATACAGTAAATAGATTATAAAGAATGTAAAACAAATAGCAATAATAAATAACTTCAGTATTTCTCACGTAGACCAAGTTTCCACTCCTAAGTCAAATTTCATCTTCCATATGGCATTCCGCCATCCCAACCATGTTGTCCAATTAATTAAGCTAACCCTTAACTGTAATTCCCGAGCATTGCTCAATACCGCGAGCACGGCTATCCGAATAGTTTCACACTCTGCAGAGATTATGCACTTTACCCACGTGATACAACCAAACACCACCAAGGCGAGTGATTATAACAAAGCCTTTACAATGCTCTGGCTTAACCCGATACTACCCGCTAAGGTTTCAACACTGGTGGGTCTGAAAACCATAACCAGGGCCCCCCTCTTGCGCCATGTGAATTACACCATAACTCGGGAACTCACACCGACCAAGATAGTACCAAAATTAAGACATTGCAAATTAATCAGCTAGGCTGGCCCATACCAGACATGTGGTTGCATTATTGACTCAGGTCAAAGGCTTGTAAGGTTAAGTCCTTAGTGTGATCAAGGCAAGACATCCACATACCCTCTGCCCATTGGGCCCACCTTGGCATACTCGCCCCTTGTCACTTACCCCAATCTAAGTGATTATCACCCAGTTGATTACCAAGCACCACGTGCTATCAACAATTCAACATCGTTGCGTGACATGACTCGCCACAACAACTCAATCTCATCGTGTGATCCCACATGACACACAAGTTCATAACATTGTTCCATATTCCATTAATCAAGATTAATTATCAATGATTCTGACACATGTGATGACGTGGCAAGGCTAAGCAACTATTACGGACTAAACCTCCAATGTTGATCATAATTACTAATCAACTATATTAAACCAATCTAGGGTGACAATGGATCATGGCATACAATGACAAGGTAGAGTATAGATCAATCTGGTATATTAGCTAAGCCCAATCTAATTTGAAACAATTGTATACTTGAAATATATGCAATAGGGTAAAACAAATATAGCAATTTTATAAACATGGGTTCAACATGATCAAAGCACAACTTGCCTTGGAATAGGTCCTGATCTTGATCTGAAGCTTGCTCTTGGGTTGCTTGATCTTCCTCCGAAGCGTCGCACAATTCAACGTCTACGCGTACCGAAGGAGAAAAGCAAATAAATACCAAAACAGAGAGCAATTGAACTCCAAAAATCAAATAAAATTCACCATTAAATAGATCTCAATTTTACAAATTTTTAGAAACTGGAATCACTCAATTCCGAGTTAAATTGCAAAAGATATAGCCTTTTGAAGTTTGAAATAAATACTGAAATCAGAAAATCAGAAAATCAGATTTAACAGATTTATTTTTATTCTGAAAAACTGATTTATGACGTCAGCGTGACATCAGCATGACGCAGCGCTGGACCGAAGCGCCCTGGTGCTGACACGTGTCCCTCGGTCCATGGACTCAGTCCACGTGGTTTTGGGCCACTGACACGCGGGCCCCGCACGGTGCTGACTCGGCGCCAGCACGCTGCTTACCCGACGCGCCACGCCAGCGCCACGTCGCTGCTCGGTCCGACCTAGCATCCACGTGTGTGACACACGGCGACGAATCAGCAATCCACATCGACGGCGAAGCTCAGAGCCCTAGGGTCGTCGGCGGCGAGGTCGGTGGGTACTCACAGATGCGTCTTGCCGGCGCGGATCTGATGACGCGGTCGGTTTCTCTTCCGAGGAGCTGAAACGATGGCGGCGTCGTTCTTTTCTTCGTCGGCGACGGCCTCCCGCGGTTCCTCCCTCTGGCGATGCTCGTCCAAACTAAGCGCGCGCAGGATGCTCGAACAACCACGAAGCGAGATCGTCAAAGCGCGAGCCGCGATGGCTTGACGGCGGCGAATCGACGGTTCTTCGACGCGGCGGCGCTCGGCAAACTTCCGCGAAATCACGACGAATCGACGGCGCTCTCACGGGCTAAACCTAGGGTTTGGTTGCTTAGGGTATTGCGCGGCCGTGCTCGCCTTTTATAGCGCTAGGACCGTGCCTTGCCCGACATGCTCGCGAGTCCATGGCGGACACGGGCGGTCCGACATGGACACGCGAAGACGATGACCGGATCGGCGACACGTGGCAAAACGGACGGCAACGATAGAACAGAAATCCCCAACCGGTACGCGTTGCGCTCAACCCTTCGATCTGGATCCAGCGGCGGGATAAAACTTCTAGAAAAAGGGCCGAACGGGCCACGCCGCTCCGGGCCACTTTCGCACGGAAAATGGGCCAAGCCCACTACTGTTCATCCCGATTTTAATAGGTTTTCCATTTAAAATAATTGCTGAAATTCATTTATTTTGTTTTAGGCAATTAAAGTATGAGGAGAAATCCCAGAAAAATCTCAAAAATACTTTGAGACATTCTGAACTCAAATAAAATATTTTTGGCAAAACTTTATTTTAACTTTGCATAGATTTAAATAGATTTGAATAAAAAGCAATAAACTCAATTTAAAATTAATTCAAATAAATCCAGAAAAATCCAAATAAATTTCAGAAAATCATAAATGCACTTTTAAGCAATAAAAACTTAATTAAGCCAAATTTTTGGGATGTTACAAACCTCCCCCTTACTGAATCTCGGCCAGAGATTAAGACTAACTAGAGAATAGGTTGGAAATTACGACTTCAAATCTTCTTCTCGCTCCCAAGTGGCTTCACTTTCGGAATGATTGCTCCACTGCACTCTGCAAAAGCGAATAGACTTGTTTCTGGTCTTGTGCTCCATAACATCCAAAATTCTGACTGGTTGCTCTTTGTAGGTCAAATCTTCTTGCAGTTCTATTGCATCCAATGGGGTTTGCTCTGTTGGCACTCTGAGACACTTCTTAAGCTGCGACACATGGAATACATCATGCACTCCTGCCAAGGACTGAGGCAACTCCAACTGATAAGCCACCTCTCCTCGACGGCTCAGAATCTTGAACGGACCGATATATCTTGGTGCAAGCTTCCCTTTAACATGAAATCTTTTAACGCCCTTAAGAGGGGTAACTCTAAGATACACATAATCTTCTGGTTCAAAACTCAAATCTCGGCGACGGTTATCTGTGTAACTTTTCTGTCTTGACTGTGCTATCTTCAACCTTTCTCTGATCATTGCAACTTGGCTTTCGGCTTCCTCGAGAATATCTGGCCCAAAAACCAAACGTTCTCCTGTTTCGTTCCAATTCAACGGAGAACGACAAGCACGTCCATACAATGCCTCCAACGGGGACATTTGTAGGCTAGCTTGATAACTATTATTGTAACTGAACTCCGCATATGGCAAACACTTATCCCACGTCGTGGTATAAGCCAAAGCACAGGCTCTCAACATATCCTCTAAAATCTGATTCACTCTTTCGGTCTGACCATCTATCTGCAGGTGATATGCTGTACTGAAATTCATACGAGTTCCCATGGCTTCGTGCAACTTATTCCAAAATCTTGAGGTAAATTGGGTACCTCTGTCTGACACAATCTTCTTGGGCACTCCTTGCAAGCATACAATCCTTGACATATATAACTCGCTAAGCGATCTCGGAGTAAGTGGTCTTTCTTGATAAAATGGGCGACCTTGGTTAGACGATCCACAATAACCCAAATGGAATCGTAACCCCTCTCGAGTCTTAGGTAACCGGTGATAAAATCCATTCCGATTTCCTCCCACTTCCATTCCGAATTTTCAGCTACGCAACAAACCACCGGTGGTCTTTGATGCATGGCTTTTACTCTTTGACATCGTCGCATAAAGCAACATGCTCGGCTACTTCACGCTTCATATTAGGCCACGAATCTCTCTTTCAAATCTCGATACATCTTAGCACTTCCTGGATGAATCGAGTACTTTGAATCGTGCGCTTCCTCTAGAATTAGCTGTTTTAGTTCCTTTTTATCCGGCACACAAATTCGGCCCTTGAAGAACATAGTTCCTTGCTCATCCAAGAGTGAAATCTACGGCTAGGCCTTCTTCCTTTTTAGCCTTGATTTTAGAAATTTTATCGTCATCCTTCTAACCTTCTCTAATCTGATCTTCCAGTGTTGGTTTTACTTCCAATGCAGCTACACTTCCTTGAGGAACGACTTCCAATCTTAGCTTCTGGAATTCCTTGCATAATTCTGGTTGATCCTCCATTGTTAACTTATTGGCGCTATGGCTTTTCCGACTCAGAGCATCGGCTACTACATTGGCTTTTCCGGGATGATAATGGATTCCCACATTATAATCCCTTATTAGCTCTAGCCACCTTCGTTGTCTCATATTCAGATCTGCTTGATTGAATATGTATTTGAACTCTTATGGTGCGTATATATCTCACATCTATTTCCTATGAGATAATGACGCCATATCTTTAAAGCATGCACTCGACAAATAACTCCAAATCATGCGTTGGGTAATTCACTTCATGCGGTCTTAATCGTCTTGGCGCATAAGCAACGACTTTGCCTTCTTGCATTAACACGCATCCCAAGCCTTGCTTTGAAGCATCGCAATAAATATCAAATCCATTACGCACATCCAGCAACACTAATACGGGGTACATTGTTAAACGCTTCTTTAATTCCATAAAGCTTTTCTCGCACTCTGGCGTCCATGCAAACTTCTTTTCTTTCTTTAACAACTGCGTAAGGGGTTTAGCAATTGTCGAGAATCCTTCTATGAACCGACGGTAATATCCCGCCATTCCCGAAAACTACGGATCTGGTAATGACTTTCGTTGCTCCCAATGCAACATCTGCGTCTACTTTGCTTGGGTCAACTGCTACTCCTTTGGTAGTCATTACATGACCAAGAAATTCAACTTTCTCCTTCCAAAATTCACACTTGCTAAACTTAGCATATAGCTGATGTTCTCGCAGCCTCTCTAAAACCATTCTTAGATGTTACGCATGCTCTTCCTCTGTCTTGAGTAAACCAAGATATCGTCTATGAAGACTACAACAAACTTATCCAAATATTCCATGAAAACCTTATTCATCATGTTCATGAAATATCTTTGGGGCATTAGTCAATCAAATGACATGATGTGAACTCATAATGTCCATATCGCGTAGAAAACGCGGTCTTAGGTACATCCTCCGCTCGGATCTTCAACTGATGGTACCCCGAACGAAGATCTATTTTGGAGAAAACTCCAGCTCCTCTTAACTGATCAAATAAGTCATCGATCCTGGGCAACGGATACTTATTCTTGATCGTTACTTCATTCAGTGCACGATAATCAATGCACATTCTAAGACTTCCGTCCTTCTTACAAACGAACAAAACCGGGGCTCCCCACGGCGATGAACTTGGTCTAATGAAGCATTTCTCTTGCAATTCCTCAATCTGCTTCTTCATTTCTACTAACTCGTCGGTAGGCATCCGATATGGTCTCTTTGATATCGGTGCTGTCCCTGGCGCTAACTCGATCACGAACTCGATATCACGGTCCGGTGGCAATCCTGGCAAATCTTCTGGAAACACATCCGGGTATTCTCTGGCTACTGGCACATCTTCCATGCTGATGGCTTTCACGCTGTTGACCATTAACTGCCCATCTCGAACTGCGGTTGCTTGAAATTCTACTTTCTTGCCACTAGGGCCTTCCAATGCTACAATCCTTCGGCCACAATCCAAAACGGCCTTATGCTTAGACAGCCAATCCATTCCAAGGATGACGTCTAGTGATTGCGCATCTATCAAGATAAGATTCACTAGAAATTATATCCCATCCATAAGCAACTTAGCTCCCAAACACCCAAGGCTAGATCTAAGCTCAGATCCTGGGGCTTGGACTAAGAGCACATACTTAAGATTCACCACTTTAAATCCATTCTTGGTTGCAAAACTTTGCGAAGCGAGCGAATCGACTCGAATCAAACAAAGCGTAGCGATTCTTGAGTTAACGAAACTTACCCGGCCACGACGTCGTAGCTTCACGAGCTCCATCTGCGGTGATGTGGTTGATCCTTCCACGCCTTTGTTGATTGCGGGTTGCTCGGCTTGACTGGCGCACGATTTCTTCCCCGAGGCCGGTGCTTTGGCGGTGTGGTTCCCAAGTTGAAGCAATTTGGCGTGATGCCTCCCTTCTGTGGACACCTATTAGAAAAGTGCCCTGGCTCGTTGCATGTGTAGCATCTTTTCACTGCAGACTGCTGATTCCCTCCGGGTGCATTGTTGCCCTGTCTTTGGTGTTTGAAAATTCGATTGGCGGGCGAGGTGCGAGGGTTGATGTCTTGTTCACAGCTGGTGGTTGGAATCTAGCAAATTGCTGTGGTGACATCCTCAAACGTAGGTGGTTTGGACGTCCACCCTGATTAGTCATCAAGCGCTTACGGTTTTCACCCAACTCTTTGCGCTTATCCTTTAGGATCAAAGCCTTATTCACTAGCTCCTAAAAGTCTGGGAAATTGTGGGTAATCAGTCCCACTTGTAGTCCTGAATTCAGCCCCTTCATGAAACGAGACTACCTAGCTTTGTCCGTCGCTACGTCTTCAGGGGCATAGCGAGCTAACTGAGTAAACTTGTTCAAGTACTCGGCCACTGGTTGGCCTCCTTGTTTCAAAGCCCTGAACTCTTCCTTCTTTAGGTCCATCATTCCCTCCGGGACATGATACTGGCGGAAAACAATAGTAAACTCCTCCCAGGTGATCTCTTGTGGGGCTCCATGAGCGGCACAGTAATTCTCCCACCATTCTGCGGCGGTTCCTTCCAATTGATGAGAGGCGTAGAGCACCTTCTCATTGCCTTCACATTGCGTGATATGCAGCTTCTTCTCAATAGTTCTAAGCCAGTCATTGGCTTCCAAAGGGTTCACATTTCCTGAGAAAGTTGGTGGCCTAGTCCTCATGAAATCTGATAGCTTGGAGTGAGGTCGGGGTCCACCATGGTTGTTCTGAGCTACAGGGTTGTTGTTGTTGGCTGCTGCGTTGGTCATCTGCTGCATCTGCTGCATCATAGTCTGCATCGCTTGAGTCTGTTGCAAGAAACGCCCAGTTCTCGCATGTCCACTGGCGGTGGTTGAGGGCTGCCTCTGTCGTTGGTGTTGTCATTCTGGCGCAGTCCACTTCCTGAAGCTCCGTTGTTCCCTCGAGTATTCACCATCTGATGATTGCCTCTTAGGTTTAGGGAAGGTAGATGTAGCATAGATAAGAAGTAAGACTTTCTAAAGCGGGGAGATAGATTATACCCAAACTGAAATAATTCTTTATTATTCTTGGTATGGCCGCTTAGTTAAGCCTACAAGCTTTGCAACCCATACTGCACACTCAGCATTACAAAGAAGCAAACTAAACACGAAACCTTAACGTCAACTAGGAAGGTAAAGACTAACTTAAAGACGCGACTCACAGTCCAGTCTCAACACAGCTCCAAGGCTGACACTCACTCATCCAGCCACCCTGGCTGAGGCTGATCCGGCGCATATACCGGCGGATGAGCGGGCATAGGAGCGAACCTATCCTGGTGACCTACTACTGGGTCCTCTGCAACCACGGGGTCTGCACTCCCCTCTGGCTCCCACTCTCGCTCCTCTGGATCCTCCTCGGACTCCTCTGCTGGCTCCTGAACTTCTCGAGTCACGCGCTCGGCTCGTCCTCGACCGCCTCGTGGCCTCTCCCACTCGGTGATCATCCCGATGGTCAAGCACGGGTCACCTCAAGCTCTGCTCTGCCACTCACGAGTGCCTCGTACGATCTCCGGCTCTGAGTAATCTCTCTCATATGATCCTCACGGGCAAGGCGAACTCGCAAGGTGTATCGCGATAGCACACTCGTTCTCCACGATCCGTCGGCGTCGGCATGCTTGAGCGTCAGGGTGAAGGCGAACATCGAGTCGTGAAGCTCGTCGGCGTAGTCGCGGCGGACACGGCGAAGAGCAAGGCGGCGACCTCTGAATTGCAACCTCGCACGAGAATCTTCCGCGAGATGTTGATTGGCCTGCTAGCTTCCTCGTTCTCCCGAGCGTAGATAATCAGCTTGCAAATAAATCCTCGGTGTACACCATTCACTGACTAGCTGCCTCCTCGGTAAAGCGGACGATAAAAGCCCCCAAGCGTCTGAAGTACTCTCCACAGCTCCATGGCGTAGCCGCCAGCTGACTCCTCAAAGGTCGGGACAATCGGCATCTGCTCCACAAGAACTTTGAATAAGTTTTCTACCCAAAACGGCAAGTAAAACTGGTAAATTCAGCAAAGGTGAGAAGTAGAGAATGAGATGAGTCGAGAGTGTTATATTAGTCAAGTTTAGATTTTCTTTTTAGAAAATAGTTTGCACACAAACAAGACACCTCCATACTATCTAGGGCCAAGACCTACAGTCAGTATGCTCTGATACCACTTCTGTAAGGACCCGAATCCAATGATTCGAACCCACTGTGTTTACCGCACTAGTCCCAGGATCAACGCTAGTGCACACAGCTTAACATTGGTACATATCACATCATACACAACGATAATAGAATAATAGTTCATTTATTGATATAGCTAAATGTATGATCTTTGACCAACTTACATTATTAAGCCACGCAGGGCAAGACTGAGAATATAAACTAGTAATTAAGCAGCGGAAAGTAGAAAACGTAGATAGCTCATCAGTTCACCACAGGCAACCGACAAGGCTCGGACCCTCTTGACTCGTGTCTTCTGGACTTCATCTTCCAACACAGTGTAGATTCCTCAACTGTTGATTATTGTTGTTTGGCAAGGGTGAGTACTTAAAGCACTCAACAAGTTGTGCACGAAATGCAATTCTATATATCTATATGTAAGGCTTATTCCAATGGATAGGCTATCATGGCTATTTTGCAATAAGCGACATTTATGAACAAATACAAGATAAATAGATTATAAAGAATGTAAAACAAATAGCAATAATAAATAACTTCAGATTTCTCACGTAGACCAAGTTTCCACTCCTAAGTCAAATTTCATCTTCCATATGGCATTCCGCCATCCCAACCATGTTGTCCAATTAATTAAGCTAACCCTTAATCAGTAATTCCCGAGCATTGCTCAATACCATGAAACACGGCTATCAGAATAGTTTCACACTCTGCAGAGATTATGCACTTTACCCACGTGATACAACCAAACACCACCAAGGCGAGTGATTATAACAAAGCCTTTACAATGCTCGCTTAACCCGATACTACCCGCTAAGGTTTCAACACCGTGGGTGCGAAAACCATAACCGGGACCCCTCTTGCGCCATGTGAATTACACCATAACTCGGGAACTCACACCACCAAGATAGTACCAAAATTAAGACATTGCAAATTAATCAGCTAGGCTGGCCCATACCAGACATGTGGTTGCATTATTGACTCAGGTCAAAGGCTTGTAAGGTTAAGTCCTTAGTGTGATCAAGGCAAGACATCCACATACCCTCTGCCCATTGGGCCCACCTTGGCATACTCGCCCCTTGTCACTTGCCCCAATCTAAGTGATTATCACCCAGTTGATTACCAAGCACCACGTGCTATCAACAATTCAACATCGTTGCGTGACATGACTCGCCACAACAACTCAATCTCATCGTGTGATCCCACATGACACACAAGTTCATAACATTGTTCCATATTCCATTAATCAAGATTAATTATCAATGATTCTGACACATGTGATGACGTGGCAAGGCTAAGCAACTATTACGGACTAAACCTCCAATGTTGATCATAATTACTAATCAACTATATTAAACCAATCTAGGGTGACAATGGATCATGGCATACAATGACAAGGTAGAGTATAGATCAATCTGGTATATTAGCTAAGCCCAATCTAATTTGAAACAATTGTATACTTGAAATATATGCAATATGGTAAAACAAATATAGCAATTTTATAAACATGGGTTCAACATGATCAAAGCACAACTTGCCTTGGAATAGGTCCTGATCTTGATCTGAAGCTTGCTCTTGGGTTGCTTGATCTTCCTCCGAAGCGTCGCACAATTCAACGTCTACGCTGCATCAAGGAGAAAAGCAAATAAATACCAAAACAGAGAGCAATTGAACTCCAAAAATCAAATAAAATTCACCATTAAATAGATCTCAATTTTACAAATTTTTAGAAACTGGAATCACTCAATTCCGAGTTAAATTGCAAAAGATATAGCCTTTTGAAGTTTGAAATAAATACTGAAATCAGAAAATCAGAAAATCAGATTTAACAGATTTATTTTTATTCTGAAAAACTGATTTATGACATCAGCGTGACATCAGCATGACGCAGCGCTGGACCGAAGCGCCCTGGTGCTGACACGTGTCCCTCGGTCCATGGACTCAGTCCACGTGGTTTTGGGCCATTGACACGCGGGCCCCGCACGGTGCTGACTCGGTGCCAGCACGCTGCTTACCCGACGCGCCACGCCAGTGCCACGTCGCTGTCCGGTCCGACCTGGCATCCACGTGGGTGACACACGACGACGAATCAGCAATCCACGTCGACGGCGAAGCACAGAGCCCTAGGGTCGTCGGCGGCGAGGTCGGTGGGTACTCACAGATGCGTCTTGCCGACGCGGATCTGATGACGCGGTCGGTTTCTCTTTCGAGGAGCTGAAACGATGGCGGCGTCGTTCTTTTCTTCGTCGGCGACGGCCTCCCCGCGGTTCCTCCTCTGCGATGCTCCGTCCAAACTAGCGCGCGCGGATGATGCTCGAACAACCACGGCGGATCGTCAAGGCGCGAGCCAGCGATGGCTTGACGGCTAATCGACGGTTCTTCGACGCGGCGGCGCTCGGCAAACTTCCGCGAAATCACGACGAATCGACGGTGCTCTCACGGGCTAAACCTAGGGTTTCGGTTGCTTAGGGTGTTGCGCAGCCCGTGCTCGCCTTTTATAGCGCTAGGACCGGCTGCCTTGCCCGATTGCTCCGCAGAGTCCATGGCGGACACGGAGCAGAGTCCGACACGGACACGCGAAGACGATGACCGGATCGGCGACACGTGGCAAAACGGACGGCAACGATAGAACAGAAATCCCCAACCGGTACGCGTTGCGCTCAACCCTTCGATCTGGATCCAACGGCCGGGATAAAACTTCTAGAAAAAGGGCCGAACAGGCCACGCCGCTCCGGGCCGCTTTCGCACGGAAAATGGGAAAAGCCCACTACTGTTCATCCCGATTTTAATAGGTTTTCCAATTAAAATAATTGCTGAAATTCATTTATTTTGTTTTAGGCAATTAAAATATGAGGAAAAATCCCAGAAAAATCTCAAAAATACTTTGAGACATTTTGAACTCAAATAAAATATTTTTGGCAAAACTTTATTTTAACTTTGCACAGATTTAAATAGATTTGAATAAAAAGCAATAAACTCAATTTAAAATTAATTCAAATAAATCCAGAAAAATCCAAATAAATTTCAAAAAATCATAAATGCACTTTTAAGCAATAAAAACTTAATTAAGCCGAATTTTTGGGATGTTACAATCATTTTTCTACTAATTTTGTTTGATTTTTTATCAGTTTTGTTCAATTTTCTAATGGATCGGCAAACTCAATGATTGGTTTTTGATTTTGGACTAGTTTTGTTCAATTTTTGACCAATTTTGTTGGATCTTTGATCACTTTACATCAAAAATTGGCACACTCAAGGAAAATTATAAAACATTCAAGAAAAATTGGAAAAATTTTCAAAAAATTAGAAAAAACCTTAAAGAAATTTTAACAATTTTTGAATTAATTTATTGCTTCTAGAAAATCAAAAACAACAATTAATGAAAAGGAACAAAGACACTCTCAGATTTTTTGAAACATTTACGAGCTTGAACATGATATGAAATTTTAATGGTACCATAAAAATTTCCCAAGGATCGTGTAGTAAAATTTCTAGAAATATTGTGCTTCATTTATTGCACCTACAAAATAAAAAATTGAAGAGCATACACAAAGGCACATGCACTGTCAAAATTTTTCAAAACTCCATAAGTTTGATCATCATCTGAAAAATTTTCAACATCATTAGCATTAACTTAGGAGCTCACACAAAAAATTTAGAAATATATAACATAATTTATCAACTCAATTAAATCAGGAAGTACTGACTACTTTGCAATTGTTTTTTCTTTTTGTTATTATATATATTCAGTTTTCCTCAAAAACATTGCCCAAATTCGGTTTTTGAAAAAAATTTCATACCAGATGTCAAAAAATTCCAGAAACCATGAGCACCTTAGATATGAAAAAATATTTAATATTTGATTAAGCTTGAATCAAGTTTATAAATAACCTTGTTTTCTACGCACATAAGAATAGAATATGAATAAAATATTAGAAGTAAATGCTAATACAAGTGAAACTAGTTCTAAAATGCTCCATAGGTCAAACTCCCCTAATACTATAAAAATAATCCAATTCAAACATGTTTTGCGCTTAGTTACTAGTAGAATCCTAATAACATATAACATAAACTTAAGAAATTTATAATATAAGAACAAATTTAAATAATGAGAAACTAATATCCAAAAGTGATGAAATATTGTACTAAAAATATATGGAAACACAGTATTTTCACAAAATAAATAATAAAACATATAAAATAAAAAATACTCTTTTAGCTAAGATCCTCTAATATTGTAGAAATAATTGAAGTAAGACATAATTTGCACTTAAACCTTAATAGAAACAAACCCTACCTTCGTATAATAAAAACTTAAGAGAAACTAGCATTTAAAACCTTTTTATCACTAGAACCTTCTAATCTGATTAATATTTGATTTTGATGTTATTTGACTTCTTTTTGCCTCTATTTGATATTGCTTTATATCGATTACATGCAGATACTGACGTTCCTGAGGCTACTACTATTGACCTCGACCCCGAGTCAGTTCTTGAATCAACTGAGCAAGGCAAGTACCCCTGTTGACCATGTTGATCCCATTATTTAAATTAATTTATGCTATTTTGTCAAAACTATTATACATGTGTGTACTTTTCATAAATTGGCTATATTGTGGTACTGGTAGATACTGCTCACATTTCATGGAATTTCCTTAATAAATATTGCTATGTCAACCTTTGAAGCCATAAGCTAGGTTTAGACATATAATAATATCAAATTGGGTGCAGTGGATTATATATATGCATGTGCTTAGCCATGCTTTAGCAATGGAAAAGAGATGTAGAGACATGTTGTTCTTTATATTTTAAAAAGGTTGGATATGATTAAAGTTTCTGATATTTTGGTAAAAAAGATGATAAAAACAATGCTTTGATGGGGGTGAGTATTGGCAATAGTCGGATGTGCATGTAACTTGCACGTAGATATGGGAGTTTCTCACCCAGGTCGGATTAAGGACCAAACGTAGTGTTGTATAATCCAAGTATTACAGTACAACCCAAGTGCTAGTATGGGATGGCCTTAAGATATTAAGTTGCTTAGATTTAGATTTGCAAACTGGAAGGCTAGAGTAGTACAGGGTTTCTGAGATGGATTGCTCGAAGGGGTGCCCTCACCGAGGTGCTGGGAATAATGCTTGTAGACACAACGATGTATGTCAGACTATGGGGAGAAGTGGGACAATGGGGTGTATAACCATTCATCGTATAGTAATTGTACAAATATATTCCGCCATCATAGTATGGGTTTATCGTCACCGGGCTAGTGCAAAGTTAGGTCTATGTAATGTAACGGTTATATCATGACTCTTTGCGGCACACCAAAGGAAGTGAGCTAATGATGTTGCACAAAGAGTCGGTCATGTCTCTTGAGTAAAGCTGTACACCTCTGCAGAGTTTAAAATATTTTGAAAAGCCGTTCCCGCGGTTATAGGAGACTTGGTGCACTAACACTAGTTGGAGTTTTATGTTTTACAAAACAGAGATGAATATGAAAATATTTGTTGAAAAGTTTTTATTTCAGATTTTATGCCAGGGATTGCCAAACGATGAATCGATACTCACAATCATAGAGGACTGTGAGTTATTACAATCATGTTATGTTTGCTTGTTATTTACATATCAATCAAACTTGCTCTTACAAATTCTATTTGCAAAATACTAATTGATATTCTTGTTGAACTTCACTTTATGCAAAATAAACTGCATAGCCTTTTCCATTGACATAGCCTTCATTTACAATATATTTGTGACACACTACAAGTCTTGCTAAGTACACAAATACTCAAACTTGCTTAATTTGTTAGTTTAGTTGGTGAAGAGAATGAATTCCCATACGATGCATACTTTAACGCAGGATACAGGGAATATAATTGATGAGCTTTTATAGGGTTTGTACCTTGTCAGTGATATGAATGGATTGTAATGATAGTGTGCTCACCTGAAATTATGAATCGTACCTCCCTCATGTGTTGGACTAGAAGTGATACCCATACTCCACTTAAACGTATGCTCACTACCACCAATAGTCTAGTGCATGGAATGTTAACTGGATGACGCACACTCAACCATACAAGGGCCACCCGGTCGCACCATACACATTTACGTGCCCAAGAGATTTTGGATTCTTTTTTGAATAACCATACTGAGATTGAAACCAACCCTTCTAGGCGTAGCGCACACTGGCAACCTCAAAACCTTGGTATCGCCCACACCCACCGAGGGGTGTGTGTCGCAATAGACAAGGAACGATGGTCTCATGTGTCCACGCGTCGGATGGTTGAAGACAATTCTGGGTACCTGGATATGTGGACGGTGCTAGTTCCCAAGATCAAAGCCTAGCACCCACATATCCCGCATGCAAGAATTATCATCACACGTACATTTCTAAACGTCAACATAGCATAATAATACACTCGAGAGCTATTACATCTACTTAATATTACAAGTACATGGCCGACTGGCCAAATATTACACACAAAAGTAATTTGCAGTGAAATGAATACATAAAACAAAAGAAGGTGCAGCGGTATGTCCATCCAAAACCCAGAGGCAACTGACTAGGAAGAGCCCTAGTTCACCCGTCCAAGTAGTCGTCGGACCCCGGTGCGGAGTAAGTATCATTGGGTAACTCATCAATACCTTCGTCTAAACATTGAAAAATAAGCAAGGGTGAGTACACGTATGTACTCGCAAGACTTTAGTGCATGGAAATAATTTACAAGCAAGGTTTATCCAAGTATTGATGCCTCTACACTAGGTTTATTTTCAGCATAGAGCAGATCTTGTTTGCAAGAGAGTAATTCAACAAATGGTATCGAAATTTTAAAATGAGTAATTCAACAAAAGGATGTTTGAGAATTTTTGGTTTGAAGGTGAAGCACAGACTCCTTTTGAGAATGAGAGCTATTTTCAATGCTAAAATGTAAAGGAGTTCAATCTATATATTGGTAGATGGCTCAGGAAATGCTTATATAGCCATTTGGAATGAATATAGCCGTTACACCTGCTACAGTAGCCGTTGGACGTGTCAGGTGTCAGAAATATCAGAAGAGTACATGTACAACAGACTAAGTAACGGTGCCTAGCGATACTAGACATGTGTATGACGGACCAAATTTGAATATTTACGACGGACCAAAAAATTTGGTCCGTAGTACATAGGCTTTACATAGAGTTTGGTCCGCCGCACAACGGAGAAAGATATATGTACGTCGGACCAAAAAATTTTGGTCCGTTGTGCATGGGCTTTTCAAAGGGTTGGTCTCGCATAGAGACACATGTACGTCGGACCAAATGTTTTGGTCCGTCATACATGGAGATTTAAGGATTAGTAGACAAAGACCCTTTTTCAACAGAGATAAGTTTTATCCAAGCGATTTACTTTAGCAACGGACTAAAATTTTAAGCAAGAATGTTTGGTCCGTTGTCAAAGTCAAATCCTTTTGAATGATAAAGAATATCCATTTAAGGTTTCAATAAATAGGACTTCAAAGTTTGGTCCAACCAAAGGCTTATGAACTGAAAGAGTGCCGGACCAAAATATTTGGTCCGCTGTAAATGGAAAACGGAGAACATGTTTGGTCCGTCACGGAGAAGTGACTATGACATGTACGCCGGACCAAATAATTTGGTCCGTCATACATAGGCAATCCCTTGGCTATCAGATGATTTTCAAGGAGGTTTTTACCAAGGATGAAGGAATATGAAAACAAGAGTTTTGGTCCTATGAGGAGGTATTCTGATGGGAATTTTGACGCAAAAGAGTTTCAAGATTGGACCAAAGAATCTTTTTGACTTCAAAAGAATATGCTATGTATGCAACTGACTAAAGAAAAGGATAGCTGAAATTTGGTCTGTTGTATACTAAAGATATGATTAAAAGGTCAATGACAAAGTGTCTTTTGCCTCGAGAAATCTAGTTTTGTCTTTGTCTTATGATCCAATTCACTAGCTTGTGCAAAGTCCCTCTTTTAGACAACCAAAAGAAAAACAATCCTAGCTATTTTACTTGAAATCTCCCAAGTCACAAACTAGAACCTAAGCACCTTAATCTTGTTCGTCCAACTTGCTCCATCATTGATTCTAGCATATGTTCTTCAAAGCCTTTTAGTATTATTAACTTAGTCATCAATACCAAAACTATAATCAAACACGATAATAAAATTGAGGGGGCCTAGATGCTATCAAAGAGCGCAGAAGCATAAGTGTTAGTCATTACTCTTGATTGGACAGCCCCGTATCTGAACTATTTGACGAAGGATGAGTTACCCGAAGATCGAGTACAAGCCGAACGAGTATTGCGCCGAAGCAAGAGCTATGTGGTGATCAAGGAAGAACTCTATCGCAAGAGTTCCTCGGGAGTACTACGACGGTGCATATCGGAACAAGGGAGAGAACTTCTCAAGGAAATCCATTCGGGAGTATGTGGGAATCACGCGGCGTCATCAACCCTGGTCGGCAAGGCTTATCGCCAAGGATTTTTCTGGACAACTGCCGTTACCGACGCAGAGGACATCGTCCGAACATGCGAAGGATGTCAGTTCTTTGCGTGGCAGATGAACAAACTGGCACAGGAACTACAAAACATCCCAATCACATGGCCTTTTGCGGTCTGGGGGCTTGACATGGTAGGACCTTTAAAGAAGGCTCAAGGCGGTTACACCCATCTCTTCGTGGCTGTTGATAAGTTCACCAAATGAGTGGAGGCCAAGCCGGTCGCAACAATAACTGCGGCGAAGGCCAAAGAATTCTTCAATGAAATCATGGTTAGATTCAGTGTCCCAAACCGAATCATCACGGACAACGGCACCCAATTCAGGAGCGGTGTATTTCAAGACTGGTGCGACGAACTCGGAATAAAGATCTGTTTTGCATCAGTAGCGCACCCCCGGAGCAATGGACAGGTCGAGAGTGCCAACGGCATGGTATTACAGGGCCTAAAGGCAAGCATTTTCGATCGGCTAAAGCCGTACGCCGCTCGGTTGGTGAAAGAATTGCCTTCGGTACTCTGGGGGCTGTGAACCACCCCCAGCAGAGCAACCAGGTAGTCACCTTTCTTCCTGGTATATGGCTCGGAGGCAGCCCTCCCCACCGAGTTAGAATTCGGATCCCCACGGGTCCGGAGCTATGAAGAAGTCACCTCAGAAGAAAGCCGGCTAGAAGACCTCGACCGACTGGAAGAAGCCAGGGACATCGCAACAATTCAATCGGCAAAGTATCTCCAAGGCCTACGGCGCTTTCACGGTCGCAATGTGAGGAGTTGCGCATTCTCCAAAGGAGATCTGGTCCTTAGAAAGAATTAGAAATGCGAGCATATGCTCTCCCCAAGCTGGGAAGGCCCTTACATCGTCGATGAGGTGTTACGCCCTGGGGTTTACAAGCTCAAGCGAGAAGACGGCGCGGCAGTCAGCAACACTTGGAACATAGAACAGCTACGTCGTTTCTTTGTCTAAGCTTTGTAAATCAAACTGTTCCATTATGAATGAAAGAATCGATATTCAAAGTTATTCTTTACATAATCTTTTCGATATCTAGGTGTCCGAATGCTTCGCTCCTACGATCTTAAGACTCTGAGACATGCGTCACAAACCATGCCTCAGAGCCTGGGGGCCGGACTAGTTGGGCGCAATATGTCGAAACCACCCAAGCAAAGATGCACATCCAAAAGAGTTGCACAAGAACTGGAAAAGGCTTTTATATACATTCAATTCACAGGTCTAAAGTTTTGACAATGGACAAAGAGGTGTCTTTAACCTCCTCCCAGAGCTCGGCGGCCAGGTCCTCATCTACGTTGCGGGCGAAGCTTTCCTTAATGGCCTCAAGATCCACTCGGGGATAAAGCGACTTGGTGATCGCCAAAGCCTGGCTAGCACCATTGGACGCTGTTTCCTTCAAGAGATTCTTGAGCGTCTCGGGGGCTTCCTTCAGCCGAGAGATGACCTGGTCCCTGCTGAGTGGCCTCTCGCCCCCGGGATGAAGCGAACTCAGCAGCGACTCAGAGGCCTCCTGAAGCTTAGTGCAAGACGCTTCGAGGGCTTCGACCCTCTCATTGAAGACGGCGTACTACGCCTGCATCTTGAACTTATAGTCTATGGAACAAAACATTAGAAAAGGTAATGAAGACAAGGTAAGGCCAAGCCACCGGAGTTACCTTCAAGCACCTTCTCCGATTTCGTTCTGGAGTCCTCCGCGGTTTTGAGCTGCCCTTGGAGCTTCGCGACGGCGGAATCCCGAGCTGATATGAATAAAAGAGGATCAAGAAACCGGATGATTAGATAGAAGCGCGGGCTGGCCTAGGGAATAGCTACCTCGAAGGGAGCCAACGACGTCCAGCTTCTCCTAGCGTAAAGCCTTCTGCTCCTCTCGCGACGCATGGACCTCGGACCGAAGAGATCGCAGCTCGGCCGCATTCCCGGCCTTGATACGTTCCAATTCGGCAAGATATTTCTGGCGCGTTCGGATCTTAAGGAGCATCTTCCAGAAGTATTCAGCTTTCTTTTCAAAGCGCTCCCCCATTCTCTGCAATCGTCACAAGGAAAGATAACTACATGGTGAATGGCGGAAGCAGGAAGACAGCAAGTGTAGAGGAGTGCCTACCCGGGCCACGGTCGCGCAAGCCGCAGCATGATCGTAAAAGCTATCCATCTCCTTCTCCTCCTCCTTTGGATCATCCAAGAGCTTAACACCTTCCTCCTCATCAACCCACGTAGCTTGCGTTATGAGCCAGGGGCGAGCGAGGGTCGGCGGAACTCGGAGGATCTCCTCGATCTCGGGGGACGGTTGAGAAATCGGCTCTGGAGTAGCAGGGCTCAATTCCGAGGCCGGAGGAGTCGGAGATGGCGCCAGGGGCCTGGGGGGCACTTCGGTGTCCCCGGACGTGGCCTCCACGCCCGAGGCGTAGACCTCCAGAGGTTTGACCTCCACGGGGGCCCCAGACGGCGACCCGAGAGGAATATCAAGCGAAGGATCTCTAGGAGAAGAACTGTCAGCGAGCTATCGGAACGAGTTGAATAAAAGTTGACGGGGTAACAAACCTATCGGAGTTCCTCATTTTCATCGGAGGCTTCTTCCGAGCAGCCGGGCCGCTCCCAGAAGGACCACTCGGCACCCGGGGCTCCTCCTAAACGCCTGAGTCCTTCGGCGATGGACTCGGCTGAGCCGCAGGCTTGCGGGGGGAGGAAGCCGAAGGAGCTGGGGCTCGCACCGAAAGGTCCCGGATCTTGGGACCGCCAGCCGGGTGCCGGGGCTTCACGGGGTCTTTGGTCGCCGCCTTTTTCCCCTTTTTTGCAGCAGGATCTCCTGCAGGAGAGCTCGCTCACCTCTTCGTAGAACCGCCCACGTGAGCGGGCATTTCCGGAAGAGGCGCATCACTGAAGAAGGCAACACGATCCTTGGAAGGAAGACTAAAGGTTAAAAGACACTCAGAGACAAAGACAAAAATCTCTTAAATTAGCTCACCTTAGGAGGGGGGCGTGAAGCGGTGAAAGACTTTGGGCATTTGACGGAGGATACGTCGACGCTCGGGATGAAGAATTCGCCAACCCGAGTGAATATTTGTTTCCTAGACAGCTCATCGGGCCGTTCCCGAGTCGGGTCATCTTTCCCTTCGTACGCGAATCGAAGATGAACTCGCTCTTTCAGGGGCTGTATCCGGCGAGCAACAAAGTGCAGAGCCAGACCTACCCCCGTGAGACCACCTTCCTTGACTTTTCAATCGCGCGGTTCATGCACCTGATCCATGTCGGCGGAGTTGGGGGTGGACATCCAAGAAAGAGATGCGTTGGGACGGCACCCGCCAAAGGAAGGAAGGGCAAGATTGGGGTTGGGGTAATAGAACCACTCATGATGCCAGCCCTTGTTGGAGGTTTTGAAAGGAATTGCGAAGTAATTTTTCTTCACCCCCTCCCGCAGCTGGAATCTGGCTCCTCCAACGACCTTGGGGTCGCTCTTGGAGGGATAAGGTTTCAAGAGGTAAAAATGGCGAAAGAGATCAAAATAGGGGCTGATGCCTAAGAAGGCCTCACAGAGATGAATGAAAAGGGAAATCTGCAGGATGGAATTGGGATTCAAGTTCACCAATTCGATCTCATAGAAGAAGAGAAGGCCGAGAAGGAAAGCGCAGGCGGGAAGACCCAGCCCACGCTGGAAGAAAGATTCAAAAACCACTAACTCTTCTGGGCGAGGAGTGGGGACGGATTCACCGGTAGCCGGCTGGGCGGAGATCAAGGCCAAATCTGGGAGAATCCCGTCGACCACCATAGACTGCAGTTTCTCCTCTGTTGTAGTCGAAGTCGTCCAATCCTGGGGCAAGGGCTGCGAGGAAGAAGGAGAAGACATCTTCGAAAGAGAGATCTACGGCGGCACAAAAAGTGCGAAGCGCAGCAGTGGTTAACCCTAGCGGCGGAGAAGTCGAAGAAACAAGGGAGGCAGAAGAGAGCAGGAATGCGTGCTGAGGGGATGAACCGTCGGGCGACGCCTGGTTCAACCTTTAAAGGAGGGAGAAAATTAGGTTTTCGCCGATCCGTTGAGAAAAAAGATTGCGAAACGTCTCGCTCTTCCGGATTCCCCATAAATGGTTTGCAGGCCTGACGTTCTGACTTGCGGAGTCAGACGTGGTTTGACCAAGTCATAGTTGGGATACGTCGCCCCCACGATGGGATGTCTTCTCCACGTACCGTGTTAAGCGGGACGTGGATGTCCTCCAACCTGGATAAAGAATATAACTTCTCGCGACATGCCCCACGATGGGTCGCTAGGTGATTACCGCATGTCGAAATCATATGTTACGGGTCGAGCCCGAACGGGTGCAAATCCAATGGTATGCCCCAGGAGGGTCGAAAAGCTGTGCGTCGTAATAAACGAGTACGGATACCATTCGGATAAAATCTTGATATGTCCCATGTTGGACCGGTAGTCAGATCTTACATCGATTAGGCACAGTATCACTCGGCCATGAGCCAAGAAAAATTTGGTATGCTCCAAGAGGGCTAAAGTCGTATCCCGCACCAGTCGGATATGAGTACCACTCGGCCAAGAGCCACATAAATCTTGATACGCTCCAAGAGGGATAAAGCCGTATCCTACACTAGTCGGATATGGGCATCACTCGGCCATGAGCCAAAGAAGTCCTGGCACGTCCCAAGTCGGACCTAAGCTATATCTGGCAAGCCATCAGGTATAGGTTTCATTCGGCCATGAGCCGTGCGAATGCTAACAAGTCCCACGTCGGACCTAAGGTGTATCTCACGCCAGTCGGATTCGGATGCTGCTCGGCCAAAAAGCCGCGCAAACCCCAATACGATGTACTCCACGTCGAGCCTAAGCTACCTCCTAGGGCAGACAGAAGCGGATATCAACCAAAGAAACATGCAGGCTTCGAAATGCCCGAGATGGGTCTAAGCTACGACAAGTGACAATCATAGAGAAAACTTTGCAAAAGGTACTACTTTATTACGTATAAATTCCCTAGGCATTATGCCTAGGAAACTATTATATTTTCAGGTGAGCTACACCTCCCCGCGGCGCACCCGGCCGAGCACCTCGATGAGAGCCTCCCTAGCCTTATAAAGAGCGGGGAAGATCTCGAGGAAGGTATCAACGGCGACGTGGTCGGCGATGACGGTGGCATCCTCTACCATTTCAACCACAGCGGCCTCAAAAAGTGCCCATTCTTCGACGAGCCGGGGATCCTGGACG
This sequence comes from Otatea glauca, assembly GCA_036346275.1. Classification (NCBI taxonomy): domain Eukaryota; kingdom Viridiplantae; phylum Streptophyta; class Magnoliopsida; order Poales; family Poaceae; genus Otatea; species Otatea glauca. The sequence goes on from CM070729.1 coordinate 33,613,457, forward strand.
CGCCTGACATCCCTCCTCCATCTCCTCGGCATGAAGAAAATGGGGACGTAAGATAGAAAGATCGAGGGCCAAGCGTGAAAGGATAAACTCTTCAGATGCTGGACCGCCTTTTATAGTCGATACAGTAAGGATGAAGTAAATGCATCAGAAGCCGAAGAGATTTGGTGTTAATGAAGTTTCAGAAGCCAAGGAGTTTTTCAGCGAACGAGTTGACACAGAAAAAGATGACCTCGAAGACTGTTCGGTGGTCACCCGAAGGAGAAAGGACATTAAAATTTCGCTTTGAGCGGGAAGAAGTATTCAATCCACATCAGAAATATTAGTAAAGTCCACGAGGCCACTCGCAGCAAGTCCAATTAACATAGAATTATGCTCAGTAAAAGATCAAAGATTGAGGGTTATATTCGAGTCCTTCATAATCCATCCGCCACAAGAAGAAACCAGTCAGAGGATTATACAGCGAATTCAAAATAATGATTCAAGTCGGGACCTAGCTGAAAGCGTGGCAACTGGATAATGAATCACTCGGGGGCTACTGTGGAATATATGAAACCAGGTATCTCCATGACCAGCCCAAACGCCACCTGAAATAAGACAGGCCCAAAGGCAGTGCCCCGCGCCAAGCCTTGTTATCGTATAAAAGGAGGAGTACGCCTTATAGACGGAGGCGTATATTTGGATATGAAAGTTACGGTTGTAATCCGAGTCATTAATAAGATAGATAAAGATGTAAACTCTATCATGTAACCGACTAGAATCTTGTAAACCGATCGGGATCTCCTAACCGATCAGGACTCTGTAAGCCGCACCACCCCCAGTATATAAGGGAGAGGGCGGGCATCAACATAAGCATCAAGCCATAGAGCATAGAACTCCTCATATCGCCCAGAGCACATTGCGCTTTGAGCAACCCTAGATCCAAGAGATCCACATATTTCCAGCACACAGGATTAGGGTATTACCTCCACCGTCGAGGGCCTGAACCTGTCTAAAATCCCTGTCTTGTGTGACCTTCGAGTTTGAGATCTAGCGCCTACCCCATAATATTATTGCCGACTACAAAAGTCGACAGATATGAAACTTAATAACAGTAAATAAAGTTTATTTCCATCATTCCAAGACCCTCCATGTCCACGAACAGCGAGTAACTTCAACCAACCTTGGCTTCCAATGATACCAACCCGTCACACCATATATTCTAAAATTTTCACAAAGACAAAGCTATACTTGACATTATTTCCCCGAGTTGCTCAGGACCGCGAGCACAACTAATTAATTATATTAAATCTCTATAGAGAGGGTACACTTTACCCACATTACACATTCTAGCAATCATGTCAACCATGCGTCGTGATACCTACGGTACCCGATTTGCTAGATTGTGATGAAACTGTTCAACTATCTAAAGCGTAGCTTTACACCGGCTGGTGATAACAAACCCTTGCTATGGCACCAGAAATCTAGACCCATAAACACAATACTAACGATGGTTTACGCCCCATAGCAACCTTTCCCCCATAGCAAGGCATACACCATTATATCGAACATGCTTTGATCCCAGCGCCTCGGTGAAGGGAGCACCTACGAGCGACACCGTAGCCCCGGTTCACCCTTACTACTTCAGCCTACCAAAATGCAAGGCTAAGTCCCAACTAATTTACTAAGCTAAGTCTATCCATACTTGCACATGTGGTTGCACTCAATTACTTAGGTGATAGCATCAAGTTCAGTCCTTAATTTGCCCTGGGCGAGGATCTCCCCCTATCTATGTGCATGTCTATCCTTCGCATTTTCGGCTTTTGCAAATACTCGCCTGCATCAAATCATAGTTTTATTTTTATTTCAAAATAAGAGAACCTCAATTTCCAATATGTCCAACATTTTTCAATTTCAAACAAATTGCATAACTATCTAATTGTTCTCCCAATTTCTACAGCATAACTAAGCGGATGCATGCAAATACTCGACTATACCCATTTGACATTTCATATAATGTCTAAACATCACTTAGGGTTAACAAGGTTCACCTACCAATGTAGCAATGTTTATTGAATATAGTACATGCATAATAGTTTTGAAAAAACAACATAGACAATGTAAAATAATGGGATCAATATGATCAAAGAAGGGTGCTTGCCTTGCTCCTAATCATGGTACTACTCCTATTCGTGGTGTTCCTCTTGTTCGTGGTGTTGTTCGTAAAAGGTTTCGCAAGCGGTGTTGTCGAGGCAATAAAACATAAATCCACAAATAAATACCGACAAAACGTCATTATAAAACTTGCTCCAAAATGCACAAAATTTTCACAGTAAATAGAGCATGATTTATCATGAATTTTGCAAAAACATTCACAAATTTTAGAATTTATTTGCACTATTTATGAACTTTTGAACTTTAAATGTATTGAAATTAATCTATTCATGCATTTGTTATAAAATAACTTAAAATCTAAATATTTTTACATATTTGGAATTCTTATGGTCTCAGGAATAGATAAAATTGGTTTCATCATATTTGGACTTGATTTGTGAAAATTTTATGTGGTACACATTCTATGCCTATAGCATAAACATGAGCTCATTTACTGTACATAACCAAATTTAAAATATTTTTACATAATCATAATCTACATGCATTTGCACAAATTCAGAAACTTGTTCCCCTGGATTTAGAGTTATATTGTAAAAGATATGAGCATTTGAATCTTGTTGGTTATGAAAAATGGCTGAAAATGACAAAATATGATTTCTGACTTTGAAAGAGCATTTCAACATTACACAGGATTTGGAATTTAGCCACGCCGGCTGATAGGACGGCCCCCCTTGTCAACGATAGTGGTCAGGGGAAAGGCTGCACGCGTGAACCCGCCGGCGGCGAAGCAGGGGCGAAGCGGCTTGGCCAGTGGCTCAGTGAGCATCAGGGCTTCGTGGTGGTCCCGAGGCGCCGGCTAGTTACAACTGAATGGTGGTGAAGCGGGCCAGCGACGGTGAGGGGTGGCGCACGCCGGACACAGCAGCCGTGATTGAAGAAGGGGGCAGCTTGAGCTCGGCCGTGAGAGGGAAAAGCATCAAATGCGACTGTTGGAGTCTTTTTATACCTCTTGGCTGTGGTGGTGGGGCTCTGGGTAGGGCTAGCAGTGTGCAATCGAAGGCGGAGAAGAAGGGGAGGTCACTCATTTTTATGTTGTAGATTTCAATTTAAAATTCCTAGAAAATTTCTCTTTTGAACTCTATTTGAATTTTTAAGGTAATTTTATTTTGTACAAAAATTTTGAAAAAATATATTTATTTAACTTAGATATTATAGTATTTTATAAAATTATTTCTCAGGGTAGGTTAATTGGAGTTTTTATAAGTTTCTTTAGAATGCTCAAATTTGAGGAAAAGGGGATTTAAATAAAGCAAATAAATTCTATTGCAAATAAATCCAGTAGAAATCCCAAAAATGCATTAAAAAGACATGTTGAGCCACTTTACATTATTTTTATATTTTTCGGGTTGTAATAGATAGCCTTCCGCTCAATCATTTTTTAGCCTTCAATGGATGTCTTTTTCGATTTGTCCCTTTTAAGAACAGTGATTAACTCTTGATGGACGAGGACATCCTTAACTACACATTGCCATATGTTGATATTTTCTCCGTCTCAAATTTCTCCAATTGATTCCACATTATCAACATCGATCTTAATTTTGTGCCACTTGATACTTTACGAACTTCTCACAAATCAGATTAATCCAACCTTGGGTCTTATACCACTTGTTACACTTTGGTACCCCTTAAGCTCAGCAACCTCTAGATCAGATTAATGTTTTGTGAGATTCGGCACATGCATGCACAATCTCAAGAATGAAGAAGATGAATTACGAAAGAACCAAAATAATGACATTGAAATAACCGTGACGAGAAAGAAAGATTTGGTGAAGCTAACCACAATTTTTTTAAGAACAACATTAAAAGAGTACCAGGGATTGTTGCTCTCTCACAACCTCTCAAACCTTTTAGTGCGCTCAGATCATTGCCCTAACAAGAATCTAGTGCTAAATAATAACTAGCCTTTAATCCTCTCATGCACCTCTCTTGCTTTGGATGAGTTAGCTTGTGACTTCTTGATTGTTTGAGTTCTCCACGATCACCCCATAAGTTTAAATAGGCCACTTAGTCCTCCAAAATAAGTAAGAATCTTACTTTAAAAGAAAGCAACCCCATGGGTTTTTGTCAAATTTTATCAATCTGAGACCTCACGTTTTTTAGGTGGTGTTTTTACAGCCTGATAACTGTGAGAGATTCACTAGTACAGAATTGTACATCAGAATCGGTTCTTTTTTGTCATTACAGTCGGTTCAAGTGGCGATACGAAGTCTTTAGATAGTGATGAGGTGAAGTTATCACAGTCGGTTTTGGCCCGATTGTGATAAAGCCTCATTAGAATCGGTTATTAGGTGAAACCGATTCTGATGATAACATTATTGCAATCGGTTTTTTCGAATAACCGATTCTGATAAAGGCTCATCAGAATCGGTTCTTTGAAAGAAGCGATTGTGATGACCCATCATTAGAATCGGTTCTTGTGTGGAACCGATTCTGATGACCACTTCATCAGAATCGGTTCCACACAAGAACCGATTCTAATGATGGGTCATCACAATCGCTTCTTTCAAAGAACCGATACTAATGATGGCTCATCACAATCGCTTTCTTCCAAGAACCGATTCTAATGGTATGGTTATCACAATCGCTTCCGTCAAAGAACCGATTCTAGTGATGTGGTCATCACAATCGCTTCCTTAAAAGAACCGATTCTAGTGATGTGGTCATCACAATCGCTTCTTTAAAAGAACTGATTCTGATGAGAAGTCATCAGAATCAGTTCCTCATAAGAACCGATTCTAATGATAGGGTCATCACAATCGCTTTCTTCAAAAAACCGATTCTGATGAGACGTCATCAGAATCATATATATAAGAACCGATTCTGATGACCCTCATGGGGGTGTGCCAATTTTGCATATTATCCAAAATAGCACATATTAACAATATGCATATATCACATTCACAATACAGAACACAGAATGCACATATCACATTCACAGAACACGAACACTTAAATTACAATATATATAGCCCATTCGTTCACAATATACAAACACAAACATGCTTAGCAATCAGTACACGTGCATATATATCACATTGACATATACAATTAATATTGTTTCCATATGGACTAGTAGGACGCTTCAGGATCTCTAAACCTACCGTCCTCTGATATAACTTCTAACCAGTACCACTGGCATAAGTGGTCTCGTAAATTGTTCAGTGCTTTGCTGTCTAAGTTCGAGCTATCACTAGAACACTTCAACCTATGATATACATTGGCAATGCAGTGTTCCTTAGCAAAAGTTCTTATAGTCTGGCTGGATGGAAATGCAATAACAATTGGTATGAAGGGGAAACAATTCCTCATCCTAACTTCTTGGTGTCCTAGTGTTCTTCTCATTTTAACTCCGCATGTAATAGAGACATAGTTGAGAGTGGCAGCATAACAATTGGTATGAAGGGGAAATAAGTACATTCTAACATCCTTGTACTGCAAAGTTGCAACACATAGTATCTATACCCATATCGATAGTACATGGAGATAACAAGTGCATTTGAGTCAAATTCATTGACAGAAAAATCATGCCTCTGTATCCATACCTGTTATTGCTCTCTCAATCTTATGTAAATTCGAACCTTTGTCCAACTTTAGAATTATCAACTTTGGGTTACGACATTGAGGATTCTAACGAAGGGTATAACTGAAAATAAACAACTGGACCAAATTCTAGGGAGGATTGATAAGGAAATTCTGTATGACAGTAAAAAAACAATTGGCTCTACAAGATTTAGTATGGGTTTTTTATAACTTTCAAGCAACAGTCTTTCTACCAGCTATTGAAGGATAAAGCAACGGCATGAAGGAAACAATGCACGTAATTCTCCAAGAAGTATAGGAAAACTTACTTAAAAACAAGAACCAAAGGCTAGAAAGACATAATTAGGAATAGAGGTAATATTTTTAAGTTAAAAAATATTGTATATTCAGACTTGTAGTTTGCAGCCTAGTGGTCAAAAATATTCACGAGGTGGTTGTGTTAGCTACTTGATGCTGAGCACCTTAGTTCAGACTACCACCATGGCTGATATGGCACATCAACTTAATTAAGTGATGACAGATGCTTTTATTCTTGGGACAATTCCTTATTTGCCACAACAAATTTTCACAATGCTTTTCCTTATTTGCCACCATGGCTGCTGTGGCACATCAACTGAAGTGATGACACTAGTTTTAGACAACTGCAAATTTTCACAATGCCATATGCCATTCCTTGTGTCACTAACATATGTACCCATGCCAGTGACCAAGGGATGGCATATGAGGGATTTGGGAATTTTGCTGTGGCATGTAAGAATTTATCCCTTTATTCTTCGCCTAGTCCTATCTAAGAACATGTGAAGTTTGTTGCACACAATCGGCAGTGAGGCTTACTAATTAAAAGTAGTGCAAATAAAACAACACAGGGCCGGGCAGTGGTTAAGACTGCAATTCTCATTTATTATGCTCAATGGAGATCCTCTTTATTAATTAAAAGTAGTGCAAATACTTTGCTTCTGTGGCTGTTATAACAACAAACAAATGATAAAATACATTTAATCATAAAGGATTACCGGATTAGCACAAAAGAAATTAAAATCATGGGAATAATAGAACAAAAATATTTTTTTGAGGGACTTTAGTAAATAGAAGGAAGTGATCACACTAACTCACCATAATAGCATCAAGGCCACAACCAATCTTGTCTTCGTAACGAGGTGGTGAGCAAGAAGCTTTTCTACTACAACCTTTTCGTCATCCGGCTTACAAATCCACCATCACCGCACTGTTATAACAAATGCTATTAGAATGGCAGGAAAATTTGATGGCAGTGCATGCAACATTATATCCTTGCAGAATTATTATAGTACATCAACATGCTATTACACAGAGTCCTTGTTCGCTACAAAGATCTAGCCGCACTATTTTTCATCCGTAACTTCATTCGCTTTTAAGCCCAATATCCCATCTTTCCTACACCAGTCAACCAAATCGAGCAATTTCCAAAGAATGTACCAAAGATCCCGGAGCAATCAGAAATAAAACAATCCAAGCGCGAGAACCGAGGCGCGACACGTGGATCGGGGTACATGGAGATGGTACAGACGGGCACTCAAGCGGCTGAACAGCGCGCCGCCACGCGGCGGCGAAGGGCGGCGGGCGAGGCGGCAGGCTTCGGCGGCGGCGGGCGGGCCGGCTGGCCGGGCAAAGCAGGCGGGCGTCCGGCCGGCAGCGCCGACTAGCTAGGTTAAGCGATGGAGGCTGCAAGACGCTAATAGGTAGGCGATGGGCTGCCGCGGGAATAGGCTTAAGATGGGGATAAAATCTCAATCGGGCAAAGTAAAACCGATACTAATCTTTAGCATTAGTATCGCTTTTTAAGAAAACCGACATCGATGCTAGTCATCGACGCTTTTTAAAGAAAACCGACACGATGTGTCTCAATATCGCATCGCTTCAATGAAAACCGACATCGACGTGTCTCAAGATCCGTGACGCTTTTATAAATAAAACCGACATCGATGATGCTTCAATATCAGATCACTTTTCTAAATAAAACCGACATCGATGCTTCAATATCTCAGACGCTTTTTAAAGAAAACCGACATCGATGTGTCTCAATATCCGTATCGCTTCAAAGAAAATCGACATCGATGTGTCTCAAGATCCGTACGCTTTTATAAATAAAACTGACACTGATACATAATTATCTCTATCGGTTCTCAGGAAAAACCGACACAAATGTAGTTCATTGCACTATTGCCTTTGCAGACAAACCATGAAGTCTAAATTTTCCGAATTAGAACAAAGAGTGAAAAACTTTTGCAAATATCGTTGCAATTATTTAAAATTTTGCAGAAATATACTTTGAGATACTACAAATCTTTTCCAAAAAGAATTTTGCAAAAAAGAGTTAGCATTGAAAAAAGATGCCAAAATTCACTTTCTAGGCATGAATTTTTCTTAAATAGTTGAAAAGTCAAAACTTTTTCAAATGAAGTCCAAGTTTTTGAAAATTTCCAAAAATGATTTCATATAGCTTAGCCTCATTTATGTGTACTCCCGATCGATACCTAGCTTCTTCCCTGGTTTGGAGCTTCCAATTCCTTACATAGGAAACATAAATTTTTAAAATCAACAATGATATCAAATAACCTAATTATATAGATAGTGCAGTAGCTTGCAAATCTTTTTACTACAACGAAACAAAACAAGGGTACCAACGATGACTCCTAATCTCTAAATAGGTTAGGTCCTAATCCCATTCGAGGATATGTGGTTCGAGCAAGATCCTAAGCCGTTGTACAACTCCAAAGAAAATTTCAGCAGCATCTCCCCACTGTTCTCCATATACACGTCTCGACAACAGGTCAAGAGGGGTGTGCTATGGAGAACACCAGGAAGACGCTACCGAAATCTACTTTGAAATTGTACAACACAACTCAGGAACTTGCCTGAACCACATATCCTCGAACTGTCCAAAAAACATAGACAATTTGAGACTACTCACTTATAAATATAACAAGCATCCTCGAATGGGAGACGTAGGTTCCGCAGCCTAAACTCTAACATTTATCACATGATAGCAATAATAATTCCATATTAGCACCAGAGCACTACAATAATTAAATAGATGTATGCTTGTCAAATAAAGAGTGTGAAATCTAAAAGCACGTACACAATTCCAGTGCAACCTAAACTTTATTCACGACATATCGAAATTACCTAGTGCAAAATTGAAGGGGTTTAAAGAATTCCTCACATTTTGAAGAAAACCGCAAATGAGGGCAAAAAGAGGGGAATCTCCTCAAGATAGGGTTTCAAATTTACCCTATTAATACCCACCCATGAGGACTTCAAATTTTCTCACCCAAGTATTGCTTCCAACCACACAATATGAGCTGTTTCTCGGGTGGCGGTGGAGAAATCTCCTCTGGAGCAACAACAGAGAAGAGTTCAGCGCGAGTGGTATATATGACCTAGCGAGGCACATCAGAATCGGTTCTTTTCGAGAAGCGATAGTGATGGAACGGTCATCACTATCGCTTCTTTTTATAGAAGCGATAGTGATGAGAACGTGGACATCAGAATCGGTTCTTTTCGAGAAGCGATAGTGATGTGCATGGTCATCACTGTCGGTTATTTTTGTAGAAGCGATAGTGATGAGCACGTGCACATCAGAATCATTTCTTTTTGAGAAGCGATAGTGACGTGCACGATCATCACTATCGGTTCTATAGAAAGAAGCGATAGTGATGAGCACGTACACATCAGAATCGGTTCTGAACTAAAAAGCGATAGTGATGTGCACGGTCATCACTATCGGTTCTTTTTATAGAAGTGATAGTGATGATCACGTGCGCATCATTATCGCTTCTTTTCTTAGAACCGATAGTAATGTATATTCACATCGCTATCGCTTCTATCAAAAGAACCGATAGTGATGTGGACGTGATCATCACCATCACTTCTTTTGTTGGAACCGATAGTGATGACCGTGTGTAACATCCCAAAATCTTGCTTAAATATTATTTTATTACTTAAAAGAGCATTTATGATTTTCTGGAATTTATTTGGATTTTTTTGGATTTATTGGAATTAATTTTAAATCAAGTCTATTGCCTTTTGTTCAAATCTATTTAAATTTATGCAAAGTTAAAATGAAGTTTTACCAAAAATATTTTATTTGAGTCCAGAATATCTCAAAGTATTTTTGAGATTTTTCTTGAATTTTTCCTGGTTATTTTATTGCCTAAAACAAACAAAATGAATTTCTGTATTTATTTTAAATGAAAAATCTGTTAAAAGTTTTGTGAATAGTGTTGGGCCGAGCCCAACATCAGGCGCTTGAGGCTGCTTCGATGCGGCCCGACCCAGCTCGCTGGCGCAATGAGGCAAACCCTAGATCTTGGCCGCTCACGTGCGATCCAACCGCCCGGGAATGCCGCGTGTTCGCCGCGCTTGACCGTCGGATTGGGACACGCGTCGCGCGTGGGTTGTCGTCTCGACGCTAACTCGAGTCCGCCGCGTAACGACTCCGGACTTCTCCGTCGTGTAGGGCTCGAACGCCGAGGCTATAAAGGAGGGGTACTCGCCGAGGTTCCTCGTGAGCACCGCATGTTTTGGTTGGACCCGCTTAGCGAGGAACGCCGTGGTGAGTGCAAGGAAGCTCGCCGGAGTTGAAGTCTGCAGCCGCCGCGGTTTTGGCCTTGGATCGTCGCCGATCCGTGGCTTTTCGACGCTTTGGTCCCGGATTCGAACTGCGTCGGGCGTGCCGCATCCATCGCGCCACTTCTTCTCGCCGGGATACGCCGAACGCCGCCGCCGAGTCTTCTTCTTCATCTCGGTGGACCTTCTCGCCGCCGCCACGCGAAGCCGGGTGAGTCGTGACCGCTAGATCCGGATGAACGGAGGATCGAGCGCGCTGCACGCATCTGTCGCCGTTCGATCGGATCGGGCCGTGGATGCATGCCGCGTGTCGTGCATCGGCGGGGCGGCGCTGCAACCAATCGGATCAAGACGCGTGGCGCTGCAAGTATCGAGGCGTCGTGCGCCGGGTCCATGGTGAACCCGAGGGAGCCGTGGACCTGGTCTATGCACCGAGGCCACGCGTCGGCTTCTAATTGGTCCGGTTCAGCGCTGGCGTCATGATGACGCAATAAATCAGTTTTCGTTTTAAAAATAAATCTGTTAATTTCGAATTTCTGATTTTCTGATTTCAGTATTTATTTCAAACTTCAAAAGGCTATATCTTTTGCATCGTAACTCGGATTTGTGTGATTCCAGTTTCTAAAAATTTGTAAAATTGAGATCTATTTAATGGTGAATTTTATTTGATTTTTGGAGATCAATTGCTCTCTGTTTTAGTATTTATTTGCTTTTCTTTTTCGGTACGCGTAGACGTTGAATTGTGTGACGCTTCGGAGGAAGATCAAGCAAATCAAGAGCAATCTTCAGATCAAGATCAGGACCTATTCCAAGGCAAGTTGTGCTTTGATCATGTTGAACCCATGTTTATAAAATTGCTATATTTGTTTTACCCTATTGCATATGTTTCAAATATACAATTGTTTCAAATTAGATTGGGCTTAGCTAATATACCAGATTGATCTATAACCTACCTTGTCATTTGTATGCCATGATCATTGTCACCCTAGATTGGTTAATTATAGTTGGTTAATAATTATAATCAACATTGGAGGTTTAGACCGTATTAGTTGCTTAGCCTTGCCACGTCATCACATGTGTCAGAATCATTGATAATTAATCTTGATTAATGGAATATGGAACAATGTTATGAACTTGTGTGTCATGTGGGATCACACGATGAGATTGAGTTGTTGTGGCGAGTCATGTCACGCAACGATGTTGAATTGTTGATGGCACGTGGTGCTTGGTAATCAACTGGGTGATAATCATTTAGATTGGGGCAAGTGACAAGGGGCGAGTATGCCAAGGTGGGCCCAATGGGCAGAGGGTATGTGGATGTCTTGCCTTGATCACACTAAGGACTTAACCTTGCAAGCCTTTGACCTGAGTCAATCATGCAACCACATGTCTGGTATGGGCCAGCCTAAATGATTAATTTGCAATGTCTTAACTTTGGTACTATCTTGGTTGGTGTGAGTTCCCGAGTTATGGTGTAATTCACATGGCGCAAGAGGGGGGCCCTGGTTATGGTTTTCAGACCCACTAGTGTTGAAACCTTAGCGGGTAGTATCCGGTTGAGCCAGAGCATTGTAAAGGCTTTGTTATAATCACTCGCCTTGGTGGTGTTTGGTTGTATCACGCGGGTAAAGTGCATAATCTCTGCAGAGTGTGGAACTATTCGGATAGCCGTGCTCGCGGTATTGAGCAATGCTCGGGAATTACAGTTAAGGGTTAGCTTAATTAATTGGACAACATGGTTGGGATGGCGGAATGCCATACGGAAGATGAAATTTGACTTAGGATTGGAAACTTGATTTACTTGAGAAATATTGAACTTATTTACTATTGCTATTTGTTTTACATTCATTACAATCTATTTATCAGATTTGTTCATAAATGCGCTTATTGCAAAATAGCCATGATAGCCTATCCATTGGAATAAGCCTTACATATAGATATATAGAATTGCATTCATGCACAACTTGTTGAGTGCTTTAAGTACTCACCCTTGCCAAACAACAATAATCAACAGTTGAGGAATTTACACTGTGTTGGAAGATGAAGTCCAGAAGACACGAGTCATTAGGGTCCGAGCCTTGTCGGTTGCTGTTGTGAACTCGATGAGCTATCTATGTTTTCTATTTTCCACGCTTAATCATTAATTATATTTTCGCTTTTGCCTGCGTGGCTTAATAATGTAAGTTGGTCATAAGATCATACCTTTAGTTATATCAATGAATGAACTATTATTCTATTATCGTTGAGTATGATGTGATATGTACCAATGTTGAGTCGTGTGCACTAGCGTTGATCCCGGACTAGTGCGGTAAACACAATGGGTTCGAATCGTGGATTCGGTCCTTACAGAGGTGGTATCGAGCATACCGACCGTAGGTCTTGGCCCTAGATAGTATGGAGGTGTCTTGTGTGTGTCCAAACTATTTTCTAAAAGAAAATTCTAAACTTGACTAATAAAACACTCTCGACTCATCTCATTCTCTACTTCGCTTTGCTGAATTTACTCGCTTTACTTGCCGCTTTGGTGGAGAACTTATTCAAAGTTCTTGTGGAGCAGATGCCGATCGTTCCGACCTTCGAGGAGTCAGCTGGCGGCTACGCCATGGAGCTGTGGAGAGTACTTCAGACGCTTGGGGGCTTTTATCGTCCGCTTTACTGAGGAGGCAGCTGGTCAGTGAATGGTGTACACCGAGGATTTATTTGCAAGTCGATTATCTACGCCGAGAACGAGGAAGCTAGCAGCCAATCAACATCTCCGCCAGAAGATTCTCGTACGAGGTTGCAATTCAGGAGGTCGCTCGACTTGCTCTTCGCCGTGTCTACCGCGACTACGCCGACGAGCTTCACGACTCAGTGTTTCGCCTTCACCCAGACGTTCAAGCATGCCGACACCGACGGATCGTGGAGGACGAGTGTGCCACTGCGATACACCTTGCAGAGTTCGCCCTTGCCCAGGAGGATCATATGAGAGATACTACTCAGGAGCTGGAGACTGTGTACGAGGCACTCAGAGTGGCAGAGCAGGAGCTTGAGGTGACCCGTGCTTCAGCCATCGGGATGATCACTGAGCTGGGAGAGGCCCTAGAGGCGGTCGAGGACGAGTTGGAGCGCGTGACTCGAGGAGTTCAGGAGCCAGCAGAGGAGTCCGAGGAGGATCCCGAGGAGCGAGAGTGGGAGCCGGAGGGGAGTGCAGACCCCGTGGTTGCAGAGGACCCAGTAGTAGGTCATCAGGATAGGTTCGCTCCTATGCCCGCTCATCCGCCGGTGTATGCGCCGGATCAGCCTCAGCCAGGGTGGCTGGATGAGTGAGTGTCAGCCTTGGAGCTGTGTTGAGACTCGAGTGTGAGTCGCGTCTTTAAGTTAGTCTTTACCTTTTTAGTTGACGTTAAGGTTTCGTGTTAGTTTGCTTCTTTGTAATGCTGAGTGTGCAGTATGTGTTGCAAAGCTTGTAGGCTTAACTAAGCGGCCATACCAAGAATAATAAAGAATTATTTCAGTTTGGGTATAATCTATCTCCCCGCTTTAGAAAGTCTTACTTCTTATCTATGCTACATCTACCTTCCCTAAACCTAAGAGGCAATCATCAGATGGTGAATACTCGAGGGAACAATGGAGCTTCGTGAAGTGGATCGCGCTGTAATGACAACACCAACGAGCAGGCAGCCCTCAACCACCGCCAAGGGGACATGCGAATCTGGGAGCGTTCCTTGCAAGCAGACTCAACCGATGCGCACTATGATGCAAAGAAATGCAACAGATGACCAACGCAGCAGCCAAAGAACAACAACCTCAGCTCGAACAACCATGGTGGACCCCGACCTCACTCAAAGCTATCAGATTTTATGAGGACTAGGCCACCAACTTTTTCAGGAAATGTGAACCCTTTGGAAGCCGATGACTGGCTTAGGACTATTGAGAAGAAGCTGCACATCACGCAATGTGAAGGAAATGAGAAGGTGCTCTACGCCTCTCATCAATTGGAAGGAACCGCCGAGAATGGTGGGAGAATTATCGTGCGCCATGGAGCCCCACAAGAGATCACCGGGAGGAGTTTACTAATGCTTTCCGCCAAGATCATGTCCCGGAGGGAGTGATATGGACCTTAAGAAGGAAGAGTTCGGGGCTCAAAAGCAAGGAGGCCAACCAGGGGGTGAATACCAACAAGTTTACTCAGTTAGCTCGCTATGCCCCTGAAGACGTAGCGACAGATAAAGCTAGGCAGTCTCGTTTCATGAAGGGACTAAATTCAGGACTGCAGGTGGGACTGATCACCCACAATTTTCCAGACTTTCAGGAACTAGTCAATAAAGCTTTGATCCTAGAAGATAAGCGCAAAGAGCTGGGTGAAAACCGTAAGCGCTTGATGACCAATCAGGGTGGACGTCCAAACCATCTACGTTTGAGGATGTCACCACAACAATTTGCTAGATTCCAACCACCAGCTGTGAACAAGACATCAACCCCTGCACCTCGCCCTGCCAACCAGAACTTTCAGACACCAGCACAGGCAACAATGTACCAGGAGGGAATCAGCAGTCTGCAGTGAAAAGATGCTATACCTGCAATGAGCCAGGGCACTTTTCTAATAGGTGTCCACAAAAGGGAGGCATCACGCCAGTTCGTTTCAACTTGGGAACAACACCTGCCAAAGCACCAGCCTCAGGAGGAAATCGTGCGCCAGGTCAAGCTGGAGCAACCCCGCAATCAACAGTGCGTGGAAGGATCAACCACATCACCGCAGATGGAGCTCGTGAAGCTACGGATGTCGTCTCGGGTAAGTTTCGTCAACTCAAGACTGCTTTCAGCTTTGTTTGATTCTGGAGCTTCGCATTCGTTTGTTTCTCAAAGTTTTGCAACCAAGAATGGATTTAAAGTGGTGAATCTTAAGTGTGTGCTCTTAGTCAAAGCCCCAGGATCCGAGCTTAGATCTAGCCTTGGGTGTTTGGGAGCTAAGTTGCTTATGGATGGGGTAAAATTTCTAGCGAATCTTATCTTGATAGATGCGCAATCCCTAGACGTTATCCTTGGAATGGATTGGCTGTCCAAACATAGGGCTGTTTTGGATTGTGGCCGAAGGATTGTAGCATTGGAAGGCCCTAGTGGCAAGAAAGTAGAATTTCAAGCAACCGCAGTTCGAGATGGGCAGTTAATGGTCAACAGCGTGAAAGCCATCAGCATGGAAGATGTGCCAGTAGCCAGAGAATACCCGGATGTGTTTCCAGAAGATTTGCCAGGATTGCCACCGGACCGTGATATCGAATTCGTGATCGAGTTAGCGCCCGTACAAAGACCGATATCAAAAGACCATATCGGATGCCTACCGACGAGTTAGTGGAAATGAAGAAGCGATTGAGGAACCGCAGAGAAAGGTTTCATTAGACCAAGTTCATCGCCGTGGGGAGCCGGTTTTGTTTGTTCGTAAAAGGACGGAAGTCTTAGAATGTGCATTGACTATCGTGCACTTAATGAAGTGACGATCAAGAATAAGTATCCGCTGCCCAGATCGACGACTTATTTGATCGCTTAAGAGGAGCTGGAGTTTTCTCTAAGATAGATCTTCGTTCGATACCATCGCTGAAGATCCGAGCGGAGGATGTGCCTAAGACTGCGTTTTCGCGATATGGACATTATGAGTTCACAAATCATGTCATTTGATTGACTAATGCCCCAGCATATTTCATGAACATGATGAATAAGGTTTTCATGGAATATTTGGATAAGTTTGTTGTAGTCTTCATAGACGATATTTTGGTTTACTCGAAGACAGAGGAAGAGCATGCAGAACATCTAAGAATGGTTTTAGAGAGGCTGCGAGAGCATCAGCTGTATGCTAAGTTTAGCAAGTGTGAAGTTTGGAAGGAGAAAGTAGAATTTCTTGGTCATGTAATGACTACTAAAGGAGTAGCAGTTGACCCAAGCAAAGTGGACGCAGTGTTGCATTGGGAGCAACCAAAGTCTGTTACCCAGATCCGTAGTTTTCTGGGAATGGCGGGATATCACCGTCGGTTCATAGAGGGATTCTCAACGATTGCTAAACCCCTTACGCAGTTGTTAAAGAAAGAAAAGAAGTTTGCATGGACGCAAGAGTGCGAGAAAAGCTTTATGGAATTAAAGAAGCGTTTAACAACAGCCCCCGTATTAGTATTGCCAGATGTGCAGAATGGATTTGATATTTATTGCGATGCTTCGAAGCAAGGCTTGGGATGCGTGTTAATGCAAGAGAGCAAAGTCGTTGCTTATGCGTTGAGACAGTTGAGACCACATGAAGTGAATTACCCAACGCATGATTTGGAGTTAGCCGCCGTAGTGCATGCTTTAAAGATATGGCGTCATTATCTCATAGGAAATAGATGTGAGATATATACAGACCATAAGAGCCTGAAATACATATTCACTCAAGCAGATCTGAATATGAGACAACGAAGGTGGCTAGAGCTAATAAAGGATTATAATGTGGGGATCCATTATCATCCCGGAAAAGCCAATGTAGTAGCCGATGCTCTGAGTCGGAAAAGCCATAGCGCCAATACGTTAACAATGGAGGATCAACCAGAATTATGCAAGGAATTCCAGAAGCTAAGATTGGAAGTCGTTCCGCAAGGAAGTGTAGCTACACTAGAAGTAAAGCCAACACTGGAAGATCGGATTAGAGAAGGTCAGAAGGATGACGATAAAATTTCTAAAATCAAGGCTAAAAAGGAAGAAGGCCTAGCCGTAGATTTCACTCTGGATGAGCAAGGAACTATGTTCTTCAAGGGTCGAATTTGTGTGCCAGATAAAAAGGAACTAAAACAGCTAATTCTAGAGGAAGCGCACGATTCAAAGTACTCGATTCATCCAGGAAGTGCTAAGATGTATCAAGATTTGAAAGAGAGATTCTGGTGGCCTAATATGAAGCGTGAAGTAGCTGAGCATGTTGCTTTATGCGACGTATGTCAAAGAGTAAAAGCCATGCATCAAAGACCAGCTGGTTTGTAGCAGCCGTTGAAAATTCCGGAATGGAAGTGGGAGGAAATCGGAATGGATTTTATCACCAGGTTACCTAAGACTCAGAGGGGTTACGATTCCATTTGGGTTATTGTGGATCGTCAAACCAAGGTCGCCCATTTTATCCCAGTAAAGACCACTTACTTTGGAGATCGTTTAGCAGAGTTATATATGTCAAGGATTGTATGCTTGCATGGAGTGCCCAAGAAGATTGTGTCAGACAGAGGTACCCAATTTACCTCAAGATTTTGGAATAAGTTGCACGAAGCCATGGGAACTCGTCTGAATTTCAGTACAGCATATCACCCGCAGACAGATGGTCAGACCGAAAGAGTGAATCAGATTTTAGAGGATATGTTGAGAGCCTGTGCTTTGGCTTATACCACGACGTGGGATAAGTGTTTGCCATATGCGGAGTTCAGTTACAATAATAGTTATCAAGCTAGCCTACAAATGTCCCCGTTTGAGGCATTGTATGGACGTGCTTGTCGTACTCCATTAAATTGGAACGAAACAGGAGAGCGTTTGGTGTTTGGGCCAGATATTCTCGAAGAAGCAGAAAGCCAAGTTGCAATGATCAGAGAGAGGTTGAAGATAGCACAGTCAAGACAGAAAAGCTACGCAGACAACCGTCGTCGAGATTTGAGTTTTGAACCAGAAGATCATGTGTATCTTAGAGTTACCCCTCTTAAAGGCGTTAAAAGATTTCACGTTAAGGGGAAGCTTGCACCAAGATATATCGGTCCGTTCAAGATTATGAGCCGTCGAGGAGAGGTGGCTTATCAGTTAGAGTTGCCTCAGTCCTTGGCAGGAGTGCATGATGTATTCCATGTGTCGCAGCTTAAGAAGTGTCTCAGAGTGCCAACCGAGCAAACCCCGCTGGACGCAATAGAGCTGCAAGAAGATTTGACTTACAAAGAGCAACCGGTCAGGATTTTGGATGTTATGGAACGCAAGACCAGAAACAAGTCTATTCGCTTTTGCAGAGTTCAGTGGAGCAATCATTCCGAAAGTGAAGCCACTTGGGAGCGAGAAGAAGATTTGAAGTCAGAATTTTTGAACCTATTCTCTAGTTAGCCCGGAATCTCGGGTCGAGATTCTGTTAAGGGGGGAGGTTTGTAACATCCCAAAATTTTGCTTAAATATTTTTTTATTACTTAAAAGAGCATTTATGATTTTCTGGAATTTATTTGGATTTTTCTGGATTTATTGGAATTAATTTTAAATCAAGTCTATTGCCTTTTGTTCAAATCTATTTAAATTTATGCAAAGTTAAAATGAAGTTTTACCAAAAATATTTTATTTGAGTCCAGAATATCTCAAAGTATTTTTGAGATTTTTCTTGAATTTTTCCTGGTTATTTTATTGCCTAAAACAAACAAAATGAATTTCTGTATTTATTTTAAATGAAAAATCTCATTAAAAGTTTGTGAGAATGTGTTGGGCCGAGCCCAACATCATGCGCTGAGGCTCGCTTCGATGCGGCCCACCGACCCGCTGGCACAAATGAGGCAAACCCTAGATCTTGGCCGTCACGCGCGATCCAACCGCCCGGGAATGCCGCGTGTTCGCTCACGCTTGACCGTCGGATTGGGACACGCGTCGCGCCAGGGTTGTCGTCTCCGACGCGAACTCGAGTCCGCCGCCGAACGACTCGGACTTCTCCGTCGTGTAGGGCTCGAACGCCGAGGCTATAAAGGAGGGGGTACTCGCCGAGGTTCCTCGTGAGCACCGCATGTTTTGGTCGGACCCGCTTAGCGAGGAACGCCGTGGTGAGTGCAAGGAAGCTCGTCGGAGTTGAAGTCTGCAGCCGCCGCGTTTTGGCCTTGGATCGTCGCCGATCCGTGGCTTTTCGACGCTTTGGTCCCGGATTCGAACTCGTCGGGCGTGCGCATCCATCGCGCCACTTCTTCTCGCCGGGATACGCCGGAACGCCGTCGCCGAGTCTTCTTCTTCATCTCCGGTGGACCTTCTCGCCGCCGCTTCGCCGCGAGCTTCGGGTGAGTCGTGACCGTTAGATCCGGATGAACGGAGGGGATTGAGCCGCGTTGCACGCATCTGTCGCCGTTCGATCGGATCGGGCCGTGGATGCATGCCGCGTGTCGTGCATCGGCGGGGCGGCGCTGCAACCAATCGGATCAAGACGCGTGGCGCTGCAAGTATCGAGGCGTCGTGCGCCGGGTCCATGGTGAACCCGAGGGAGCCGTGGACCGGGTCTATGCACCGAGGCCACGCGTCGGCTTCTGATTGGTCCGGTTCAGCGCTGGCGTCATGCTGACGTCATGATGACGCAATAAATCAGTTTTCGTTTTAAAAATAAATCTGTTAATTTCGAATTTCTGATTTTCTGATTTCAGTATTTATTTCAAACTTCAAAAGGCTATATCTTTTGCATCGTAACTCGGATTTGAGTGATTCCAGTTTCTAAAAATTTGTAAAATTGAGATCTATTTAATGGTGAATTTTATTTGATTTTTGGAGTTCAATTGCTCTCTGTTTTAGTATTTATTTGCTTTTCTTTTTCGGTACGCGTAGACGTTGAATTGTGTGACGCTTCGGAGGAAGATCAAGCAAATCAAGAGCAATCTTCAGATCAAGATCAGGACCTATTCCAAGGCAAGTTGTGCTTTGATCATGTTGAACCCATGTTTATAAAATTGCTATATTTGTTTTACCCTATTGCATATGTTTCAAATATACAATTGTTTCAAATTAGATTGGGCTTAGCTAATATACCAGATTGATCTATAACCTACCTTGTCATTTGTATGCCATGATCCATTGTCACCCTAGATTGGTTAATTATAGTTGGTTAATAATTATAATCAACATTGGAGGTTTAGACCGTATTAGTTGCTTAGCCTTGCCACGTCATCACATGTGTCAGAATCATTGATAATTAATCTTGATTAATGGAATATGGAACAATGTTATGAACTTGTGTGTCATGTGGGATCACACGATGAGATTGAGTTGTTGTGGCGAGTCATGTCACGCAACGATGTTGAATTGTTGATGGCACGTGGTGCTTGGTAATCAACTGGGTGATAATCATTTAGATTGGGGCAAGTGACAAGGGGCGAGTATGCCAAGGTGGGCCCAATGGGCAGAGGGTATGTGGATGTCTTGCCTTGATCACACTAAGGACTTAACCTTGCAAGCCTTTGACCTGAGTCAATCATGCAACCACATGTCTGGTATGGGCCAGCCTAGCTGATTAATTTGCAATGTCTTAACTTTGGTACTATCTTGGTCGGTGTGAATTCCCGAGTTATGGTGTAATTCACATGGCGCAAGAGGGGGGCCCTGGTTATGGTTTTCAGACCCACCAGTGTTGAAATCTTAGCGGGTAGTATCCGGTTGAGCCAGAGCATTGTAAAGGCTTTGTTATAATCACTCGCCTTGGTGGTGTTTGGTTGTATCACGTGGGTAAAGTGCATAATCTCTGCAGAGTGTGAAACTATTCGGATAGTCGTGCTCGCGGTATTGAGCAATGCTCGGGAATTACAGTTAAGGGTTAGCTTAATTAATTGGACAACATGGTTGGGATGGCGGAATGCCATACGGAAGATGAAATTTGACTTAGGATTGGAAACTTGATTTACTTGAGAAATATTGAACTTATTTACTATTGCTATTTGTTTTACATTCATTACAATCTATTTACTGTATTTTTGTTCATAAATGCTGCTTATTGCAAAATAGCCATGATAGCCTATCCATTGGAATAAGCCTTACATATAGATATATAGAATTGCATTCTGTGCACAACTTGTTGAGTGCTTTAAGTACTCACCCTTGCCAAACAACAATAATCAACAGTTGAGGAATTTACACCTGTGTTGGAAGATGAAGTCCAGGAAGACACGAGTCATTAGGGTCCGAGCCTTGTCGGTTGCCTGTGGTGAACTGATGAGCTATCTACGTTTTCTATTTTCCGCTGCTTAATCATTAATTATATTTTCAGTTTTGCCCTGCGTGGCTTAATAATGTAAGTTGGTCATAAGATCATACCTTTAGTTATATCAATGAATGAACTATTATTCTATTATCGTTGAGTATGATGTGATATGTACCAATGTTGAGCTGTGTGCACTAGCGTTGATCCTGGGACTAGTGCGGTAAACAGTGGGTTCGAATCAGTGGATTCGGGTCCTTACACCGTGCACATCACTATCGTTTTTTCGTTGAGAACCGATTGTGATATGCCCTGTGCTACATCACAATCACTTATAATCTCAGAACCGATAGTGATTATTACTAACACCCCTCCGAAGTTATTTATCACAATCGTTTTTTCCTAAAAACTTAAGAACCGACACAGATAAAGCGATAGTGATATGCCGTTCTGTAGTAGTGATTTAAGACTCAGATCAAGATTTTGAAAGTCATTATTAGCTAATTAAGGCCCTATTTGTTTGGGTTTTAATTTCCTCAAGTTTAAAAGCCAAAAAACCAAATCCTAAGCAAATAGATGCTTTCTAACTGAGTTTTCACAAAAACCATAGGTCTTCGTATAACCAAAAGCCAGAAGCCATCGAATAGGTGTTTTTTCAGCTTATTGAACATTAGTTTTAAACCAATACCACTAAAGTTAGGTAAAATTATCTAACTCTACCACATATAAAAACGGATTGCTTTTAAGCCGGTTAAGCTAAAATATTGGCTTTAAGCTGTAAACAAAAAGATTAAGATCAACAACCTTGATTTCATTCATCTCCTCGTTTTCGCTACCCTCGTGTCCCAATCTGGAATCCGGTTTTGCATGCCGGTTTGAGCTTCTGCTTCACTGCATGCATGTACAATTTCCTTTCCTAGTTACTCTAAGACAAATGGGACAGGAATAGAAGCAAGGCATGCTATAGTCTTATTCTTCTCTCTAACAACAAGTTTGGCATCGTTCGTACAATTGCAAATTCCTTTACAAAAGCAACTCACAAACCACTTTATTCCACTAATGCATGGTGTGCATGCAAAGGTAGCGTGCGATCGAGTGTTCCCTCTGCAATATCTCTATAAATAGCCCCTCGCATTCCATTCCATTACCTCACCACAGAAGTGCCGATCTTACCATCCAGAATTACACTACAACCAAGTAGTCAAGCTACCGCCATGTCGACCACTACTTCTTGCACCCTCCTGAGCGGCCGGCCGCTGGCGATGCCGGCAAATTCCACCGGCGCTCGACTTCAGTCCGCGAGGCCAACAGCGGTAGCTCTTCCCTCTTTCCAAAGGAAGTATCGGTCTCTTTCTGTGTGTCGCGCAGTAAACCCAAAGCCGGAGGGCGATCCAAATAAGACGGAAACACATGCGTTTGACATCCCATCCGAAGGTAAGCTGACCGATGGACTACATTTTTTTTCAGGGTGAATGCTATAATATAGTGTATAACTCTATATATTTTTTAGTCGTCAATAATTTTTAGAGCGTGCTAAATGTTAGTAAAGATCATATGAAAGAAGGTGCTTCCATGATTTTCTTTTTAATAGTTGCACAAATATTAAAGTATGAATGATAAGTAGATCATGATTACTTACCCCTTTGTTTGCTTTAAGGTTTGTGCAACTTGTATTGGGAGGGAAAACACTGTAGCACTGATTACAACTTTGGTGCCTGATATCCAATTACTTTCAAAATATATTACTGGCCACAGTTGAAGATTTATGATATTTTTGTGGACAAATTTTTCACTAGCAAAGCAAATACTGCATCTATTCCAAAACGATTAAATATTTATTTCCTTCCTAAAAATGATCAAATGCCCATATTCAGAAAAGAAAGAAAGAGAAGCAGTGCATATATATCACCTCAAAGAAACATAGTGTTGGCGTCAAAAACTTGATGTAGGGTTTCTGACAGCAGCACACCAGACGAACACCGGGTTCAGAGCGTGCCAGTCGATTTGACCTCTAATTGACAAGGTAAAAAATATAAAATTCACACAAAGCCGATCGTGGAGATCAATCGGCTTAGACTTAATCAGCTTGAAGTCGATCAAGATCGGGGTAACAAGGTAAGTCTAATTAGCCGATTAAGGCTAATCAGAGGGTAAAGGTAGATCGATTCTGAAGAAGGCGAAGCGCAACAAAATCAGAACAAATCAAACCTAGGGTGTAATTGACGAAGATCAACAATCGGCGATGCGCAACTTTATTGATCAAGATCGATTACAGAGACTAAATTACAAAAGCTACTCCTAGTCGACAGGAAGGAAGAAAGTAAAAGCTGGTTGATTGTATTGTGTTGTTGGATTCCCTTTACAGCTTGCTTGGGCCTTTCTTTTATACCCTTCGGCCGATCGTGTCTCAGTACAACACGTTTTGTAACTTGATCCGTATCGGCCTTGTTTGGATAACCTTTCTTAAAGATTTTGTCGTTACCAAATACTTTCAAATCTTACCAAACTATCTATTAGTTTCCGTGTCTTTAACTTTATTGCCGATTTTGACTTGACTTGCCAAATTCTGGTGCAAACACATAGCATTACATATGTTAGTCTGTACAGCAAATTGATCTTGCATATTTGCAGCTAATCAATTAATTCATTTGACGTCGTGCTATATGAAGTTCTGGTAAACCTCTCGCCGAAGCAGGAAGGGCCTTGGAGGTTGAAAGAGACGCACGATATTACAGAGATAGTGAATCTGGAATTTGACTTGCCAGGGCTTTCCATGGAGGACCTCGTCGTCGAGATCGACGAGGACGTGCTCGTCATCAAGAAGAAAGAGGCGCCGGCGTCCGTCTACGCCCGGCTGTTCGTCCCGTCGGGGTACAACAGGGAGAAAGTCAAGGCTAGTCTCCACTCCGGCGTGCTGAAGGTCAGCATTGCCAAGATCGGGAGCAAGGAACGCAGGAAGTTCCCTGTCCAAATCAAAGATAAAACAGACAATGAGTAATGGCATGCCCAAGAGTCCGTAAATACGTTCGTGTCTCCACTACATGGCACGATCGGACTTATACTAGCTGGCCCAAGACTCATCGATATTCAATAACGTACTACGTACTACTTACACATCGATCGACGATCTCGTGTTTTCGTATCGTCATGTATACATGCTTTGTGTTTCCATTTTCCAACCATATCAATAAAATGAGCGTTCCGTTTGCTCTACGCAAACACATGAATCGACACTCTCCCACTTTTAAGTTTCACATTAATTATATGATGCTATTGACTGTTTCACATGCATGTACATTATATATACTAGTTATCAACCTGCACCGGATACATGTTTTAAATTTTGGTGTTAAAAGAGCTTCTATGAAATTTAACCAAATTAAGATAAAACCTGAGAACCACCACCATTTTAGTTTGAATGGATCAATCAATTTTCACATGCTTTAACTATAATATAATTGCTCATCTGGGTTTATATAAATTAGGATGTCAATTTTTTAGCGCCTTCATAGAGTGCAGAAATTTTATCTGAAGTCCGCAAGAGTTTCACATCAAATAATATAATTCATGTAGAGATCGCACTGTAACAGGCGAAATATCACAAAATAAATAAAAGGTGAATTTCAGTTGTGATTATGATTTCATTCTGAATTTCCATGTTTTCTATGTTTTCTTGAATTTTTGTCTTTAAGGAAAACATTTATACCATATTGAATATTTGCATTGTATTCACTGAAATACGAAGACACAAAATGAAAAAATCTAAGGAAAAATATATCTGAATACAAGGACCACTCCAGAACGCCCACAAAAAGTTTCGAAGGAATTTGAAAGCATTTAGTTCAAATGTAAAATAAAAAACAGTGACTATATAAAGACTATATGAACAGAAACACTGTCAGAATTATTTAGAAACATCCAGGCGTGATCACCCTATGAAAATGTTATGTTATCATCTACAACAGAAAAGGAAACTACATACAAAGTTTTAGAAAAATATAACTTTATTTGGCGCTTCTGGAAAATGAAAAACTCGAAATATAAATCAATTAACAGAACAATGTCAGAATTTTATAAAAACATCTAGATTTGATCATCTTCTTAAAATTTTATAGTAATCTCTATAATACCGTAGGATCAGAAAGAAATATTTCCAGATGAATTTCACTTAATTTGGAACCTCAGAAAAAGAAAAGTCAGAAAACTCAAAACTCGAACAGTGACATTGTTAGAATTTTGTAAAATAACAAGAATAAGATAATGATATGAAATTTTTATGGGAAGATAAGATATGCCTCGGGATCATACTAAAGTTTTTAAAAAACTTCTGATTAAGGAGGGCAGTCGAAATAAATGCAAATCCTTTGTCTATCTAGGATGTGATCTCCAGTTCCTTCCTCCCCTTTTCACAGCCATGTGGGGCCCACCTGGCAACACCCCTCTGGCTTAGTCTTGCTGCCCTGGACCTAGCTGAAAGCTTCACTCCTTATTCTTCTTAGTCGAGCAGCATCGCCTCTCTGCGCTCGGTCAACCGAACCATCCGGCGAGTCTCGCCACCCACACTACTACAAAAAGGTTTATATTGGAACCCTGATCACTGACGGTTTTGAAAAACCATCTGTGAGAACACCTCATCACTGATCCTTCTGTCCAAAAACCGTCAGTGATGACTATCATTAGTCATCACTGACGGTTTTTGGCTAGAAGGGTCCGTGAAGACCATCATCACAAACAGTTTTAGCCAAAAACCATCATTGATGACTACCATATTCATTATTGACCTTTCTAGCCAATAACCGTCAGTGATGACTATTGTACTCATCACTGACGTTTTTTAGATAAAAGGTTCAGTGATGAGGACCAGTCGTCACTAACGATTTTAGACACCTACCATCAGTGATAACAATAACTTTAGTATATATATTCTAGGGTTGGAAACCGTACTACTCCCTCTGTGACGACTCTCACCATCGTTCTCTTGCTCCCACACCTGCCCCCACGCCACCCGCCTCCACCCCTCCTCCATCTCCCCTATGTCACCCGCCTCTTGGCTCCTCCCTATGCTGCCGCGGTCGGAGCTGCTTCCTCTTGATGCATCTCTCCCCGTCTCTGGCACCCTCCTCGCCCTCACGATCGCAGCAAGTCTCCACCACGCCACTCGAGCACGAGCCTGGGACCACCCCATCCCATGAGAAACCGTGCCATGACCCAGAGCTCGTGGCAGAGGACACGGCCGGGCATCTCCAGGACCCGCGCATGCCACCATGCAACGCGGTACCTCGACGCAGAGCCTCGCGTCGCGGACTTCTTCAGCATGGCATCAAGCAGACTTGTTTGGTGAGGCATCAGGAGCAAGTGCTCAGCGCAGAGCTTGACTGGCCGACAGAGGCCACGAGCACCACCTCAGCGGCCGATCAGTATGAACTGAAATATGACCATTTCTAGGGTTTGCCAGAATTGGGTGAAATTTATCCGATTGGTGGTGTTGGTGATCGTCTTGGTTTAGTGGACTTTAGGGCTCCATTGAAGCCTAAAGTTTGTAGCTATTGCAAGGTATTCTTCACAGAGGTCGTGATTGCAACAGGAGTTATACTTCACAGCTACTACCTGTTTTTGATTGCTTGGAAGAAAGGTGAAATATTCCGAAAAATGCAATAAAATGAAAATGTATATATTGAATTTGAATATGATTATTTATGAGTTTTATTAACATCATTTGTTTTTATTTGGAATTTCCATGGATTTGTGTATTGTGAGAAAAATCAAATAAAAGGAATTAATGAATGGATAATGGTAACAAGATGAAAAAGTAAAAGTAAAATTCTGGAAAGCTGATAATAAAAATCTTAAGAACTCAGGTGAATCATTTCAGCCATTAAATAAATTTTAATGCACAAAATGTGAGAAGATAATTGAAAAGACATCTCTTTTGACTGGAAACAGTGCATAGTCAGAATTAATATAAAATTTCGAACATTATCTTTGGCTGAAAAATTTACTATAACATTCTAAAGACATTATTTACCTCTGGTAAAAATATCTGAAATTAATAATGTAATTTAGGACTTTTTGAAATTCCAAAACAGAAACTCTAAAAATCTAAAAATCATAATGTCAGACTTTTCAGAAAATAACTATAAAATATATTGACTAGAAATTTTTATGGACGATTTATAAGATCAAATATAACTCTAATAAAAAGTTTCAAAAATAATTAAAATCTTTTATATCTTCAAATAAAATAAATTCTGAAGGGAGATTTTAGACCTGTCACTGTTGTTAGAATATTTATAATTGTTTGGTAAAATATTTTAACCCAAGATTTTTACCAGATGACAAGAATTACCTGGGGACTTAGTTTAAAAAGTTTGGAAAATTTTCTCGAAGGTTTGGCAGCCAAATAAATTCGGGTCATGTGTTGTCCGAGCCAGATTTCTCTCTGTGGCCGTTTCCTCTCGCTGACAAGTAGGGCCATCTGCAGTACTAACTCCGTTTTCTGTAAGTAAGGAAGAGCTCTTCTCTCACTACCCGATGGACCTAGACCCACTTACCATTCTCTTTTCTCTCTTACTTCTCGCGCAGCCGAACTCTCCCGTCTGTCTCGCGCGTGCTCTGATCTCTCTAGATTCATCCCCTCCGAGTCTCGTCGCAATTCAAGCCGCAACGCGACGCAGCCGTCCTCCTGTTGCCATGATCAGCATCTAAAGCCTCACTCCATGCCCTGCCTGGTCCAAGCGCCAGAAGAACCGCCTCAAGCCATGCTATAAATACCCCATTGTGTCGCCATTGAGACCCCTCCCCACTCTAACCAACCTTGGAACTGAGTGGCTCGATCGAAGCTCTCCCCTTCATTCTATCGTAAGAACCCGAAAGGGGAACAAACACCAAATTCGGCTAGCTCGGTGAGCCAACCCAAAATTCGTTTGGCACATAGGCCTTGTAACATCCTGAAAATGAGTAATAATAAGAAATTAAATGATATATTTTTAAGAATTTTAATTTGTTTTTATCGGGATTTATCTGAATTTTCTATGAGTTTTCTTGACTTCTTTTGATTATTGCTTATAAGGAAAATTCTTTTTCTAATCAATCAACCATTACTTAAGTAATAAGAAAAGATTTAAAAACTAATAATAAAAATTGCTGTAAAAATTCGTGGAGCTATCCAGGACTCAAAATATAATTTTTTAAATCATGACAAAATATTAAATGATGAAAAGAAAGGTAATTAATGAAACAAGACTAGCAATAGTGAAAATGTCAAAAATTAAATGATAATAATTTCGATGGGAAAATATTTATATTATCTTCTCCCAGGGTAGATTCATCTGCAGTAAAAATATCAGGAGATGATCTTTAGATTTGTTATTTATAAAAATTCAAAAACTGAATAGTTAGAAATTTGGAAACTTCAATGTCAGAATTTTATTAAATAAACTGTCAAGAATCTGAAGCTGAAAAATTTTCAGGAGGATAATGTGTATATGAGGAATCTGGTTAAAAACATTTATAAATTTTTGAGTAAGATATAAGTATCTTAATAAATATAAAACCGAATGCATGAATATATGCACAATGCACTGTCAGAATTATTGTAAATTTCTCAGGCGTCAACTAGGTCTTAAATTTTTATGGTAGATCCTAAACTAGCTCAGGTACACTTAGTAAATTCCTCATTAATTTACCGATTGGATAGGCAATGGATTCAGTGAATCAAATCCAGCCTCTTGCAGTTCAAGCCGAACTTCTACTTTGCTCTCTCTGCCATGCGGGCCCGAATCGCTATGTGGTCCCACCTGTCAGCCACAGCCACCGCCTTCTTCTTCCTCCCTCACAGTTGTGCTGGCGTGTGCACGGAGCCATTTTCGCCGGCTGTAGCTCACGCCACTGCAGAGCCTGCGCTTCGCCTGAGGTAACCGCCTCTGCCAAACCCTGCCACGCATCGTCCTCGCCCAGATTTTCTGCAAACCGCCCATCCATTCTCCTGTTCTAGCGCCGCAAAATCCCGTCGAGTTCACACCAGGTGTTGGCTCGTCTACAGCTTCACCCTCGACCTATAAATACCGCAGCTTGATCGCCAGATAGTGCTCATCAAAACCCCTCTTGTTTCATCCAGTATACTCCACTAATCACTGCCAATTTCGCGTTTCCTTGAATCAGCCGAAGAACCCTAGCTTTCGGATCGTGATCGATTGAAGGTGGTACAAACACCCATTCCTCAATTGCTTTCTGTTATAGCATCACTGTAACGACCTGAAAATTTGGAACAGTGAAAAATGAACAAGTTAGATTTTAATATAAACGGTTCTTGAAGTTCTAAGTATTATTTGCTCCAATTAGAATTTCTTAGACTTTTATGCTATGCGAAAAGATTAAATAAAAAGGGAAAAACAAAGAAAAAGGTAAAAAGATGAAAATAAAATTTAGAAAATTTTATCGTGAGTCCTAATTGAGTTGGTCATAGTGTTTGACCAGTAAGTAGAATTTTTATAAATTTAGGGGCAAGTTAAATAAATCATGTATATGCTTTTTGACTAAAAACAGTGAATCAAAAAGTAGAAAGAAAAATAATCAATGTCAAGAAAAGCCAAGAAAATTTATATAAATCCCTGGTGAGAGGATGCATCACTAGTGAAATTTTTATAATTAAATGAATTGAAATGGGCCTCTTAAAAATTTAAATACAGTGGGTCCAGAATGTAAGGAAAACGATTGTCAGAATTTTTATAAAATAATGGCTCAGGATTTTGATCTGAAAATTTTACAGCGATTCAAATTTAAGGACTGGAACCTCGCCAAAAAGTTTAAAAAATAACTCCTATAAAATGGACCTGTAATTAAATCAAAAACCGAAATCGAAATTTAGAACCAGGATACAGTGTCAGAATTTTAACAAATCGCCCAAAAGGAATTTTTGTCTCAAATTTTTCCAGTAGGCGTATGACTCTCAGTGGGGCTTAGTAAAAAGTTTTAGAAAATCTGGGATTAGTTTAGGGCTTAATCAAATGCGAAATCTAGAGAATTCTCGTTCTGTCAAATCGCATTAAAATCGATTATCTCATTGACAGGTGGGCCCGGCCCTGTTGAAGCGTTGACGCGCTGGTCAGCTGAGGCGAGGCTGTCACGCTGCCAGTGGGCCCCGGTCCCACATGTCAGCCTCAGTTCGCGTTTTACTCTTTCCTTTCTTCTCCCCTGGCCAAAGCGAGTCGCCGAGGCGACTGTCCTTCGCCGTCCGGCCTCACCTGCCCTCGTCCGGCCAAGCTCGATGTCCTCCACGTCGCGTAGAGCCCTTCCCGTGCCTGTGCTCACTTGATCCCGGCCGAGCCGTCTCGGAGGCGAGCCTGCGCATGGGTTGCGCCCGGCACAGAAGAACCGACCGGAGCATCACGCGAGAGAACTCGGATTCAACGCGGCTGGGTCGTAGCCCTTAAGCCCTGAGCTTTTCCTTCGCCGCAAGTTCATTCCCCTCTCTCCATTCGGTTTCACCGCGTGAGAGCTTCATTCGGGGTCTTCTTCCCGCTCGTCCGCAAGAAACCGAAGAGGGGAAATCGCCGATTCGGGTTAGTCCGTCCCTAATCCTTCGAAGTGATTGCCTCTAGAGCATCCTTAGAGTCCCTGGGTTACTGATCATTCGCCATTTTGGCCTCATTCCGCTCGTAGCGCCGCCGCGTCGCCACTCTTCTTCCTCACGGCCGGCGACGGGTGGCGGTCGTTCGCTCATCTCCACCCAACCGCCGGTAAGCTCGAATCCCTAGTTCCACCGTTGCTCACATAGCCCTAGTTCGCGGAAATTTGGCCGTTAATGAAGGTCTCGCCATTGCGGTCATGGCGCCGCCGCACTCGCGGTGGCGCCTTGCTCCGTTTCTCTTCCGGCGAACAAACGCCTCTCCTAGGTTCGCCTCGGCATGCTAGTGCTCAAACCGCAGCCCATTCCGCCGCGGCGAGGCTACTTCGCCGGCGGCGAGCCAAGAACCCCGGGCGCTCTGCTTTGAGTCGCTGACTTGTGGACCCCACACGTCAGCGAGGCTTCAGGTTTGAACCCAGTTTTGGCGCGCGCGAGAAAAGCCGTTTTCTCCGGACGAAAACGTATTTTCAATTTTGAATGATTTTCAGAAACCGACCAAAATTCAAATGCTCATAACTTTTGAATCATCTGGCCAATTTGAGTGAAACAAATTTCTAAATTTGTATAAAATTCTGTAGTTTCAGAATATGCAAAAATTTCTGT
This sequence comes from Otatea glauca, assembly GCA_036346275.1. Lineage (NCBI taxonomy): Eukaryota > Viridiplantae > Streptophyta > Magnoliopsida > Poales > Poaceae > Otatea > Otatea glauca. The sequence continues at coordinate 33,644,869 of CM070729.1, forward strand.
AGATGAGAAAAATGTGATTTTAGGATAAATAAAAGAGAAGCTTAAGTGCAAAAAGGAAGATATAGATGAATATTTTTTGGGATGATCCAATTAAGGAAAAGTAAGTTTTGTAGGGTTCCTGGGTCATGAGTGTTCCAAATAAACTAAATTTTCCTTGATACTTTATTATGTGTCACATTTGCTCAAAATGAATATTAAGCATGAAAATGAAATTGGGTAAATGAAAGAAAAGATTAAAGTTTGAATGTTTAAAAGTTCATTCTATTGGGACATAAATCATGGGAGTTTCTCTTGAGAAAATATTTAAAGAAAAGTATATGAGGTAGTTGTTCAATTAAGAAAAACAATATTGGTTATAACCAAAATAGATGTGTTTGGCTATGAGCAAGTTCAAAATAACTCAAATTCACTTTTAAAATGTTTAAGAGACCATGCCCTGATTTCAGGAAGAAAATGGATAAAAGATGTTGAATAGTTTAGTAATGAATGAAAATAAAAATTGAAAGGTTATAAGTTAGTTTTTATGTTCATATAGCCCTTTTCAACATATGATAAAATGGATTATGTGAATGAGGAGAAATGTAAAAATGGTATAGAAGCACTTCTCAAAGTATAATCTAGTAGATTCTGGAAAAATAATGATATCTTGTTAAGGTTTGTACGCCAAACAAGTTAAGAGATTGAGTCAACTTTTTATGTTTTGCTGAATAATTGAAACAATTAAGCTTTTTCAACTATGTGTAAAATAACTCATCCAAGTAAGAAATTTTAGAAGAATAGTGTAGAAATGATAACCATAGTTTGTTCTACCAGATTCCAGAAAAATATTCTGTGTTAGAGCTTTGGTTCACTTAGTTTTCATTAGTGCAATAACCTTAAGTGATATTGTTTAGTTCTGTCCTTAGCCAGTTTTGTAGCCAAGTCTAGAGTTCAACCAAGCCTTTTCATCAATAGATTTCAAGTTTCATCTAAACTCTAACAGTTAAAAGAAGTAGTTAGATTTGATAATTAAGTTATGCTTTAGCTAATCCAAGACTTAAACTCAAATTTTTATAGTTAATGGTCATCAATCTTGTTAGGTTTATAACCCTAGATGATATAGTTTTCAAGTGCTTCCTTTTGGATCTTTTGAGAAAAAAACAGAGAGCTCTGTTTTGGTTGTTAGTTAAGCATAGTTCTCCTTCCAAAGAAGCTTTTAATCAATCCTTTTATTTCAAATAATTTTAGCATCTATAATTCGATGTTTAAGTTCGAATATTTCTTGAATAGCAGCTTTCTGCTTGATTCAATTATGTTTACTGCTTATCCGTCTGCTTTCTTTTGCCATTTGGAGTTTGCTGATATTCCCTTTTCTTCTTTTTACAACAGTAGAGACCGACATCATCGAAGAAGAAGACGGTTCTGCAGATCCAGATTTTATTCCTGACAGTGATTTGCAAGGCAAGCAACTCCTTGATCACGTTGAGCCTCATAATTCACCTACTATATGTTGTTTTTGCTTATGTACAGTGCATCCGGATAATTCCCCCTAAAAGTGCTAATTTGGGTTAGAACTGTAGTTAATCCTGTAAATTATGGTTTGCCTCAATCTGTATGGACTTGTGAACCTTGTAAACCTTAGTTAAACTAGACATATGTAATGTCGTATTTGGATATCACCGCTAGCATAATAATATTCCTGCTTTAGTCGCTTGTTGGTTTTCAGTCTTTTCAACCGTCATAGAATCTCTTGGAAATTGGTTGGTGGTAGTTTGCTAAAAACCTTCAAACAAAACTATGATTTGACGCGGGTGATTATTTGGCGCTAGCCGGTTGTGCAAAAGGATATGCACGTAGATAGGGTGGAGTATCGCCCGTGTCAGATTAAGGACCGAGCAAATGGGATGTTGTAGAACCATGTTTCCGTGCAACCACAAGGGCTTGTATGGGCGGGTCTTAGCTTAATAAGTTGTTTAGACTTGGCTTTGCATCTATGGAAGGCGGGAGATTGCACAGGCAGTCCGGTCAGGTCTGTCTGTAGGGGTTTCTACATACCAATGCAACGGTGTACGCCTTACCCTGGACAGAGACGTGGTGTGTGTGTGAAAAATGTGGATCCACGGCTTGGGTGCGTGTCTCTGTCTTCAGGGCGAGGGTTAACGTCCCGGGCTGGTGTAAAGCCATGTCTAGATAATGTAACAGCTTTGTATGATCTCCTTGCCGACACACCAAAGGAAGTGTGTTAACTGGCCTGGCGAAAGAGGTTGATCATTCCTTGTGGGTAAAGTGTACACCTCTGCAGAGTGAAAAATCTGATCGATTAGCCGCGCCCGCGGTAATGGGCACTTGGGGAAAATCCTCCCAATGCTAGAGTTTTGGTGCGTTCAAAAATGGGTGGTGGTTTTTGGAAACCATTTTGCAACCTTCTTTTGTGTCAAATGATCGACACCGGGGTTATATGCAGTCGGGTAGACTGGGTTGAAAATCCGGAGTAATTGCTTATCAAACTGTCATTCAATTGCTTTTATTAAAATGCGATGTTGCAATCTATTATGCTTATTATTTAATGTTTTTAAGCAACTGCAAAATAACCATAGCCTGTCATTTGCTCAACCTGCATAATTATTTAATTGCATCTGTGAACCAATATAAGTCTTGCTGAGTACCAATGTACTCAATCTTGCATCTGCTGTCTCAGAGGAAGAAGACTACGATCTGCCAGACGACGCTTTCTTTCAGGCAGGTCTCGGGAGTTTCGACGATAGTCTCTTCTAGGTAGCCTAGTCAGTGCCTGAGGGTTTAGTGCGCAACCGCAAGGCATTTTGGAGTTTCAGTTCCTTTTGGTTTTCCGCTTTTAATGTCCACTGTTAAGATGGTTTAAAATTGTACTGAACTTTGTATAATTATTTCGGTAATGTAAGTTCTTCTGTGTGTTTGCATGTATGTTTTTGATACAAATGTTGTAAACATGTGAGTGCTAGCTACTGATCCAGGGAATAGCACAGTAATCACATGGAGTTCCTGTTCATCAGAACGGGGTCTCACAATCACCAGCTCACATGAATCAAAACCCCTCTGTTATTTCCAAGAAATTCCGACCGGAGCTCCGCCGCCACTACGCCCTCTTCTTCACCGAAACCGCGATCGGTGGTGAGCTAATCCGACTCTCCTCTGAGCTTCCTTTTGGCAAAAATGAAACCCCCAGAACCCGTAGATGCTAGAACCAGAACCCATTCTACCGGAGGTGTCTTCTGTCGCCAGCACGGCTAGTCGCCGTGACCTCCGCCGCTCGGCCACGACGGCAACCCATCTCTGGTCATCGCCAAGAGTCAATAGGCTGTCCCCTAGATGCGCATTCCTCCTCATCACATGGTTAGAGTTTTTAATATTTTCAAAACGATTTTACGGGGAGAAAAATGTTTTGGGAATATGCTTCATGTCAGGGAATGACATGGGAATAGATTGAATCAGTCGGTTAGACTACGTTATGATTTATGCCGAATTAATACTTGCTTATTACAATAAAATGCTTCTTTACAAACATCAGTTGCAATCTAGTAAGTGCTTATACTTTATTTTGTCAGTGCAAAAACAACTGTGGAATCCATTCCATTGCTATCCCCTGCATTTACTTATAATTGCATCTGTGATACACTATAAGACTTGCTAAGTACACAATGTACTCAATCTTGCTATCAATGTTGTTTTAGGTGAAGATATCGATTACACCGATGATCTTTACGGTGATTCAGGATTCGGGTGTTATGATGATGATGTGTTCTAGGGCTTTACCTTGTCTGTTTCCTGAGGGTGAATGGGCATACTACAAGAGCAACAAAGTTTTCGCTACTGTTTTTCGAGTTTTTGGCTTGTAATACTAATGCGTAATTTCAAGACGCTTAGCATGTGTAACATTATTGTGTATGGATGTGATTTCAATTTGTAATTTGTGCATTCTAGCCACTGATCGTGGGACTAGTACTGTATGCACAGGGAACCCATTGTTGATATTTATTATCGAAAATGGGATTTTTACAGCCCTTAATTGATCTATTGAACTCAAATGCCTCCTTGGTTGTAGTTCATTTCGACTAGAAGCTTCCCTTCCATGCCATTGTCACCCATCGCGCAGAAAAGGGGCGAAATCTTGTGCAAGCCAATTCGGTGAGCTCTTCTGGAATCGATTGGAACTGTAGCTCTCTAGTACCTCCCAGATTACTCATCAATCTTCATTTTCATGTTTCCTCACCTGAAGCACCGCCATGCCCCTCTTCTTCGTCCTCAAGACCGGCGATCGGTGGTGGAGCACCTCGGCCAACCAGGAACTTCACTAATAGGTAAAATGGAACCTCTAGTACCCCTTGATGCTTAATTCGCTATCGATTCGAACCGAGACTGATCCGTTTTCTTCCTCGGTGACGAATTTGGTGTTTTCTCCCCTTTCGGGTTCTTGCGACAGAATGAAGGGGAGAGCTTCGATCGAGCCACTCAGTTCCAAGGTTGGTTAGAGTGGGGAGGGGTCTCAATGGCGACATAATGGGTTATTTATAGCATGGTTGTCCCAAGCCCGGCTCCGACCAAAGGCCTCACGGGTCCACAAAGGACACTCGTCCCCGACCTAACGGGGCATCTGACCCCCGCCACAGTTCGGACTCCCTACCGGCTCCAACAAAGCGGAGGCGATCTCCGCCAAGGGCCAAGTGTCAGGCCACCGCCGGCCATCGGCCACGTGGTCTACGGACACGACCGCTCGAAGTGACCGTGTGGGGGCAAGTGGCTCCTTCCCAAGACAGCACGAAGGTTGCTAAAGTCAAGACTCCAGTCACATCGTCCAGTCACGCACAGTATGGAGATACGCTCCCTCCCGAGGCAGCACCAAAGACACAATATGGCGTCAACGCCCGTCAGGCTCGCAGAAGGCAGGTGCGCTGTTTCCCAATGAAGCAGCGAACTGATCTACTCGATGAGCCCACCGACCCGGTATGGGCAGAAGAGGAGGTCGACCAACCACAAAGACCGAGGGTCAGAACTCCTAGCGTAGATGTCTTCATCCTTCCCTCTCCCAACTTTCCATGTAACCTGCCCCCTCCGACTATATAAAGGGAGGCAGGGTCTTCTGGAGAGGGGACGGACTCTCTCGCTCTTCTCTGGGTCCTTCGACGAATAGGTAGTTTACGCTTTCATATTCGAGCCCTCAGCTCCCGCTTGTAAACGTTGTGCAGTCATCTGCACCTAAGGCAATACGATAACACCACACGAACTGGAGTAGGGACATTCAGCCCGAACCAGTATACATCTTGGGCCTTTTAGTCTAACCATACAAGGAGAGGGAACGCGCGGCCCCTTAGACTTATAAATTTACTTGCCGGTGCTCGAAACGCCGACACTCGGCGAGCCGCCATTTCCTCCACCGCAAGCCCTCAATGGCAGCTCGTCCTGGCGAACATCGAGCTTAGCTGAGCCTATCCCCAAGCTCGTGGTATCCATCTTCAACTCACCAAGCCGCCAGCCTACCGAATCCGGTCGCCGTTCGCCGGAGCCGCCATGCCCTAGCCGCCTCCCCTGCATTGTCTCTCTGTCTTGTGGAGTCCAGTAGTCAGTCGGTGCGAGTTCAGCAGCTCAAAGAGGTAAAGACGCTTTCCCAATTGAGAAAACGTATTTTGCGGTTTCATTTGATTTTCCAAAATCGATGTTGTTCAAATTGATATAACTTTCATATTTTTATCCCAAATCAAATGAAACCAATTTCTATATTCATATAAAATAAATTAATTTCAGAATATGAATAATATTTTGAAAGTGATCTCTGGGTAAAATTGAAATTCAAATTTAAAAGAAAGGCCTAAATATATGCTATATATGAAAATTTTGTAAACAAAGTCAGAATTTAATGAAACCATTTTTAATGAAATCCTTATGCTTCCAGTAAACAAATATATAAAATATTTATCTTTCAATTTTGTTTGGATCATTTTCTGTTAAAAGTTAATATCAATGCACTAAATATTCAAAAGGGTATAATTTATGCAAAAGAAATCCAAAATGAGTAGAATTGATTTCTATATACTAATATGTCAGTAGATTGCATGATTATGCCAAAATAGTTAAGAAATAATCTTGACTTGAAGTGTTTAATGAACAGAATGTGATCCTAAAGTAGAAGATACAAATATATATATGTGTATGCGCATATATTGAGTAACTAGCAGTAGTACATATGTATAAATGCATATATTTCAGATGGAATCATGAAATGGTAATCATAGCGAATTCTTTAAGATAAAAATCATAATAGTTGGCAAAATGAAATAGTTTTAATTAAGATTATAAAGCCCTTAACTGTTCATATGCTTATAAACCATCGCGGCCAAAATCGAAATAATGCAAAACTAGTTTTAAAACACTCTTAGAGACATCCCCTGCTAATGTCTAAAAAATAGTTCAATAATCTTATAAGGTACAGTCGTAAACTTAAATCAGATACATAACCTTTATCGCATAGAATTTAGAAACACTTAAGCCTTTTCGGCAGCCTGTAAAATATCTCGTCTAAATGGAAATATTATGAAATTCAGTTTAGAAATACTCTTTAGTATATGGATCACCATAATCTAGAAAAATGTTTTATTTACAACTTACTGTTCATCTGAATCCAGCTAGTGCAATAACCCTAAGTGTTAATCGTACACTTCATCTTACTAATCCAATTCCATACAACGTAAACCTTAATGTCATATAAGCTATTTCAGCAAAGAATGAAATGTCTTGTCCAAATCCTAAAATTTATAAAATCAGCTAATAATGTTCTCCAAAGAATAGACTATCCTATTCTAAAGAAATAATCTCTTTTCGTCATGCTTCGCATATAAATTTAATTTGCCAAATAACCTTAAGTATTATGTTTTCTGAACATCATAATATAAATAAACAAACTTGGCAATAATGAAGATATTTGTAGTTAAAATATTTGTATCACCAAAACCTTCATAAAAACCGCCTCTCATGCAAAATCAATTAAGAATTAAGTGCTATTCACACATTACCCATTAACTAATGTCTTACTTCTATTAATCCAAATAATTTTTGCATCTAGAATTCGAGATTATAAATACAAGAATACATAAGTTGATCCCAGTATTTAATTATCTTGATGTTTATCAAATTGTTTCATGCATGCGCTTATTTGTTGTAAACTTGCTATTTTGTGGTACTGGTAGATATACATGTTGTCTCATGAAACTTCCTTGATAAGTATGGACATGTGAACCTTGATAACCATAGATTAAGGATAGACATTACTTAATGTTATCATGGGTATATGCGATTAAATATTTATCCATGCGTAGCCATGCTTTAGAACCAATGATTTAAATGATCAGATGAAAATTATTTCTTGAGAAAGTGAAAATGTTGGTTATGACACTGTTGGTCACTGGTATTTTGATTAAAAAACCCAAAATCAGAACTATGGATTTTACCCGGGCGATAGTTGGCAATAGCCGGTTGTGTAGAGGGAAATGCACGTAGTGTAGGGTGAAGTATCGCCTGTTTCTGATTAAGGACCGAACAATAGGACGCTATTGATCCGAGAAATCCATGCAACCACAAGTGCTGGGATGGAGCAGCCTTAACTTATTTACGTAAATTTAACTTTGCACATTAGAAGACCGAAGTAGTGCGGGCTCTCCTTTTTACGGTTTGCTCAAAGTTGTGCCCACATCGAGGTGTTGGGGACAACGCTTGCTGATATAACAGTGTACGCTTTGCCATGAACAGAAATGGTGTGTTGGGGTATTACGTGAAAGGAACCACGTCTTGGGTGAGTGTTTCTGTTTCTATGGCGATGGCTTACGTCCTGGTGCTGGTGCAAAGTTAAGTCTAAGTAATGTAACGGTTATGTCATGACTCTCTGCGGCACACCAAAAGATGTGTGCTAATTATCGATTGCACAAAGAGTCAGTCATATCTTGTGGGTAAAGTTGTACACCTCTGCAGAGTGTAAATCTAATCGATTAGTCACGTCCACGGTCAAGGACACTTGGTGAAGTCATTCCAATGTTAGCCTTTGATACTTTCTAAAAATGGGTTTTGGTTTGAAATTTGTTTAGCATCACTTTATGTCAAAGGGCCGACATTGTTGGATTTCATAATCTGGATTATTCGTTGCTCACGAAGGGCTGTGAGTATTACTTATGCTTTACTTATTTCTTATCAGTAAAACTTGCTCTTACAAATTCCATTTGCAAATGACAACTTGATTTACAATTTCAATTTTGCTTTCTGCAAATTAATCGTAGAAGCCTTACCTTTGAAATGGCCTGCATATATTGTAGGTTTTGCTAAAGTCTTGCAGAGTACGTAAAGTACTCACCCTTGCTTAATATATTGTTTTAGGTGGGAAAGTTAGCGAAGCTTCGAAGATATCTTTCTGTCGCAGGTTGCGGGAATTTCGATGATGTGATCTTTCTAGGGATTATGCCTTGTGAGTTGCCTGCGGGATGGATGGGTACACTACAAGACTTTGCTTCTTTCGCTGCTATATGCTCTGAGTTGTAAGTGTTCTTTGTATAATAGCTTCCGCCTAATAATATGATGTATGGTTGTGGTTCCAATTGTTGAATATGTGCGTACTAGCTATTGATCATGGGACTAGTACTATTTGCATATTAGATTTCCATTTTTTGCATTTATGAAAAAATGGGGGTCGTTTCAGTTGGTATTAGAGCTATACTAACCATAGGATAAACCCTAGATAGAATGATCGTTAGTATTAGAATGAGCAAATTCAAAATCTTATTTTCAGAACTTACTATATTGGCAAAATGTGGATTTTGCTATTCTTCCCTCTTTCTTAAGATCTTCCTCTTACCCCTCCATTCATTTCATTTTGTGAACAAATTCCTCTTTCCTTAAAATAATCCTCGACTAATGGAACTCCGATTTCTACATCAACAATCTCAAGGAAGAGGAATGTCACTTGTGAAGACTTGTATTGACAGGTCGAATAAGAGTATCATAGGCTAAGCTATTTAGAACACCTGTATATTAGTTTATGTTTATTCTATGCGCTTTGCTTGAAAACCTTTTTGTATTGCTTTCTGGGATGCACTCGTGGATGCTTGACATTAGGTTAAAACTTCACGACATGATAACCCTTAATTAATAAGAAAATCTAATTGAGAAGATTTGAAAGATCGAAACAATGCCTTGTAACCAAATAGAATTTCATCTAAACAACCTATCCCTTCTTGGTCATCGTGCAGGATGCCTAAAACAAGGTCTTTCAGAGAAATTACGGAGAATGAGACCACTCAAGACCCTCAATCTGCAAGGGACAATATTCTATCTCCAGCTCAACCTAATTTGCATCATCTAGCTACTAGGGCATCTGCATCTCGACGCAAAGTTCATCATGAAACACCTCCACCTCCTCAAAATCCAAGTGAAGCTATTCTTGAAGTGCAATCGCCCGAACCCCCAGCTATGGCTCAAGTCCTAGCAATGATTGAGCAAGGACGTCAGGTTGATACACTCCTACTCCAGCAAGTGGTGCAAAATACTGCCCACCTTGGCGAAGCTAGGGATGGAAATAGTGGTCCACCGCATTACTCCAAGTTGGGAGAGTTTCTGAAAACTCAACCATCGACTTTCTCCACATCAGTAGAACCTCTTGATGCTGATGATTGGCTCCGTTCCATTGAGAGCAAGCTGGCCATTGAACGGTGCAGTGACCATGAGAAGGTCCTCTATGCTTCACATGAGCTTCAGGGAGCCACAACAGTCTGGTGGGAAACTCATGTGGTGATACTTCCTGAAGGCCAAGATTTATCATGGGTAGCATTTAAAGAATCCTTTCGTCAGACTCACATTCCTGCAAGCATCATTCAAATTAAGAAACGAGAATTTATGGAATGTAAGCAAGAAAATTTATTAGTGATGGAATATCTACACTGCTTCAATCATCTATCTCGTTTTGCTATTTCTGAAGTATCAGATGAAGCTGGAAGAATTGAGCATTTCCAAGAACACTTGAATGAAGAGATCAAATGGACCCTAGTCGCCCTTGATATTCCTAATTTCTAGACTTTAGTGGATAAAGCTATCCGGGTAGAGCATGGTCACCAGGTTGTAATGGGAAGCTGAAAACAGAGATGGATGGAGCAAAAAGCTGCTAATGTTGGTTCTTCAATACCTCACATTGGGCAGCCATCTAGTGCTCAACATTCTATTCCACTTCAACAACAAATGCACCAAATTTCAATTCCTCAACCTCGAAGAATTTCTCAGTAGCCCTCAAGTTGACCACAAGTGCCTAGAAGCCCACAAATCTTTAAGCCACCACCTACTTCAAAACAAGGTATCAATCAGGGTCGCCTACACGATGTAACAGCAGAAGAAGCTCATAATGCACCTGATGTGGTACTAGGTACATTCCTTGCTCACTCTGTACCTACATTAGTGTTGTTTGATTCCGGCGCAGCACATTCCTTCATATCCAACAAGTTTATCAAGCAACATGAACTCCAAGCTGATCTACTTCCCACAAAGATGATAATCTATTCCCCTGGAGCAACCATGAAAACCTCAAAACTCTGTTCAGAGGTCTGCATTGAAATAAATGGAGTCTCATTTCATGCTGATCTCATTGTTATTGAAACTTCAGGACTAGATGTGATTCTTGGAATAGATTGGTTACCCAAGCATAAAGGTTGTATATATTGTGCTAACCGATCTATATACCTTCTTAGCCCAAGTGGAATTTAAGTGCAGTTTTCTTCCATCAATAGCACTCTAGCTCAACAACCTTTACTCTATTTTGCTTTGGTCACAGAACTGAGTCAAGTACTAATGGTATGTTAGTATTCTGATGTGTTTCCAAATGAACTGCCAGGAATGCCTCCAGATCGGGACATGGAATTTATTATTAATCTTGTCCCTGGAACAGCACCCATCGCTAAACGCCCTTATCGCTTGCCTCCAGATGAGTTGGCTAACTTAAAGAAACTACTCAAGGATCAGTTGAATAAGAGATTGATTCGTCCTAGCTCATCCCCTTGGGGTAGTGCTATGCTATTTGTTCCTATGAAGGACGGTGGTCTACGTATGTGCATATATTATCATACTTTAAATGAAGTTACAATCAAGAACAAGTATCCACTTTCTCGTATTGATGATCTCTTTGATCAATTGAATGGTGCTCAAGTATTTTCAAAGATTGATCTGAGACATGGGTATTATCAATTGAAAATGAAACCCGACTGCTTTCACCACTCGTTACGGATTATATGAATACACTGTAATATCATTTGGACTTACAAATGCTCCTGCCAGTTTTATGTGCCTTATGATCAAGGTCTTTATGGAGTATTTGGATAAGTTTGCAGTGGTATTCATTGACGACATCCTCATCTATTCGAAAACCGAAGAAGAGCATACTCAGCATTTACATATGGTGCTTGAAAAGCTTCGTGAGCATAAACTCTATGCCAAATTCAAGAAGTGCGAATTCTCGTTAAGGGAAGTCACATTTCTTGGGCATATTCTTTCTGAAGGTGGAATTGTAGTTGATCCAAGAAAGATACAAGCTATTGTAGAATGGGACCCGCCTCAATCTGTTCCTAAAGTCCAAAGTTTTCTCGGTTTAGTGGGATATTATCACCACTTTATCGAAAACTTCTCCAAAATCGATCGACCAATGACTCAACTTCTGAAAAAGGAAAAGAAGTTTGTATGGACCCTAGAATGTGAAGCTAGTTTCCAAGAACTTAAGAAAAGACTAACCACAGCTCCAATACTCATCATACCTGATATCCATAAGAGCTTTGAGGTATATTGCGACGCATCATGACACGGCCTTGGATGTGTTCTGATGCAAGAAGGAAAAGTTGTCGCATATGCTTCTCGACAACTTCGGCCGCATGAGCAAAACTATCCAACTCATGATTTGGAATTAGCAGTCGTTGTTCACGCTCTGAAGATTTGGAGACATTATCTTATTGGCAATCAATGTGAAATTTATACAGATCATAAAAGCCTAAAATATTTTTTCACCCTATCAAATTTAAATCTCAGGCAAAGGAGGTGGCTAGAGTTAATCAAGGACTATAATCTTGGCATTCGTTACCATCCTGGTAAGGCTAATGTTGTAGCTGATGCTCTCAGCCGGAAACTCCACTGTGTTTTCATCTCCTACCAATCTGAGCTGCAAAAGGAGTTCCAAAAGATCAATCTGGGTTTAGTTGAAGAAGGCTATGTTGCTACTCTTGAATTGTAACCAACTCTCAGAACTCATATAAAAGCTGCTCAACTCAAAGATGAGCCATGGTCGGACTCATAAAACAATTGAAAGATGGTGTCAAATCTGAATTCTCTCAAGGCTCGGATGAAGTAATTATGCGAGGAAATCGTATATATGTCCCAGATGATTATGAACTTGAGAAGCTGATTTTAAAAGAAGCTCATGAATCTCCTCTATCTATTCACCCTGGGAACACAAAGTTGTACCAAGACCTTAAAAGGGAGTATTGGTGGCCTGGTATGAAGAAGGATATCGCTAAATATATTGCAAGATGTGATATATGCCAGCGAGTCAAAACTGAACATTAACGTCCAGCCGAACTCCTTCAGCCCTTGCAGATTCCTGAATGGAAATGGGAGGACATTAGTATGGACTTTATTACTGGTCTACCCAGGACTCAAAAAGGAAATGATTCTATCTGGGTAATTGTTGACGGGTTAACAAAGGTAGCACATTTTATTCCAGTCGGGACTACATATTCAGGAGATAAGCTTGCTGAGTTGTATATCAGTAACATTGTGTGGTTGCACGGAGTCCCAAAAACAATTATATCAGATCGTGGATCACAATTCACATCTCATTTTTGTAATAGTTTGCACAATCTGCTTGGAACAATGTTAAACTTCAGTACAGCTTATCATCCTCAGATAGATGGACAAACTGAAAGAGTAAATCAAATCCTAGAAGGCATGCTCAGAGCCTGTGTGCTATCATATAGCACTAATTGGGAGAAGAGTCTAGTATCCAAATGTCGCCATTTAAAGCATTGTATAGGAGAAAATGCAGAACTCATCTTTTTTGGTCTGAGGTTGGCGAAAGAAAATTTTTCGGCCCAGATCTTATTCAAGAAGCCCAATAGCATGTAGAGATAATCAGAAGTCGACTAAGGGAAGCACAATCACGGCAGAAAAGTTATGCCAACAATCGTCGACGTGATTTAAGCTTCGAAGTTGATGATTATGTCTATCTAAAAGTCTCGTCACTTCGTGGTGTTCGCTGATTCCAGATTCGAGGAAAACTGACACCTCGATACATTGGACCGTATCAAATTCTTGAGAAGATGGGTGAGATGGCATACAAGTTGGAATTACCATCTCAATTATCCAGCGTGCACAATGTCTTTCATGTGTCACAACTTAAGAAGTATCTTCGCGTTCCTTCTGAGCTCACTCAATTGGCAGAAATTGACCTTCAGCCTAATCTAACCTATTGAGAACACCCTATCAAATCCTTGAAGAAGCTGAGTGTCATACCCAGAACAAATCCCACAAGATGATAAAAGTCCAGTGGAGCAACCACTCTGACGAGGAAGCAACGTGGGAACAAGAAGATCAACTCAAGAAAGAATTCCCTGACTTCTTCTAGACCTACCAAATTTCGAGATCGAGATTTCTGTAAGAGGGGTAGATTTGTAACATCCCGAAAAATACAATAAAATGAAAATATATATTTTGAATTTGAATATGATTATTTCTGAGTTTTCTTAACATCATTGGTTTTTATTTGGAATTTTCTTGGATTTGTGTATTGTGAGAAAAATCAAATAAAAGGAATTAATGAATGGATAATGGTAACAAGATGAAAATGTAAAATTAAAATTCTGGAAAGCTGATAATAAAAATCTTAAGCACTCAGGTGAATCATTTCAGCCAATAAATAAATTTTAATGCACAAAATGTGAGATGATAATTGAAAAGACATCGTTTTTGACTGGAAACAGTGCATAGTCAGAATTAATATAAAATGTTCGAACATTTTCTTCAGCTCAAAAATTTACTGTTACATTATACAGACATTATTTATCTCTGGTAAAAATATGAAAAATTAATAACATAGTTTAGGACTTTTTGAAATTCAAAAATAGAAACTCTATAAATCTAAAAATCATAATGTCAGAATTTTAAGAAAATAAATATACAATACATAGACTGAAAATTTTAATGGAAGAATTATAAGGTCCGCTATAACTCTAATAAAAAGTTTCAAAAATAATTAATATTTTTTATATCCTCAAATAAAATAAATGCAGAAGGCAGATTTTAGACCAGTCACTGTTGTTAGAATATTTATAATTTTTTCGTAAAATATTTTAACCCAGGATTTTTACGAGATGACAAGCCGTATCAGGGGACTGAGGTCAAAAAGTTTGGAAAATTTTATCCAAGGTTTCACAGCCAAATAAATTCAGGTCATGTGTTGTCTGAGCAGGATTTCTCTCTGTAGCCGTTTTCTCTCGTTGACACGTAGGGCCATCTGCAGTACTAACTCCGTTTTCTGGAAGTAACGGAAGAGCTCTTCTCTCACTACCCGGTGGACCTGGCCTCACTTGCCATTCTCTTTTCTCTCTTCCTTCTCGCGCAGCCGAACTCTCCCGTCTGTCTCGCCCGTGCTCTGATCTCTCCCGATTCATCCCCTCCGAGTCTCCTCGCAATTCAAGACGTGGCTCAATGCAGCCATCCTCCTGTTGCCACACTCAGCATCTAAAGCCTCATGCCATGCCCTGCCTAGTCCAAGCACTAGAAGAACCACGCCACCTCGCCATCGCTGGGCAGAGTGGAGCAGATCGCCACGCGTGCATTCAAGCACTGGCGAGACTGCCTCAAGCTAGCCTATAAATACCCCTTTATGTCACCATTGTGACCCCTCCCCACTCTTCTAACCTACCTTGGAACCGAGCCACTCGATCAAAGCTCTCACCTTCATTCTATCGCAAGAACCCGAAAGGGGAGGAAACACCAAATTTGGCTGGCTCGGTGAGTCAACACAAAATTCGTTTGGCGCATAGCCCTTAATTGATCTATTGAACTCAAATGCCTCCTTGGTTGCGGTTCATTTCGACCAGAAGCATCTCTTCCCTGCCATTGTCACCTATAGCGCAGAAAAAGGGCAAAATCTTGTGCAAGCCCATTCGGTGAGCTCTTCTGGAATCGATTGGAACCGTAGCACTCTAGTACCTCCCAGATTACTCATCAATCTTCATTTTCATGTTTCCTCACCTGAAGCACCGCCTCACCCCTCTTCTTCTTCCTCAAGACCGGTGATCGGTGGTGGAGCACCACAGCCAACCAGGAACTTCACCAATAGGTAAAATGGAACCTCTAGTACCCCTTGATGCTTAATTCGCTACCGATACGAAACGAGATTGATCCGTTTTCTTCCTCGGTGAGCCGCCATTTCCTCCGCCGCAAGCCCTCGGTGGCAGCTCGTCCTGGCGAACCTCGAGCTTAGCTGAGCCTGTCCCCAAGCTCGCGGTACCATCTTCAACTCACCAAGCCGCCAGCCTGCCGAATCCGGGCGCCATTCGCCGGAGCCGCCATGCCCTAGCAACCTCCCCTGCTTTGTCTCTCTATTTTGTGGAGCCCAGTAGTTAGTCGGTGCGAGTTTAGCAACTCAAAGAGGTAAAGATGCTTTCCCAATTGAGAAAACGTATTTTGCGGTTTCTTATGATTTTCCAAAACCGACGTTGTTCAAATTGATATAACTTTCATATTTTTTGCCCAACTCAAATGAAACCAATTTCTATATTCATATAAAATAATTTAAATTCATAATATGCAATAATATTTTGAAAGTGATCTCTGGGTAAATTTGAAATTCAAATTTAAAGAAAGGCCTAAATATAAGCTATATATGAAAATTTTGTAAATAAACTCAGACTTTAATGAAACCAATTTTAATGAAATCTTTATGCTTTCAGTAACTCAAATATAGGAAAATATTTAAGTTTCAACTTTGTTTGAATCATTTTCTGTTAAAAATTAATATCAATGTACTAAATATTCAAAAGGGTATAATTTATGCAAAAAAAAAATTCCAAAATGAGTAGAATTGATTTCTATATACTAATATGTCAGTAGATTGCGTGATTATGCCAAAATACTAAAGAAATAATCTTTACTTGAAATGTTTCATGAACAGAATGTGATCCTAAAGTAGAAGATACAAATATATATATATATATATATATATATATATATATGTATGTGCATATATTGAGTAACTAGCAGTAGTACATATGTATAAATGCATATATTTCAGATGGAATCATGAAAAGATAATCTTAGCATATTCTTTAAGACAAAAATCATAATAGTTGGCAAAAAGAACTAGATTGAATTAAGTTTATAAACCCCCTAAATGTTCATATGCTTATAAACCATCGCGGCCAAAATCAAAATAATGAAAAACCAGTATTAAAACACTCTTAGAGACATCCCCTACTAATTTCTAAAGAATGGTTCAATAATCTTATAAGGTGCAGTCGCAAACTTAAATCGGATAATGAACCTTTTTCGCGTAGAATTTAGAAACACTTAACCCTTTTCGGCAACCTGTAAAATATCTCGTCTAAATGTAAATATTATGAAGATCAGTTTAGAAATGCTCTTTAGTATATGGACCACCATAATCTAGAAAAATATTTTATTTACAACTTACTGTTCATCTGAAACCAGCTAGTGCAATAACCCTAAATGTTAATCGTACATTTCATCTTACTAATCCGATTCCATACAACGTAAACCTTAATGTCATATAAGCTATTTCAGCAAAGAATGAAATTTCTCGTCCAAATCCTAAAATTTATAAAATTAGAATAAGAATGTTCTCCAAAGAATAGACTATCCTAAGCTAAAGAAATCATCTCTTTTCGTTATGCTTTGCTTATAAATTCAGTTAGCCAAATAACCTTAAGTATTATGATTTCTGAACTTCATAATATTAATAAACAAACATGGCAATATTGAAGATATCTGTAGTTAAAATATTTGTATCACCAGAACCTTCTTAAAATCAATGAATATATATAACCAGTAACCTAACTCAACAGATCCAACATATTCAAAACCGCCGCTTATGCAAAATCAATTAAGAATTAAGTGCTATTCACACATTACCCTTTAACTAATGTCTTACTTCTATTAATTCAAATAATTTTAGCATCTAGAATTCGAGATTATAAATACAAGAATACATAAGTTTAGCTTCTTGAATTCGTATGTCAAGAATAGATAATCTATAAAGGAAATCGTGCATCGCTCAACTTGAAATATATTATCGATATGAATGCTTAATCAACTGGAACACAAGAATGTGGAATCATGCAATCCAACCCTAATCCATGCCTGTTTGCTGCATGAATCTTTATTTGGTTTTCTATCTGTTTTATTTTTGCCCATATTAAAGTTTGTTATTTGCTATATTTCTGTTGAATGACGTGTAGAATCCGACGTCTCCGATTCCGTCGTCGACTCTGTCAGCTGCGACTGCGACTTCGTCATAAACAACAAATAAGCAAGGCAAGCACCCCCTTTGATCATATTGATCCCAATATTTAATTATCATGATGTTTATCAAAATGTTTCATGCATGCTGTTATTTGTTGTAAACTTGCTATTTTGTGGTAATGGTAGATATACTTGTTATCTCATGAAACTTCCTTGATAAGTATAGACATGTGAACCTTGATAACCATAGATTAAGGATAGACATTACTTAATGTTTTCATGGGTATATGCGATTACATATCTATCCATGCGTAGCTATGCTTTAGAACCAACAATGTAAATGATCAGATCAAAATTGTTTCTTGAGAAAGTGAAAATGTTGGTTATGACACTGTTGGTCACTGGTATTTTGATTAAAAAACCCAAAATCAGAACTATGGATTTGACTCGGGCGATAGTTGGCAATAGCCGGTTGTGCAGAGGGAAATACACGTAGTGTAGGGTGAAGTATCGCCCGTGTCGGATTAAGGACCGAACAATGGGACGCTATTGATCCAAGAAATCCGTGCAACCACAAGTGTTGGGATGGGGCAGCCTTAACTTATTAAGTTACGTAAATTTAACTTTGCACATTGGAAGGCCCAAGTAGTACGGCCTGTCCTTTTTAAGGTTTGCTCGAAGGGGTGGCCACACCGAGGTGTTGGAGACAACGCTTGGTGATATAACGGTGTACGCCTTGCCATGAACAGAAACAGTGTGTTGAGGTATTACCTGAAAGGAACCACGTCTTGGGTGAGTGTTTTTGTTTCTATGGCAAGGGCTTACGTCCCGGTGCTAGTGCAAAGTTATGTCTATGTAATGTAACGGCTATGTCATGACTCTCTGCGGCACACCAAAGGATGTGTGCTAATTATCTATTGCACAAAGAGTCAGTCTTATGTTGTGGGTAAAGTTTTACACCTCTACAGAGTATAAATCTAGTCTATTAGCCGCGTCCACGGTCAAGGACGCTTGGTGAAGTCATTCCAATGTTAGCCTTTGATATTTTCTAAAAATGGGTTTTGGTTTAAAACTTGTTTAGCAGCTGTCACTTTATGTCAAAGGGCCGACATTGTTGGATTTCATAATCTGGATTATTCGTTGCTTATGAAGGGCTGTGAGTATTACGTATGCTTTACTTATTTCTTATCTGGAAAACATGCTCTTACAAATTCTGTTTGCAAATGACAACTTGATTTACAATTTCAATTTTGCTTTCTACAAATTAACGGTAGAAGCCTTTCCTTTGAAATGGCCTGCATATATGATAGGTTTTGCTAAAGTCTTGCGGAGTACGTAAAGTACTCACCCTTGCTTAATATGTTGTTTTAGGTGGGAAAGTTAGCGAAGCTTCGAAGATATCTTTCTGTCGCAGGTTGCGAGAATTTTGATGATGTGATCTTTCTAGGGATTATGCCTTGTCAGTTGCCTGCGGGATGGATGGGCACACTACAAGACTTTGATTCTTTTACTGCTATATGCTCTGAGTTGTAAGAGTTCTTTGTATAATAGCTTCCGCCTAATAATATGATGTATAGTTGTGGTTCCAATTGTTGAATATGTGCGTACTAGCTATTGATCATGGGACTACTACTCTTTGCACATTAGATTTTCATTTTTGCATTTATGCAAAAATGGGGGTCGTTTCAGTTGGTATCAGTGCTATACTAACCATATGATAAACCCTAGATAGAATGATCGTTAGTATTAGAATGAGCAAATTCAAAATCTTATTTTCAGAAGTTACTTTATTTGCAAAATGTGGATTTTGCTATTCTTCCCTCTTTCTTAAGATCTTCCTCTTACCCGTACATTCATTTTGTTTTGTGAACAAATTCCTCTTTCCTTAAAATAATCCTCGACTAATGGGAACTTCGATTTCTACGTCAACAATCACAAGGAGAAGAAATGTCAATTGTGAAGACTTGTATTGACAGGTCGAATATGAGTTTCGTAGGCTAAGCTATTTAGAACACATGTATATTAGTTTATGTTTATTCTGTGCGCTTTGCATGAAAACCTTTTTGTATTGCTTTTTTGGATGGACTTGTGGATGCTTGATATTAGGTTAGAACTTCACGACGTGATAACCCTTAATTAATAAGAAAATCTAATTGAGAAGATTTTAAAGATCGAAACATTGCCTTGTAACCAAATAGAATTTCATCTAAACAACCTATCTCTTCTTGGTCATCATGCAGGATGCCTAAAACAAGGTCTTTCAGAGAAATTACGGAGAATGAGACCACTCAAGACCCTCAACCTGCAAGGGACAATATTCTATCTCCAGCTCAACCTAATTTGCATCATCTAGCTACTAGGGCATCTGAATCTCGACGAAATGTTCGTCATGAAACACCTCCACCTCCTCAAAATCCAAGTGAATCTATTCTTGAAGTGCAATCGCCCGAACCTCCAGCTGTGGCTCAAGTCCTGGCAATGATTGAGCAAGGACGTCAGGTTGATACACTCCCACTCCAGCAAGTGGTGGAAAATACTGCCCACCTTAGCGAAGCTAGGGATGGAAATAGTGGTGCACCGCATTACTCCAAGTTGGGAGAGTTTCTGAAAACTCAACCATCGACTTTCTCCACATCAGTAAAACCTCTTGATGCTGATGATTGGCTACGTTCCATCGAGAAGGTCCTCTATGCTTCACATCAGCTTCAGGGAGCCACAACAGTCTGGTGGGAAACTCATCAGGCGATACTTCCTGAAGGCCAAGATATGTATGTAATATTTGGCCAATCAGCAGCATAAAGCAGATTTTATTTGCAACAGAGTAGTTCATCAAACGGTAATGAAATTGAAATAAGCATTTAATATGAAACTAATAAAAGTAAGTAGGTTCAATACCATCATTTCATAGCCTCATAGCGATGAACAGTGAGTAAATCATAGCCAACCTTGGCTTTACAAATTTACCAACCCGTCACAACATGATTTCCAAAACCTTTGCAAAAAAAAGCTATACTTGACATTACTTCCCTGAGTTGCTCATGATCATAAGCATGGATAATTAATTAGATTTAAATCTCTATATAGAGTGTACACTTTACCCACATGACACATTCTAGCAATCATGTCAACTATGCCTCGTGATACCTACAGTACTTGATTTGCTAGATTGTGAGAAACCGTTCAACTAGCTAAAGCCTAGCCTTGCATCAGCCCGATGATGTCAAACCCTTGCCATAGTCTAGAAATCTGGACCCACACACACAGTACTAATGATAGTTTACGCCCAATCGCGTCCTTCCCCCATGGCAAAGCATACACCGTTATATTGGAATGCTTTAACCCCAACACCTCGGTGAAGGGAGCACCTACGAACGACACCGTACCTCGAAGTGCTCTTACTACTTCGGCCTATCAAAATGCAAGGTTAAACTTCGGCTAATCTACTAAGCTAAAGCTATCCCATACTACCACATGTGGTTGCACTATTTCACTTAGGTGATAGCATCATGTTCAGCCCTTAACTGGCCCGAGCGAGAATCTCCCCCTAACTACGTGCGAGGTCCCTCCTCACGCCTCATGTTTAAATAGTAACTCGCCCATGTCTAAACCATAAGTTTTCAGGTTGGATTTTTACCAAAATACACGGAGACTATAACTCGACTCCGTACCTTTTAAAAATTGCTTCGGCCTAAATCGAAGTGTATCTCAACATTTAAAAGACGTTATAAGTAAGCATGACTAAGCATATGAGTAGTATTTCGTATACGTTACCCTTAGTGACATTAACTAATGTCTAAACCATAAACTAAGGTTACAATAGTTGGTAAACAAACGCCAAGGTAATGGTAATGCATTCAAATGGAAAGTATCTATGGTACCCACAACATAGCAAGTTTAATAAACATACATGAATGCATATACATTTGATAAAACAACATAAACATCGTAAAATAGTAGGATCAACATGATGAAAGTGGGGTGCTTGCTTTGCTGATCATCGTCTAGAACGTAATCTGGATCATAGTTGGTGTCGTCATCATCGAGCACTGAACCGTTGGTATCTATTCGTTATACAACAAGAAGCACAACAAATTAAAAACAACAATTTTTCGTTAAGGGCAAAAAGAAACCAGATGTAAAAACCAAATGAAATCTACTAAAGTTGAATAGGGTGGTTTAGGACCTCTGTGGGGACCGGATTACCGAATCCGAACCCTCTGTGTATAACCTGTGCTAGTCCAGGAAAAGCTAGCAAACACAGTGGAAACAGTAATGACAACACATCCATATCACGAAGCATATAATATTAATTAAGCAAAAGAGCATTAGCCTTATGGCCAATTATTACAAATAAGAAGCATCATAGCTTGAGTTCAATAAGACACAGCGGAAACGAAATAACAAAAGCAGGATAAGCCCATCCATTTGCCCAACAAGCAATCGACTGGGGTTCGCATCCTAGCATTCCGGATCACCTTCGTCGTAACCACAAGCGTAGAAATCGTAGTCACCTTCAGCTTCTGCGAACTCTTCTGTGGAAGGTTGGGGATGTTGCAAGGGTGAGCACACAATGTACTCCGCAAGTCTTGGAAACATAATGCATGATAACTATATGCAAGGATAAACAATTGAAGGCATCATATGGCTCTTTTAGCATAAAGCAAAGTTTAACTGTAAATACCAATAGTAATTTCACAAAGCATCATTTGATCAAAATGTAATTGGATAGTAATTGAATTTGATATGACAAATAAAGCAGGTTCCATCTACCTAACTGGCTCCATCCGCCAAACCATAACCCGAGAGTTCCATCTGCTCTCGGATTCCCAAACCATCATTTTCCTTTAAAACAAAACCATGAAATCTACAATGTGCAAGCGTACCTCGCCTGCCCTTGATCGTGGGCACGGCTACTTAAGTAGTTTTAACTCTGTAGAGTGTGTACACTTTACCCACAAGACATGATCGACTCTTGTTGCCAAGCTATTAACAAACTTCCTTTGGTGTGTCGGCAGAGAGATTATGACAAGGCCTTTATAATGCACAACCCCACTATTAACCTCGCCAGCTAAGGTTTCACCGCTGTTAGGGTTCTAGCTGCCCAGTACGGAAGCCCCCTCTTGCGCCTGCCAACATCTGGCACTCACCAACTGGCGAAGCTAATAATGAGATGCACAAATTATTTAGCTAGGTCGTACCCATATAGACTTGTGGTTGTACGGTAGTGCTCGGTCCATGGTAACACATGCTTCGGTCCTTAATTGACTAGGGCGGAACATTCACATACCAAGGTCTCGTGCTTTCTGCACCCACCAAACATCCATCCGCCCTGGTCTAAACCATAATTTCATTTTATTTCATTTAAATCACAACAGCAACACCAATTGCCGTGATTTCACAAATAAGTTTAAACAACATTTGAAATGATTCCCATAATGGCACAATACCGAAACGCTTAAGCTGGACTAAGCAATTCTACCGTTCCATGCTAATCTACTGGATATCACAAAATAAAATAGCTAATATTAACTAGGGTGACAAAGGTTTGACATGATCAATACCAATGAGGGTATAACAAATTCTGGTATTTAACTATATTCTAAAACTACATTTAAAGTACATTGCATAAAAGTAAGCATGCATAATTTAAAATAATATAGGCATTTTGTAAATTTGGGATCAATATGTTCAAGGAAGACTTGCCTTCGATGCCTCTTGCTGGTTCTATCTCCGACTGTTAGTTTGCTTGAACTTTGACTACGTCGTCTACACGCGAAACGAGGCAAATAAATAAAACAAATTCAAATACAATTCAAAAATTGAAAAGAATGGTACTGGAAGATAGATCTTGAATTTACATGAATTTAGAAATTTGAATCACTGGAATCGGAGCTCGAATGAAGGAGAACGGGCTCCTGAAAGATTCCCAGATCAGAAAATCTGAGAAAATTAGAGGCTCACACGTGGCAACACGTGATTGGCTGGAATTTTGGGTTTTGCTGGAAAATCAGAAAAAGAAAAAGAAATGCCACTAACACGTGGGACCCACATGTCAGTGCCTGGGTTCACGGTGGACTGCGTCCACCGAGGAGGGTTCGGGTGACGCGGCAGATCGGCCAACGTGGCGCTGACGTGGCGGGTTATGGCAGACGCGGCGGCTGACGAGGCAGCTAGCGAGGCGGCTGATGCGGATGGAGCACGCGTCGCGCATCCAACGGCGGCGCGGGATCGGAGGGCGGAAGGACGTGGCCGCGACGGCGGCGACGTGGCGCGATCTGGTGCGCACACGGGGAAACGGACGGTCACGGTTCATCGACGGAGAGCGACGATGCGAGGCGGCGGTGCTGGTGCGGGCAATGCCGGAGGCGGAGAAGAAGGCGACGCCGACGGAGCAAAACGCGACGAGGCGGCGCCGGGTTAGGGGCAAAAGAAAGAGGGAGTCGCGGGGAGTTCAAGGCGACCAAAATAAGCGGCGGAGGCTCACCGGAGAAGGAGAAAGACGACGAAGAAGCGCTCGGGACGGCAGCGGAACTTCGGCGAGCTCGATCTCCACGACGGATGGCTCTCGGGCGGCGAGGCTTGAGACGGCGGGTGCGGCGCGAGGAGGCGAACCTTGGGCTGGGTGCGGCAGCGACTTAAATAGCCTGGGGAGGCGTGCCAAATCCGAAAACCGAGGGGGCGACGACGGAATTGACACGGTAAGGTTTAGGGTTTCTGTGGCGACGGCGCAACGCGGCTAAATCTGGACCGTGCACGTGTCGCGGATCCGACGGCGGAGGCGAGCGGGCTGGCTGGGCTGTGAGCGGCGAAGCTAGGTTGAGAGAGGGAGAAGGGAGCGCGCCACGCGGGAGAAGAAACGGGCCGCGAAAATGGGCCGGCGGAAGGATTCGGCCCGAAAAGGGTTTTAGAAAATAAAACATTTCCCAAATTTAGGAAATTCTAGAAATTCAAATAAAATAAAATAAATTCAAATAAATAGTAAATAAATTCAGAAAAATCTCCAAAAATATAGAAAAATTCCTTGAGGCACAATGAACCCAACTAAAATCTTTTGTTTGATAAATAGATTAGCCAAATTAAATCCTTTTATAAATAGAAAATTCATATTAAGCTGAAATTTCCTAAAACTGAAAATCTATTTTTGTGTTTACTTGCTATTCTTGCCTCGATTCGCGTAGACGTTGCTTTGTTCGATAATCCGGAGGAGAATTCAACGCTTCAAGACCAACGTCCAGAGCAGGATCAGGACCTATTCCAAGGCAAGTTGGGCTTTGATCATGTTGTACCTATTTTTACAAATTTGCTATATTGTCTTTAAACTATTGCATAATATTCTATGTGTACAAATAATTTCCATTACTTTGGGATCTAGCTATTATGCCTAAAGTTGAATTATTTACCCTACCTTGTCAATTGTATTCAATAATCTAATTGTCACCCTAGGATGGTTAAATTACTAGTTGGTTAATATTAGCAATCAACATGGGTTGGTTAGACCGTGTTAGTCTGCTTAGCCATGCCACGTACCTGTCACACATTTGAAATGCTGAAAGTTAATTTTGACTAATGGAATCTTGAACAATGTTTTGAACTTGTGTGTCATGTGTGGTCACACAGTGATGTCGAGTTGTAGTGGCGAGGAGGTCACACAACGAGATCGAATTGTTGATGGCACGTGGTGCTTGGTAATCAACTGGGCTGGGAATGGTTTAGATTGGGGCAAGTGGCGAGGGGCAGTGTGCCAAGGTGGGCCATGAATGGCAAGGGGTATGTGGAAGTCTTGCCTTAGTCACCCTAAGGACTTAACCTTGCAAGCCTTTGACCTGAGTCTTTCTTGCAACCACATGTCTGGAATGGGACATGCTAGCTGACTAACTTATGATGTTTAGATTTCGGTACTGTCACAGTGATTAGTGAGTCCCGGCTTTACGGATTAACTCACATGGCGCAAGAGGGGGGCCCTGTTGTGGTGGTTTAACCCTTCAGTGTTGAAACCTTAGCGAGCAGTATTGGGTCTAAATAGAGTATTGTAAAGGCTTTGTTACAATCACTCGCCTTGGTGGTGTTTGGTTGTATCATGTGGATAAAGTGAATAACCTCTGCAGAGTGTATAATCTATTCGAATAGCCGTGTTCACAGTATTGAGCAATACTTGGGAATTACAGTCAAGGGTTAAACTTTTGTTTAATAAAAACCTGGAGGGGATGGCGGTTGGCCATTGGAAATTGAAAAAAAAGAATAGGTGTTAAACCATATTACTTGAGAAATGTTGCAAGTTATTTATATTGATAGTTGTTTTACGGCTTCCAATCTAATTACTGTATTCTTTATTAAATACTGCTTTGCTGCAAATTAGCCTTGTTAGTCATTCCTTTGGAACAAGCCTTGCATATAGTTATGGTAGAATTGCATATTGTGCACAACTTGTTGAGTGCTTTACTTGCTCATCCCAACAACAATAACCTCAGAAGAGGAAGAGGCTATCCTTAATATGGATGTGTTCCAAGATGATGCGAATGCTTAAGGTTCGAACCTCGTCAGTTTCCTGTGGTGAACTAGAGAGCTGCTACGCTTATTTTTATTTCCGCTGCTGCATATTTCTATTTTTTTAGTCTAAGCCCTGCGTGGTAATAATCATGTAAGACACAACAGTTATTACTAAATAATGGAACTATTATCTTATTCCGCTGTGTATGATTGTGATAACATCTATGTTGAGCCTGTGTGCACTAGCGTGACCCTGGACTTGTGCGGTATACACAGAGGGTCCAGATTTGCATATTCGGGTCGCGACAAATATTACCTCTGAATTTGGTTCATTTTTGGACCAATTTGGAAAGTCGATTCAATGAATATTTTTTCTCTGGCAGTCTGGAATTTAGAATTACTAACTTGAGCTCTATTCGCCAAAAATTTGAGGAATCGGTAATAGATTATATTAAGTGATTTAGGGAGATAAGAAATCAGTATTTTAGCGATAGTTTACCTAATAGCCAGTTAGCCGATTTAGCCTTCCAAAGGCAGAAATTCGGTGGACTAAAGTTCACCGATTTGAGTCACCTGTTACATACGGCATCGGCTTAAGAATGCCATTCTACCTATAATAGAGGCTTTACAGATAAATTTAAGGCCAATAACAATGAGCCTGAGATAAATATTGCCGAATGGGTTAAAAGGCCTAAAAAATCCCTAGTCTGTTCCTGGCTTAAGCCGACTAAGTATAAGATGGAAATAAAATATGCTTTTGATGTCTCCAAGTGTGACCATATTTTTAACTTACTTCTATATGAAAAAATTATACAGTTACCCGAAGGACATGTTATACCATCGGCTAACAAAATTAAAAAGTGAAGGTATTGCTAGTGGCACCATTCTTTTTCTCATAATACTAATGATTGCAATATTTTCCAACAGTAAGTACTATCGGCTATAGAGGATGGCTGACTCAAGTTTGCAGAAGAGACGATGATACAGGTGGACGCTAATCCTTTTCCAATTAATATGGTTCGATGGTCTGGAAAAGGAAAAGATCCAATGCGGGATACAGGGTCAAAATTTGCATGTCATGTTGACGTTCGGTCGGGTTCTAGCGGCAAAGGGAACCTAAAGATTACGGTCTATTCACTGTAAATAGAAACCAACCATGGAGGCAGAAGTTCAAGGGCTCTCAAGCTGAAGGGAAGCTTGCAGATTGACAAATGGTATAAGACTGAGAGAGCATCACCACCGTGCAAGCCGATTCACAAGCCAAAGCCAACTTTCTCCCAGTTGCTGGAATAATCTAAAAGGAGAAATAATAGGACGCATTATCCTGCACATTAGCCAGATAATCTGTGCTGGTCTGATAACTTGGAAAAGGGTCACCAATGATGTCCCTTTCGAAAATTATGTGGGGAGAGAGGGTCAGCTCTGTTGTCACCATATACATATTAGATTGAACATTATCCTTGTCAAGGTGACTGGTAAAGGCAATCGGCTAAAGATAGAATATCTGAGCCGATACAAGGCTGTTCTGATGAAAATCATAAAAATCTAGTCCATCAAACGATTTCCACACCAAACCAAACTCAAGTGTGATCAGAAGAGAGATTGAGCTCTATGGCCCAGGTTAATCTGGCGGGAAAGGTATGTAAGCCGATTGAACCTAAACTTAGTTGGTGTCCTTTAGGGCTTAGCTGATCACAATGTAGATGGCTTCCAAGGCTAAGGACCCAAGAGATGAGAGAAGCCGAGCAAGAAAAACAACGATACCAAGCCTTTAATGAACTTCGACAAATTAAGACTGCTAAAAGAAGTGGAGGAGAAAAGATCCAGTTGAAGAAGAGTTTGATTCAGCAGATGAATTGGATTCACCCGTGATTCGGGATGATACTCGCCCTCTGAAGGATATCAACATGGTGTTCACATTGCCGACCGAATTCAAAATAAGGACTGTATATGACAAATAGACATTTGCTTAGTTGTGCTTGGGGCTCAAGACACAGTTTTTAGAAAACCTCAAGATGATCATCAGCATCTAAAGCTATTATACTTGAAAGGGTACATCAATGACAAGCCGGTGTCAAGAACGCTTGTCGATGGAGGAGCAATCGTCAATCTAATGTCATATACCACTTGCAAGAAGTTGGGTAAGTCCGATGAGGATCTTATTAAAACTAATATGGCTTTAAAAGATTTCACAGGCGATCCTACTAAAGAGGGGTTATGGTGACTAAGTTGACAGTCGATAGCAAGACATTACCAACCGCTTTTTTCGTGGTGGATGTTAAGGGTAATTACAGTGTTCTGCTTGGGCGAGATTGGATTAATGCTAATTGTTGTGTACCATCGACCATGCATCAAATGCTTGTCTAATGGAACTGGGATGAGGTTGAAGTAATTCAAGCTGATACATTGGCTCGTATCGCCATGGTGAGTTCAGACGCAAATTGGCAGCATGAAGAAGCTGAGCGCATATCGGGAGAATCTCTAGATGATTGCAATTTTATCTGCATTAACAAAACATGGCTTATTCCGATTAACGTGAACCAAACACACACGATCGAATAGAAGATATTTTACGCCCATGGTGTCCAAATTGGTAGTAAAGGCTTTACAAGACAAAATACGAAGCTATCGGCAAATAACAGATAGCTATGAGGCCATTGAAGATTTTCAAGAAATCGAGAAGTTAGGCCAAGGTTTCACGTCGACTGATTTGTTAGAGGAAGTCGACATAGGTGACGGTGAAAGGAAAAGGCCAACTTTTGTTAGGTCAATGTTAGCCGCAGATTATAAAGAAAAGTTGGTCAAGATTTTGAGAAATTATAAAGATGGTTTTGCATGGGAATATCTTGAGATGCCTAGTTTAAGTCGACAACTTGTTGAACGTTGGCTACCTATAAAGCCAAGTTATCAGCCATTTAAACAGTCTCCTAAATGATTTAATCTGGCTTTGTACACTATTATATAAGAAGAAATTGAGCTATTGTTAGAGACTGAGTTTATCAGGCCTTGCCGATATGCTGAATGGGTTTCTAATATAGTTCCTGCCATGAAGAAAAATGGCAAACTTAGGGTGTGTGTTAATTTTAGGGATTTAAATATAGCCATGCCAAAAGATGAGTACCTAATACCAATAGCTGATATACTTATCGATGCTGCATCGAGGAATAATATCATTAGTTTCCTCAACGGTAATGCCGGATATAATCAAATATTCATAGCAGAAGCCGATATACCTAAAATAGCCTTTAGGTGCCCTAGTGCCTTAGGTTTGTTTGAGTGGGTAGTAATGACATTCGGCTTGAAGGACGCTGGTGCAACATATCAGCGTGCCATGAATTTGATTTTTCATGACTTAATCGGCCATATTGTGGAAATTTATATTGATGATGTTGTTGTTAAATCCAAGGAAAATTTGTAGCATCTGGTTGATTTGGAAACAGTGTTAGAAAACACAAGAGCACATGTCTTAAAGATGAATCTATACAAGTGTGTTGGTGTGTTGGCTGGACAAGTTTTGGGCTTCATGGTCCATGAAAGAGGGATTAAAGTTAATCAAGAAAGAGTCAAAACCATAGCCAAAACTAAGCTCCAGCCTGCAAGAATGATTTATAGAAGTAGATCGGCAAGATTAACTATTTACGGTGATTTATTTTAAATTTATCTCTCCGTACTAGTTCATTTACCCCACTGTTTAAATTAAAAGATAATCAAGAGTTCATTTGGGGAGCCGATCAGCAAAAAGCCTTTGAGAGCATTAAGGATTATTCGACTAATCCTCTAGTTTAGCCACGCCTCAAAAAGGTATACCATTCAAGTTATATATATTGGCTCAAGAGGTGACTATTGGAGCTATTTTGGCACAAGAGATTGATGGAAAAGAGGGAGTTATTTTCTACTTAAGCCGATGATTAATTGATGCGGAGACCAGGTACCCTTTTGGAGAAAAACTCTATGTGTCATTATATTTTGCTTGCACAAAGTTAAGCCATTATATTTTAGCATCGGTTTGTAAGGTTATTTGTAAAATCGATGTCATGAAATACATGTTGTCAGCTCCAATTGTGAGAGGTCAACTTGGTTAATGGGTCTATATGCTCATTGAGTTCGACTTAACATATGAATCGGCTAAATTAGTTAAGGTCAAGTAATTGTTGATTTTATAAGAGGACGTGAAACTAATTTGAATGCTAATCTAATATCTATCGTCCGTTGGCAACTATTTTTGACGGATCGGTATGTTGAGAGGGCGATGGTATCAGAATAGTATTGGTTTCACCAAAAGGATATAGTTTTGAGTTCGCAATCAGGTTTAGTTGCAAATATTCTAATAATCAAGCCAAGTACTGTAACATCCCAAAATTTGAGTTTTGGAATGTTTGAATTAGAAAATGAACCATTTGAAATTTCCTTGAATTAATCCAAGCTTAATTTGAATTTTCTATTAATGAAGAGATTTAATTTGACTAAACTATTCATCAAACAA
Organism: Otatea glauca; assembly: GCA_036346275.1. Taxonomy (NCBI): domain Eukaryota; kingdom Viridiplantae; phylum Streptophyta; class Magnoliopsida; order Poales; family Poaceae; genus Otatea; species Otatea glauca. Next base: position 33,675,341 of record CM070729.1, read on the forward strand.
AAGATTTTAGTTAGGTTTATTGTGCTTCAAGGAATTTTTCTGTATTTTTGAAGATTTTTCTAAATTTATTTGATATTTCTTTGAATTTATTGGCTTTTATTTGGATTTCTAGAAATTTATTAATTCGGAAACTGTTTTTGTTTTCAGAAAATATCTTCTGGGCCGAATCTATTCCGTCGGACCATCCCTATTTCCCACGCGCCCACTCCACCCGGCCCAACCAGCCTGCCAGCCCGCGTTGTGTCGGTCGGCCGATCTGCGCCGTGTGGACGGCTGAGATGCAACCGCGTCGCTCCGTCGCCGCCGCCGAACCCTACCCCTAGCCGCCGCTGACTCGGTCTTGGAATCCATGCTGCGCACACCTCCCTAGGCCTATTTAAGGCACCGCCGACCTCGCCCGAGGTTTCCCTCTCCGCGCCGCCTCGTTTGCCCTAGGTCTCAATGCCCGAGTCACTGCCGTCGCTGAGAACAAGCTCGCCGGAGTCCTCCGCCGTAGCCGAGCTCTTCCTACACTTGGATCTTCGCCGCTGGTGCATCTCCACTGTCCCCACTTGCAACACTGAGTCACCCACGTTGTGCTCTTCTAGATCCGTGCAAACCCACGTTCGATCTGCCTCGTTCTGCTGGTTGCAGCGTCTTCTTCCTCGCATCCGGTAAGCCCGCACCACTGCCCTAGCCGTCGACTTGCTCTGCCGCTCCTCGCCATGATATGGACCGTCCAATTGGCAACGTGCGTTCCGGATCGCGCCACGTCACGGTCACTACAGACGTGTTCTTCTACCGTCTAATCCAATGCTGTGGCTTGATGCGCGACGCGTGGATAGCCACGTTAGCGCCAGCGTCAGTCGCCACCTCTTCCGCCACATTAGCCCTTCTACCCATGTGCGTGCCGCATCAGTGTAACATCCCGAAAAATGCAATAATATAAAAATTCATATTTTGAATTTGCATATCTTTGTTTCTGATTTTTCCTGACATGATTGGAATTTATTTGGATTTCTTTGGATTTTTGTATTGAATGAAAAATCAAACAACTAGAATTTAAGAATGGATAATGGTAAAAAGATAAAAAGGTAAAAGATAAATTTTGGAAAAATTACCATAGAACCTTAACCACTCTGGTAAGTCAGTAAAATCAAGAATTAAAATTTTATGCATAGAAAAATGGGTAAATAAAATGAATGACACCTCTTTTTGACTAGAAACAGTACAAGTCAAAATTAATGAAAAATATTCGAAGTATATCTGAAGCTGGAAAAATTACTATAGCACCCTCAGTGCAGTGTTTACACCTGGTAAAAATCTCAGGATTTGATCCTGTGGGAAAAGCCCTCTAATAATTCAAAAACAGAAACAATTAAAAACTAGAAATCCTAATGTCAGAATTTATATAAAATATTCACTTGATTTTTTGACTTGAAATTTTTATGGAGATATCCTTAAGACAAAATGAATCCCTATAAAAAGTTTGGAAAATAATTAATATGATTTATATTCCAAAATAAATAAAATACTGAAATTCAAATCCTGTACAAGTCCACAGTGTGAGAATTTTAAATAATTCATTACAAGGTATTTTAACCTCAAATTTTTACTGGATATTAGAAACTACCAGAGAATGTCGGTAAAAAAGTTTAGCAATTATTAAACTTGATCTGTTGTCCGTTTTAATGCTCACATGGAGCTTGTCTCGGTCAGACTTATCCTCTGACTCACCATCACTCACTGACATGTGGGGCCAGCCACTTTTCCGTAACGGTTGCTGGCGGCAACGGAAAAACGTCGCACTCACTGCCCCGTGGCCCCGAGACCCACCCGTCAGCCCTGGCTTCACTGCCCCTCCTCCTTTTCCCCTCTCGCCCGAGACGAACTCGAAGACTCCCGAGCCCTCGCTCCTTTCCTCACTGATTCAACGCATCGCCGTGCCATCTCTACCCGACCAAGGCCACGTCTGTCCTGACCTTTCCCCACGCCATACCGGTCACGTTCTCACGTCGCTTCCCTGCCGGCGAGACATCATACGCTTCATTGCGCAAGCGCCAAACCGAGCCGCATTCCTTCCCCATGTTCAAACCCTGGTGCAACATCGTTCCTTGGCTATAAATACCTGAGTGCCATCGCATTGAACTCCCCTTCTCTCTCAGCTACTCATAGAACCAACCAATCAAGCCGAAGTCGTGTTCTTCACCATTTGCGCCAGAAAAACAGAAAGGGGGGGAGAACTCCAATTCGGTCGAAATTGGTATCCATCGTTGCAATTGATTCTTCCTCTAGCACCAACCGACATCCTATTTTACTCATCACGCCGGAACTCCATTTCTTTTCGCCTGCAGACCATCCTCACTGGGCGCCCTTCTTCCTCGGCTCCGGTGCATGGTGGTGGCCCAACCTGTCGCTTCTCCGGCCCGGACAACCGCCAAAATGGAATGCCCTGACCCCGTAGATGCTTAAACCACTACCGATTCAACCGGGGAACCACTGCTTCTCTTCTCCGGCGGGCTCCTTCTCCTTCCGCCGCATGCCGCCGGTGGCAGCTCGCTCCGGCCGTCCCCGTCGACGAGCGCCCCCACCCACGTGTCTTGTGTGACCCTCTGGAGCCTGCCGTGCCACCCATTCGGCCGGAGACTCGCCGGAGAGCCGTCGCTGTCGTGCCCTAGCCGTCGCTCTGTTTTCCCTCACTGACCCGCGGGCCCGCCTTGTCAGCCGGTCGAAGCATTTTCAGTGCAAAGGTGAAATACGCCTTCCAGTTCCGAAAGCGTATTTTCAATATTTTCAGTCTATTTCAATACCCGAAATGATACAAATGCTTATAACTTTTGTATTGTAGCTCCAAATGAAGTGAAACAAAATTTTATATTCATATAAAATCTAGTTCTTCCAGAATATAAAATAATATTTTGAAAATGTTCGCTGGATAAATTTGAAATTCAAATTTAAAGAAGAGGCTTAAATAAGTGCTACATATTAAAAAGTTGTAAACAAACTTAAAAATGAATGGAACCAATTTTAGTGAAATACTCATGCCTCCAGGAGTTCAAATATACAAAAATATTTAAGTTTCATTATTGTTTGAATTACTTTGTATTAAAGATTGTATTCAACGCATTAGAAAATTCAAATAAGCATAATTTGAATTAAAGAAATATAGAATAAGTAAAATTTAGTTTCTAAATATTAGCATGGCAGTAGAATACCTTAGTTTTCCAAAATACTTAAGAAATGAACTTAATTTAAATTATCTTGAAAAATGTGAGATAACTTAAATGTAAATATGGCATAGAAAGTCAAATGGTTGTAGTATAGGTCAAATGAATTCAAATAATCACCAAACCCATTTTATTATACCTCTGGCATTGCAAGGATCTCAGATATAATATAATATTTAAATATTACTACATAAAACAGTAAATGTTTAATAGTCAAAGTGTTAATATTTGCATATCGGAATAGTTACAACTTTCACGAATAAACTTCAAATTTGATAAAACCAAATCCTATAGCTATGAAAAATAGTACCCTTAAAATATCTTATGTTAGTGCTAGGTTGAAATAAAATAATGTTAAACCCTAATGATCGTTTATAGGAAAAACATTGCGGATAAAAGCCAATGGTCGTAAAACCAACTATAAATCACTTCTAATATCATACCCTGTTAATACCTGAAAAATGAGTAGATTATCCGAGGCGGTATAGCCGCAATCTTATATCAAAAGCTGAACCCTTAACGAGTAGTAAATTACACCATCAAGCCTTTTCATCGATCCGTAGAACCTCTCGTCTAAATGCAAATGTATTAGAAATAAGTTTAGAAACGATATTTGGGATATGTAATACCATATTCTAGAAAAATATTTCATTTACCACTTTCATTTCAACTAAATCCTGCTAGTTGAATACCCCCAAAAAGTATGATTGTCGCAACCTTTTATATCACCTAAGCATTTTGAACTAAGAAAATAATGTCTCGTCTAAACACTAAAATGTATGAAATCAGCCTAGTTTTGTTCATCAAAGTATATACTATCCAATTCCGAAGAAATAATCTTATTTCGTCATGTTTGGCATATAAACTTTAATAGTCAAATAACCCCTAGTTTTATGTTTAATGAACCTTGTCGCAATAAGAATTAGTGAACCTTGTAATAAGGATTTTGTACTTAATATATTTGTATCACCAGAACCTTCTTAAAAACTATAAATAAATCTACTTAACTAACTTATCAATCATAACTTAATCAAAACCCTTCGTGTGCAAATCTTAGGGCTAAGTGCTATTAGCATAACCTTAACTGGTGTTTCAATTCTTTTAATCCAAATAATTTTAGCATTTATAATTCGAAGTTTTAAACACTAGAATTCATTATTTTAGCCTCTTGAATTCGTAATTCAAGATTAGATAATCTATCCAAGGAAACCATGTTTTGCTCATCCTAAAAGCCATTAACTTTATGAGTATGTAATTATCTAAATCATAACAGCTCGAAATCATATAATCCAAACCCTAAATCATTCCTGTTTTCTGCAATGAATCTTTATTTGATTTTCATCTCATCTTCTTTTACGCCTTATTGAAGTTTATTATTTGCTTTATTTTCCGATCGATCGACGTGTAGAGTTCGACGGTCCTTCCTCCGTCGTTACCTCCGGTACCGTGATCGCGTCTTCGTCGTAAACGATATATAAGCAAGGCAAGCACCCCCTTTGACCATCTTGATCCCAGAATTTAATTTGCATTATTTATTAAAATGTTTCATGCATACGTTTACTTTCTGTAAATTGCTATTTTATGGTACTGGTAGTTATACCTGTTGTCTCATGAAACTTCCTTGATAAGTATGAATATGTGAACCTTGATAACCATAGATTAAGCTTAGACAATTACTTAATGTCGCCCTGGGTATATACGATTACTTTTATCCATGCTTAGCCATGCTTTTAGATCAAATGATGATGATGATCAGATCAAAATGTGTTCCTTGTGAAATGGAAAATGTTGTCATTGTAGCTATTGGCTATGGGTATTTTGATTAAAAACCCAAAATAAAACTATGGTTTCGATGCGGGCGATTATTGGCAATAGCCGGAGGTGCAGAGGGATTTGCACGTAGTTAGGGTGGAGTATCGCCCGTGTCAATTTAAGGACCGAACTCAGTGTTGTATGATTCAAGATGATTTGTGCAAACCACAAGTGTTGTTATGGGGCTTCCTTAAACCAATTAAGTTATCTAGTTTAACTTTGCACATTGGTAGGTCAAGTAGTACGGGCTTTCCTTTCGGGTTTGTTTCACGGGTGCCCACACCGAGGTGTTGGGAACAACACTTACCAATATAACGGTGTGCGCCACGTCTATGGGGAGTTCCAACATTCCTATGCTCTGAGTTCTCCCAGCTATAGCGTGGGTTTTATCGTCCCGGTGCTGGTGCAAAGTTAGATTAGATAATGTAAAGGTTTTCGTCATGAACATTCTGGCCACACGCTTAAAGTGCGTGAAACTTGCGCAAAAAGAAAAGGTCATGACTTGTGGGTACAGATTGTACACCTCTGCAGAGTGAAAATCTAATCGATTAGCCGTCCCTCGGTCATGGGAAACTTGGTGAACTTGCATTAGTTAAATGTTTAATTTTCTAAAATGGGTTGTGGTTTGGAACTTGTTTAGCAGCTTTTGTTTTCATGTCAAAGGATCGACATTGATGGATTCCATTTCTGGATTATTCGATATTCACGATGGGTTGTGAATATATTACTTATGCGTTACTTATTTCATATCACCAATTATGCTTTTACAAATTCCGCTTGCAAATAACTTGTTTTACAATGTCAATTCCGCTTTATGCAAATTAACGTAGTAGCCTCCTTTGAAATGGCTCGCATATATTATAGGCTTTGCTCAAGTCTTGCGAGTACGTATGTACTCACCCTTGCTTATATGTGGTTTTTTGGTGGTTAAGTTGTCGAAGCTTCGAGGTTCCTTTCGTTGCAGGTTGCGGGTTTTTCTCTTCGTCGAATCTTTCTAGGGATTTATGCCTTGTCGGTTGCCTGCGGGTGTTGGATGGGCACACTACAAGACTTTGCTTCTTTTGCTGCTATATCTCTGATTTGTAAGAGTTTCTTTATGTAATAGCTTCCGCTTAATTAATATTTGTTGTATGGTTGTGATTCCAATTGGTGTATGTGCGTACTAGCTACTGATCATGGGACTAGGACGGAAATGCACATTAGATTTCCATTTTTGCAAGTTTGTAAAAATGGGGGTCGTTACAGTTGGTATCAGAGCTATGCTGACTGTAGGATGAACCCTAGGTAGAATGGTCGTTAGCATTGGAATAATCAAATTCAAAATCTTATGTCCAAAAGTTACCATATTTGCAAAATGAAGATTTTGCTATTCTTCTCTCTATCTTAAGATTCTCCTCTTACCACTACTTTCATTTTGATTTGTAAACAAATTCCTCTTTCCTTAAATCAATCCTTGACAAATGGAGACTCCGACTTAGGCGTCAACGATCTCGAAGAGGAAAAATGTCGCTCCATGAAGACTGGTGTTGATAGGTCGCATAGGAATATAATAGGCTAAGTTATGCTAAGTTATTTTAGAACCCTTGTAAGTTAATCGATGACTATTTTGTGAGTTTTGTTGAAATCTTTTCTCTTGTATTGCTTACGGGTTACTCTCGCAAAGACTAAACCATTTGGTTGAAATTTACGATGTGCTAACCCTTATTTAATAAGAAAATTTAATTAAAAAGATTTTAAGGAACGAAAAGTTGCCTAGTAACCGAACTCAATATAGTCTAAATGTCAATCTTCTCTTGATGCAGAATGCCAAAACAAGATCCTTAAGGAAATTATTGGAGTGTGAGGTCGCCCAAAATTCCCGACCATAAGAGCCAACATTCCAATTCCACCCAATCTAGTCCGCAATGTCCAATCGCTAGGACATCTCGACGCAATGTTCGTCATGAATCATCTCCACCTCCTCAAGACCCAAGTGAAGTTATTCCTGAAGAGCAATCTCCTGAACCTCAAGCTATAGCTCAAGTCTTGGCAATGCTTGAGCAAGAGCATCGAGTTGATAATCTTCTACTCCGAAGTGATACGAATACTACCCACCTTAGCGAAACTAGGGATGGAAATGGTGGTACACCACATTACTCCAAGCTGGGGGAGTTTCTGAAGACTCAACCCCCGACCTTCTCCTCATCAGTGGAACCTCTTGATGCTGATGATTGGCTCCATTCCATTGAGAGCAAGCTAGTCATTGCGCGATGTAGTGACTATGAAAAGGTTCTCTATGCTTCTCATCAACTACATGGAACTGCAGCAGTCTGGTGGGAAAACCATCAGGCGATGCTCCCTGAAGGTCAAATCATATCTTAGGCAGCATTTAAAGAAGCATTTCGTAGGACTCACATTCCTACAAGCATCATTGAGATCAAGAAGCGAGAATTTATGGAGTTGAAGCAAGAAAACTTATCAGTAATGGAATATCTACATCGCTTCAATCATCTATCTCGCTATGTTTGTTTCAAGTGTCGATGAGGCTCGAAGAATTGAGCATTTCAGAGAACATCTGAATGAAGAAATCAAGTGGATGCTAGTCGCCCATGATATTTATGATTTCCAAACCTTAGTTGATAAGGCTATTCGAGTGGAGTATGGCATGAGAACAGTGATGGAAAGCCGAAAGCGCAAATGGATAGCTCGTCAATTGGTAAATTATCATTCTCCAAAGCAGCGTTTATTGCAGCCATTCAATGTTCAGCCATATGTTTCTCAAGTCCAGCAATGCCAAGGGCGAACTCTTCACCCTCAGCAGCCCACAGTTCATTCACTGCGGCAAGCAAGATTATCTTCTAGCACTCAGTGCCAGGAGGTTTGTGCTTGTCCTAAGAAGAATTCTGAACAGCTTTGTCCGCACCAGCAACCCTCAAGTAGAGATCAGATAATTGGAAATTTGAAAATCTCTAAGTCACCCTCTACTTCAAAACAAGTTACTATTCCTGGTCGTCTGCACCATGTGACAGCAGAAGAAGCTCATAATGCACCTGATGTGGTACTAGGGACATTCCTTGTTCACTCTGTACCTACATTGGTGTTATTTGATTCTGGTGCATCACATTCTTTCATATCCAACAAGTTTATTAAGCAGCATGAACTTCAAGCTGATTTGCTTCCCACAAAGATGATAATCTATTCGCCAGGAGCAACTATGAAAACCTCAAAACTTTGTTCTGAGGTATGCATCGAGATTAGCGGAGTGTCTTTCTATGCTAATCTTATTGCTATTGAGACCCCGGGACTAGATGTAATTCTTGGTATGGATTGGTTATCTAAGCACAAAGGCTATATTGATTGTGCTAACCGATCTATATCTCTTCTCAGTCCAGACGGAATTCAAGTACAGTTTTCTTCAATCAGTAGCACTCCAGCTCAACAACCATTTCTTGGTTCTGCGATAGTTACAGAATTGAGTCAAGTACCAGTGGTATGTGAGTATTCTGATGTGTTTCCAGATGAACTGCCAGGAATGCCTCCAGACCGAGACATGGAATTTGTCATTAATCTTGTTCCTGGAACAGCACCCATCTCAAAGCGACCTTATCGCTTACCTCCAGATGAGTTGGCTGAATTGAAGAAGCAACTCAATGATCAATTGAATAAAGGATTTATTCGCCCTAGTTCATCTCCATGGGGCAGTCCTGTGCTATTTGTTCCTAAGAAAGACGGTGGTCTACGCATGTGCATAGATTATCGTGCTTTGAATGAGGTCACTATCAAGAACAAATATCCACTTCCTCGTATTGATGATCTTTTTGATCAATTGAGTGGTGCTCATGTATTTTCAAAGATTGATTTGAGACATGGATATTATCAGTTGAAAATGAAGCCCGAGGACATTCCAAAAACTGCTTTCACCACTCGTTACGGGTTGTATGAATACACCGTAATGTCGCTCGGACTTACAAATGCTCCAAATTAGTTTATGTGCCTTATGAATAAGGTCTTTATGGAATATTTGGACAAGTTCGTAGTGGTGTTCATTGATGACATTCTCATTTACTCCAAGACTGAAGAAGACCATGTGCAACACTTGAGTATGGTGCTAGGAAAGCTTCGTGAACATAAGCTCTATGCCAAATTCGAGAAGTGTGAATTCTGGTTAAAGGAAGTCGCATTTCTTGGGCATGTTCTTTCAGAAGGTGGAATTGCAGTGGACCCAAGAAAGATCCAAGCCATTACGGAATGGGAACCACCTCAGTCTGTTCCTAAGGTCCGAAGTTTTCTCGGTTTAGCGGGATACTATCGCCGCTTATCAAAACTTCTCCAAGATTGCTCGTCCTATGACTCAGTTGCTTTGAAAAAGGAAAAGAAATTTGAATGGACCCCAGAATGTGAAGCAAGTTTCCAAGAGCTTAAGAAAAGGTTAACCACAGCTCCAATTCTTATTGTTCCCGATATTCATAAGAGCTTTGAGGTATATTGCGACGCATCACGACACGGCCTTGGATGTGTTTTGATGCAAGAAAGGAAAGTTATCGCATATGCTTCGCGTCAACTTCGGCCGCATGAGCAAAATTATCCCACTCATGATTTGGAATTAGCAGCCGTTGTCCATGCTCTGAAAATTTGGAGACACTATCTTATTGGCAACCGTTGTGAAATCTATACAGATCACAAAAGTCTGAAGTATTTCTTCACCCAGCCGGATTTAAATCTCAGGCAAAGGAGATGGCTAGAGTTGATCAAAGACTATAACCTTAGCATTCATTACCATCCCGTAAGGCTAATGTTGTAGCCGATGCTCTCAGTCGAAAGCTTCATTGTCTTTTCATCTCCGATCAATTTGAGTTGCAAAATGAATTCCAAAAGCTCAATTTGGATTTGGTTGAAGAAGGCTATGTTGCTACTCTTGAATTACAACCAACCCTCAGAACTCATATAAAAGCCGCACAACTCAAAGATGAAGCCATTGGCAAGATTAGAAAACAGTTGAGAGAGGGTACTGAATCCGAATTCTCTGAAAGTTCAGATGAAGTAATTATGCGAAGAAATCGTATATATGTCCCCGATGATTCTGAACTCAAGAGACTGATTTTGAAGGAAGCTCATGAATCTCCTCTTTCTATCCACCCTGGGAGTACAAAAATGTACCAAGACCTAAAACAAGAATATTGGTGGCCCAGCATGAAAAAGGAAATTGCTGCCTATGTTGCCGAGTGTGACGTATGTCAGCGAGTTAAAGCCGAGCATCAACGCCCTGCTGGACTCCTTCAACCCCTGCAAATCCCCATGTGGAAATGAGAAGACATTAGTATGGATTTTATCACCGGTCTACCTAGGACTCGGAAAGGAAATGATTCTATATGGGTCATTGTTGATCGGTTAACAAAAGTGGCTCACTTCATCCCAGTTAAGACCACATATCAAGGAGACAAGCTTGCAGAATTGTACATGGAGAATATTGTGCGTCTGCACGGTGTTCCAAGGACTATTGTTTCCGATCGAGGCTCCCAATTTACTTCCCGATTTTGGGAAAGTTTGCACAGTCTGTTAGGAACTAAGTTAAACTTTAGTACAGCCTATCATCCTCAGACCGATAGGCAAACTGAAAGAGTGAATCAAGTCCTAGAAGATATGCTCAGAGCCTGTGTGCTTTCATACAGCACTAATTGGGAAAAGAGTCTTGCATTTGCTGAATTCTCCTATAACAACAGCTTTCAAGCCAGTCTTCAAATGTCGCCATTTGAAGCATTATATGGGAGAAAATGCAGAACTCCTCTTTTCTGGTCCGAAGTTGGAGAAAGAAAATTTTTCGGTCCAGATCTTATCCAAGAAGCCCAAGAACAAGTGGATGTAATTAGAAGTCGATTGAAAGAAGCTCAGTCGTGTCAAAAGAGTTACGCCGATAATCGTCGGCGTGAACTTAGCTTCGAAGTTGGTGATCATGTTTACCTAAAAGTCTCACCACTCCGTGGAGTTCGTCGTTTCCAGATCCGTGGAAAATTAGCTCCCCGATACATTGGACCATATCAAATTCTCGAGAAAATGGGTGAGTTGGCGTACAAGTTGGAATTGCCACCTCAATTATCCGAAGTTCACAACGTCTTTCATGTTTCGCAACTTAAGAAGTGCCTACGTGTACCCACGGAATTCACCAATTTAGAAGACATCGATATCCAACCAGATTTGTCTTATCGAGAACGTCCGGTTTGCATCCTCGAAGAAATAGAACACCACACAAGAAACAAATCCCACAAAATGCTGAAGGTTCAATGGAGCAACCACACGGAAGATGAAGCAACCTGGGAACGTGAAGATCATCTGCGAAAGGAATTCCCAGATTTCTTTTAGTCCTTGCAAATCTCGAGGACGAGATTTCTGTAAGGGGGGTAGATTTGTAACATCCCGAAAAATGCAATAATATAAAAATTCATATTTTGAATTTGCATATCTTTGTTTCTGATTTTTCCTGACATGGTTGGAATTTATTTGGATTTCTTTGGATTTTTGTATTGAATGAAAAATCAAACAACTAGAATTTAAGAATGGATAATGGTAAAAAGATAAAAAGGTAAAAGATAAATTTTGGAAAAATTACCATAGAACCTTAACCACTCTGGTAAGTCAGCAAAATCAAGAAGTAAAATTTTATGCACAGAAAAATGGGTAAATAAAATGAATGACACCTCTTTTTGACTAGAAACAGTACAAGTCAAAATTAATGAAAAATATTCGAAGTATATATGAATCTGGAAACATTACCATAGCACCCTCAGTGCAGTGTTTACACCTGGTAAAAATCTCAGGATTTGATCATGTCGGCAAAGCCCTCTAATAATTCAAAAACAGAAACAATTAAAAACTAGAAATCCTAATGTCAGAATTTATATAAAATATTAACTTGAGGTTTTGACTTGAAATTTTTATGGAGATATCCTTAAGACAAAATGAATCCCTATAAAAAGTTTGGAAAATAATTAATATGATTTACATTCCAAAATAAATAAAATACTGAAATTCAAATCCTGTACAAGTCCACAGTGTCAGAATTTTAAATAATTCATTACAAGGTATTTTAACCTCAAATTTTTACTGGATATTAGAAACTACCAGAGAATGTCGGTCAAAAAGTTTAGCAATTATTAAATTTGATCTGATGTCCGTTTTAATGCTCACATGGAGCTTGTCTCGGTCAGACTTATCCTCTGACTCACCCTCACTCACTGACATGTGTGGCCAGCCTCTTTTCCGTAACGGTTGCTGGCGGCAACGGAAAAGCGTCGCTCTCACTGCCCCATGGCCCCGGGACCCACCCGTCAGCCCTGGCTTCACTGCCCCTCCTCCTTTTCCCCTCTCGCCCGAGACGAACTCGAAGACTCCCGAGCCCTCGCTCCTTTCCTCGCCGATTCAACGCATCGCCGTGCCATCTCTACCCGACCAAGGCCACGTCTGTCCTGACCTTTCCCCACGCCATACCGGTCACGCTCTCACGCCGCTTCCTGCCGGCGAGACATCATACGCTTCATTGCGCAAGCGCCAAACCGAGCCGCATTCCTTCCCATGTTCAAACCCCGTGCAACATCGTTCCTTGGCTATAAATACCGAGTGCCATCGCATTGAACTCCCTTCTCTCTCAGCTACTCATAGAACCAACCAATCAAGCCAAGTCGTGTTCTTCACCATTTGTGCCGTAAAAAAGCGAAGGGGAGAACTCCAATTCGGTCGAAATTGGTATCCATCGCTGCAATTGATTCTTCCTCTAGCACCATCCGACATCCTATTTTACTCATCACTCCGAACTCCATTTCTTTTCGCTGCAGACCATCCTCACTTTGGCGCCCTTCTTCCTCGGCTCCGCATGGTGGCGGCCCAACTGTCGCTTCTCCGCCCGACAACCGCCAAAATGGAATGCCCCGACCCGTAGATGCTTAAACCACTACCGATTCAACCGGGAACCATCGCTTCTCTTCTCCGTGGGCTCCTTCTCCTTCCTCCGCATGCCGCCGGTGGCAGCTCGCTCCGGCCGTCCCCGTCGACGAGCGCCCCCACCCACGTGTGCGCCGTGACCCTCTGGAGCCTGCCGTGCCACCCATTCGGCCGGAGACTCGCCGGAGAGCCGTTGCTGTCGTGCCCTAGCCGTCGCTCTGTTTTCCCTCATCGACCGCTGGCCCGCCTTGTCAGCCCGTCGAAGCATTTTCAGTGCAAAGGTGAAATACGCCTTCCAGTTCCAAAAGCGTATTTTCAATATTTTCAGTCTATTTCAATACCCGAAATGATACAAATGCTTATAACTTTTGTATTGTAGCTCCAAATGAAGTGAAACAAAATTTTATATTCATCTAAAATCTAGTTCTTCCAGAATATAAAATAATATTTTGAAAATGTTCGCTGGATAAATTTGAAATTCAAATTTAAAGAAGAGGCTTAAATAAGTGCTACATATTAAAAAGTTGTAAACAAACTTAAAAATGAATGGAACCAATTTTAGTGAAATAATCATGCCTCCAGGAGTTCAAATATACAAATATATTTAAGTTTCATTATTGTTTGAATTACTTTGTATTAAAGATTGTATTCAACGCATTAGAAAATTCAAATAAGCATAATTTGAATTAAAGAAATATGGAATAAGTAAAATTTAGTTTCTCAATATTAGCATGGCAGTAGAATACCTTAGTTTGCCAAAATACTTAAGAAATGAACTTAATTTGAATTATCTTGAAAAATGTGAGATAACTTAAATGTAAATATGGCATAGAAAGTCAAATGGTTGTAGTATAGGTCAAATGAATTCAAATAATCACCAAACCCATTTTATTATACCTCTGGCATTGCAAGGATCTCAGATATAATATAATATTTAAATATTACTACATAAAACAGTAAATGTTTAATAGTCAAAGTGTTAATATTTGCATATCGGAATAGTTACAACTTTCACGAATAAACTTCAAATTTGATAAAACCAAATCCTATAGCTCTGAAAAATAGTACCCTTACTGATTAGGTAAAAATATCTTATGTTAGTGCTAGGTTGAAATAAAATAATGTTAAACCCTAATGATCGTTTATAGGAAAAACATTGCGGATAAAAGCCAATGGTCGTAAAACCAACTATAAATCACTTCTAATATCATACCCTGTTAATACCTAAAAATGAGTAGATTATCCGAGGCGGTATAGCCGCAATCTTATATCAAAAGTGAACCCTTAACGAGTAGTAAATTACACCATCAAGCCTTTTCATCGATCCGTAGAACCTCTCGTCTAAATGCAAATGTATTAGAAATAAGTTTAGAAACGATATTTGGGATATGTACTACCATATTCTAGAAAAATATTTCATTTACCACTTTGATTTCAACTAAATCCTGCTAGTTGAATACCCCCAAAAAGTATGATTGTCGCAACCTTTTATATCACCTAAGCATTTTGAACTAAGAAAATAATGTCTCGTCTAAACACTAAAATGTATGAAATCAGCCTAGTTTTGTTCATCAAAGTATATACTATCCAATTCCGAAGAAATAATCTTATTTCGTCATGTTTGGCATATAAACTTGAATAGTCAAATAACCCCTAGTTTTATGTTTAATGAACCTTGTCGCAATAAGAATTAGTGAACCTTGTAATAAGGATTTTGTACTTAATATATTTGTATCACCAGAACCTTCTTAAAAACTATAAATAAATCTACTTAACTATCTTATCAATCATAACTTAATCAAAACCCTTCGTGTGCAAATCTTAGGGCTAAGCGCTATTAGCATAACCTTAACTGGTGTTTCAATTCTTTTAATCCAAATAATTTTAGCATCTATAATTCGAAGTTTTAAATACTAGAATTCATTATTTTAGCCTCTTGAATTCGTAATTCAAGATTAGATAATCTATCCAAGGAAACCATGTTTTGCTCATCCTAAAAGCCATTAACTTTATGAGTATGTAATTATCTAAATCATAACAAATAATCATATAATCCAAACCCTAAATCATTCTGTTTTCGCAATGAATCTTTATTTGATTTTTGTCTGTCTTCTTTTCGCCCTTATTGAAGTTTATTAGTTGCTTTATTTTCCGATCGATCGACGTGTAGAGTTCGACGTCCCTTCCTTCGTCGTTACCTCCGTCAGCCGTGATCGCGTCTTCGTCGTAAACGATATATAAGCAAGGCAAGCACCCCCTTTGACCATCTTGATCCCAGAATTTAATTTGCATTGTTTATTAAAATGTTTCATGCATACGTTTACTTTCTGTAAATTGCTATTTTATGGTACTGGTAGTTATACCTGTTGTCTAATGAAACTTCCTTGATAAGTATGAATATGTGAACCTTGATAACCATAGATTAAGCTTAGACAATTACTTAATGTCGCCCTTGGTATATACGATTACTTTTGTCCATGCTTAGCCATGCCTTTAGATCAAATAATGATGATGATCAGATCAAAATGTGTTCCTTGTGAAATGGAAAATGTTGTCATTGTAGCTGTTGGCTATGGGTATTTTGATTAAAAACCCAAAATAAAACTATGGTTTCGATGCGGGCGATTATTGGCAATAGCCGGAGGTGCAGAGGGATTTGCACGTAGTTAGGGTGGAGTATCGCCCGTGTCAATTTAAGGACCGAACTCAGTGTTGTATGATCCAAGATGATTTGTGCAAACCACAAGTGTTGTTATGGGGCTTCCTTAAACCAATTAAGTTATCTAGTTTAACTTTGCACATTGGTAGGCTGAAGTAGTACGGGCTTTCCTTTCGGGTTTGTTTCACGGGTGCCCACACCGAGGTGTTGGGAACAACACTTACCAATATAACGGTGTGCGCCACGCCTATGGGGAGTTCCAACATTCCTATGCTCGAGTTCTCCCAGCTATAGCGTGGGTTTTATCGTCCCCATCTTTGGTGCAAAGTTAGATTAGATAATGTAAAGGTTTTCGTCATGAACATTCTGGCCACACGCTTAAAGTGCGTGAAACTTGCGGCAAAAAGAAAAGGTCATGACTTGTGGGTAAAGTTGTACACCTCTGCAGAGTGAAAATCTAATCGATTAGCCGTCCCCTCGGTCATGGGAAACTTGGTGAACTTGCATTAGTTAAATGTTTAATTTTCTAAAATGGGTTGTGGTTTGGAACTTGTTTAGCAGCTTTTGTTTTCATGTCAAAGGATCGAGATTGATGGATTCCATTTCTGGATTATTCGATATTCACGATGGGTTGTGAATATATTACTTATGCGTTACTTATTTCATATCAGTCAATTATGCTTTTACAAATTCCGTTTGCAAATAACTTGTTTTACAATGTCAATTCCGCTTTATGCAAATTAACTGTAGTAGCCTCCTTTGAAATGGCCTGCATATATTATAGGCTTTGCTCAAGTCTTGCGGAGTACGTATGTACTCACCCTTGCTTATATGTGGTTTTTAGGTGGTTAAGTTGTCGAAGCTTCGAGGTTCCTTTCGTTGCAGGTTGCGGGTTTTTCTCTTCGTCGAATCTTTCTAGGGATTTATGCCTTGTCGGTTGCCTGCGGGTGTTGGATGGGCACACTACAAGACTTTGCTTCTTTTGCTGCTATATCTCTGATTTGTAAGAGTTTCTTTATGTAATAGCTTCCGCTTAATTAATATTTGTTATATGGTTGTGATTCCAATTGGTGTATGTGCGTACTAGCTACTGATCATGGGACTAGTACGGAAATGCACATTAGATTTCCATTTTTGCAAGTTTGTAAAAATGGGGGTCGTTACAATCAGCACTGATGTCAACGCTGCTGTCGCATCAGCCCTAGCACTGTTACGTGAACCCGGTCTACCGTAGACCGCAGCAAGTCCGTGGACCTGGTCCATAGACCGAGGGTCCCACCTATCAGCCTAATCGAATTTTTGGATTTATTTTTATTCTGGGAAATTGATTGCTGACGTCAGCAATACGTCATAAATCGATTTTCCAATAGAAAAATAAATCGGGAAATTCGGATTTTCTGAATTTCAGCCTTTTTCTCTGAATTTAATCTTTTGGAGGCCCGTTCTTGCTCATACGAACTCCGATTGAGATGATTCAAGCTTCTAAATTTTTATAAAATCAAGCTCTATCTTCTAGAGCCATTTATTTTCATTTTTGAGCTTGTTTGAGTCTCTGTTTGGTATTTATTTAGTTTCATTGACTTTTCTGGTATATGCTAATTCTGAGGGAGCGAACGGAGACTTCGAAGACCAAGACTCAGCACTAGAGCAGCAAGTCAAGTTGTAACCTTTGATCATATTGATCCTATGTTTGCAATGTAATTTATTTTATACAATTGCATGCTATTTGTGTATAAATGATTATTTCATGGGAATAGCTATATACCTAGTTGTTGTTATGCCACCTTGAATATTGGAATGCCATATATCCATTGTT
Organism: Otatea glauca; assembly: GCA_036346275.1. NCBI lineage: Eukaryota > Viridiplantae > Streptophyta > Magnoliopsida > Poales > Poaceae > Otatea > Otatea glauca. Next base: position 33,692,745 of record CM070729.1, read on the forward strand.
AATCCTAGGTTGGGTCATTATTAGTTGCACATGATCATATTACCAACACTGGGTTATCGTAGCTATGCTTAGACCAGCTTAGTTGTACGGTGGGATTCATGTCACATGTGAATTAATGTTAATCTTGACTTAATGAGATATTGAATCGTGGCCATTAGCCACTGTTGTAAAACTTGGTGTACCATGGCGGGGTTTGCCATTGGTATTGGTTGAACGAATTGTTTTTCCTTGGGCAAGTGATTGTGAAGTAAAGGGGGTGCTTTCTAGCACATTGGGATGTGGATGGCTTGCCTGAGATAACTTAAGGACTTAATCTTGTGCGCTATTGAACTGGGCCTAACTGTACTACCACATGTCTAGTATGGGACAGACCTAACTGATTAATTTGCAATGTCTAGCCTTGAGTACTGCCAATTGGTGCTGTGGGTTCCGGGATGGACTAGTAGATTCGCAAGGCGCAAGAGGGGGCCCTAAGGGGCAAAACCTTAGCGGGCAGTACTGAGTTTTGACAGTGCATTTTAAAGGCTTTGTCATGATTTCTATGCTAGTACACCAAAGGAAGTGTGCTAATGGCGAGGCACAAGGAGAATATCATGTCTTGTGGGTAAAGTTGTATAACCTCTGCAGAGTGTAAAACTATTTGAATAGTCACGTCCGCGGTCATGGACGAGCCCAGGAATTTCACATGAGGTATAGAGTGTTTCATGAAATGTTTGATGGTAGAATTGTTGGGATGTGAACGGGGAGTTTACTGTTGTTTTGTTGTCTAAAGTTAATACTATTGAATTTATTGGTTGATACTTGTTTTAGATGGTGTAGGGTGATGCCTCGCAATTTTTTTTCATATTGTCTACCATTGATTTACCGGTTATTTATATATCTTTTCATAAATATGCTTTCAATCTATTTACTGTATTTTAATTCAAGTTATTACTTTCTGCAAATGAACCATATGGCTATCCTTTGTCAAGCCGTGCATGAATATTGCATCATTTCCCAACGGCTTGCTGAGTACTTTTTGTACTCACGGCTTTACGCCTTTATTGATCAGTTGCTGAGGAAGGACCAGGAAATAATGAATATCATGAGGAGGAATATTATGAAGACTACATGGATTTGGAAGGCGTTTCCCCAGACGATTGCCTGTGGCATGTCGAATGGCCCAAGTTATCTTTTTCGCTACAATAGTTTATTTGTTTGTTAAGCCCTTAAGGCATAGTGGTATAAACTTTGACCATAAGGTCTGAGGCTTTATTTAATAATAATTTTTCTTTTTCTTAGTTAATTCATTGTATCGAATGATATTTCATCTATGTTTCCACTGTGTGCACTAGCGTAATCCTGGACTAGTGCAGTATACACAGAGGGTTTCGGATTTGCAAATCCAGGTCTTGACATGTATGAAGCATTGCTTAAAAGCCTACAGCTACTCGATAATATCAGAGTCGATTCTGTTGAGGCCTATGGTGATTCCTTGTTGGTGGTCCAACAGATTAAGGTAGAGTATAACTGCTTCGATGAAATTTTGATCAAATACTTGGAGTAGTGTCTCGCTGTGATTTGCTCATTTACTTCTTTCTCCATCAGTCATATTCCTTGAGAATTGAATGACAAGGCTAACTTGCTAGCTCAATAAGCATCGGGCTATAAAGTTTTTGGTCGATTAGAGGAATGTGATCCGATTGAAAAGATGATCATGTGTGTTACCACCACTAATTGGAGGGCAAAAATAATGGAGTATTTGACAGATCCCTCAAAACCTACTAATCGGAGAATTAAGTGACAAGCTTTAAAGTATATTGTCCTTGATAATGTGCTATATTATCGGACTTTAGAGGGCTTGTTGCTAAGATGACTTGAGGCCAAAGAAGCTAAAGTAGCTATGGGAGAAGTGCTTGAAGGTGTTTGTATATCCCATCAATCGGTTAATAAGATGAAGTGGCTGCTAAGGTGTATTGAGTATTTTTGGCTGACGATGCTGGATGATTTTTTCAAATATTACTAGGGGTGTCAGACTTGTGAGAAAGTTGACAACGTACAATTGGCTCCAACATTGGCTTTGCATCCAATTATCAAGCCTTAGCCATTTAGAGAGGATGGGGGATAGATCTAATCAGGCAAATATTTCCTGCATCAAGCAATGGCAATAAATTCATATTGGCCATGACCGATTATTTTTCTTAATGGGTTGAATCAATTCCACTTAAAAGTGTTATAAGCGTTGAAGCCATAGGATTTGTTACAGAACATATTATCCATTGGTTTGGATTAACTTAAACTATTACAACCAATCAAGGCACTGCGTTTATATTTGATGAGTTTCATGGTTTTGCCAAAAGTTTAGGCATTAAGTTATTAAATTCATCGCCTTGTTATGCTCAGGGTAATGGTCAAGCCGAGTCATCCAACAAAACATTGATCAAATTAATCAAGATGAAAATCGAAGAGAAACCAAGGAATTGGCATGTAATGCTATCAGAGTTATTGTGGGCTTATCAACTTGCATATCATGGTGCAACGAAGTTATCACCTAACCAATTGGTCTATGGACAAGAAGCTGTTTTGCCCATGGAAATTAATATTGACACCTTAAGAACAACCATGCAAAATGGCTTGTCGACTCAAGTTTCTAAGGATTTAATTATCGATAATTTGGATGATTTGGCAGAGTTACATTTGCATACACTGGATTGGCTTAAGAAGAATAAGGCAAGGGTTGCAAAGGCCTAAAAGAAAAGGGTAATGCCTAAGTCATTTTGTGAAGCCAATTTAGTTTGGAAAACAATATTGCCTGTCGATTTTAGAGATAACCAATTGGGCAAATGGTCTCCAACTTGGGAAGGACCATATAGAGTTCATCGGCTTGTAGATGGTAATTCTTATATTTTAGAAATGCCCGAAGGTGTGGTATTTTCTAAGAGATATCGCACTAGTGTTTTGATTGGGTCATAATCGGCTAAGAATAACTATCGATCATGAAAAGCCAAATTAACTCATTGCTGTTAATTTTGGCTATGGACAAGCATAAAGATTAAGCTGATTACACACATCACATTAGCATAAAAGGGATTAAAAAATAAATAATCAATTAAATAACCGATTATAAATATTTCAACAATATTCAAAGTATTGTTCCAAGACAAGCCTCCCATTGCAAATATTTAAAGTACAGTGTTGACATAGGCTGAACAGACTCTAGGGTTCTTTAATCTGGACCCAAAGCCGATAGAGCAGTAGCGGCCTTGGCGATGATCTCCTCCATGCCATTAACAATTTTGTTGTCCTCTTCCTCTATGTTCGGGATGGGAGTTACCTTGGCCGATTAGTTTTTGACCTTTGAAGTGGCCATGCCTAGACCAACCTTTTAGTTTTCAAGGCCGATGATGTGGTTACCATCTACTCATGCGACTCGGCCAAGGACACATTCACTTTGGCCAAGTCTTCCTCCAAAGATTTTTTGGCCGATTCTAACTTAAGTACCATATTCTTGGTGGCCCTGAAATCTTTGGATTCCTCATCGTACTTGGCCTTTAGAGCTATTGTGTCAGCTACAAGCTTGTTGAGCAGCTTCTGATCTTCTTGTTGTGCTGCCCAATGAGTAATCCTTGCCTTCGCCACCTCCACCTCATTTTTCTTTTCATCGAGGTGGCATACTTCTAGCAAAGCAGCCATGGCCTCTTTCAGTAGGTCGGCTAGCATCGCCGCCATGGTGTCTTGTAGACGTTGGGAGTTCTCAAGAAGCTTGGCCGACGAGGAGTAGACCAGATTGAAAACAATGGTTCAGCTTCTTTGTCATGCCTAGGGCTGACGTCATTTGAGCCGATGCATCCTTTGAAATGGCTAGGATTTTTCGAACTTCCTTTGGAAAGCTGTCCACACCTAAGTCGACATCATCTTCGATATCAGACCAATCGAATCCGAGCACGTTGCTGTCAGACTCGATTGACATGGCAATAGGACTAGCAGACGTGGCTGGTGCATCTTGGGAAATTCAGGCTTGACATGTCCGCTTTGACGGAGGAGGAGGCAAATCTGCATTGGCTACAAATGATGGTGGAGAAAGAAGGGACTGCACAAAAAAATTGAAAGTTAGGCAATGCTGGTTTATATTCAAAAAAGAAAGAAATTGGTTTAGGATATTATTTTACCTCATCTGTGCCTTATGCACCTGGAGAGCTTTCAACCGATTGCTCAACAGGTTTTGGCCCCATTGACGCCAAGATTTTCTAGGGTCGACCGCGTTTCTTTTATAAAAAGTAATCAACTAAAAGTTAGTTTATAAAAATAGTGCAAGCATAAGGTAAAAGCAATGAATACTTACTTGGATGTTGTTTTTCGACATCAGAAAGGGAAGGAGCTTGGCTGATGGTATTGGATTCCAAGGGCTTCTTGCCAGCAGCTTTGGTCTGCAAAACAAATCAAGAGCCGATTAGTGAAGTTCAAAGGGTATAAAAGATGTTCAAAAAGCAGATTCTACTTTAAGCCGATACGTCGCCAGTTATATCAGCAAGACTTGTGTTAGTATAGCACGGGGAACTAGCATTGCCGCTAGAACATGAACTGCTACTATCAAAGTTAGTATCATCTGTCGGCTCTGGTAGATCTGGAAAAAAATTCACAATTCATTCTTTCAATGGATCTTTCTACTGGATACAAAGATGAGCAGATAGCCAACCACCAGCTAGTAACGCTGCTCACCCTCCGTGTGTGCAAAAGAATGTGTGGGAAGTCTATAACTTGAAGATCATCAGCTATATGCAGCACTAATTTAGTTGACGAAACACATCGCACCCGGTTGTGGAATATAAGAACCCGGGTACCCTCATGACAGGCCCAAGAGGGAGGCCCAGAAGATACTCCCCACGTCAGGCCCCGCTGCCGTGCGCAAGGGGACATATCCTAAAGGAAGTTGAACTTATATTTAGATATGATAGATACGGTTGTAATCCGAGTCGTTAATAGGGTAGATAAAGATGTAAACTCTATCCTGTAACCGACTAGAATCTTGTAACCGATCGAAATCTCTTAACCGATCAGGACTCTGTAAGCCACCCCACCCCCGCTATATAAGGGAAAGGGCGGGCAAAAACATAGGGATCCGATCATCCAAGCATAGAGCAATCAAGCCATAGAGCATAGCACACCTCATATCGCCCAGAGCATATTGCGCTTTGAGCAATCTTAGATCCAAGAGATCTGCATAATCCCAGCACACAGGATTAGGGTATTATCTCCTTCGCGAGAGCCTGAACCAGTCTAAACCCCTTGTCTTGTGTGACCTTCGAGTTTGAGATCTAGCGCCTACCCCATAATTTTATTGCCGACTACAAAAGTCGACACCGGTCTCTTGGTTGCAGCCAATAAAAAATTTGAAAACTTGGAGGCACTTTCCCAAAGCCGAGTTGTCTTGCATATACCGATGGATAATATAGCTCATAAGATGTCTGATATGTTTGGTTTTCTAGTGTAGGCTGATGGACAGTACACTTGGATACAAAAATGTTTTATAAAGGTCTAGTGTTTCTTTGAGCATAGTGTTACCATCTCCCTTCAAGTGAAGAAAAGATGGGCATGGATAATCATCGGCTTCCTTGTATCAAAAAAGTCGTGTAGGCCGAAGACGCTCTGGCTGAGCTGAAAAAGAAGGCCAAGAACTTTCTTGCTCTGACGCTGTAATCTTACAATCACTACCTGAGCAAAGGATGTTTTTTTCACCATAAGATTGGTTGTTCCTGAATCACATCTCTTGATCTTTAGGAATTTCTTCGCAGGGGAATGGTGTGCCTTTGCGGATGGGTGAATTTCAAATGACCAGCTAAACATACAATACAACCATGTCTGAATGAACCATAGAGGGCCTCCCACATTGCCGACCATGAACTGCCCTATACCAATGAATAGCCGACTACGTATGACGTGCATCATTTGATATACTGTAGCAAGGAATATTTTTCCTAAAGCTAGCCGATGGCCTTATACTAGCTACTTGGCCAAGACCTGATATAGTTGAGTCGGCCCAAGAGATGCCCCACAGAATAGAAACCTATTTAGTCTCATGTTTATGAAGGTGATATGTTCTTTGTCCAACACTAGGCCAGTCCCCCTATTATCACTGATGTACTTATTCCAGCCTTCTCCCTTGATGTGAATCAGCTTGTGTTGGGGTTTGGCGTTGAAAGCCAATATTTGATCTTCGTTCGGTCTTAAGTAGCGAAGTTGGGCTACGTCTAGAAGAGTTGGGCCAATTGGACTAGTTTTAAACATAAAAGCATTAAAGGTGTCCGACCAGAAGTAGCAGGTTGTGGCCACTAAGGGCTCGTTGGCCTCTAGATCAGCTAGAGATAAGGAGAGATATTTTGCTATTCCCATACACTCCCATTCAACCATATTTTGGGCTGCAAGTTGATTGTACCAATCTCTCCATCCTTTAAGCATTGTCGGCCATGCCGTAAAACTCATGCTCCATCCATCTAAATTATACACTGAGGTGTTTAACGAAAGCCGATGGATTTCTTGATCTATGACAGCCGATGGATTGGTATTTTCTATGGGGCCTAAGTAATACTGATTATCACTATCGGGAATGGGGATGAATACCTGGTGAGAATCCATATGTGAAGTTAATTGAAAGTTGTCAAGCTAATGAAAGTAGAATTGAAGAAGCTTAAGTCCAAATTTTAAGATGAAGCCTATTGCAGAAGGGTTGATAGCTGGAGCGAGTGAAAATGACAGGTGAATGTACCTTATATTTATAGGGGGTAAAGGAACAGTAAAGGGCGGAAGATTTTCCTGAAACGGTCCGAGCGGTTAATGAAGAAGATACACAGAAGATTTGACGACACCATAAATGGAGCCGTTATCAATGGTAATATTGTGCTAAGCCGATGATGATAGAAGCCGATCAAGAAAATTTTTATAAGATAACATATTATCTCCCAAAAATGGGGGGTATATGTTTGCACCAGAATTTAACAAGGCATGGACAATTTGTTAGGCTAAAGATAAAAGGGATACTTTTGGCCGATATCGAATATAAAGGAAAATTTAAAGATAGAATTATGACCGATATTGATCCAAACTTGGAAATTCTATCCGTGCAAAGGCCGATATGGATCGTGGTTGATAACGCATCAAAGAAGAACACGATCAACCGATGCACTATAAAAGATGGTCGAGGGCGAGTAAAAACAAAAAACACAATCAATCAAACAACTCGCATCTACTTTTCATTTACTTTCCTGTCAACTAGGAGTATTTCTGTAATTTAAAATCTGTCTTGTAATCGGATTTTGAACAATAGAGTTGTGCATCGCTGATTGTTAGTCATCCTTGATTACGAAAGGTTTGATTTTCTCTGATCTTGTTGTCCATCACATTTTTTGGGAAAATTCTACCTTTACCATCAAATCAGCCTTAACCGGTTGTTTAGACTTATCTTTATATTTGATTAAATCAGCTTCTAGTAGCTGTTTAGATCTTTGCCGATTATTGCATTAGATTGGCTTTGAGTGTATATTTTCTATCTTGCCAATTGTAGAATCAAATTGGCTGGCATGCCACCAACCAATCTGAACTCGGCGTTCTCATGTGTTTGAGCCAATCAATCCTTCGTCACATTTTTTGGCGCAACAATTTGTTTTGCTAATGTAATGGTATGCTTGATTCTTATTGTATTAATATTTAGGATCTGGTGTGTGAGTGTAAATCCCAAAATTTGCCTATAATATTATTTTATTGCTAATTGTGCATTTTATGATTTTTCTAGAACTTATTTGAATTTATTTTAATTAAGTATATTGCCCTTTTGTGAAAACTAATTATATGTGTATAAAATTTATTTATTTAAAATCTAGCCAAAAATATCTTATTTGGGTTCAAAATGTCTCAAAGTATTTATGAGAATTTTCTTGGATTTTTCCTGATGTTTTTATGGCCTAAAACGAATTAAACTAATTTATGTAATTATTTTAAATCAAAAACCCGATTAAAACCGTTGTGAACAGCACTAGGCCGAAGCCTAGCACTGTGCATGTGAGGCCCAGCGCTGTGCGGCCCGTTCGGCCCGCGTTCTCAGCATCAAATGTCGTCGACCGTTGGATCATCATCGCAAGGTCTTCATCAAGCCACGTCACTAGTGTTGCGTCGACCATTGGATCGAGAGGGAACGCTTGCGATTTGAAGTTGAAGCCGTAAACCCTAGCGCCTGCGAGCCATCGGATCAAGATTGGACGATGAAGGTGGCGTCGCGTTGTTTTGGAAAGATTAGATCGCGTCCGTTGGATTTGGAAGGTGCGGATCAGATCGTATCGCTTCAGGAGTCATCGTGGTCATTCATCGCAGATCAGATGGTTCTCGGTCGTCGTCTCCGATCTAGACTCTGAGTCCGTCGCCGATATACCGCCGCCGCCGTATATGGTTAGGGTTGCCATTTTAGCGTGCATGATGAGGCTATTTAAGGCATAGACCGCACCCCGAGAATCACCATCCCATCGCGCATCCGTAGCCTAGCCTTCGTCGCTGCTTGCATGCTAGAGCTCACCAAAGTTCCTGAAGGCGCCGCCGTTCGTTTTCTTCGTCTTTTGTTGCTGTCAAGTCGTCTTTTGCTGTGTGGGTCCAAGATCCAAACTCACCGCGTCAAGCATCGTCTCGTCGCCAGGAACTCACCGGAGCACCGTTTGAACATCGTCGTCTTCAAGTCTAGTGGAGTTGCGCCATCGTGCCACCATCGCTGGATCGGAGCTTCGCGCAACCGTTGGATCTTCATCGAACCGCCGAGACCTCGAAGCGTCGCTTCGTCATCAGTAAATGACTTCGGTAACGTCAGTCGTTAGATCAGAGGAAAGCGACCGAGATTCTGCCATGTAGGCTTAGATCGGTAACCGTTGGATCGCGTCTGTGCAGGTTAGATCGTGTCGCTCGGATCATCCAGTGGCATGTTGACGCGTGGCAATGCGGGGATCGGAGCGTCCTGCGTCGCCTTCACAGTGGACTAGAGGACGTTCCGCGGACCGGGTCTGTAGACCGAGCGACGTGTCGACCTGTGATTGATCCACGTGTCGCTTACGCAATAATACGAGTTTTCCTTACAAAAATAATTCGAGAAAATCGAAATTTCTAATTTCAGTATTTTTAGAATTTACTAAAACTTTGAATAGCTATATCTTTTGCATTTAAACTCGAATTTGGGTAATTCAAATTTTTAAATATTTGTAAAATCAAGATCTATTTAATGATGAATTTTATTTGATTTTTGGAGTCTGTTTTCTCTCTATTTTTGTGTTTATTTGCTATGCTTTTCTCGATTCGCGTAGTCATTGAGTTGCTCGGTGTTCTAGAGGAGGATTCATCGCTTCAAGACCCAAGCTCGGAACAAGATCAGAACCTATTCCAAGGCAAGTTGTGCTTTGATCATGTTGCACCTAATTTTACAAATTCGCTATGTTGTCTTTTAATTTAATGCATGGTATTTTATGGGTACAAATGATTTTGATTACTTTGGGATCTCATTAATATGCCTAGTTGAATTACACCCTACCTTGCCAATTGTATGCCATGATCTAATTGTCACCCTAGGATGGTTAAATTAGTAGTTGGTTAATATTAGCAATCAACATGGGTTAGTAAGACCGTGCTAGTCTGCTTAGCAATGCCACGTACATGTCACATATTTGGAATGCTGAAAGTTAATCTTGACTAATGGAATATGGAATAATGTTATGAACTTGTGTGTCATGTGTGGTCACACGATGAGGTTAAGTTGTTGTGGCGAAGGAAGTCACACAACTATATTGAATTGTTGATGGCACGTGGTGCTTGGTAATCAACTCGGGTGGTAATCATGTTAGATCGAAGCAGGTGGCAAGGGGCAGTATGCCAAGGTGGGCCTGTTGGGCAGGGTTATGTGGAAGACTTTCCTCGATCACTCTAAGGACTTAACCTTGTAAGCCTTTGACTTGAGTCTTTCATGCAACCACACATCTGGAATGGGACAGCCTAGCTGACTAATTTGTAATGTTTAGATTTCGGTGCTGCTGTGGTGTATAGTGAGTCCCGAATTTACGGAGCAACTCACATGGTGCAAGAGGGGGGCCTGTTGTGGTGGTTTAACCCCTAAGTGTTCAAACCTTAGCGAACAGTACTGGGTTTAGGTAGAGCATTGTAAAGACTTTGTTACGATCACTCGCCTTGGTGGTGTTTGGTTGTATCGTGTGGGTAAAGTGCATAACCTCTGCGGAGTGTAATTCTATTCGAATAGCCGTGCTCATGGTGTTGGGCAATGCTCGGGGATTACAGTCAAGTGTTAGATTTTTATTAAATGAAAACTTGGTTGGGTTGGCAGTTTGCCACGGAAGGTTGAAATTTGACTTAGGATGGAATACGTGATTTACCTGAAAAGTTGAATCTATTTTTTTGTTACTTGTTTTACTGCTTTTCAATATGTTTACTGTATTCTTTCGTAAATGCTGCTTTACTGCAAAATAGCCATGTAAGCCATTCCTTTGAAATAAGCCGTGCATATAGAATATTAGACTTGCATTTCTGTGCACAACTTGTTGAGTGCTTTATGTACTCACCCCACAACAACAACTTTTGAAGATGATGAGGATACGCCAGTCTTGGACGAGGAGTATCGTGACGATCCGAATGCTTACGGTTCGAGCCTCGTCAGTTGCCTGTGGTGAACTAAGAAGCTACTAAGTTTACTTTATTTCTGTTGCTGCATATTTATTATTTCTTAGTTAAGCCCTGCGAGGCAATAATCATGCAAGACAATAGTTATTATTAATTAATGAAGTTGATGCTATATTCCGCTGTGTATGATTGTGATAGCATCTATGTTGAGCCTGTGTGCACTAGCATGATCCTGGACTAGTGCGATATATACACAGGGTCTGGATTTGCATATTCGTGTCCTGACAGAGGTGGTGCTAGAGCCATACTGACTGTAGGTCTTCGCCCTAGGTAGCTTGGTTATCTTATAGGAGTGTCCAAAATTATTTTCAAAAAGAAAAATAGAAATTGGCTAATAAGAAACTCTTGACTCATCTCGTTCTCCTATTCTCACCTTTGTTGAATTTCTATTTTCTCGTTGTCGTTTCAAGTGGAGGACTTACGCAAAGTTTGTTTTGAATAGATGCCGACTTTCCAGACTTTTGAGAAGAGAGGGTGGCTATGCCATGGAGCTGTGGTGAGTTCTTCAGATACTTGGAGGTTTCTATCGTCCACTCTACCGAGGAGGCAGCTGGTCAGTCAACGGTGTGCATCGAGGGTTCATTTGCAAGGTGATCATCTACGCCCGAGAGAACGAGGAAGCCAGCAGGCCGATCCACATCACTGTGAGGATGTTTTCATATGAGGTTGGGATCCAGGAGGCTGCTCGACTTGCATTTCGCCGTGTTTGCCACTACTACGCCGACGAGCTTCACGACACGGTGTTCAGGCTTCACCCTACTGTGCGAGCTCCCGACGTCGACGGATCGTGGAGGAGCAGTGTGCTACTGCAGTGCACCTTGCTTAGTTTGCCATCGCCTAGGAGGAGCACGTGAGGGACACCGCTCAGGAGCTGGAAACAGTATATGAGGCGCTAAGAGTGATAGAGTAGGAGTTTCGTGAGACTCGTGATGTAGTCGCTAGAGTGATCGGGGAGCTAGAGGAGACTTTGCAGGAAGCCGAAGACCAGGCAGCTCAGGACGTTCAGGAGCTAGTTGAGAGAGCCGAAGAAGAAGAAGAGGAGGATCCATAGGAGCGAGTGATGGAGCCAGAGGAGCTAGCAGTGGGTCATCAGGATAGGTTTGCACCCATGCCAGCCCACCCGCCGGTGTATGCGCCTGGTCAGCCTCAGCCAGGGTGGGTGGATGAGTGAGGGTCTTAGAGTTGAGTTGAGACTCGAGTGTTGATTCGCGTCTTAAATTAGTCTTTACCCTTTTGTAAACGTTAAGGTTGTGTTTAGTTTGGTTCTTCATATTTTCTAGGTGTACAGTATGTGTTGCAAAGCCCTTAGGTATTGTAAGCAACCATATCAAGTATTAATAAAGATTATTTAAGTTTGGGTTTAACCTATTTTTTCCGCCTTAGAAATTCTTGCATCTTATCTATGCTGCATCTACCTTTCCTAACCAAAGAAGCAATCAGCAGATGGTGAACACTCGTGGCAACAACGAAGCTTCAGGAAGTGGCCTACGCTCAAGTGACAATGTTAATGATGGAGGCAACCCTCAACCATCACTGCCAATGGACATGTTGAATTTGGGAGCATTTCTGGCTGCACAAACTAAGTTGATGAAAACTATGATGCAGCAGATGCAACAAATGACCAACATGGCTAGAACCAACAATAATCCTGTAGCTCAGAACAACAATAGTGGATCCCGCCCTTAATCTAAGTTATCAGATTTCATGAGGACTCGACCGCCAGCATTCTCAGGCAATGTTAACCCCTTGGAGGCCGATGATTGACTAAGAACTATTGAAAGGAAGCTGCACATCACTCAGTGCGAGGGTACTGAGAAAGTTCTTTATGCATCCCATCAGCTAGAGGGCACTGCTACAGAATGGTGGGAGAATTACTACGCTGCTCATGAGGCACCAATGGAAATCACTTGGGATTTACAACAGCCTTCCGCCAGTATCATGTGCCTGAGGGTATGATGGGCCTGAAGGAGGAATTCAGGGCTCTGAAGCAAGGAGATCAGTCAATGGTCGACTATTTGAACAAGTTCACTCAACTAGCTTTCTATGCCCCTGAAGACGTAGTGACAGATAAAGCAAGGCAATCGCGCTTCATGAAAGGGCTGAACTCAGGACTACAAGTTGGGTTGATCACCCACAACTTTCCAGACATTCAGGAGATGGTTAACAAAGCCATGATCTTGGAGGACAAGTGCAAAGAACTAGGAGAAAATCGTAAGCGCTTGATGACCAATCAGGGTGGGCATCCTAACCACCTGCGTTTGAGAATGACACCACAACAGTTTGCTAGGTTTCAACAGCAAGCTGTTACCAAGATAGCAACACTTGCGCCGTGACCATCAGGACAGAGTTATCAGACGCTGGTCCAGGGAAATAATGTACAAGGAGGAAGTCAATAGTTAGCTGCCAAGAGGTTCTACAGTTGCAATGAGATGGGACATTTTGCCAATAGGTGTCCGCATAAGGGAGGTATCACGCCAGTGCATTTCAACCTTGGAACGACACCTACTAAGGCGCCAATGCCAGGAGCAAATCGGGGAGCCGGTCAGATAGGAGCGATGCCTCAAGCTATTGTAAGAGGAAGAGTAAACCACATTACCGCAAATGGAGCTCAGGAAGCATCGGACATCGTACTGGGTAAGTTTTTGGTAAACTCAGTACCTACAACAGTTTTATTTGATTCTGGAGCTTTGCATTCATTTGTCTCTCAAGCTTCTGCAACAGAAAATGGTTTGAGTGTGAAAAATCTTAAATGTGTGATGCTAGTCCAAGCCCCATGATCTGAGTTAAGATCTAGCCTTGGGTGTATGGGAGTTAGGCTGCTCATTATGGGGTAGAGTTCCTAGCGAACCTGATCATTTTGGATACCCAAGCCTTAGACGTTATTCTTGGGATGGACTGGTTGTCCAAGCATAAGACAGTTTTAGATTGTGGTCGAAGGGTTGTATCGATTGAGAGCCCTAGAGGAGAGAAAGTGGAATTTCGAGCGACCGCAGTTCGTGATGGACAGTTAATAGTCAATAGCATGAAAGCCATCAGCATAGAAGATGTGCCAATAGTTAGAGAATATCCAGATGTGTTTCCAGAAGATTTACCTGGTATGCCACCAGACCATGAGATTGAATTTGTTATTGAGTTAGTATCTGAGACAACACCGATAGTAAAGAGATCTTATCGGATGCCTACTGATGAATTGGTGGAAATGAAGTAGATCGTGGAGCTGTTAGAGAAAGGTTTTATAAGACCAAGTTCGTCACCATGGGGAGCGCCAGTTTTGTTCGTTAGGAAAAAGGATGGAAGTCTCAAAATATGTATCGATTATTGTGCACTTAATGAAGTGACGATTAAGAACAAGTATCCGTTGCCCAGAATTGATGATTTATTGTAACATCCCAAAACTTTCTTTAATATTGTTTTATTGGTTAATTGTGCATTTTATGATTTCCTGGAATTTACTGGATTTTTTTTTGATTTATTTAAATTAACTTTAAATTAAGTATATTGGTTTGTTGTTGAAAACTATTTAAATTTATGCAAAGTAAAAATAAAGTTTTGCCAAAAATAATTTATTTGAGTTCAAAATGCCTCAAAGTATTTTTGGGAATTTTCTTGGATTTTTCTTGATAATATTATCACCTAAAACAAATCAAATGATTTTCTGTAATTTTTTTAAAAGCAAAATTCGGGAAAATCTAATGAACGATGTGCGGTCCCATTTGTCGCGGCACCAAATCGACCACGCATCGCGTCCCTCCGAAACCCTAACCCTAATTCTGTCAACCGTTGGATTGAGATCTAATGGCTGAGCCTTCTCCGCGTCATCGCTTGCTCGGAGCCATTGGATTGATGCCTCGTGGATGCGCGCGATGGAGCCACGTCACTTCTCCGTGTTGCCGCCACGAGACTATCTTCGACTTCCGCGCTGTGCATGCCTCCCAATGTGTCTATTTAAAGCGCCGCCGCATGCGTTGGACTCCTCACCCCGTGCCGCATCTTCTGGTCAATTCTCGCACGCCAAGACGCCTTTGCGTGCCCGTGCGATCTCACCGAAGCTTGCCGAAGCCCCCACCGTGGTTTTCTTCATCTTCTGCCACCGTCAAGCCGCCTTTTGCCGCTCTGGTTCCAGATCCGAGATCGTCGTGTCGCGCCACGTCAGAACCACCACTCCTTCACACCGGATCCGTGCCGAAATGTCGTTCTGGTGGTCGTCTTCCTCCGTTCCGGTGAAGTTGCGCCGCCGAATCGCCATTCTTCTTCGTCGTCAGCCTCGTCCGTCCAATCTTCCTTGAACGCATCAGATCGATCCACGTAAGCGTAGAGATAGTAAACCTCATTAGCGTGTGCGTGCCGTCGGATTTAGATGGGCGGTCAGGATTGAGCCATGTTGCGTTTAGGCTGAGCCGTCCGATCGAATCTATGCGCGCCAGATCGCACTGACGTTGCGGCCAACCATGTACCGTCGCGTGTCGGGCGTGGCTGCAGAGCCATTGACAAGGTCCATAGACCGAGCAACGTGGTGCCACCTAATTGGTCCACGTGTCGCGATGATGTCATGCTAACATCAGCCGGTGCATTAGCACAGTACCTCGAGTCCACGGTGGACCATCGTGATTTCGTGGACTGGGTCTATGCGCCGAAGCCACGTGTCAGTATCTGATTGGTCCACGTGCCGCTTGCGCACTAATCAGTAATTTTCAGTAGAAAAATAATTCTGGAAAATCTAATTTTCTAATTTCTGTAATTTCAGTATTTAATCAAACTTCAAAAGGCCATAACTTTTGGATTTTAACTCGATTTGAGTGATCCAAGTTTCTAAAAATTTGTAAAATTGTGTTTTATTTAATGCTTAATTTTATTTGATTTTTTGAGTTCATTTGTTATCAATTTTGGTATTTATTTTCTTTTCTCCTTTGGTACGCATAGACATTGAATTGTGCGACGATTCGTAGGAAGACCCGTCAACTCAAGATCAAGTTCCAGAACAAGACCAAAAACTATTCCAAGGCAAGTTGTACTTTGATCATGTTCAACCCATGTTTATACAAATGCTATATTGTTTTACTTTATTGCATAGTATTTCAAGTATACACTTGTTTCAATTTAAATTGGGATCTAGTTAATCTACCCACTTGATTTATATACCCTACCTTGCCATTGTATGCCATGATCTAATTGTCACCCTAGGATGGTAAACTAATAGTTGGTTAATATTGATAATCAACATGGGCTGGTTAGACTGTCGTAGATTGCTTAGTCGTGCCACGTCATCATATGTACATGAATTATCAATGATTAATCTTGACTAATGGAATATGGAACAATGATGTGAACTTGTGTGTCAAGTGAGGTCACACAATGAGATTGAGTTGTAGTGGCGAGTCATGTCACGCAACGATATTGATTTGTTGATAGCACGTGGTGCTTGGTAATCAACTTGGGTGATAATCACTTAGATTGGGGCAAGTGACAAGGGGAGAGTATGTCAAGGTGGGCCCGATAGGTAGTGGGTATGTGGATGTCTTGCCCTAATCACTCTAAGGACTTAACCTTGCAAGCCTTTGACCTGAGTCAATCATGCAACCACATGTCTGGAATGGGACAGCCTAGCTGATTAATTTGTAAAGTCTAGATTTCGGTACTGTCGAGGTGACTAGTGTGTTCCTATATTTGGGGTAGACTCGCATGGCGCAAGACGGGGCCCCGGATGTGGTAACCAATCCCACCAGTGTTGAAACCTTAGCGAGCAGTACTGGGTCTAGATGGAGCATTGTAAAGGCTTTGTTATAATCACTCGCCTTTGTGGTGTATGGTTGTATCGTGTGGGTAAAGTGCATAACCTCTGCAGAGTGTAAAACTGTTCGAATAACCATGCTCACGGAATTGAGCAATGCTCGGGAATTACAGTTAAGGGTTAGTTTAATTAAATGGGAAACTTGGTTGGGATGGCAGGATGCCATATGAAAGGTTGGAACTTGACTTAGGATTGGAAACTTGGTTTACCTGAGAAATATTGAATCTATTTATTACTGTTATTTGTTTTACAAGTCTTTACAATTTACATATTGTATTTATTCTTAAATGCTGCTTATTGCAAAATAGTCATATTAGCCTTTTCCTTTGGAATAAGCCTTGCATATAGTTACATAGAATTGCATTCTGTGCACAACTTGTTGAGTGCTTTATGTACTCACCCCACAACAACAATAATCAACAGTTGAAGAGTCTACACCTTTGTTGGAGTAGGAGTTCCAGGAGGACACGAGTCTTCAGGGTCCGAGCCTTGTCAGTTGCCTGTGGTGAACTGATGAGCTATCTACGTCTTCTACTTTCCGCTGCTTATTTCTTAGCATATATTTCAAGTCTTGCTCTGTGTGGCTTAATAATGTAAGTTTGTCATAAGATCATACACTTATCTATATCAATGAATGATGTATTATTTTATTATCGTTGAGTATGATGTGATATGTACCAATGTTGAGCTGTGTGCACTAGCGTTGATCCTGGGACTAGTGCGGCAAACATAGTGGGTTCAAATCAGTGGATTCGGGTCCCTACAGAGGTGGTATCAGAGCATACTGACTGTAGGTCTTGGCCCTAGATATCATGGTGGTGTCCTGGGTGTGTCCAAAACTATTTTCTAAAGAAAAATCTAAATTTGACTAATAAGGCACTCTTGACTCTTCTTATTCTCTACTTGTCGCCTTTGCTGAATTTACCGTTTTCATTGCCGTTTCGGATGGAGAATGTATTCAAAGTTCGTTGTGGAGCAGATGCCGATCGTTCCAACTTTTGAGGAGTCAGCGGGTGGCTATGCTATGGAGCTGTGGAGAGTTCTTCAGACGCTTGGAGAGTTCTATCGTCCGCTTTACCGAGGAGGCAGCTAGTCTGTTAATGGTGTGCACCGAGGATTTATTTGCATGTTGATTATCTACGCCCGGGAGAACGAGGAAACTAGCTGGCCGATCAACATTTCCGCGAGGAGGTTCTCGTACGAGGTGGCGATTCAGGAGGTTGCTCGACTTGATCTTCGCCACGTCTGTCGCGACTACGCCGACGAGCTTCACGACTCAGTGTTCTGACTTCACCCTGATGTGCAAGCATGCCGATGCTGACAGATCGTGGAGGACGAGTGTGCTACTACAATACACCTTGCTGAGTTCGCTATCGCGTAGGAGGAGCATATGAGAGAGACTACGGAGGAGCTGGAGACGGTATACGAGGCACTTAGAGCGACAGAGCAGGAGCTTGAGGAGACCCGTGCCGCAACTATCAGAGTGATCACTGAGCTAGGGGAGGCCCAAGAGGAGGTTGAGGACCAGTTGGAGCGCGTGACCCAGGGAGCTCAGGAGCCAGCCGAGGAGTCTGAGGAGGATCCAGAGGAGCGAGAGTGGGAGCCAGAGGAGTGTGAAGTTCCTGTTGCTACGGATTAGCTAACAGTAGGTCACCAGGATAGGTTGCTCCTATGCCAGCCCACCCACCGGTGTATGCATCGGGTCATCTCAGCTAGGGTGGCTGGATGAGTGAGAGTCAGTCTTAGAGTTGTGTTGAAACTCGAGTGTTGAGTCGCGTCTTTAAGTTAGTCTTTACCTTTTTAGTAGACGTTAAGGATTCATGTTTAGTTTGCTTCTTTGTATTGCTGAGTGTGCAATATGTGTTGCAAAGCTTGTAGGCTTTTGTAAGCAACCATACCAAGATTAAATAAAGAATTATTTTAGTTTGGGTTTAACCTATTTCCCCACTTAGAGATTCTGGCATCTTATCTATGCTACATCTACCTTTCCTAACCCAAGAGGCAATCAACAGATGGTGAATACTCATGGAAACAACAGCGCCTCAGGAAGTGGACTGAGCCAAAGCGACAACCCCAATGATGGAGGCAATCCTCAACCACCACCGCCAATTGACATGTAGAATCTGGGAGCGTTTCTCGCCGCACAAACTCAACTGATGCAGACCATGATGCAGCAGATGCAAAAGATGACTAACGTGGCTGCCACTAGCAACAATCATGTAAACCAGAACAACAATGGTGGACCGTGGTCTTATTCGAAGTTGTCAGATTTCATGAGGACTCGGCCACCAACCTTTTCAGGAAACGTAAATCCTTTGGAAGCCGATGACTGGCTTAGGACCATTGAGAAGAAGCTACATATCACTCAATGTGAGGGCAATGAGAAGGTGCTCTACGCTTCTCATCAATTGGAAGGAACTGCCGCAGAATGGTGGGAGAACTATTGTGCCGCGCATGAAGCCCCACAGGAGATCACATGGAATGAGTTTATTGCTGCTTTTCATCAGTATCATGTCCCTGAAGGCATGATGGACCTCAAGAAGGAGGAATTTAGGGCTCTAAAGCAAGGAGGCCAGTCCGTGGCTGATTACCTAAACAAGTTTACGTAGCTAGCTCGCTATGCCCCTGAAGACGTAGCGACAGATAAAGCTAGGCAATCCCGCTTCATGAAGGGACTAAATTCAGGACTGCAAGTGGGGCTGATCACCCACAATTTTCTAGACTTTCAGGAATTGATTAATAAGGCATTGATTCTGGAGGACAAGCGCAAAGAGCTGGGTGAAAACCGTAAGCGCTTGATGTCCAATCAGGGTGGACGTCCCAACCACCTACGTCTGAGAATGTCACCGCAAAAGTTTGCTAGATTCCAACCGTTAGTTGTGAACAAGGCACCAATTCCTGCACCTCGCCCTGCTAATCAGAATTTTCAGACGCCAGCATAGGGCAATAATGCACCAGGAGGGAGTCAGTAGTTTGCGGGGAGGCCTCCCATCAGAATCACTCGACGGGGGAAATAAATCAACCCCAGAGGATATTTTTAGAAATTCATGACCTTCGAGCTCGGGAGTGCATCGGGCTCGGTGCTAGGCCGAACTCGGGGGCTCCCTCTGCGGGGAGGCCTCGCATCAGAATCACTCGACGGGGGAAATAGATCAACCCTGGAGGATATTTTTTAAAAATCAGCGACCTCTGAGCCCGGGAGTGCATCGGGCCCGGTGTTAGGTCAAGACAGTCCATCCCGCGTCTGGGCTGGTCTAAATTTGGGGCGTCGTGTCGAGGCAGCCGAACTCGGGAATGTATCGAGTCTGGGGCTTCCCCGAGGGCGGTCTCTGATTTAAGCCTACGGCGGGGGAATAGCCGGCTTTCTGTGATTCAGATCATCTTACTGTGACCAAAGCATCCCCGGAGGTGAATCTAGAGTCCATGTCCGCTGAACCTGGGAATCGTCATCAGGCTCAGGGTGCCCTCCAAGGACGGCCTCCGAGTTGGCTTGTCGGGGGGATGGTCGGCTTACCCCGATAAAGATCGATTTACGGCGACCTTAACATCCTCGAGGCGAACCCAGAGACCGCGACCCGAGGCCAAGGCACGCGGGGTGCAAAAAAGAAAACATTCACAGATACAGATGCTAAGACAAGAAACCTTAGGGCACCCTGAGGTTCGGGAGCTCTTGACGTGATCTCAGGTCCGACCTCTGCTACATGGGGTAGCCACGACGCGATGAGAATCGGCTTACATCTGACTGCGACCCCCTGGAGGCGATCCCTGAGATCACACCTCATGCTCGCGTTGCTCGCGGTGCGAGGATACATAGACACTGATATTTAATGAAAGATAGCTTTGCGTAAAGGGAAACAGGCCGGGTCCCAAGCGTGGGTCGCTTACCAGGCGGAACCCTTGGCCCGGGGCTCGACGCAGGGGGAGCAGTAGGCTTACCACAACGAAGGCTGCTTGTCTGCAGGCTAGATTCTCCGAAGACGGACCTTGAGAATGCAACCTGACGTCGCGTCCCCTGGTGTGCAAGAGAAGTGTTAGTACAGGTAAAAAAGATTCTTATGCTGGGCCCGACCAGGTAGTGCGCGGGCGCGGACCATGCTTGGGATGGTGACTTCCCGGATGCGGGAGAGCAAGCAAGATGTTATACGTACAAAGACAAAGCATGCTTGTAGTAAACAAGAGGTCAGATTGGCCCCCTGACTCGAAACACTTACCGATCGGTGATCTCGGGCACGGGCCCTGCCATGGGGGAACGATCGGCTTACTGCGACGAGAGGCAGCTTACTGCGGATTCAACCCCCTGAGGTGTGCCCCGAGACAATGGTTTTGTTGGAGCAATAAAGGCGAGAGGGGGGCCAGATTGTACCCCGAGGTCGAGGGGCTCTCAGGTGTGATCGTCAGCCGAACCCCACCATGGAGGGGAGCCGTGACGCGATGAGAATCGGCTTACAGCTGGCTCTACTTCCTCTAGGGGCGAACCCTCGGATCACGACCCGGATACACACTCGCTCGGAGTGCAAAGAAATATATAGAGAACGGCGCAATCATTGATGATAAAGCAAAAGTATTGCATCATGAAGCAAGGGGCAGAGTTCAAACATAGAACTTTTGGAGCTGGTCAATGTTCCACGAGTTTGTGAGGTCTCGACCGTCAGGCATGGCCAGCCGGTAGGCTCCCATCCGGCCTGCGGAGATGACGTGATAGAGGCCCTCCCACAGAGGGGATAACTTGTTGGTGCCGGATTGGTCCTGAATTCACTTTAGGACCCAGTCCCCAATAAGGAGCCTCTGGGTCACACCGATTGGGAGGCATGCCTGCGAAGTGTTTGCAGGTAATGCGCCGACCGTATCAGAGCATGCCATCTTACCTCCTTCGTCAGAGCGAAATCGAGGGACCACTCTTGCTCAAGGTCGACTTGGTCGACTGAGTGGACTCTGGCGGAGCCCAGCATGACCTCGGGGTGTAGGACGGCTTCGGAGCCAAAGATGAGCCGAAAGGGGGTGGACCATGTCGCTAGGCTCGGCGTGGTTCGGATGGACCAGAAGACTGTAGGAAGCTCGTCCAGCCAGCCCCGGCCTCAGCGCTCGAGCTCGTCGAAGACTCGCTTCTTGAAGCCTTGGACGATTTGTCCGTTGGCACACTCGACCGTCCCGTTACTCTGAGGGTGGCCTACTGAGGCGTAGCAGACCGTAGTTCCCCTGTCTTTGCAGTATTCTTGGAACAGCTCGCTGGTGAACTACGTCCCATTGTCAGTGATGATCCTGCAAGGGACCCCATACCTTGAGACTATAAACGAACGGAGAAATCTCACCGTAGCCTGGGCCGTTATGGCCGAGACCGGTTCGGCATCAACCATTTCGTGAAGGTGTCGATGGCGACAAATAGGAACTTCTTCCCCCCGACCGCCCGCGGGAAGGGGCCGAGGATGTCGAGGCCTCAGGTTGAGAACACCTAGGCGAGGGGGATGGTCTGGAGGGTGTAAGCCAGTTGGCGAGCCTTCCGGGCATGGAACTAGCAAGCTCGATTGGCGCGGACGATGTCCCGAGCATCCTGGAGCACCATCGGCCAGTAGAAGCCCATCAGGAACGCCTTCCCGACTATGGTCTTGAAAGAAGAGTGAGCGCCGCAGAGGCCCGAATGGATGTCATTAAGAAAGTATTTACCTTCCTCCGGACTGATGCACTTGGCGAGGACGCCCAAGGCGCCCCGTCGGTCTGACTATCCGTTGCGAGCTGCACAAGCTCGCCGCGGCGCTTGAGCTCTTGCCCTCGGCTGGTCGGTGGAGCTCGCCACAACTGAGGAACTTGACGATTGGGTCCATCCATGATGGAACGCTCTCGAGGAAGGCCATCGAGTCTTCTGGTTCGTCAACGGTCGGGGCCGGCAGGGTCTCAAGGATGACATTCGACGGGATCTCATCGTCGGATGACCCGAGTTTGGATAGGAGATCCGCGCCAGAGTTGTCCTTCCTGGGAACATATCCGACTTTGAGGTTCTTGAACCATTTCTCCATTTTGTGTACCTCAGCGAGGTACTTTGCCATCGACGGCTCTGAGCATTGGTAGTCTTTGTTGTATTGGTTGACGACGAATTGATAGTCTCCCCTCACGATCAGCCGTCGTACGCCCAGCGACTTGTAGCATGAAGGCCAGCCAAGAGGGACTCGTACTCCGTGACATTGTTGGTTGCGGGAAAGTCGAAGCGGATCACGTACTTCAAATGATCCCCCAGAGGGGTGATGATAAGGACGCTAGCCCCCGAGCGCTCGAACGACCTCGAGCCATCGAAGAACATGGTCCAGGGACCTTCTTCCTCGGCCTCGGGTTCAGGGGCGGTCTCCGCTGTCTGCTCGACTACAAAGTCGACAAGTGCCTATGACTTAATGGTGGAGCACGCCACGAATCGAATATCGAATTCGGATCATTCCATGGCCCATTTGGCGATGCGGCCTCCTGCCTCCGGGTTCCTTAAGATCTCGCTGAGCGGGAACCCACTCGGGACGACCACGGCGTGTGCCTGAAAGTAATGCTGGAGCTTGCGCGAGGCCATGAAGAGGACATAGAGCAACTTCTGGACCTGGGGGTAGCGCTCCTTCGGCCCATGGAGCACTTTGCTGATGTAGTAGATCGGCTGCTACCGACCATCGCGCTCGGCCACTAGGACAGCGATGACGGCCTGAGCTGTGGCCGCCAGGTAGAGCAGGAGCGTCTCATACGGGTGCGGGGTCGTGAGCAGTGAGCGGCTTGAGAGGTACTATTTCAGCTCATCGAAGGACCGCTGGACGCCCGGGGTCCATTCGAAACTATGATGCTGGCGCAAGGCCTTGAAGAACGGCAGCCCACGCTCCCCGAGCCTTGAGATGAAATGGCTGAGGGTGGCAACACGGCTGGCGAGGCATTGGACCTACCTTGTTGATGCCGGGGCAGCTATCCTCTCGATTGCCTCAATCTTTTCTGGGTTCGTACCCACGCCCGAGCCCCCGATCTTGTAGCCGAGCACCTTGCCCGAGGTTGCGCCGAAGATGCACTTCTCGGGTTTGAGCTTGACCCGATGCTTGTTTAGGTTGGTGAAGGTCTCTGCGAGGTCGCTGACATGGTCGGCCTCGGAAGAGCTCTTGACGATGATATCGTCAACGTAGACCTCGAGATTCCGCCCGATTTGTGAGTCGAAGGACCAGGACATCAGCCGTTGGAATGTCGCCTCGGCGTTGCGGAGGCCGAACGACGTAGTGGTGAAGCAGAATGTCCCGAACGGCGTGAGGAAGGATGTCTTGTCCTCGTCGCCCAGCGCAAGCTTGATCTGGTGGTAGCCGGAATAGGCGTCGAGGAAACTCATCATCTTGGCATTGGCGGTGGAGTCCATGATCTAGTGCATTTAGGGGAGAGGGAAGTTATCCTTCAGGCACGCCGAATTCAGACCCGTGTGGTCGACACGCATTCTCCACTTTCCGCCCTTTTTCTGCACGATCACCGGGTTGCCCAGCCATTCGTAGTAGTTGATCTCATGAATGAAGCCGGCCTTCAGGAGCTTGCCGAGATGCTCTGTGATTATTGCCACCTTTTCGGGGGAGAAACGTCGCAACTTCTGGCGCAGGGCCTGCACCCAGGCCTCGTTTGCAATTTATGCTCGATCACCTCCCTCGAGACCCAGGCATGTCTGCCGGTTCCCACGCAAATATGCTTTTGTTGCTGCGGAGGAAGGTGACGAGCTCGAATTCCTATTTCGGGTTGAGCTGGGCAGCGAGGTGGACACATTTTTCTGGGTTGTCCTCCTCAAGCCACACGGTCTTGGTCTGGCCGTCGGGCTGGATTGCCGCTTTCCGACGGGCGTCCTTCTGCGCCGCCTCGGGGCCCCACTGAGGGAGCATGCTCGCGAGCTCGAGGGCCTTCTCCTCGCAACAGTGCGCTGTTTTGATGTCGCCTCAGACGGTTATGACGCCCTGGGGCCCCGGGAGCTTCATACAACAGTGGCCGTAATGGCTCGCCGCCATACACTTGATCAAAGCCGGCCGCCCAAGGATGGCGTTGTAGGGGATCTACATTCGATCTTGGACCGGGGGATCTGCATTCGATCCAGCGTATTGGCCAAGAGCAGGTTGAGAGAACTTCCTCCGTCAACCATGACCCTTCCGACCACAGTGTTGCTTATGGTCGGAGCGACGACCAAGACGGTCTTAAGGTCCTTGAACATCCCTAGGGGAGCATCACCCTGGGAGAAGGTGATCGGAACATCAGCCCATTTGCAAGGCTGGTCGGCAGGCTTGCCGGCCGAATATTGGTACGGTCGCGCGGCGCTCTTGAGCTTCTTGGCGGGATTGGTCTGTGAGCGAACCGCCGAAGATCATATCAACACGACGGTCGCCCTGCTGGAACTCCAGGTCGAGGCCCTCTGGCCCCTCATGGGCAACGCCCTCGCCGGGCAACTCCCCGCCCTTCGGGAGCATGGCATCTCCCCACGCCCATCGTAGAAGGCGTTCAGCTTGAATTGCCACGCCCTGCAGCCCCTCAAGTCGTGGCTAGGGGCCTGATGGAATAGGCAGAATTTGTCCGGGTCGTATCCTGGCCCAGCCTCGTTGCTGGGGGGCCAAACATCACCCCGCTGCAGGTCGGCCAGATGCTGCCCCTGCTGCAGCGGGATGCGACGCTGCCCTGGCTGGGGTTGGCATGTCGCTTGCTGACGTCGCGGCTGACCAAGCTGGGGTCGAGGTCCACTGCGATCGAGTTGCTGCACCTCCATCACCTCTCTTCCAGCGTCGGCCGCGGCGACCACGCTCAGCTGGCCACCGCCGTCTCGGCGACCCTGCCCTTGCTTCTTGGGGCGTGGGACCGGGCTAGCAGCCTTGGCGGCAGATGGCTCGGGCTCGTCGGGAATGCAGCCGAGCTTACCCTGGTCGTAATCGCGCTTCCAGGGGACGACATCGTCCGCGTTCGCGTAGCGTTCCACTATTCGGAATAGCTTGTTGACGCTGAGGTCGGTGGTGATCTCCAGGTCCTCCGTGAGGCGCCTGTCTCGGACGCCGAACTTGAAGGCCTTGATGACGGCTTCGCCAGAGACGTTCGGGATTGAATTTCTTGCACGGGTGAACCGGCGGACGAAGGCACGGAGGGGTTCACTCTTGCCCCGGATGACGTGGTCCAGGTCCCTTTCCCGTCCGGGGCGCTCGTAGCAGCACTAGAAGTTTGATCGGAGAGCGCTCCGCACTTGGCGCCATGACCGGAAGGCGCCAGGAGCCTAGTTGAAAAGCCAGGTGCGAGCGGCGCCGTCCAGGACGGTAGAGAGGTAGTGGAGTACCTCCATCACAGCCTCATCCCCGCCGGCCGCTCCTCCATCACAGCCTCATCCCCGCCGGCCGCCAGGATCGCGGTGGAGTAGATCGAGACGAACTCGTCGGGGTTCTTGGTCCCGTCGAACCACTCCATTATGGAAGGGCGGAAGCGAGTCGACCAGCGCACCCAGCGAAGGTCGACAGAGTACGGTGGGCAGCCGTAGGTTGGGGCAGCATGGTCGCTGCTGCTATGGTCGGAATCGCCGTAGGTGAGGTAATCGAACTCGAGCCAACGACGCACCCCACGTCGGGCTTGGTAGCAGGGAGGGCGTCGTTAGGGGTGGTGATGATTGCGAGCCTTCTGTCGCCTGGGTGGAATGTCCGGGGACAGACCCCCGGAAGCGTTGCTACTTGAAGAGGCTCTGTCACCACCCTACCGATTGCGGGAATGCCCGGGCATCAGGCCTGCGTCCAGGCGAGGTGGGTACGGTTGCGGCAGGCTCCTGGCCCGCAGGTACAGAGTCGGCCGGCAAGGACTACGATGGCCGTGCGACGAACTGCCATCGCTTCTTAGGGAGCGAGGTTCGGGCGGCCGTTGACATCCTTGCTGCGAGGGGGTGACCCCGTCAGCCGCCCTGCCGAGTTCCTCGGCAAGGGATCAACGAAAGAGGGCCGTCCTTGCCCGAGTGGGATCAGCCATGACCCGGGCAATGGCCCGCAAGCGTTCCCGGTTGGGATCGTCCAAACGGGCAGGGCTGTGATGCCCAAGCAAGGTATGGAGCCCCTCGCGCTCTTCTTGTCGGAGGGCGGTGATGGCCTGGTCGATGACAAACCGGACCGCCTCCTCCGGGGCTTCTGGGTCATCGTCACTTGCTCCCGCGCTTGCCTCACGGCTGCCGGCCACGAAGGCTAGGCGCTCGCGCGGCGATGGGGAAGGTGAGAACATGGAGGTGGAGCCTTCGTGTTCAGGAACCGCGTTCGGGTCCAGCCTTGCCGATGGTAACATGCCGTCACTGGAGACGAAGGTGCTGGCGACGCTGAAATGGTGAACCGCGAATGAGCGAAACTCGGGCCCCACGGTGGGCGCCAGCTGTCGACGATCGGGACCATCAACCGCAGAAGAAAGGAAGGGGGAGTGAGGTGCTGCTCGGGAGCGGGACCCGAGATCGCGCTCGTTCAGGGGCTTCAGGCGTCATAGGGAAGTCGTCAAAGAAAGGATGTCAGATACGGGGAGTTATACTGGTTCGAGCCCCCAAGGTCGGGTAATAGCTCTACTCCAGTTTCGCCCTAAGGCTAAAGGTGCATTGGTGGCTCGGTGGGAGAGTACAAGGACGGGGCCCGAGCAAGGGCAGGGGGCCGCGTCGTTCTTGGTTGTCGGTGTCGCGAGTCGGGGGTTGCCCTTGTCCTCTGATTCTCTGTCTCGTGGCTGCTCTGTTTCCCCCCGTGTTGTGTGTTCATGTGGTTGGGGTGACTTACTGCTTTTGTAGCCCTCGGCGAACCTTGCTGCTTGGTTCCGAGGCCGACGTCAGGAGCCCGTGGTGATTTGACAGAGGCTTAGAAGTCGTCGCTAGCCGTTGAGAGTCTGACGGGAGTTGTTGAGATTTTGACGGGAGCTGTTGAACCCTAGTTCCCACGCACGGGAGAGTTTTACATAAGATAAAAAATAGAAATGTTACAGATGTCCCTTGCCTCAGTGCCTACGGGGGTGTCGAGGTCGAGGGCGGGGTGTCGAGGTCGAGGCGAGGCGTCGAGGTCAAGGGTGCCTCCCCCTGGTGTGGTGCCCGAACTCGAGCTCACTAGCCCCGAGCTTGACCATCGGGGGCATCTTCTAGGTTAATGAGAGTATGCTGCGCGCGCGCCTGAATCGACTTGGCGGGGGAAATAAATGGCGGGGTCATCGATTATCGTTTTTAGGAAAACCGATCCTGATAATATACATATCCGTGTCGTTTCTTCGAATAAAACCGACACGGATGTTTCAATCTTGATGTCGTTTTTACAATAGCCGACACGGATGTGTAAATCTTGATGTCGTTTTTACAATAGCCGACACGGATGTGTAAATCAACATCGATATCGCTTTTCACACAAAACAAACCACGGATATTTATAGTCATCGGTATCGCTTATTTTAAAAAACCGACACGGATGTGTCAATCTTGATGTCGTTTTTACAATAGCAAACACGGATGTGTAAATCAACATCGATATCGCTTTTTCACACAAAACCGACACGGATGTTTATAGTCATTAGTATCGCTTTATTGTAAAAAATGCGACCTGGATGTGTATAGTAATCGATATCGCTTATTTTAGGAAAACCGACAACGATAAGCTCAATATCCGTATCACTTTTTTAAAGAAAACCGACACAAATGTAGTTCATTGCACTATTCCCTTTTCAGAATACTGCAAGTTCTGAATTTTCAGCATTTCATCAGAGAGAGAAAATGCCAACATTTTCGTTCGTTGTTGAAATTATTAGGAATTTTACAGAAACATATTTCGGGATACTGCAAATTTTTTCATAAAAGAATTTTGGGAAAAAGCGACCTCGTTCAAGAAATATGCCAAAATTCATTTCGTAGACATGACTTGTGCGTAAAGTGTAGAAAAGTCAAAACTTTTTCAAATTAATCCGGAATTGCACGATAATTTCCATAAATGATGTTTTGACTATTTACAAGCTTTCCCAACAATAATTTAACAAATAGAATTTTCTTTCAAAACATATGGCACAAAGTGCAGGCATAAAGGACATTGCATTTCCATCAAAGCCTCCAACAGCAATTCACCATGGATTTTTACTTCAAAAGCATTGCAAACTATTTGACATACATAATACAACAATGAGATTAACAACAAACATTATAATAGTCCATTTATTTACAATACAACCCTTCCTGATGATCTACACGCATGTAATTTCTTCCATGTGTGTCATCGTCGCCACTAAGACAGCCCCATCCATAAGCGGAGGTATTTCATCAAATTGGCGTATTCTTCTTCATCTATGACATTTTCGACTCCAACGATCCGTCGCTTGCCATGAAGAGCGACGTGCAACCTCGGATTGGCGAATCACGCACATAGAAGACTGATTTGCTTGCTTCGCAAATGCGAATGGGTCATCTTTATAGGCGAGTCGATGAGATCCACAAGAGTAAAACCTCTCTTGTCGACCTTCACTCCATGTAGAGTCCCACCCACTTACATCGGAACAATGGAATTTGGTATATTCCGTGTCGAGCTCCCAAATTTCTTGATCACCCAAGTAAGAGTTCATTGCCATTGAGGATCCTCCTTTGAGTGATGTTCATCGGAAAAAGCATCTATGCTTACACCCTTTATTTTGAGCAGTACTCTTAGCATCGACTTTCGATGTAAAAGGTGTACCCATTAATATCGTACCCTGCCGTATACGTACATTAAATCTAGGTCCGTCGACCAACCATTTGATAGTCTCACTACAGAGACCTCCGCCCTTTGTTTGAACCATGTGAGAAATCTATCGTTGTGTTCTCGCATGATGGAAAGCTCATCCATTTGTGGATTCTCTTCCGTAATATCGACTTGTCTTTCTCGATGTACCGCAACTTCGCGCTCTGTGCAAGGCTATCGAGATCGCTTTGCAATACATATCAAACCGTGGCCTCGTTAGTTTCGATCCAACGGTTCCTTTGCCGCAAAGTGCGCCTCATGGCGAGATAGAGGAACACCGATTGCTTGTCTTTTCCCGAGATAGTCCACGCGAACTCAATAACCTCTTGATTACCATAACCTTCCACAATACTACCCTCGAGCTTGACCGATTCCTCACGTAGGATTTTAATATACCCATGTACCTCTCGAGCGGGTACATATAACGTAGGAATGCCGGTCCACATATCTTAATCTCTCTAACGAGGTGAACAACAAGGTGGACCATGACATCGAAGAACGACGGTGGGAAATGCATCTCAAGGCGACATAGAGTCGCACCACCTCACTCTGCAAGTTGTCTAGCACGTCGGGGTCAATAACTGCGCAGAGATCGCATTGAAGAAGTAACACACCGTGATTGCAAACGACATCCTCTGCGAATATTTCTTATTGCAACCCAGGAGCATTTGGGTCATCAAGACATGGCAATCGTGGGACTTCATGCCCAACAACTTCAAATCATCCAAGGACACAAGCTTCTTAATGTTCGCGGAGTAGCGGATGGAACTTTAATACCATGGAGACATTTGCAAAGGTCCTCTTTCTCCTTCTTGGACAGGTGTAGCATGCGGCGGGCATATACGGACCTTTTCCATCCTCCTCTATCACTTTGCAAGCTGGGCACGATTCCCATGTAGGCCATGTCGCGACGAGCATTCACACCATCCTTTGTCTTTCCGGGTATGTTCACAGATACCAACCAAATTATCGCAGACATTCTTCTCAACGTGCATGACATCAATACAATGCCGAACATCTAACTCATTCGATGCAGTAAGTCCCAAAATATTGAACTCTTCTTCCAAATGGTCCCGAGCGAATAGATTTACGGCTCTTTCCGTACTGAACATCGATATCCTCTACACGTGAATATACTTGCCTTCCACTCATAGGCTGCGGTGCCGAACGGACTTCCCTCTTCCCATCAAATTTGTCATCCATCTTACGGTATCGATGACTTCGAGGTAGAAACCTCGGTGACCCATATACACAGTTTTCTTGGAATTCGGCAGCCATAGGCTCTCGGTCTCCTCTTCACAAATAGGACACGCTTTTGCTCCTTTCGTACTATAGCCCGCCAAATTACCAAGAGCCGGGAAATCATTTATGGTGCAAAATACCATAGCAGTAGGGTGAAATGCTCTCTTCATGCGCATCCCACACAATGACCCGTCATTCCACAATTTTACCAAATCCTCGATCAATGGGCGAGGTACACATCAATATCATTTCCATTGTTTGGGTCCCGAGATTAGCAACGACATCATGATATACTTCCGCTTCATGCACAACCAAGGAGGAGGTTGTAGATACACAATGAAGCGCCACGTCTTTGTGGATCGCTCATGTTACCAAGCGGATTCATTCCATCGGTACTCAATCCAATCTTATGTTCCTCATTTCAGCACCAAACTCCTCATGTTTCCAATCGATGTTTCTCCATTGAGCCGAATCGTGAGGTGTCTCGACTTGCCATCTTCCTTCGAGACTCATAATGCCAACGCAACAATTTTGCTTCTCTATGATTTGCAAACAACCTCTCCAGACGGGAATGATGGGCAAGTACCACAATACCTTGGCGGTGCACCTTTAGTGACCTCTTCACCCTCGTTGCCCGGCTCTTACGCTTCTTGTCGTTACGCTTCTCCTTTTGTTTGTACCGAGGCACACATAAAACCGGACAAATGTGCACTCGATGTGCGTTACGGTACAAGATGCAATCATTTGGACATGCATGTATCCTTTCTATTTCCATTCCCATGGGACATAGTAGCTTCTTCGCTTCATAAATGCTTGTTGGCAACTCGTTTCCCTCGAGCGGATCCGATAGAAGAACTAGAAGTGCATTGAAACTTGTATCTGTCCAACGGTGTTTTGCCTTGATTCGAACAATGCAAGGACCGAACCTAACTTGGTGTATTCTGCTTTGCAACCTGTGAACAGTGGTTTCGCATCGTCTTCCATCAAGCTTTTAAACTTTCCAAACTCTCTTTCTGTGTAATTACCCTCCACATCCCGCAACATTTGCTCCAAATTCTCCTCCTCAAACATATCAAACTGCAACTCATCATCCGGTTCCACCGTGTCTTCATTGCATCTGGCGGTACTACATCTCCCGTGATGGATCCAACATGTGTAATTCCTCACGAAGCCACGTCGAATCAGGTGGTCCTCAATTTGAGCTGAGTTGTTAAATCTTCTCAGATTGGTGCAATCAATGCAAGGACAATATATGAAGTTTACACCCCTCCTCACCATGTCCTCTTCGGCAATTTTTTTGAACTCCTTAACACCCCTCTGAAATTCAGCACTCACACGACTTTTTGCATACATCCATTCCTTACGGTTCATCTGCAATTAAACTTCACCCAATAAATTATGCACAAACTGGAGCGACAGCAAGCTAGCTATTTGAAATATTGAGACATCATTTCAGTTAATATTACCTTTGCAAAATAGATGACAATTTCCTGCAACATATATGAAATATGTACTCGATCGATACCTAGATTCTTCCTGGTTTAGAGCTTCCAATTTCCTAGATAAGAGACATACATTTTTAACATGAACAATGATATCAAACAATCTAATTATATAGTGCAAGTTAGCCTCTGAGATCTTTTGACTACAACGAAACAATACAAGGGTATCAACGATGACTCCTAATCTCTAAATAGGTTTAGTCCTAATCCCATTCGAGGATATGTGGTTCGAAAAGTTCCTAAGCCGTTGTACAACTCGGAGAAAATTTGAAGATCTCGCTATTCTCCATATACACGTCTCGACAACAGGTCAAGAGGGGTGTGTATCTGGAGAATATCAGGGAGACGCTACCGAAATCTCTACTCTGCAGTTGTACAACATGGCTCGAGAACTTACCCAAGCACATATCCTCGAAGCTAAAAGAACGTGGACAATTCGAGACTGCTAAACTTATAAATATGCCATTTCGTTGGTATATTTATAAACAAGCATCCTCGAACGGGAGACGTAGGTTCCGCACCCTAAACTCTAGCATTCATCAGGTGACAGCAATAATAATTCCATATTAACATCAAAGCACTACAAATTAAGATAATTAAATACATGTGTACATGCTTGTGAATAAAGGGTGTGAAATCTGATAGGATATACACAATACCAGTGCAATCTAAACTTTCTTCGCGACATATCAAAATTACATAGTGCAAAATTAAAGGGGTTTGAAGGAATGCTCACATTTTGAAGAAAACCACAAATTATGCAAAATGAGGGGAAATCTCCTCAAGTTAGGGCTTCAAATTTACCCTCTTAACACCCACCCTTGAGGATTTCAAATTTTCTCACCCAAGTATTGCTTCCAACCACAGAATATGAGCTATTTTTTCTGGTGGCGGCGGAGAAACCTCCTCTGGAACAATAACAGAGAAGAGTTCAGTTCGAGTGGTATAAATAACCTAACGAGGTACATCACTATCGGTTCTCATATAAAAAGCGATAGTGATGTGATCATGCACATCACAGTCGGTTCTTACAAGACAAGCGATAGTGATTATCATAGTCATCACAATCGGTTCCCACATAAAACGCGATAGTGATGTGTACGTGCTCATCACTATCGCTTCTTATATGAAAACCGATAGTGATGATAATGCACATCACTATCACTTCTCGCATAAGAACCGATTGTAATGTTCCCAGTGCTACATCACTCAAACCAGAAGGAGACATTCTAGCAGATCCTTAGATAATCCAATCACACATCCAACGGCAATTTGTAAACTATGCAATGACGTACAACACATTACAACCGCAATAGATACAATCTACATTCCATTACAATAAGTCCATCACAATAAGTCGATCACAACGTATCCATCACAACAAGTTATAAAGTACAACAGTTATAATATATATATCAATCAAGCATCAAAGTAATACTCTCTAGTATTAACATAAGTTAATCATCTAGTTCAAGGTCAAGATTACAACTAAAATTATTTAATTCAACTTCCAAAGACCCTAATTGCATCACTTGAGTATTCAAAAGATAATAAGCGGTGAAAATAGTTCAAAGAAGCTAGGCCACTTGATTATGCGAGATGGACCGCATCATCCGACACCTTTATGTTTTGCATCAGCCAATGACCTTTTCCCTGAACTTGGATGTTTGGGTGTGAATACCTCACCACGCACATGATCTTGATTGTGTTCTCCCTCGCAAGCTTTTAGGCTGGGAGCTTTCAACGTGCTTGTAGAAAACTTTTTCATCTGGGATTTGATTAAATCCAAAGTCGATGAGTTTGCACAGCATCACACAGCAAACATTCAATCTGTGGCTCTGCCCGTAGCAAATGAAGCTTGAGAAAAACAACGAGAAAGTCAGAATTAGGGAAATATGTAATAACAGGAGCATAGTTGATAGTCAAAAATGCCGCCATGCAGTAACAGAACAAGTAATGTTCGATAAACTAACAGAACATCTCCTCAACAAAGGAATAGAACTAACAATGTGAACCTAAACAGTGAACATATATGCCAAGTACAGGTGATCACCAGCAATCCTTTGTTCAGTACATGTAAAATGTTCAGCTCTAAAGCTCAAGAAATTGCTTATGGATCTATTAACTAACTACAGTGGCACTAAATATAATTATACCATCCAAAGTATGGTAGCTTGAGAGATATACTACTAATGCTGATTGCACAATAATATATGCACCTGAAGCAATTTGTAAGCCCCATCCTCCTCAATGCTGAAAAGCCTTAGTTTAGAGTTCCTATGCTCATGCAAGAAAGACCCATCAGCATCACTTTCTGACAAACCATCCTCCCAGTCCTGTAACCACATGAGGAATATCAAAAGTTAGGTTAGAAATACTCCCTCACATCATAGTACCATTTTACTTCTGCAGAACTTTTCATGCGACCGGCGAGGCGGCGAGCACCTCATCGGAGGAGGAGGCGGCGGATGACAGCGCCGGCGGAGCCAATCGGGAGCCGCTCGGGTGGGAAGGCGAATCGGAGGAGGAGTGGCGATCCGCGGCGCAAATGGCAGCGAGTGGCGGAGGGGAGAGAACCGACGCGAGGAGGTCGGCGAAGCGCTGCGTCGCCGCCGGCGAGGTCGATGAAGGACAGCGAGGTGGGGAGGCGGCGAAAATGCGGAAGAGGAGCGAGGGAGCGCGTCGGCGAAGAAGGCGCGCGGGTGGTCGCCGGCGTGGCGGCGGAGGAAGTTCGCCACCGACGAGACCGCCGCCGCCGCCTTGGGCGTGGGCGCGGCGAGGCGTCCGCCGCGAGGCCGGCCGCGTCGGTCTCGGTGGCATCTCACGGCGTAGAGGAGGAGGGTTGGGGCGAGGCGGCGTAGTAGTTTTGAGGATTTGGAAGGCGGGGGGGAGTGCGGGTGGGCGGCGCGCGGGGGGGGGAGGCAGGCGCGGCGGTGTGCGTGGAGTGCGTCTTGGGGCTGCGGGCGAAGGATTTTTGCCTCTATTAAATTCGTGGGGATGACGGGCCCACGAATTTAAAAGTTTAAATTCGTGGGTAATTGGTGGCCCACGAATTTAAATTTTTAAATTCGTGGGTAATTGATGGCCCACGAATTTAAATGATTAAATTCGTGGGTGTTATTTGAGCCCACGAATTTAAATAAATAAATTCGTGGGTTTCATTTTGGCCCACGAATTTAATTAAAAACGTGGGTTTTATAGAAACCGACGAATTTAAATAAATAAATTCGTGGGTATTTTGTGGGCCCACGAATTTAAAAAAACTCACGAATTTTTCTCTGTTTCTTGTAGTGCGGTGGGACATCACCGAGGACACCAAGGAGATCAAGCTACAGCTCCAGGTGCCAGGGCTGTCGGATTGAGGTCGCCGTCGTCGGCGAGGATATCCTCGAGATTAAGAGGATTTTCGGCGGCGAAACAGCCGACGACGGCTCGAACGGGATGGGCTCGTTCCACGTCCGGATACTCTTGACCAAGGAATACCGGAAGGGCGTGAGGGCCGAGCTCCATTCCGGGAAGCAGCAGGAACGAGGAGATGGCAGGACCCCCACCCAACAGCTGAGTGACTCAGGGGCAGGCCGACGTGCTAGTTCTACTACCAGCTGACGCTATTCACAACAAATTTCCCTGGTTTTCTTTTGATTGAAATAATAAGCTAGCTGGTAGTATTTTCTTTTATCATGGACCCTGCTAATCCAGGGAATCATGTTGAGAGAAAATCAAGCCCAGTCTTTCTCTTTCTTTCTTTTAATTCGACCCTGTATTAAGGCCTTGACTTGGCCTAGACTACACTTCGTGGTTGATTATACCTTGTCTTAATTTGTTGTTGTCTTTGGGCCGTGCTGATCAGCAGATCACTTAAGGCATACAAGCCGATGGCAAAGCTTCCACTTGCCTTCATTGACGTCCTTGTTCGTCATACTAAGAAAGTGTGCTGATGCCTTGCGTGCTAGCAGAGTCGAACAAACAATACGAATCTGTTATTCCCCTACTTACTCTTTGTTAGAGTTAGAGACAAAAAAACGAGACACAAGATTTAACATGTAAAATCTGAGGAAAAAACTACGGAGACGTATCAGAGCTGTACCTAGGATTTCCGCGGTCCACCACGGGCCGTTCGGCCGTGTGCCGTTATCTGCTTCCGCGACTGGCCGCTCGGATCTGCATTGGCGCCGTCCTTGCGCTGGTCGCCGCTTCCCCAGATCTACACTCTCTCCTCCTACCGGGTCGACGCGTCTCCCGGATTCGCCCGTTTCTTTCCCATATATTAGGTGCCCCATCACAGACGGTTCCTCAAAACTGTCTGTGATGATGAACATCACTGACGGTTCTATAATGCAACCGTCAGTGACATCATCACAGACGGTACTCTTTATAAACTGTCAGGGATATACATCAATATCACAGGCGATTTTAAAATAAAACCGTTTGTAATATTATGTATTATCCCAGAAGGTTTTATAATAAAACCGCCTGTGATAGATCACTAATGGTTTTATTATAAAACTGTTTGGGATTATATGTTTATCACTAACGGTTTATGAATACCGTGTGGGCACCCGAAAATATGAATCGATCCTCACACGTGCGTTGGACTTAGAGGTGACACCCATACTCCACTTAAGTGTATGCTCACTATCACCCAAAAGTCTCATGCACAGAGTATTAACTATGTGGTACCCCATTCTGATGAACAGGAACCTCCATGTTATTATTGTGCTATTCCCTGGATTAGTAGCTAGCACTCACATGTTTACAACAATTGGAATCACAACCATACACATATTATTAAGCGGAAGCCATTATATAAAGAAAACTTACTACTCAAAGATTACAGCAGCATAAGAATCAAAGTCTTGTAGTATGCCCATCCAAACCCGCAGGCAACTGACAAGGCATAATCCCTAGAAAGAACACGACGAAGATAAACCCGCAACCTGCGACGGAAGAGGCAACTTCGAAGCTTCGCTAACTTAACCACCTAAAAACAACATATAAGCAAGGGTGAGTACTTTCGTACTCTGCAAGACTTTAGCAAAACCTATAATATATGCAAGCCATTTCAAAGGAGGCTGCTACAGTTAATTTGCATAAAGCAGAATTAATATTGTAAAATCAAGTTATTTGTAAACGAAATTTGTAAGAGCAAGTTCACTGATATGAAATAAGTAAAGCATAAGTATTACTCACAACCCATCGTGAGCATCGGAATAATCCAGAAATGGAATCCAACAATGTCGGCCCTTTGACTTAAAACAACAACTGCTAAAACAAGCTCAAACCAAAACCCATTTTAGAAAATACAAAACATTTAACTAGTGCAAGTTCACCAAGTTTCCCATGACCGAGGGGACGGCTAGTCGATTAGATTTACACTCTGCAGAGGTGTACAACTTTTCCCACAAGTCATGACATTTTCTTTTTGCCGCATGTTTCACGCACCTTTGGCGTGTGGCCAGAATGTTCATGACGAAAATCTTTAAATTACCTAGGTTAACTTTGCATCAGCCCGGGACGTTAAGCCCTCGCCATAGAAACAGAAACACACACCCAAGACCTGGATCCATTCACATCACACCCAACACCACGTTTCTGTTCATAGCAAGGCGTACACCGTTGCATTGGTATGTAGAAACCCCTACAAGCAGACCTGGAAAGGAATGCCTGTGCAATCTCCCGCCTTCCATAAATACAAAATTAAACTAGATAACTTAATTGGTTTAAGGCTGTCCCATACCAACACTTATGGTTGTACGGATTGTCTTGGATCATACAACACTAGGTTCGGTCCTTAATCCGACACGGGCGATACTCCACCCTACACAATGTGCAAATCCCTCTGCACCTCCGGCCATTGCCAACAATCGCCCGCATCAAAACCATAGTTTTATTTTTGGGTTTTTAATGAAAATACCCATAACCAACAACTTCCTTTCCAACATTTTCCATTTCTCAAGAAACAAATTTTGATCTGATCATCAACCTCATTAGTTCTAAAACATGATTAAGCATGGATAAAATGTATTCGCATATACCCATGATGACATTAAATAATGTCTAAGCTTAATCTATGGTTATCAAGGTTCACATGTCCATACTTATCAAGGAGGTTTCATGAGACAACAGGTATAACTACCAACACCATAAAATAGCGAATTTACAGAAAGTAAACGCATGCATGAAACATTTTAATAAACACAATGCAAATTAAATTCTGGGATCAAGATGGTCCAAGGGGGTGCTTGCCTTGCTTATTTATTGCTTACGACGAAGGTGCGGTCGCAGCTGATGGAGGCAACGACGGAGGAAGGGATGTCGGATTCTACACGTCGATCAATCGGAAATATAGCAAAAATTCAACTTTAATAAGGGCAAAAGAAAACAGACAGAAATCCAAATAAAGATTCACTACAGAAAACAGGTACGCTTTAGGGTTTGGATTGAATGATTTTAAGACCTCATGATTTAGGTAATTACATATTTATATACTTAATGGTTTTATGACAAACAAAACATGGTTTCTTTTATAGATTATATATTCTTGATTTACGAATGCAAGAGGCTAAAATTATGAATTCTTGCATTTATAACTTCGAATTATAGATGCTAAAATTATTTAGATTAAAAGAATTAAAACACTAGTTAAGGGTTACGCAAATAGCACTAGCCTTAAGCGATTTTGCATTAAAAGGATTTTGAAAAAGTTAGATCTGTTAAGCTAGGTTACTGGATTTATTCATGGGTTTTAAGAAGGTTCTGGTGATACAAATGTATTAGCTACAAACTTCATTATTACAAGGGTCATTTATTCATATGGTAAGGTTCATTAATCATACTACATAGGGTTATTTGTCTAACATGATTTATGAGGATAGCATGATGAAATATGGTTATTTCTTCGGAATTGAATAGGATATATTTTGAAGAACATTTCTAAACTGATTTCCATAATATTTGCATTTAGACGAGATGTTCTACGGGTTGTTGAAAATGCGTAAATGTTTCCATAACTACACGATACAAATTCAGTTTTTGATATAAGATTATGACTACACCCTATAAGATAATCTACCCATTTTTCAGGCATTAACAGGGTATGACTCTAAGAGTGTTTTAAAGTCAATTTCACGATGTCTGGCTTTTATCCGAGATGTTTTCCATATAAGTAATCATTAACGCCTAACGAGGACTTAATTCAGATTAGCACAACCATAAGATATTTCTGCATAATCAGCAAGGGCACTATTTTTCAAGGTTAAAGGGCTTGGTTTTGCCAAATTTGAAGTTAGTTTGAGAAAGTTATGACTATTTGGATTATACAAGCATTAATATTCTGACCACTAAACATTTACTGTTTTCCCATGGTAAACCTTAAATATTATTATACATATGGAATCCTTGTGATGCTAGGAGTATAACAAAACTGGTTTGCTGATTATTTGAATTTATTTGATCTATATTATAACTATTTGGTTTTCTATGCATATATATACATTTGCTCTTAGGTTATTTTATATTTTTCAAGATAGTTCAACCCAAGTTCACTTCTTAATTATTTTGGCAAATTCAGGTATTCTACTATCACACTAGTGTTTAGAAATCAATTTTACTTATTTCAGATTTCTTTCATACAAGTTATACTTATTTGAATTTCTAATGTATTGAATACAATCTTTAATAGAAAGTAGTTCAAACATAAATGAATTTAAATATTTTTATATATTTGAACTTCTGGAAGCACAAGGATTCTATTAAAATTGGTTTCATTCAATTCTAAGTTTGTTTGCAGAATTTTTGTGTAGAGCGTGTCTTTAGGCCTTTTATTCAAATTTGAATTTCAACTTCATATAGTACTGTTTTTCAAAATATTTTTGCATATTATAGAACTACATGATTTTATATGATTTTAGGATTTTGTTTCACTCAAATTGAAGTTATAATGCAAAAGTTACAATCATTTGAGTTAACTCGGTTATACAAAATCCTGGAAATTCCTAGAATACGCTTTCTCAACAGGAAAGCGCCTTTTACCGCTTTGACTGAGGACGCTCACGCGGCTGACAGGACGGGCCCCACTGCTCGGTGAGAGAAGAGAGGCTCGATCGAGGGCACCTCGAGCACCAGCTGGCCACGGCGCACTCGATGGTGGTGTCAATCACCTCCGACGATGGCCGGAGCAGGCTGCCACCGTGGGCCAGCGACGGAGGAAAGTGCGGCTCGCCGAAGAAGGAGAAGAAGTGAGTCTCCAGCCGAATCGGTAGCGTGGTGAGCACCAGTGGGTCACCTGAGCTCCATTTTGGCGGTTGGTTCTTTCGGAGAAGTGACGAGTCGGGCCGCCACCGTGCGACTGGAGTTGAGGAAGAAGTCGGTGTGGCAGCGTTGCGGGCAAGGGGAGCTGAAATCGACAGGTTGGAGAAGCTCAGGAGGCCTCAGTGAAGCTCCATGATGAATGGATTCCAAGAATTCTTACCGAATTGGCTCCAATCGGTTCCCCCTCCCGCTTTGGGTTTTCAGCGAAAATGGTGAAGAACTGAGTGTTTGGCTTAAGTGTTCGGTTCAGAGAGAAGCTAACAAAATGGGGGCCTTAATGCGGCGCTGCTGCGGTATTTATAGCCGGCAATGGATGAGCTCACAATGTTTGAATGCGATATCAAGGATGCGGCTCGGCTCTGAGTTGCTCGGGCGAAGTGACGCGAGATTTTCTTTGGTGACGTGCAGCACTGGAGTGGTCAAGGCATGGCGTGCAGCTTTCAAGGATGAACGTGGCTGTGGATGATTGCACAGGCGACGCGAAGGGGTTGTCGCAGCGCAGGCGTAAAGGCTCGGGAGAGCTCGGCTGCGAGGAGAAGAAGAGTGGGAGAAGGAATCTAGCGCTGACAAATGGGCCCAGGGCCACCAGGCAGCGAGAGAAGCCTTTCCCCACTCCTTGCCAGTGAACGGTTACGGTAAAGGGGCTAGCCCACACGTCAGAGAGAGGAATCGAGACAAAGAGATAAGCTTCACCACGACCACTCTGTGTTTGCATTAAAAATGCTAACAAATCAAGTTGAAAAATTGTAAAACTTTTCGACTGAGGTTTCCTAGTAGTTCTTATCTGTCAGTAAAATTTTAGGAGCAAATGTCTTACAATTAATTAATTAAAATTCTGACACTGTACATCAGCCATAATTCTCATTTCGGGTTTTTATTTATTTAAGGGCACAAACAATAGTTTTTATTTTTAAAACTTTTATAAGGAGTTATATTTAGGTTAGGTATGTCTCTATAAAAATTTCAAGTCAAAATATTGTATAATTATTTTATAACAATTCTGTCATGATAATTTTCAGATTTTCCAAGCTTCTATTTTTGAATTTTTAGAAGGTCTAAGTGACATGATAAAATCCTTAAATTTTTACCAGAGATAAATTTTACTCTGAGGGTATTACGGTAATTGTTATGGCTCCAGATAAGTTTCTAATATTTTAAATTAATTCTAACTTACACTGTTTCTAGTAAAAAGAGATGTCACTCTTTTTATTTATTTATTTTTATGTGCATAAAATTTTTACTTGTTGACTTTTCTGACTTAACAGCATGGTTAGGGTTCCATGGTAAATTTTCCAAAATTTTACTTTTACCTTTTTATCTTTTTACCATTATCCATTATTTATTTCTATTTGTTTGATTTTTCATTCAATACAAAAATCCAGGAAAATCCAAATAATTTCCAATAATGCCAGGAAAATCAGAAATAATTATATTCAAATTCAAAATATTTAATTTCCTATTATTTTATTTTTCGGGATGTTACAAACTAGATGGCCCTCACCCAAACAAATATGAGCCATCTAATTGCACCGTACGCACTTACGTATCCATAAGAGTTTCGATTCCATTCCGAACAACCATACTAGGATTGAAACCAACTCATCTAAGTATAGCACTCGCCATCCATCTAAGAACCTTGGTATCACCCACACTCACCAAGGAGATCACGAGCAATAGCCAAAGAACGACGACCGATCGAGTTTATGCATTAGATGGTTGAAAACAATTTTAGATACCCGGATATGTGTCTAGTGCTAGTTCCCAAGATTAACGCCTAGCACCCACATATCCCACATTCAAGATGTATAGCAATACATACGCATAAATCTAAGAAGTTAGCATACCATAAACATAAACTAGGACTATTACAACTACTTATTATCACAAATAATGGCCAACCGGCCAAATGTTACATGCCAAAAGTAACTTGAAGAGGAATATAAATATAAACCAAGATGAGGACAGTGGTATGCTCATCCGATAACCCATAGGCAACCGACTTGGAAAAGCCCAAGTTCATCCACCAACATAATCGTCGGCCCCTAGAGTAAAGTATGCATCATCGGGGCATTCTTCCATACCATCGTCTATATTGTTTAGATTAAGCAACAGTGAGTACACGTATGTACTCGCAAGACTTTAGTGTATAGAAACATAGTAAATGCATGGCTAGAACAAGGATAATAAGTTTCTACACTAGTATCATTTTCAACACAAAGCAGATTTTGTTTGCAAGTGAATGATTCATAAAATGATAACAAAATTGTAAAGAACATTTGATGAGAAGCTAAATAACAGTAAGTAAAGTTTGTATACATCATTCCACAGCCCTCCTTGGCTGCAAATAGTGAGTAAAAACAGCCACCCTTGGCTCACGAGTTTACCAACCCATCCCAACACCGGTTCCAAAAGTTTTTGCAAAAGCAAGACTATACTTCACAGCATTTTCCCAAGTTGCTCATGACCATGAGCATGGCTAATTAATTAGATTTTTATCTCTGTAGAGAGTGTACACTTTACCCACATGACTCATTCTAGAAATCATGTCAACCATGCCTCGTGATACTCATCGTACCTGATTTGTTAGATTGTGACGAAACCGTTCAACTAGCTAAAGCTTAGCCTTGCACCAGCGATGGTGATGTTAAACCCTTGTCACAGTCAGGAGAAATGGACCAACACGTGCTGTGCTAGACGATGGTATATCCCCATCGGGTCCTCTCCCCATGGCAAGGCATACACCGTTGTATTGGAATGCTTTGACCCCAACACCTCGGTGAAGGGAGCACCTACAAGCAACACCGTTTCCCGATGTGCCCTTACTACTCTGGCCTACCAAAATACAAGGTTAAACTTCAACTAATCTAGTGAGTTAAGGCTATCCCATACTAGCACATGTGGTTGCACCAAACCACTTAGGTGATAGCATCAAGTTCGGTTCTTAACTGACCCGGGCGAGAATCTCCCCCTAACTATGCGTGAGGTCCTTTTCATGCACCAAGTTTAAGTAATAACTCGTGTGAGGTCCTTTTCACAAAATTACACGGAAACCATACCTCGGTTCTGTACATTTAAACAAAGTTGTCCAAGCTAGTTTGGAAATGTGTCCCATCATTTAAAAGTCATTCTAGTGAGCATGTCTAAGCATGTAAATTATTTATTTCGCAAGTATTACCCATGTGACACTAAGTAATGTCTACACCAATACTAAGTTATAATGGCAGGTAATCAAATGACAAGGTAATGGAAATGCATACAATTGGATTAGCTACCATCACCCACAATATAGTAAGTTTAAAACATACACGCATGCATATAGTTTGATAAAACAACATAACTTTGTAAATATGGGATTAAAATGGTCAAAGGATGGTGCTTGCCTGGTTGCTCTTCGTCGGGGTTATTATCAATTGATTCCGAAATGTCATCGTCTACGCATCGAATAATAAGAACCGAGACAAGAGCAAATATCATCATATCAAATGGGGCAAAAAGAAATCAGATGTTAATAACGAATTAAAACTTACCAACAAGAACACAGTGATTTTGAGTTCTTGCATTATCTCTCGTATAACAATTTCATTGGTACTTATTTTATGTGAGGCTCTTTGCATGATTGTGCTACTTTCATTTGTCGATACAGGAAGCTATATCTATGAACATACATAGTGTTGTGTACGAATTCAAGAGGCTAAAGTAATGTATCTTTGTATCTATATCTTCGAATACTAGATGCTAAAATTATTTTGATTGATAAAAGTAAAACCATTAGCATAAACGATCTTGTATGAATAGTACTTATCCTTAAGTGTATTTGCATAAAAGCAATCTCTACAAGTTGGGTCTGCAATTCTAAGTTATTGGCTACTACTACATGGTTGCATGATGATTCTTGTGTTACGGATACTTTGGTTAAAGGCTTTTAAACAACTATTCATACGTGGCCCAGCAACCTTATCACTTAGGGTATTTGTGTTAATGGTATTTATATGCTAAGCAAGATGTAAATAGGATATTTTTCTAGGATATGGTTATCCATATACCAAAGTGTGTTCCTGGACTGATCCTCTCAAAATTTGTGTTTAGATGAGTTGTTTTACGAACCGCCAAAAATGCTTAAGTGTTTTAGAATCTGCACAACTAGTGATCGATTAGGGTGTTTTTTGGGCAGGATTCAGATGCAATGCAAGTCAGTTCCTGAATCAACTGACTTAGATACCGACTTTCCTGAGGCTACTACTATTGACCTCGACCCCGAGTCAGTTCCTGAATCAACTGAACAAGGCAAGTACCCCTGTTGACCATGTTGATCCCATTATTTAAATTAATTTATGCTATTTTGTCAAAACTATTATACATGTGTGTACTTTTCATA
The DNA here is from genome assembly GCA_036346275.1 of Otatea glauca. Taxonomy (NCBI): domain Eukaryota; kingdom Viridiplantae; phylum Streptophyta; class Magnoliopsida; order Poales; family Poaceae; genus Otatea; species Otatea glauca. Next base: position 33,737,358 of record CM070729.1, read on the forward strand.
AATTGGCTATATTGTGGTACTGGTAGATACCGCTCACATTTCATGGAACTTCCTTAATAAATATTGCTAGGTCAACCTTTGAAACCATAAGCTAGGTTTAGACATATAATAATATCAAATTGGGTGCATTGGATTATATATATGCATGTGCTTAGCCATGCTTTAGCAATGGAAAAGAGATGTAGAGACTCTCTGCGGCTAGTGCAAAGTTAAGTCTATGTAATGTAACAGTTATATCATGACTCTCTGCGGCATACCAAAGGAAGTGCGCTAATGACGTTGCACAAAGAGTCAGTCATTTCTCTTGAGTAAAGCTGTACACCTTTGCAGAGTTTAAAACATTTTGAAAAGTTCCCGCGGTTATAGGAGACTTGGTGCACTAACACTAGTTAGATTTTTATGTTTTACAAAATAGAGATGAATATGAAAATATTTGTTGAAAAGTTTTTATTCCAGATTTTATACCAGGGATTGGCAAAGGATGAATCGATACTCACTGAAGGACCATGTGGAGGTCTATCTAGATTTGTGATGAGTATTTGACTAAATTTGAGCCTAGGTTGTTCTTGTTTGAGTTTGATTTGAAATGGATTTTTAGTTGGAAGCAATTTGAAGTCTTCTCTGTTTTCCCGAAAATACTGGCCATATCGAGTAAAAATGAATTTTAATGAGTGCACTTTGATGGATTTATTGCACATCTTTGTGGGCATTGCTATGTGAGGAGTTTCCTTGTTTTTGATGGTTGCAAGTCGACAAAGCTAGATCATGATGAGGCGAAGGATGGTCGAGAGTAGGCGAGGAGCGTCGAAGGTCCAGACGGTCGGGGATCGCCGGAAGATGATCAGAGACGGAGTCCGTGCAAGCCATGAAGACAAGGAATGGATGTGATGCTAGCTAGATGCTGCTCGGATCGATGAGGGCCGTCGGATTGCGGTCTAGTTGATAGGATAGCGGGTCTAGTTAGTATGCTTTGAAAACCGAGCAAGAAAACCCATTTGTGTGGTGGGTTTTGAGTGAACCCTTGCATGGCTGGTTGAGTGGGTTAATCCTAGCCCTTGATGGATACTCTAGGGTTTAGAGGCTCATCCAAGGGTGGTAGGTGGCCCAAGAGTTGTATAAATAGGGGTGGAGGGGTAGCCTTCACCCCTTAAAGGTTTTGAGGTTTTTGATGCTCCTTTGAGCTTTGCCCACATGAAATGTGAGGCTTTGTAACCTCTCCTTCCAGAAATGAAATGTTCTTCATTTATGTTCATGTTTCATTTCTTTTACGCATTTACATTACGCATTTAAATTACGCAATTTAAATTCAGCTTTTACTTTGCCGTATTTACATTCTCGCAATTCACTTTATCGCGATTTGGATTCGCCTCCCCTCCTTCTAAATGCTGTTCTTCTTGGATGTCTTGAGGGTGTTCATATGGTTTTACATCTTTCTTGCAGCCTAGGATAGACTAGAGATCAAGTTTTTGTAAAATTGCAAATCTGTCCAAAACTTGTTCTTCGCACAGCAGTCAGTCCTTGATTTTTATAAACATCTAGAAAAATCTTTTTTAAGTGATTCTTATTGGAGAAGGTGCACAACTCATATATCCATCTCTAGAAAAAAGTTTGAGTTCATTGGTTGCACCGTTTGAGCGCTATGAAGTGAAAACCGAGCCTCAAATATTCTGGTCGAAGTTCCTGACTGTCTACAATTCTTGATTTTTCATGTCTATTATACAAATATTTTTGAGGTGATTTTTGGTGGAGTGTTTTATGACTCAACTTCTCACAGGAAATAAAATTCCAAAAAATTTTAGAGCAACATAAACTCACCAACCACCTGCTCCAATTAAGGACAATTTCTGGAAAATCTGCTTTTACTTTTCTAGAAAGAGACTTTGGTGTTTTTGCTTTATCTCTTTTAGAAAAGTAGTCTTTGAGTTGATTCCTCTTTGTTTGAACACTTGAAAACCAGGATTGTGATTAAAAATTCCTCACATGATTCATGGTTCTCATCCATGCAAGCTAGGGGTACACATAGCTGTCTAATTGTTCGGGTTTTGGAGGGTGTGTGAATCTGAGAAACACCAATTTGAAGAAAAATCTTTGGGTATTTCAGATTTTTATTACGAGATTGTTTGGAGTACTTTGAGTAGGGGAAATTTTATTTGGGATCATTCACCCCCCCTCTGATCGCCATTTCGATCTTTCAATTAGTATCAGAGCCGGTTTTGCTCTTCCATAGATCTTGATCGGTCTCAAGAGCCATGGCGATGGACAAGTATTCCACCAAGCCTCCTATTTTTGTTGGAGTTGATTTTCTGTTTTGGAAATCGCTGATGGAGTCATACATCACTGCCTAGGGCTTCCTTATATGGCAGAAGGTGAAACTCCCGTATGAGGTTCCTGCTGATGAAAACGTCACGGCCGGCAATATGGCTGGCGTTGAGGCGAACGCTAAGGCAAGGAACATTCTCACACAGGGTCTTAGCCGCAGTGAGTATGATAGGATTTCTCACCTCCGTTCCGCTCACGAGATTTGGGTGACCCTCGATCCTTACCATGAGGGCACTACTCAAATCAAGACCGTGAGGTAGGATCAGTACAAGCATAAGTACAACAAGTTTGAACAACACGCTAGTGAGAGTCTTGATGAGTGTTTCGGTCATTTTACAAAGATTTTGTGCGATCTTCGAGCAGTTGGTTGTATATACCCTGACTCGGATAATGCTCGACATTTCTTCACCGCACTCGATCTTCGAGTTTGAGAAATGAAAGTGACCACCATCAAGGATACTACCGACTTGTCGACCTTGACTCTTGATGGGCTTTACTCCCGTCTCAAGACTCATGAGATCAACGTCGTCTCTCGCAAGACGAAATTAGAGTCGATGGCCTTGGTCACTGATCCCACTGGATCTTCCCTTGATCTTTTTGCTGGTTTCTCTCTTTCCGCCTTTGCGAGCTAAGCGATGACCAACTGGAAAAATTTCCAGAAAATGAGCTTGCTCTTCTTGCTCACAAGTTTTCTCATGCATACAAGAGGGTGAGAGAGAGAGAAAGAGAGGTGGCATGATCACATGCTTCGAGTGTGGTGGCCCCAACCACATTCGGGCTAATTGCCACAAACTGGAGAAGACAAAGAACGACACCAACGGTTTGGCAAAGAACGACTACATCGACAAGAACCACAACAAGAAGCCTCCAGTTCGCGAGCCGGCATGTGAGAAGAAGTACCGCAACTTCTCCAAGAACAAGAAGCTCTTCCACCGCGTCCTTGCCGCGCTTGACGACTTCAACCTCTCCGGAACGGAGGCATGGAGCGACGAGGGCGAGGATGATCCGCAAGAGAAGAAAGGCGACGATGACTTCTCCGGCATGTGCTTCATGGCCGACGCCAATAGCATCAGCGAGTCGGACGAGGTACCCTCCTATGACTAGCTCAATGAGGCTTTCTGCAAATTAGGAAAATTTCATGCTAGAGCTAGAGCTAGGTGTATGGAGCTAGAGAAGGAAGTATGTACCTTGACTCGGGAGTTAGCTTCTCTTAGATCTTCTCCCTCTCGAGTCACTGATGATTGTTCTTTGTGTGATGCCGTGCTTGAGGAGTTAGAGAAACTAAGGACCATACATGATAGTGTGCTTGTTGAACTTGATGGTCTTAGGTTGAAGAATGCTAGCACTAGTTCTGTTGATGCTATTCCTGTTGAGGCTAGTTTTCTTCATGCTCACTCTACTTCTTCATGTTCAAATTGCCCTAAATTGCTTGCCGAAATTGATGCCATGAGCGATCACCTTAGGAAGCTTTCTTCTAGAAATGATGAACTTGAAATACATGCTTCTAAGGACCCAGTCAGCTCATGTGAGGGCTGTAGGCAACTAAAACTTGACAATGAATCCTTAAATGTCAAGTGTGCTAAACTTGATAAGGACTTACTAGATAAGTCACAAGAAAGTTGCTTGCGATGTTGTGTGATTGAGGGGGACTTGGATAAAATCTATGTCGAGCTTAGGAAGAAATTAGAAGACCAAGCCCATAGAATTAGAAATGAGTCTTGCGTTTCTTGTGAGGCCCTCAAGATTGAGGCAGCCGTGCTGAGGGAGAAAAATGCACGTGCTGAGAGAGCTCATCTTTCTGGTTCTTCTTCTTCTTCTTCCCCTTATTCTTCTTGTGCTTCTTTCTTTCGAGATTGCCAGTATCTTATGAGCACTCTCGAGAAGTTTGTTAGAGGCAAGAAGAAGCTCAATCTTATTCTAGACCAATCCAAGATTAGTAGATTCAATCAAGGTCTAGGATTTGATCCCTTCGAGCACGCTCGGGCGCATCCTCCCACCATTGTGCGCGGCTCCAAGAGTAGTGAGATTGTGGTAGCTCCCAGAGTGAGTACCACCGTGTTTAGGTATGCTGGGGTTGTCCATAGGACTTCTGACCAAAAGGGTGTTACTCCTGTTGCTTCTGCCTCTAGCAAGGCGAAGTACACATTCACCTTCTGTAAGAAGGATGGTCACCTAGTAAATTTCTACTTCAGGCACGCCAAGATCAATCGGCATGAGCGTGTTGCTGCCCTTAGGGGTATTCAGGGTCATCCCCAAATTTTGAGTGCTCCTAAGGCACACACTGCTTCTAGACAGGTTAGAGAGTCGCCTGTTTTTGGGCAGCGTCCAAGACTCGGTTTTCATGCTAGTTCTTCGAGCTTTAGTCCTAGAGCTGTTCGTAGTCAGTCTTTCCGCCGTCCTCTTGATATTCCTCATTTTTCTCATCGAGGTAGATATCAGCGGCGTGAGGTGTTTTCTGGTAGGAGTTTTAGGCAGCTTCACTGGGTTGGTTCGGCTTTTGCACCACGGCAGGTCAACCCAGTTTCAGCTCCTAGATCATCTACTAGAGTTGCTACTGATCTTGTTAGGGTTAAACGTCAGAGAGACACTCGAGTCCAGTCTTCTTCTATGACTGGTACTCTGAGGCGTCGTGTGGTTCAGTATTGGGTTCCCAAGTCTTCACTCTATCCCAGTACTGAGTCATCTTTCTCTCTTGTGTCTTGATCAGGTTCGTCGGATGGGGAAGGGCGATGTTTGGATTGTCGACACCGGTTGTTCTCGTCATATGACCAGAGATTCTCAATGGTTCTCTTTCCTAGTCCGAGCCCCTGTTGATGAGTTGATCACTTTCAGGGATGCTTCTTCAGGTAGAGTCATTGCTAAAGGTACCATCTGCATTAATGACAATTTCATTCTTAAAGATGTTGCCTTAGTGAGTAAGCTGCAATACAATTTGCTTTCTGTTTCTCAGCTTATTGATGACTCTTTCGAGGTGAGTTTCAAGAGTAGCGCCTGTAGAATCCTCGATTCTTCAGGTTGGTTAGTTTGCGGGATTTCTAGATATGGGAGAGTCTTTCGTGCTGATTTTTTTGCTTCTTTTGGAGACTCTCTCCGTTGTTTGATTGCTTCAGAGTCCCGTTATCTCTCCTTCTGGCATAGGAGACTTGGTCACATTGGATTTGATCATTTGACCCGAGTTAGCAGTCATGACCTCATTCGTGGTTTGCCTAAACTCAAAATGGTCAAAGACTTAGTTTTCTCTCCTTGCCGACATGGCAAGATGGTTGCTGCTTCTCATCCCCCAGTCAATATTGTGATGACTGATGCACCAGGATAGCTTTTACATATGGACACTATTGGTCCAGCTAGAGTGCAGTCAGTGGGTGGAAAGTGGTATGTTCTTGTCATTGTTGATGATTTTTTGAGGTACTCTTGGGTGTTTTTCATGTCCTTGAAGGATGAGACTTTTACCCATTTTAGGGATTTGGTTCATAGGTTGTGTTTTGAGCTCCCTGGTGCCCTACGAGCTATACGCAGTGATAATGGTACGGAGTTCAAGAACTCCTATTTTGAGAGTTTTTGTGTGGAGTTTGGTTTAGAGCATCGGTTCTCCTCTCTCTACGTCCCTCAGCAAAATGGCGTAGTGGAAAGGAAGAACAGGACCCTGGTAGAAATGGCCAGGACGATGTTAGACGAGTACAATACTCCTAGGAAGTTTTGGGCTGAGGCTATAGCTACTGCTGCCATGTTTCTAATCGTGTATTCTTGAGAGCACATTTGCACCGCACTTCTTACGAGTTGAGGTATGGGCGAAAGCCCAGTGTTTCTTATTTTCGTGTGTTTGGTTGCAAGTGTTTTATTTTGAAGTCTGGTAACCTGGATAAGTTAGAGTCTCGTTCTTCTGATGGTATCTTTCTGGGTTATTCGACTTCTTCTCGTAGCTATAGGGTCTGGAGTTGCGATGCACATAGGATCATAGAGACCTGTGAAGTGACCTTTGATGAGGATAGCCCAGGAGCTAGACCCGATATTTCAGGCTCTTCTTCTTCCTCTGAGACCATCTTTGTAGGGGATGAGGATGATGGAGATGATGGTGTTCCACCTGATCCAGTCCCCACTACACTTGAGGTGCCTCCTGTTTCTATTTTTGCACCTCAGGAAGGCCAGCCCTTTCCTTCTGACTCTCATTCAGCTAGTGGCTCTACTCCTACCTCTTCTGTGCATGAGGTAGAGGTCACTTCTGCTTCTGGACCTCCCCGTCATATTCAGCGTTCTCATCCACCTGATCAAATCATCGGCGATCTGTTTGAGCAAGTCACTCGCTCAAAATCAGGTTTGTCCAGTTTCTGCCTTCACTCTGCCTTTGTTGCCTCGTTTGAGCCTAAGGATGTGACTCATGCATTATCTGACGAGTCTTGGACTAATGCTATGCATGAGAAAGTTGAAAGCTTCGAGAGGAACAAAGTCTGGCAGCTTGTAGAACGTCCATCTGGTCATAATGTCATTGGGACCAAGTGGGTGTTCAAAAACAAGCAGAGTGAGGATGGGGTTGTTATTCGCAACAAGGCTAGGCTAGTTGCACAGGGCTTTTCTCAGGTTGAGGGTCTTGACATTGAGGAGACCTTTGCCCCTGTAGCTAGACTAGAGGCTATTAGGATCCTGCTTGCATTCTCTGCATCATGGGGCTTTAAGCTCTATCAAATGGGTGTCAAGAGTGCATTCCTCAATGGCTATATTGAGGAAGAGGTTTATGTCAAACAACCTCTAGGATTTGAGAACTCCAAGTTTTCGAGTCATGTATACAAGCTTTCCAAAGCTCTGTATGGACTCAAGTAGGCCCCCAGAGCATGGTATGAGAGGCTCAAGTCTTATCTTGTCAGCCATGACTTCAAAATGGGCGAAGTAGACAAGACTATGTTCATGAGACACCATGAGTCGCATTTTCTTCTCGTCCAGATTTATTTGGACGATATCATTTTTGGTGGCTCATCTCATTCGCTTGTATCTCAGTTTTCTGAGGTGATGAGCACAGAGTTTGAGATGAGTATGATGGGAGAGTTGAGCTACTTTCTTGGCTTCCAAATCAAGCAGACTCGGGAGGGTACTTTTTTGCATCAAAGCAAGTATACCCGTGACCTCCTGAGGCACATCGATATGTCTGATGGGAAGCCGGTGATGACTCCTATGGCCACCACTACTGTCCTCGAGCCCGATGAGGATGGGGAGCCGGCTGATCAAAAGGAGTTTCGGAGCATGATCGGCTCCCTCATGTACCTCACTGCTTCGAGGCCGGAAATACATTTTGTTGTGTGTCTGTGCGCTCTATTTCAAGCTTCTCCTCGCGCCTCTCACCGCCAGGCGGTCAAGCGCATCTTCAGGTACCTTCGTGCTACCACTAATTATGGTATTTGGTACTCTTCTTCTTCTTGTCTATATCTTAGAGCCTTTTCCGATGTCGACTTTGCTGGCTGTAGGATAGATAGGAAGAGCACTTCTGGCACTTGCCAATTCATTGGTACTTCTCTTGTTTCTTGGTCATCTAGGAAGCGATCCGAGTTGCCTGATCCACCGCTAAGGCCGAGTATGTTCTTTGCGACCGATTCTTTGTAGCCAAGTACTCTGGATGAGATCGACCTTGCGGGGCTATGGGTTAGAGATAGAGAGTGTGCCACTTTTCTGTGACAACTCTTCAGCTATTTGCATTGCTAAAAACTCAGTGCAACATTCCTGGACCAAGCACATTGATATTAGATATCACTTTCTTAGAGACCATGTGGAGAAGGGAGATATCGCGCTTCAGTTTGTAGAGAGTGACCTCCAGTTAGCCGATATCTTCACCAAGCCTTTGGATAGCTCCAGATTTGTTGCCTTGAGGAGTGAGCTTGGAGTCGTGAGCCCTTACGGCCTTTCGTGAGGGGGAGCTGGTTTGTATATTATGTAAAATATTGTTCCTGTCCAGCTTTTCTTTTCTCTTTGTGTTTTTCTTCTGGGTAACTTTGGGTTTATTTCTTTCTTGAGTTGAGTTCACTCACTTAGACTTCTGGCATGCTTTGCATGGACCTCTTATCTTGTGCTTTAGGTTGCTATCATGCGTGATTAGCCGTTCTCTCTTCTCTCTAGGTTGAGTTCCTTCACAGTCTTATAAGTCTAGCAGGTATTGGGCCTCCTGGGTAGACAGGGTCTGTGTACACTCGTTAGTTGGGATCTAGAGCCAGCTTCCCTATGTTAGTCACTGGGGAAGATAAGAGCGAGTCTGAGCCGTAGTGAGTCTCTTCTATCTCATCTATACTCAATAACCATCCAGTTTTGCAGTTTCTCGACTTCTTCTCCTCATTCTGTTTTTTTGATTGTTATTGAGTTTATTTGGGTTGTCCTTATGCCTAATCTTGATAATAACTCAACTTTAACCAGATTTGAGCTTAAAATTGATTCATTTGTTGAGAGGGAGTTTGGGAATCTGTTCATGCATTACATTTAGACTGCATTTTCTGTTTTATGAGCTTTGTCTATTATGCAATTGACTCAATCTTCATGAAATACATCATGCTATATCTTTTGAAGAAAATCACTAGCTTAGATATGTCCAAGTCCATTTATCATGCTAAGCTTATTAAAATTAGAAAAATTTGAATACTTTAAATGAAAACTTGACGAAACATGTTCCTTTTACTTACTAAGTTTCTTCTCTAGGGGTTTTTACCATGAATTGTGAAATTTTGGATTTCTCTAGAGTCCCTATAGCAACTTGGGTGAAATTTGTTTGATCCATATTTGAGTCCTTCAGAATTGCTCATATGTACTAAATTGAAAATTAAAAAAAATTGACTCTTTTGTGCAAAATTGATCTCAACACTTTATATTCACGAGATTGCTTCCCATTGCACTTGGGATGAAATTGGAATATGTTGTGTATGACCAAGATCATTCTCTTAAGAGTTACTCTTGAGATGATCGAAAATGGCGTGAGTCAATTTAAAAAAAATGCAAATATCAAACACATAAGTGGGTAAAGAATGCAAATAATGTCAAACATTTGCACCCCGCTATGTTTTTTAAAGTCTTAAAGAAAATTTTCATAAATTGAAAAATGAGCTTGAAGGACCTTATATGCACTTCAAAATTCCCCAAAGTGTTGAGTAGGTTGAACTCTAGGTTTTCCATTTGATCCTTGAGTGGTTTTGCTTCTAGCTTTGAAACTTTGCTAAGTTTTGCACTTGTCAAATCATGCTAAGATGAAATATTGTAAAACTAAGCTTTTTCATAAAATGTATTGGTCTTGGACATGTCTTATTTTAGTCATATTCTGAAATTGACAAGCTTGGTGTAATATCTTTCCATTTTGATCAATTGGATAATCTTCAAAGCACTTTCGATTGCATTTCATGCATACATAAAAATTGATGCCTATATTGCCAAAAGGGGGAGAAAACGTAGAAAAGGCATTACCAAAAAGAAAAAAATGTGAATGCTGATTTGGTTATTATGATCTTTGTAAAACTATGCTACTATTCTTTTGGATCATAATCTCATAATCACATTTGACATGTTTAGTTGGATTTTAGAGTTTTTGTTGGAAACTTGCTCTTTCTTAAATTTAACACTAAAATCTAAATTCCTCTTCGTCAACTTGGTCATGGTTCCAATTATTATCTTTGGACCAAGTTTGACTTTGCAACTAAAAAATTGCTTTCTTCTTCATCCTCTTCAAACTCAAATCATGTGCCTTTTGTTGTGTTTGTCAATATACTCATCAAGGGGGAGGTTGAAGGACGATGTGGAGGTCTATCCAGATTTGTGATGAGTATTTGACTAAATTTGAGCTCGGGTTGCTCTTGTTTGAGTTTGATTTGAAATGGATTTTCAGTTGGAAGCAATTTGATGTCTTCTCTGTTTTCCCAGTACTACCAGCCAGATCGAGTAAAAATGAATTTTAATGACTGGACTTTGATGGATTTATTGCACAACTTTGTGGGCATTGCTATGTGAGGAGTTTCCTTGTTTTTGATGGTTGCAGGTCGACGATGCTAGATCATGGTGAGGCGAAGAATGGCCGGGACTAGGTGAGGAGCGTCGGAGGTCCAGACGGTCGGGGATCACCGGAAGATGATCGGAGACGGCGTCCATGCAAGCCATGAAGACAAGGAATGGATGTGATGCTAGCTACATGCTGCTCGGATCGATGAGGGCCGTCGGATTGCGGTCAAGTTGATAGGATAGCGGGTCTAGTTAGTATGCTTTGAAAACCATGCAAGAAAACCCATTTGTGTGGTGGGTTTTGGGTAAACCCTTGCATGGCTGGTTGAGTGGGTTAATCCTAGCCCTTGATGGATGCTCTAGGGTTTAGAGGCTCATCCAAGTGTGGTAGGTGGCCTAAGAGTTGTATAAATAGGGGTGGAGGGGTAGCCTTCCCCCCTTGAAGGTTTTGAGGTTTTTGATGCTCCTTTGAGCTTTGCCCATATGAAATGTGAGACTTTGTAACCTCTCCTTCCAGAAATGAAATTGTCGACGTTTGTAGTCGGCAATGAATTTATGGGGTAGGCGCCCAATCTCAAACTCGAAGGTCACACAAGACAAGGGATTTAGACAGGTTCAGGCTCTCGCGGAGGAGATAATACTCTAATCCTGTGTGCTGGGATTATGTAGGTTTCTTGGACCTAAGATTGCTCAAAGCGCTATGTGCTTTGGGCGATACGAGATGTTTTATCCTCCGTGGCTTGATCGCTCTATGCTTGGATGATCGGATCATACATGCGTTGCCCGCCTCTCCCTTATATAGCGGGGGTGGGGTGGCTTACAGAGTCCTGATCGGTTAAGAGATTCCGATCGGTTACAAGATTCTAGTCGGTTACAGGATAGAGTTTACATCTTTTTCTACGCTATTAACGACTCGGATTACAACCGTATCTATCATATCTAAATATAAGTTCAGCTTCCTTTAGTATATGTCCCCTTGCGCACGGCAGTGGGTCCTGACGCGGGGAGTATCTTCTAGGCCTCCCTCTTAGGCTTGTCATGAGAGTACCCGGGTTCTTATATTCCACAGTAGCCCCCGAGTCCTTTGCGATCGAGTTGCCTCCTTCCTGGTTGCAGCCCAACTGAGTCATGCTTCACGCCGAGTGCTTCCAGTTCTTGATGCAGCTTCCCGACTAGTTTTCCTTTACAACCGAGTGCCCTGTTGTAGGCAAAGAGATCGTGAAGGACTCAATAGAGCTCCACGCGTTAAACTTTCCGAGTGGTTCCTAGCCCCATTATTGGAATTACAGCGATCGGCTCATCTTGGGACATCTTGTATCCCAAACGATATCACGAAGTCAAAACGCTTTTCCCGCTCGAGGCAAAATTCAGCACCACCCCCTTTAAATTCATTCGTCGCCGAAGTTGCTGATGTTGTCGTTGAAGCGTTGGCTCACACACATCGCATCCAAATTTAGTAGCCTTGAAATCATGTATATGCAGAACTTAGGCAATGTTAAAACAATTCACTCGGATGTGATGTCTGACTGGTGTATATATAATTTTAGAGTTTTTTACTCTTTTTCCTTATTGATTTTGAATTCATCCGAGTGGTTTGAATCTTTTTGTTTAAGCACTCTGCCCGACTAGTCTAGCCCCCGAGCGTTGAGAGTCGGCTCATGGCTCTTTTTCCCAGGCACGTGTTTTGGGTGACTAAAGTTCGCCGTTCATGGGGTCAGAGCTTCACAATTTGGAGTTATCACACTTGGATTCACTCGCAATCGTTAAGAAAAAGAAGAAAAATACAACTCAAAAAAGATGTGCGCACGCGCACGCTATTAGGTGTAGCCCCCGACTTCTTTGCTTAGTTGTGGGTCAACTAAGTAGCAAGTCGAGAAAGTCAACAATTTTATTTATAATGACATAATTGAGTAAAAGCGACATAGCGCTTTATGCTCCATATGTTCTTGTGGTCATGCCATCTTTGCTCGTGGCGCAGCGTAGGCTTGTAGATGAGCCGTAGGCGGCGCTTCGAAGCGCGGCGTGGCTCGTGGCCGTCTGAAGGTGGTGCTCGGGCGCGGCGTGGCTCTTGGCCGTCTTGAAGGTGGCGCTTCGGGGCCCGAGCGTAGGCTCGTGGCCGTCTTGAAGGTGGCGCTTCGAAGCGCAGCGTAGGCTCGTGGCCGTGCCGAAAGTGGCGCTCGGGGCGCACGCGTAGGCTCATGGCCGTGTCGAAGGTGGCACTCGGGGCGCAGGTGTAGGCTCGTGGCCGTGCTGAAAGTGGCGCTCGGGGCGCAGGCGTAGGCTCATGGCCGTGACCGAAAGTGGCGCTCGGGGCGCAGGCGTGGCTCATGGCCGTGCCGAAAGTGGCGCTCGGTGCGCAGCGTAGGCTCGTGGTCATGCCGAAAGTGGTGCTCGGGGCGCAGGCGTGGCTCATGGTCGTGCCGAAAGTGGCGCTCGGGGCGCAGGCGTAGGCTCGTCGCCGTGCCGAAAGCCGCGTGGGAGCGCAGGCGTGGCTCATGGCCGTGCTGAAAGTGGCGCTTCGAAGCGCGGCGTGCCTCATGGCCGTCTTAAAAGTGGCGCTTCGAAGCGCGGCGTGGCTCATGACCGTGCCGAAAGTGGCGCTCGAGGCGCAGGCTTAGGCTCATGGCCGTGCCGAAAGCCACGTGGGAGCGCAATTGCGCTTCACCTACTGGCTTTTCCTGATTTCGCTAAATTGCAGCCGCCGTCATCATGGCCTTGATCTGGGCCACGATCGGGGCCGCCGGGCTATCCGATGCAATCATCGGGTCTAGTTTGTCGAGAAGCGTCTTGGAGGTGACGACGTTCTGCATTGGCATGCCGAAAACGGCTTGATCTCCCAACCTGGATTGCAGGAGGTCCTCAAGGATATTGCGGCCGCGAGATCGAAGCGATCGCACCTGCACCTCCTTACCCTTACGAAGACGATCTTCCCCCGCAGCTTCCTGTTCTTCTTGTTGGCGTTGGAGATCCCCCTTCTGCTCTTCTATCGCGAAGATGCCACGAAGATCGCAGCAATTCCTCGCGACGCCGACTGGTTTGCTGGCCAAGTCAAAGTGACATACCTGAGATGGGTTGGCCTGATCTTTACCAGATCGGATCTGGTTTTGGACCAAACAGACAAGCTCTCCTCGCGCATTTGCGACGAAGTCCAGGTTTTCGAAGCGGAAGGCCTGGCCAGAGACGAAGGTGGCGACGAATCCACCGATTGCTGCCATCGAGTCTGTGGGAAAAGATTATAGCGCTTCCCCTACCTGGCGCACCAACTGTCGACTTTTGTAGTCGGTAGTGAATTTATGGGGTAGGGGCCCGATCTCAAACTCGAAGGTCACACAAGACAATGGATTTAGACAGGTTCAGGCTCTCGCGGAGGAGATAATACCCTAATCCTGTGTGCTGGGATTATGCAGGTTTCTTGGACCTAAGATTGCTCAAAGCGCTATGTGCTTTGGCCGATACAAGATGTTTTATGCTCTGTGGCTTGATCGCTCTATGCTTGGATGATCGGATCCTTCTGTCGTTGCCCGCCCTCTCCCTTATATAGCGGGGGTGGGGTGGCTTACAGAGTCCTGATCGGTTAAGAGATTCCGATCGGTTACAAGATTCTAGTCGGTTACAGGATAGAGTTTACATCTTTATCTACCCTATTAACAACTCGGATTACAACCGTATCTATCATATCTAAATATAAGTTCAACTTCCTTTAGGATATGTTCCCTTGCGCACGGCAGCGGGGCCTGACGCGGGGAGTATCTTCTGGGCCTCCCTCTTGGGCTTGTCATGAGGGTACCCGGGTTCTTATATTCCACAGAAATGTTCTTCATTTATGTTCATGTTTCATTTCTTTTACGTATTTACATTACGCATTTAAATTACGCAATTTAAATTCAGCATTTACTTTCCCGCATTTACATTCTCGCAATTTACTTTATCGCGATTTGGATTTGCCTCCCCTCCTTCTAAATTCTGTTCTTCTTAGATGTCTTGAGGTTGTTCATATGGTTTTACATCTTTCTTGCACCCTAGGATAGACTAGAGATCAAGTTTTTATCAAATTGCAAATCTGTCCAGAACTTGTTCTTCGCACAGCAGTCAGTCTTTGATTTTTATAAAAACCTAGAAACATCTTTTTTAAGTGATTCTTATTGGAGAAGGTGCAAAACTCATATATCCATCTCTGAAAACAATTTTGAGTCCACTGGTTGCACCGTTTGAGCGCTATGAAGTGAAAACTGAGCCTCAAACATTCTGGTCGAAGTTCCTTACTGTCTACAATGCTTGATTTTTCATGTTTATTATACAAAGCTTTTTGAGGTGATTTTTTGTGGCGTGTTTCAAGACTCAGTTTCTGACAGGGAGAAAAATTCCCAAAAATGTTAGAGCAACATAAACTCACCAACCACCTGCTCCAATTGAGGATAATTTTTGGATAATCTGCTTTTACTTTTCTAGAAAGAGACTTTGGTGTTTTTGCTTTATCTCTATTAGAAAAGTAGTCTTTGAGTTGATTCCTCTTTGTTTGAACACTTGACAACTAGGATTGTGATTAAAAATCCCTCACATGATTCATGGTTCTCATCCATGCAAGCTAGGGGTACACATAGTTGTCTAATTGTTCGGGTTTTGGAGGGTGTGCGAATCTGAGAAACACCAGTTTGAATAAAAATCTTTGGGTGTTTTAGATTTTTATTGCGAGATTGTTTGGAGTACTTTGAGTAGGGGAAAATTTTATTTGGGATCATTCACCCCCCCCTCTGATCGCCATTTCGATCTTTCACTCACAATCATAGAGCACTATGAGTTATTACAATTATGTTATGTTTACTTGTTATTTACATATCTATCAAACTTGCTCTTACAAATTCTGTTTGCAAAATTACTAATTCATATTCTTGTTGAACTTCACTTAATGCAAAATAACCTGCATAGCCTTTCCATTGACATAGCCTTCATTTACAATATATTTGTGACACACTACAAGTCTTGCCGAGTACACAAGTACTCAAACTTGCTTAATTTGTTAGTTTAGTAGGCCAAGAGAATGAATTCCCGGACGACGCATACTTTAACGCAGGATACAGGGAATACAATTGATGAGCTTTTCTAGGGTTTGTACCTTTTCAGTTGCCCAAGGGTTGAATAGGCATACCACAAGGCTTTTGAATTTTTCGATGCAATATATTCCGTCTTGTAAGACTTTATTATATAATTAACTACCATTATCGTATGTATTATATTGTGTATGGAAGTGCTACCAATGTCAAAAATGTGCGTACTAGCCACTAATCATGGGACTAGTACTGTATGCACATGAGACCTTTCATAAAAAGGCGGGTCATCACGATTTGTTAATGACTTTGCCATATACAATTCTTCTAATTCCTTCCATAATTGCTTCATCAAATTCTCCTTAATCACCATGTAGTTTACTTCATCGGAGAGATATGGATGGATTGTAATGATAGTGTGGTCTCCTGAAATTATGAATCGTACCTCCCTCATGTATTGGACTAGAAGTGATACCCATACTTTACTTAAGCGTATGCTCACAACCACCAATAGTCTAGTGCACGGAATGTTAACTGGATGACACACACTCAACCATACAAGGGCCACCCGGTCGTACCGTACACACTTACGCGCCCAAGACATTTTCGATTCTTTTCTGAATAACCATACTAAGATTGAAACCAACCCTTCCAGGTGTAGCGCACGCTGACAGCCTCAAAACCTTGGTATCGCCCACACCTACCGAGGGGTGTGTGTCGCAATAGACAAGGAACGATGGTCGCATGTGTCCACGCGTTGGATGGTTGAAGACAATTCTGGGTACCTGGATATGTGGCCGGCGCTAGTTCCCAAGATCAAAGCCTAGCGCCCACATATCTCACATGCAAGAATTATCATCACACATACACACATTTCGGAACATCAACATAGCATAATAATACACGAGAGAGCTATTACATCTACTTAATATTACAAATAGATGGCCGACTGGCCAAATATTACACACAAAAGTAATTTGCAGTGGAATGAATACATAAAACAAAAGAAGGTGCTGCGGTATGTCCATCCAAAACCCAGAGGCAACTGACTAGGAAGAGCCATAGTTCACCCGTCCAAGTAATCGTCGAACCCTGGTGCGGAGTAAGTATCATCGGGTAACTCATCAATACTTTCGTCTAAACATTGAAAAATAAGCAAGGGTGAGTACACGTATGTACTCGCAAGACTTTAGTGTATGGAAATAATTTACAAGCAAGGTTTATCCAAGTATTCATGCCTCTACACTAGGTTTTATTTTCAGCATAGAGTAGATCTTGTTTGCAAGAGAGTAGTTCAACAAATGGTATCAAAATTTTAAAATGAGCAATTGACATGAAACTTAATAACAGTAAATAAAGTTTATTTCCATCATTCCAAGACCCTCCATGTTCACGAACAGCATGTAACTTCAGCCAACCTTGGTTTTCAATGATACTAACCCGTCACACCATATATTCTAAAATTTTCACAGAGACAAAGCTATACTTGACATTATTCCCCTGAGTTGCTCATGACCACGAGCACAGCTAATTAATTAGATTAAATCTCTATAAAGAGGGTACACTTTACCCACATGACACATTCTAGCAATCATGTCAACCATGCCTTGTGATACCTAGGTACCCGATTTGCTAGATTGTGATGATGGAACCATTCGACTAGCTAAAGCGTAGCTTTACACCGGCCTGATGATAACAAACCCTTGCTATGGCAATAGAAATCTAGACCCGTACACACAATACTAACGATGGTTTATGCCCCATAGCATCCTTTCCCCCATAGCAAGGCATACACCATTGTATCGAACATGCTTTGATCCCAACGCCTCGGTGAAGGGAGCACCTACGAGTGACACAGTAGCCCCGGTTCGCCCTTACTACTTCGGCCTACCAAAATGCAAGGCTAAGTCCCAACTAGCACATGTGGTTGCACTCAATTACTTAGGTGATAGCATCAAGTTCAGTCCTTAATTTGCCCTGGGCGAGGATCTCCCCTCATCCATGTGCATGACTATCCCTCGCACTTTTGGCTTTTGCAAATACTCGCCCGCATCAAATCATAGTTTTATTTTTATTTCAAAATAAGAGAACCTCAATTTCCAATATGTCCAACATTTTTCAATTTCAAACAAATTGCATAACTAAGCGGATGCATGTAAATACTCAACTATACCCATTTGACATTTCATATAATGTCTAAACATCACTTAGGGTTAACAAGGTTCACATGCCAATGTCGCAATGTTTATTGAATATAGCACATGCATAATAGTTTTGAAAAAACAACATAGACAATGTAAAATAATGGGATCAATATGATCAAAGAAGCGTGCTTGCCTTGCTCCTAATCATGGTACTACTCCTATTCATGGTGTTGCTCTTGTTTGTGGTGTTGTTCGTAAAAGGTTTCGCAAGCGGTGTTGTCTAGGCAATAAAACATAAATCCGCAAATAAATACCGACAAAACCTCAGTATGCAACTTACTCCAAAATGCACAAAATTTTCATAGTAAATAGAGCATGATTTATCATGAAGTTTGCAAAAAGTTTCAAAATTTTTATAATTTATTTACACTATTTATGAACTTTTGAACTTTAAATGTATGGAAATTCATCTATTCATGCATTTATTATAAAATAACTTCAAATCTAAATATTTTTACATATTTGGAATTCTTATGGTCTCAGGAATAGAAAAAATTGGTTTCATCATTTTTGGACTTGATTTGTGAAAATTTTATGTGGTACACATTCTAGGCCTATAGCATAAACATGAGCTCATTTACTGTACAATGATCAAATTTAAAATATTTTTACATAATCATAATCTACATGCATTTGCACAAATTGAGAAACTTGTTCCCCTGGATTTAGAGTTATATTGTAAAAGATATGAGCATTTGAATCTTGTCAGTTATGAAAAATGGATGAAAATGACAAAATATGATTTCTGACTTTGAAAGAGCATTTCAACATTACGCGGGATTTGGAATTTAGCCACACCGGCTGACAGGACGGCTCCACTTGTCAACGATAGTTGGCAGGGGAGAGGCAGCATGTGCGAACCCGCCGGTGGCGAAGCAGGGGCGAAGCGGCTTGGCCGGTGGCTCGGTGAGCATAAGGGCTTTGAGGTGGTCCCAAGGTGCTGGCTAGTTACAACTGAACGGCGGTGAGGCGGGCCAGTGATGGTGAGGGGTGGCGTACGCCAGACACAGCAGTCGTGATTGAAGAAGGGGGCAGCTCGAGCTCGGTCGTGAGGGGGAAAGCATCAAATGCGACTGTTGGAGTCTTTTTATACCTCTTGGCTGCAGTGGTGGGGCTCCGGGTAGGGCTAGCAGCGTGCCGTCGAAGGCGTAGAAGAAGGGGAGGTCACTCATTTTTATGTTGTAGATTCAATTTAAAATTCCTGGAAAATTGCTGTTTTGAACTCTATTTGAATTTTTAAGGTATTTTTATTTTGTACAAAAATTGTGAAAAATTTATATTTATTTAGCATAGATACTATAGTATTTTATAAAATTATTTCTCATGGTAGGTTAATTGGAGATTTTTATAAGTTTCTTTAGAATGCTCAAAATTGAGGAAAAAGGGATTTAAATAAAGCAAATAAATTCTATTGCAAATAAATCCAGTAGAAATCCCAAAAATGCGTTAAAAGACATGTTGAGACACTTTACATTATTTTTATATTTTTTGGGATGTAACTGATAGCCTTCCGCTCAATCATGTTTTAGCCTTCAATGGATCTTTTTTGGTTTGTCCCTTTTAAGAATAGTGATTAACTCTTGATGGACGAGGACATCCTTAACCACACATTGCCATATGTTGATATTTTCTCCGTATCAAATTTCTCCACTTGATTCCATATTATCAACATCGAACTTAATTTTGTGCCACTTGATGCTTTACCGATCTTCTCACAAATCAGATTAATCCAACCTTGGGTCTTATACCACTTGTTACACTTTGGTACCCCTTAAGCATAGCAACCTCTGGATCGGATTAAAGTTTTGTGAGATTCGGCACAAGCATGCACAATCTCAAGAATGAAGAAGATGAATCTCATAGAGAGAACCAAAATAATGACATTTGAAGTAACCGTGACGAGAAAGAAAGATTTGGTGAAGCTGACCACAAATTTTTTAAGCACAACCTCAAAAGAGTACCAGGGATTGTTGCTCTCACAACCTCTCAAGCCTTTTAGTACCCTTAGATCATTGCCCTATACAAGAATCTAGTGCTAAATAATAACTAGCCTTTAATCCTCTCATGTACCTCTCTTGCTTTGGACTACTACAGAACAACACATCACTGTCGGCTCCAAAACGCCATCACTGCCGGTTACCGGGGCCGGCAGTGATTGGTTGGCAGTGAAACTAGGGATTATCACTATCGGCTCAGGAAACGGCAGTGATGAGGACTATCACTGCCGGTTCTATCTACAACCGGCAGTGATATCGAACTATCACTGCCGGTTCAAACCACAATCTGGCAGTGATAGTTACATATCACTACTGGTTCTATCCAAGAATCGGCAGTGATAAGCCATGCACCAAATGTTTTTATTGCATATTTTTTCTGCAATGTATATATTTTTATATAATTTTTTATACAGTGTCAATATATAGTATATAAAGCATCATCAAAATCATAATTCAAATATATTAAAGCATCACAATATTTGGTTTTTACATTGGTTTGTTTACAAATATAGTTTGACTACATCTCATTCACTTTGATTTTGCACCGACTACAGTATAAGGTGTCAAAGTAGGCATGTCACGGGTCGAGATCGAAGGAATGAGGGCAATGAGGCTACCCGTGGAACTCGTCGTTTGGATTGATGATCTCATCATGAATGAATCTGGCAATCTGTTTTTGAATTGCTATAATTTCTGTCTGTAATAACTTATTGGTTCTTAGCTTCGAGCACTATTATTAGAGAAAAGAGACAATTAATTAATTATGATATATGTTAAATAAAATAAAAGTAGGCATCAATGTGTAATTATGTACCATGGCTTCGTTATAGCCGATAGTCTCCGTGACAATTGTATGTATATTTGTACATACATAGTATGCACATATATTGTTTACCGGGTACTGCCTTATGCATGGAAAGTCGGTAATTACTTCAAAATGTTTCCTGTAGTGACGATACCGAACACTTTTCTTGCTTGTGATGCTGAACGAATGAACATAGATGTTAAAGTATATGAGCCTAGGTATAGTGACATTGCCGGCTATACTATTCTTCTGCTCATGATGCCGAACTTATCAATTCAAAGAAATAAAATTAATACACATATTTGAAAGACATAGACGCATATATATTTATTTATCTTTATACACATACATCTTTCAAGGACACGTACAAATATTTGAAAGACACTTATACATCTTTCAAGAACATATACACATATACATTTTTTTTGAACTTTATACACATATATATTTTCATGTTTCTTCTTATCTATATTTTTGAATTCTTGATGCTAAAATTGTTTGGATTGATAAGAGGAAAACATTCACTAAGGATTTTGCATGTATAGTACTTGACCTTAAGTGTTCATGCATGGGAGCAATTTCTACAAGTTGGATATGAAATTTAAGTTATTGACTGCTACTATATGATCATATGGTGATTCTTCCAATGTGGTTACTTGGTTAGAGCCTTCTTAACTCAACTGTTCATATAATACGGCTCCGGAAACATTGTTATTTAGGATGTTTGCATTAACAGATTTTATATGATAAGCAAGTTTTAATTTGGATATTGTAACATCCTGAAAAATGAGTAATAATAAGAATGAGTAATGATATATTTTTAATAAGTTTTAATTTTTATTCCCTGGATTTTTCTGAATTTTATATGAGTTTTCTTGACTTCTTTTGATTATTGCTTGTAAGGAAAATTCTTTTTCTAATCAATCAACCATTACTTAAGTAATGAGAAAATATTTGTAAAACAAAAAATAAGTAAAATTACTGTAAAAATTCATGGAGCTATCCAGAACTCAAAATATAATTTTTAAAATTTTGACAAAATATTAATGATGAAAAGAAAGGTAATTAATGAAACAAGACTAGTAATAGTGAAAATGTCAGAAATTAAATGTTCATAATTTCAATGGAAAAATATTTATATTATCTTCTCCATGGATAGAGTCATCTGTAGTAAAAATATCAGGAGATGACCTTTAGGTTTGATATTTATAAAAATTCAAAAACTGAATAGTTAAAAATCTGGAAACTTCAATGTCAGAATTTTATTAAATAAAATGTCAAGAATATGAACCTGAAAATTTTACATGAAGATAATGTGCATATAAGGAACCTGGTAAAAAAGGTTCTAAATTTTTTAGTAAGATATGAGTACTTTAATAAATATAAAACAGAATGCATGAATATTGCACAGTGCATTGTCAGAATTATTAGAAATTCCTCTTGCCTCAAATAGGTCTGAAATTTTTATGGTTGATCCTAAACTAGCTCAGGTATACTCAGTAAATTCCTCATTAATTTACCGATTGGATAGGCAACGGATTCATTGAATCAAATCAATCCTCTTGCAGTTCAAGCCGAACTTCTCTTTTGCTCTCTCTGCCATGCGGGCCCAAATAGCTGTATGATCCCACCTGTCAACCACAGCCACCACCTTCTTCTTCCTCCCTCGCAGCTGTGCTCGTGCATGACCAGAGCTGATTTCGCCGGCTGTAGCTCGCGCCACCGCAGTGCTTGCTCTTCGCCCGAGGTAACCGTCTTTGCCAAACCCTGCCACGCATCGTCCTCGCCCAGATTTTCCGCAAGCCGCCCATCCCTTCTCCTGTTCTAGCGCCGCAAAATCCCGTCGAGTTCACACCAAGTGTTGGCTCGTCTACAACGTCCCCCTCGGCCTATAAATACCGCTGCTTGATCACCAGAGAGTGCACATCAAAACCCCTCTTGTTTCATCCAGTATACTCCACTGATCACTGCCAATTTCACATTTCTTTGAATCAGCCGAAGAACCCTAGCTTTCGGATCGTGATCGATTGAAGGTGGTACAAGCAACCATTCCTCAATTGCTCTCTGTTATAGCATCACCATCTCACATGAATCAAAACCCCTCTGTTATTCCCAGGAAATTCCGACCGGAGCTCCGCCGCCACTACGCCCCCTTCTTCTCCGAAACCGGCGATCGGTGGTGAGCTAATCCGACTTTCCCCTGAGCTTCCTTTTGGCAAAAATGAAATCCCTGGAACCCGTAGATGCTAGAACCATAACCCATTCCACCGGAGAAGCCTTCTGTCACCGGTGCGGCCAGTCGCCGTGACCTCCGCCGCTCGGCCACGACGGCGACCCATCTCCGGTCATCCTCGTAAGTCATTAGGTTGTCCCTTAGATGCGCGTTAGCATGTTGAAGCCGTAGGTGCTACCCATTCCTCCTGGCCGGAGTTAGTTCGCCGGCGGCGAGCCAAAAACCGAGTGCCTCTGTTTGGAGTCGCTGACCGGTGGGCTCCCGCTGTCATTAACCGAGTTGGGCGCGGGCGTGCGCAATACCAAGGTCGCTGACGAGTGGGCCCCGGATGTCAGTGCCACGGCGGGATTTAAACGCGAAATCCGGTGCGCAGTGAAAGGTGTTTTCAGAGCATTGAAAGTGTATTTCATTTTTTCCATTTGATTTTCAGAACTAGTTCATATTCAAACTTGAATATCTTTCGCATTTGAAATCCAAATGAGATAAAACCAATTTCTAAATTCATCTAAAATCAAGAGCTTCCAGTATATGAAAAAATATTTTGAAAAGCTATTACGGAAAAATATTTTAATACAAAGGAGTATAATACATATGAAAGTAGACTAAGTATGGAAATTTTGCAAACAAGGTTAATATTATTTGGAACCAATTTTATTAAGATCCTTATTCTGCTATGAACCCAATTTTATAAAAATATTTGGGTAACTAGTTGTTTTATGTCTTCGCTATTAAAGTTTAATATTATTAGTAACTATGCTATAATAACTAAAAGGATAAGAAAATAATTTTTGGTAGTTTGTTAAACCTATTTCTTTTCAGCATAATGGCAGAATAATGTTAGGCTGTGTAAAAATATTGAACAAATAATTATTCATGCAAATAGGATGTGATTTCTTATGAAGAGCACAATAAGTATATATGTATATATAAGTATATGTTCATATGAGACCTTGCTTGCATCTAGTAATTAGTTTATGAAGATAGGGTAGATAGCTTAATGTGTTATGCCTGATAAAGTGGCAAACAAAAATTTGGTGATAAATGTTCAATTTAGAAAGTCTTTAAATATATTGCTTTTCATCTGAATCCTATTAACAACATTCTATTCCATGACATCACCATAAGTCAAATCTCTCTACTTCAAATAATTTTAGGATCTAGAATTCGTTAAAATAAAATGAATAATTGGTATGGAAGAGGGTGGCCCGATCTTCACGTCATAGGATAGAACAAGGGTAAATAATACCTGCCAAGGTTGGATGTAACCCGTACGATGGGGAAGGCAATTCGAAGCCACAAGAACTTCAACCCGCTGTCCGTGAATCGCAGAACCACAATCTGGAACTAATCCACACAAAATGGCCGAGACCGTAGAGCACGAACTAGGGGGAAACCGTGAGGATCCTTCTCGCGAATCCAAGAGAACTCACAAGAGCAAAGGTTGAGGAGAACACTCAAGCAGACTTGCTGCAATATTCTAGCATATAGCTGAAATGATTTTTGATCCAAAAAAGTCCTAAAATAGAAGGAGTACTAGAGTATTTATATTAGGGACAACCCCACAGGTTTAGGTGTGAAACCAATCAAGATTTTAAAGAGTCTAATTGGAGGTTCCAAGGCTAACACGAGCTGTAAAGTAGAGGGACTCTTCAGCTTCTCGCGTAGCAATTATCAGCCTGCACAGTCTTCAGTAAAATGGCCATTTCTCCCTCCTCGGAAGTGCAAATGACGAGCCGTTTGTTGGAGGTGAAAGTATACTTCATAGGCTTTCCATCCATGTGGACCATGACCATGTTACAGGCTCATATTATCTCCAGTATTGCTTCCAAGTAGGCGGTTAGCGTGTGCTATACGCGTTGCTTGTTCATGCGACCAATCTTCATCGTCCCTTGCAATGCACCTAAGTTCAACAAAAGATGTCGAAGTTGGAAGCACCATTAAGTTGTTAAAATTTGGAATGAGACTTAAGTTAGCGTTCACCTGATCATGAATTTGTTTAGCTCGTGCTCGAGTTATTGGTCCTTGAAACATGGTTGTCGGTATGTGACCATCTTGAACTTTGGAGTGATCATCCTGTTTTATCACACTTGAGTTTGCGTCACATTGGTCATTGAGCCATGTGATGTCCATATCATCCTCCCCCTCTTGAAAAGGAGTCGTCCTCGACTCTAATTGTCCAATGTAGGGAGAAAGGTCGGAAACATTGAATGTTGGACTAACACCATACTCCGCTGGAAGATCAATCTTGTATGCATTGTCATTGACCTTGTTGAGAACTTTGAATGGACCATCTGCCCTTGGCTACAACTTGTTTTTGCGTTGTTCTGGAAACCTTTCCTTGAGAAAATGTACCCACACCAAATCGCCAGGTTCAAATAACATCTTCTTTCTGCCCTTGTTTGCTCGTTTCTCATATTGCCTTGTGATCTTCTCAATATTCGCCTTAGTCTTCAAGTGTAGTTGTTTTACAAAATCAGCTCATTTGCTTGCATCAAGATTGGTTCGTTCCTGCGAAGGCAAAGCCAAAAGATCTATGGGAGCAATGGGTTTGAAACCATACACAATTTCAAAAGGACAAAATTTTGTTGTTGAATGTGTTGCCCTATTGTATGCAAATTCTAAATGGGGTAAGCAAGCCTCCCATGCTTTCAAGTTTTTCCGTAAGGTTGCACGCAACATCGTGGATAGAGTTCGATTCACAACTTCAGTTTGTCCATCTGTTTGAGGATGACAAGTTGTAGAAAACAATAATTTTGTCCCAAGTTTTTCCCACAATGTTTTCCAAAAGTAGCTTAAAAACTTCGTATCTCGATCTGAAACTATAGTGCGGGTTATACCATGCAACTTTACAACATCCCTAAAGAATAAATCAGCAACATGTGAAGCATCATCACTTTTGTGATATGGAATGTGTAACATCCCAAAATTTGGCTTAATTAAGTTTTATTGCTTAAATGTGTATTTATGATTTTTCTGGAAGTTATTTCGATTTTTCGGAATTTATTTGAATTAAATTTTAAATTAAGTTTATTGCTCTTTTATTCAAATCTATTTAAATCTGTGCAAAGTTAAAATAAAGTTTTGCCAAAAATATTTTATTTGAGTCAAGGATGTCTCAAGGTATTTTTGAGATTTTTCTTGGATTTTTCCTGCATATTTATTGGCCTAAAACCAATTAAATGAATTTTTGGAATTATTTAAATTAATAAAGTGTTAAAAATCCTTTGGAACAGTATCGGGCCGAAGCCCAATCTTGTCGCCCGGCTCGCTTTCAGCGCCCAATCGGCCCATCTCGGGTAAACCCTAGCCGCGTTGGATCCGCGCCGTTGATCTCGATCGGGCGCTTGAGATCTATCCGCGTGGCCGAGTGTCCTGAGCCGTCGGATGAACGCCGCATGTATGCGCCGGATGCGTCCGCGTCATCTCTCCGAGTCGCTGCTGGAGTCCGCCGCCGCCACGGAGCCGTCTTTGGAGTCCAGGCCTTGCACGCCTTCCCGTGCGGCTATTTAAGTCACCGAGGCGGGCGCTGAGATCCTCATCTCGTGCCGCGTATTCTGCGCAAGTCCCGAGCCCTGTGTCATCGTCGTTTCCGCGGAGAAGCTCGTCGGAGTTGTGAAGGAAGCCGTCGCGGGTTTGGCCGTTTTCCGCCGTCGCCGAGTCGTCTTCCGTCGTGTGTGCTCCAGATCGGAACTCTTCGGGTTGCGCCGCGTCGGATTCGGGGAGTTTCATCGCCGTTTGGTCGCCAAAGCGCCGTTGGGCTCGCCTTCGTCTCGGTCTCCGGTGAACGCGCCGCCGAGCTCGTCGTCGAACCTCGCGAGCGTTTGCAACCGTTCGATCTTGGACCGAGCGCGTCAGATTTCACCGCGTGGAGTGCGTGTCGGTAAGCCACGTCGTCGTCAAGAGTAAGCCGTCGGATCAGTGATGGAAGGGTCAGATCGCACCGCTGGTCAGCCAATCAGATGAGGCCGCGTGGCGCACGGAGCCCAAGCGCCGTGGACCGAGTCCATGGTGATCCATCGCGATTCTGTGGACTCAGTCCATAGACCGAGGCCACGTGGCAGCATCTGGTTCGTTGGGTCAAGGGCTGACGTCAGCGTGCCGTCATGATGACGCAATAATCGGTTTTTCAGAATAAAAATAAATCTGTTAATTCTGAATTTTTGATTTTCTGATTTCAGTATTTATTTCAAACTTCAAAAGGCTATATCTTTTGCATCTTAACTCGGATTTGAGTGATTCCAATTTCTAAAAATTTGTAAAATTGAGATCTATTTAATGGTGAATTTTATTTGATTTTTAGAGTTCATTTTCTCTCTGTTTTGGTATTTATTTGCATTTCTTCTTCGGTACGCGTAGACGTTGAATTGTGCGACGCTTCGGAGGAAGATCCAGCAACTCAAGAGCAAGCTTCAGATCAAGATCAGGACCTATTCCAAGGCAAGTTGTGCTTTGATCATGTTGAACCCATGTTTATAAAATTGCTATATTTGTTTTACCCTATTGCATATATTTCAAGTATACAATTGTTTCAAATTAGATTGGGCTTAGCTAATATACCAGATTGATCTATACCCTACCTTGTCATTGTATGCCATGATCCATTGTCACCCTATATTGGTTAAATATAGTTGGTTAATAATTATAATCAACATTGGAGGATTAGTCCGTATTAGTTGCTTAGCCATGCCACGTCATCACATGTGTCAGAATCATTGATAATTAATCTTGATTAATGGAATATGGAACAATGTTATGAACTTGTGTGTCATGTGGGATCACACGATGAGATTGAGTTGTTGTGACGAGTCATGTCACGCAACGATGTTGAATTGTTGATGGCACGTGGTGCTTGGTAATCAACTTCGGTGATGATCATTTAGATTGGGGCAAGTGACAAGGGGCGAGGATGCCAAGGTGGGCCCGATGGGCAGAGGGTATGTGGAAGTCTTGCCTCGATCACACTAAGGACTTAACCTTGCAAGCCTTTGACCTGAGTCAATCATGCAACCACATGTCTGGTATGGGCCAACCTAGCTGAGTAATTTGCAATGTCTTAATTTTGGTACTATCGTGGTCGGTGTGAATTCCCGAGTTATGGTGTAATTCACATGGAGCAAGAGGGGGGCCCTGGTTATGGTTTTCAGACCCACCAGTGTTGAAACCTTAGCGGGTAGTATCGGGTTAAGCCAGCGCATTGTAAAGGCTTTGTTATAATCACTCGCCTTGGTGGTGTTTGGTTGTATCACGTGAGTAAAGTGCATAACCTCTGCAGAGTGTGAAACTATTCGGATAGCCGTGCTTGCGGTATTGAGCAATGCTCGGGAATTACAGTTAAGGGTTAGCTTAATTAATTGGACAACTTGGTTTGGATGGCGGAATGCCATGTGGAAGAAGGAAATTGACTTAGGGTTGGAAACTTGGTTTACTTGAGAAATACTGAATTTATTTACTATTGTTATTTGTTTTACATTCTTTACAATCTATTTACTGTATTTGTTCATAAATGCTGCTTATTACAAAATAGCCATGATAGCCTATCCATTGGAATAAGCCTTGCATATAGATACATAGAATTGCATTCTGTGCACAACTTGTTGAGTGCTTTAAGTGCTCACCCTTGCCGAACAACAATAATCAACAGTTGAAGAATCTACACCTGTGTTGGAAGATGAAGTCCAGGAAGACACGAGTCATTAGGGTCCGAGCCTTGTCGGTTGCCTGTGGTGAACTGATGAGCTATCTACGTTTTCTACTTTCCGCTGCATAATTATTAGTTTATATTTTCCAGTCTTGCCCTGCGTGGCTTAATAATGTAAGTTGGTCATAAGATCATACATTTAGCTATATCAATAAATGAACTATTATTCTACTATCGTTGTGTATGATGTGATTTGTACCAATGTTACGCTGTGTGCACTAGAGTTGATCCTGGGACTAGTGCGGTAAACACAGTGGGTTCGAATCAGTGGATTCGGGTCCTTACAGAATGAAATGTGCCATTTTGCTAAACCTATCCACTACCACAAAAAATGAATCACTCCCCCTCTTTGTTCGAGGTAAACCAAGAATAAAATCCATAGAGATGTCTTCCCATGGTGCATTTGGAATAGGTAAAGGCGTGTATAAACCATGAGGGTTCAATCGTGACTTAGCTTTGTGGCATGTCTCACACCGTGACACATAGCGCTCCACATCCCGTCGCATCTTTGGCCAAAATAAATGATCAGCCAGCACACTCTCAGTTTCCTTGGTGCCAAAATGACCCATTAGTCCACCTTCATGAGCTTCCTGCAAGAGTAGCAACCGAACAGAGCAATCTGGAATGCACAATTTGTTAGCTCAAAATAAGAACCCATCATGCAAATAGAATTTTTCCCAACCCTTTCCTTCACCACATTTTGAACGTGCTTCAGCGAAATATGAGTCCTTGGAGTAGAAATCTTTGATACTTTCTAAGCCAAGAATCTTAACATCAAGTTGGGAAAGCAAAGCATAGCGTCTAGACAAAGCATCAGCAACAACATTTTCCTTTCCCTTTTTATATTTGACAACATTAGGAAAAGACTCTATGAATTCACTCCATTTGGCATGCCTACGATTCAGTTTGGGTTGTCCTTTAAGATATTTTAATGATTCATGGTCAGAGTGGATGACAAATTCCTTAGACCATAAGTAGTGTTGCCATGTTTCTAAAGATCTCACTAGTGCATACAACTCTTTATCATAAACAGAATAATTCAGAGTTGGACCTCTTAATTTCTCACTAAAATATGCAATTGGCCTATGTTCTTGCATGAGTACTCCTCCAATCCCAATACCACTAGCATCACATTCGATTTCAAAAGTCTTACCGAAGTCCAGAAGTGCCAATAGAGGAGCTGATGTCAACTCAGTTTTTAGCCTTTGGAAGGCGTCTTCTTGCGCTTCTCTCCAATGGAAGGGCACATCATTTTTGGTTAATTCGTTCATTGGAGCAGCAATGGTGCTGAAGTCTTTCACAAATCTTCAGTAGAAACCCGCAAGCCCAAGAAAACTCTTCACTTGACTTGCATTTTGTGGAGGCAACCATTCACGAATAGCCTTCACCTTTTCTTCATCAACCTCCACTCCGTGAGCTGAAACAACAAAGCCAAGAAAGATAACCATGTCGGTGCGAAAAGTCACCGCTTCCCACTTGATGATGCTACCGGGATTCGTCCGGCAGACGCGCCCCATATGGCCGAACTTGCCACAGTGGTTGCAATTCCCGGTCCAACCACACTCCGAAGCACGGTGCTCACCACCGCACTTGAAACACATCATGCCCTGCCCGGGCACGGGCCGAACTGCCGCTCGCGAAGAAGACAGCCTCATCCTAGCCTCTGAGGAGGCGCCCTGTCCTCCCTTGAACTTCTTGAAAGTGGGTCGCTGAGAAGACCCACCTCCTCCACCAAAGGTCCTCTTCTGGCCCCCGCCCGGGGCCACTGGAGTCCCTGAACCACCAGGGTTTTGCTTATCCCTGGAGAGCTCCAACTCGAGCTCCATGCCCTTCGCCTGCTCCACCACGGAGCAGAAGTCACGAGGGATAGTCGCCCCCATGACAACTCTGAACTCCTGGTTGAGGCCTCTACGGAACCTCCTCGCCTTCTCCCGGTCGTCAGCTGCAACAGCTGGCACGAAACGCACCACGCTGTTAAATTCCGCCTCATATTCCGCCACCGACTTTTTTCCCTAGGAAAGAGTCGTCAGAGTATGCTCCATCCTCTCCAGGAAAGACTTTGGGTAGAACTTGGCTCGAAAGCTATCCACAAAGTCCTCCCAGGCGGCTGGTCCAAGAGCGGGGGCCTTAGCAGCAACAACCCCCTCCCACCAGATATCCGCTTGGCCCTTCAGCTGGAAGGCCACAAAGCGAGCTCTCTGAACCGCCGAAAACTCCAGCACCTCAAACTGCCGTTCCATGTACCACAGCCAATCTGCGGACAGAACTGGCGTGCCCGCTCCGTCAAAAGTGTCGAGACGGAGGGACATCCACTCCCGGACACTCATCATCGGCTCCGGCCCAACAGGAGGAACCACCGGGCGGCTGGCTGGGAGGCGCCACAAGCAGGATCGCCGCAATCGCCGGGCGCAGCTCCTGCACCTTCCTCTGCAAGGCCTGCACCAAGGCCACAGTAACAACCGGCACCTCTGCTCCGGACTGTGCCGCCGGGGGATCCTCCTGCGCTTGCTCATGCGCATTGAGCGAAACGCTCCCCTCCGCTTCTCACTCCGCAACTCCTTGGGAGCCTCGGCCCTGGGCCCCATGGCCACGGCGAGCACGACCTCTACCCCTTGCCATAACTGCTACAGTCACACAACCAAACAATCACAAACATAAGCACATCATCATAAGAACACTAGAAAGTTCAAACATCAACATAAGCATGATCTTCATCATGTAATCAAATCGCAATGCAATAATGAACCAAAACCCCACCCTATTGTGCAACCAAGTGTGTCAAATTTTAAATTTAACCATTACGTTTAAGCAAGTTTTAAGGTTGCTAACCTATGGCAAGTTTTAGTTCAACATAGGCAATGTTTCTAATTTATCCCGCATCAAATTTTAGTTAACCCTAAGGTATAACACTAAAATTACACATTCCAAGGACCTACCGCCCTCTCTGATACCAACTGTAACACCCCGGCATCTATCATGCCCGAATGCTACCAAACGTAGACACTACAACAATTAAATATCACAAAACAAGCTAAATTCCAGCAAGGTTACCAATTGCTAATACCGAAAATTCGGCAGCATAACATTTGTTTTTATCATAAATTTAGCAACGTTATTAAACTGGCAAGTAATATCAATACATAAAGCATCTAAAGAAGCAATGAACGTAAATGTAACAGAGAATTAAGCACCCCAAAAGACCAATTAACAAGTTTCAGGGCCTTTACTTATTTCCAAGAATTCAAATCGTAACTTGTAACATTGTCTAAAGTGAAATGCTACGTGAGGAGGTGCAGCTAATCCCTTATCCCGCATGCCGACTCTTTGGTACCTAAAAAAAACAATATTAAACACAAGAGTGAGTTTAAAACTCAGCAAGCATAATGAAATGAGTGAAAGAATCATTTAGCACCAACAACAACATATTCATCATTTTCATATTCATTATACCGTTAACAATTCGTACTCATCTCCTTGAATAAGATGCAATGCCATGCGATGCACATGTCCTCTCGAAGGCGTATACCGGTATAGCTGTGTGCAGACCCGTCGGTGTGCACCCTCTTCCCCCTTCCATCCCGTAGATGAAGGGTGCCTACTCCTCGCTTCCATTCGCCACGGTGAATGGAATCACGATGTAGGACTTACTCTATGGCTCTCCGGATTAGTCATAACTTTCTCACCGGCTTTTCCGGACTAGTTAAGACTTTCTCACCGCCCTGGCCAGATTTCATGCCATGAATGCAATATGTGCTATTAACCAAAACAACATGTACAAAAATTTTAACTCATCTTGGCATAGCATTACTATGAATCAAGTCATCTTATCCTGATTAACGTTAGACATAGCAAATTAATCTATCGGTTACTCATTCATCACATAAGCATCAACATAACAAACCACTCATCAACTAGTCCATAGCAAATACAGCAACTCTAACAATTTTCATACCACACACTACCCATTCCAAAACACTTGCCTTAGCCTCAGGCGACGAAATGGTGAGATGAGGAAGGCACTCCCGGGGTCACACCACCTGCAAACACGCATCAAACACTCAAAATGTACCCTCAAAACAGTACACACTAGATCATCCACCCGACTATACAAACTACTCCCAAATCCGAAAAATGGAGATTCTGTCCCTCCCGGACAGCAGACTTCGATCTAGCATAACTTTGGCTAGGGGGCTCCGAAACGATTAATCGAGTACATCATCGCGAAGCTTAGGAAATTTCCTAATTTTTCCTAGGTATTGAGGAAAGCTGATTCGGCCTTTAAAGTTGTTTAATCTACAAAATACTATGATCTGTTCCAACTACGCCACATATTTGAACACGTTCGGTAAAACAGCCATAACTTTCAAACGGCTGATCGGAATTATGCGTTCTTTATGCCCAATTAAAGGTATTGAAATTACCTACAATTTCTTAAACAGGCGACTGACCAAAAACCGACTCTAATATAGCTTAATCGCAAACCCTAGGTCGGGCGCCCAATCTGCCCGAACTGCTACACATGCAAAACTCTGAAAAACTTCCAATCTAACCAATTACCGCACCACCAATTGTTCTAAAAACTTGAGATCTACCTTTAGCACAGATCCTAGCCCATCCCCATGGCTCACCCAAGACCATACCTCTTCCGAAGAACAGAGGACAACGAATTCTTCCCCCCGGCTTCCCGATCTGCCTTTCCCGCGCTGGTACACGCCGGATCTCCGCGTCGCGGAGCCTCCCGACGAATTGAGCAGCAAGTGGGGTGAGGTGGGGATCCTTCCTAGGCCACCAAAGAGGGTGGAGAAGGGAGGGGGGGAGGAGGAGGTGGCGCAAGGGAGGGAGGAGGCGCCAGCCAATGGGGAAGATGGGAGGGGGGGCGGCTGGTTGGGGAA
This sequence comes from Otatea glauca, assembly GCA_036346275.1. Classification (NCBI taxonomy): domain Eukaryota; kingdom Viridiplantae; phylum Streptophyta; class Magnoliopsida; order Poales; family Poaceae; genus Otatea; species Otatea glauca. Next base: position 33,770,504 of record CM070729.1, read on the forward strand.
AAAAAAAGAGGAGAGGGAGGAATTAGGGCAGGGAGGAGAGGTATGGGCGCCCAACCAGGTCCCCAAGCGGGCTCCCACCCCCACACGGCCCAAAATCGAACCCACTAAAGTCCACACTCCTTTTCTTTTCGGCCCAAGCTTCCCAAACAAGTCAACACCCAAAATCAGCCCTAGAACGCCACTCCTTTCAAACCGAAAATTTTTAAACCCAAAAAAAAAATCAAATCATTTTTCAAAATATATTTAAACCTTCCGAAGCATCACATTCTTCCCCCCTTCAACAGGATTCGACCTCAAATCCTTGGCATGCCACTAGGTGACCTAGCCAACTGCAGATAAAAAAAAGAATCACCTCTCATACCTGAGGTGAAAAGTTCAGGGTACTTCTCGCGCATGCGAGACTCCAGCTCCCAAGTTGCTTCCCTTTCAGTTTGGTGCGACCACAGGACCTTGACAAATTTGAGTGTTCTATTCTTCAACACTCGCTTTGAAATCTCCAGTATCCTCACAGGCCGGGACTCAAACGTGAGAGTTTGGTCAACCACCAACGGCTCCAAGGGAACCACCAACTCTGGGTCATGCAAGTATTTCCTCAACATGGAGACATGGAAAACATTGTGGACTCCTTGCATTGATTCCGGAAGATCCAAGCGGTAAGCCAATTTTCCAATGCGAGCTGTGATAGGGAAAGGCCCGACATACCTCGGACTCAACTTCCCTTTCGTGCCAAAACGAACCACTCCCTTGGTTGGGGACACTCGTAACAAGACGTTGTCACCCACTTCAAACTCTAAATCTCGCCTTCTCACATCAGCATAGCTTTTCTGTCTACTCTGAGCTGCGAGAAGGCTCTGCCGAACCTCAGCCACACGATTGGTAGTCTGCTGAACCCAATCCGGTCCAAGAATTGCTCTTTCACCCACGGCATCCCAACACAGTGGCGATCTGCACTTCCGGCCATAAAGCACTTCATAAGGAGCAGCCCGGACACTGGAATGATAGCTGTTATTGTAGGAAAACTCTGCCAAGGGCAAGTGATCCTCCCAGCTACCTTTCCATGCCATCACACAGGCCCGGAGCATATCCTCCAAAGTCTGAATAGTTCGCTCAGATTGTCCATCCGTCTGAGGGTGAAAAGCGGTACTGAGGCGAAGCTGTGTACCCAAAGCACCCTGCAAACTCTCCCAAAATTTGGAGACGAACTTCGCATCCCGATCAGAGATAATCGTCTTGGGTACGCCATGCAATCTCACAATCTCCCGCACATAGATGGGAGCCAAATCGCTCGCTGAAAGGGTAGTGCAGACAGGAATGAAATGTGCCGACTTGCTAAGGCGGTCCACCACAACCCAAATAGCATCCCTCCCTCGTGGAGTACGAGGCAGGCCAACCACAAAATCCATTGAGATGTCATCCCATGGCCACACAGGAACCTCCAATGGCTGCAACAAACCAGCGGGGCGCTTGTGTTCAGCCTTGATCTTTTGGCAAATTCCGCAAGATGCCACATACTTGGCAACATCCACCCTCATTCTTCTCCACCAGAAGTTCCTTTTCGATCCTCAGACATCTTAGTCTCCCGTGGTGGACCGTACGGGTGCGATGAGCCTCCTCAAGATGTCATCCTTGACTTGACATTTCTGAGGTACACAAAGGCGACCTCGAAACCGGAGTGCTCCGACATTATCCATGGAAAAGTCTCCAACCCTGCCATCCTGAAAACGCTTCCTCACCTGCTGGAGCAATCGATCGTGTTGTTGTGCTTCCAGCACACGCTCGGGAATCGTTGACTCAAGAATCACTTGCGTTTCACTCGAATCGTCCTCGCAAAGCAATAAGAGACTCCCAAACGCTCAAAATCAGCAACCAGACATTCAATAACAGGGGGCACTGACTTACGGCTGAGAGCATCGGCCACCACATTTGCCTTGCCCGGATGATACTGAATAGTAAGGTCATAATCTTTTATCAACTCCAACCACCTTCTCTGCCTCAAATTGAGATCTTTCTGTGTAAAGATGTACTTAAGGCTCTTATGATCCGTGAAGATATCACAAGACTCACCATACAGATAGTGCCTCCAAAGTTTCAACGCAAACACCACAGCGGCAAGCTCAAGATCATGAGTAGGATAGTTTTGCTCATGCTTTTTCAACTGCCTCGATGCATAGGCAATCACCTTGCCATCCTGCATGAGCACACATCCTAGACCCAACCGAGAAGCATCGGAATAGACAGTGAACCGCTTCTCAGGTTCGGGTAGGGTAAGAACAGGAGCAGTCACCAGCTTCTCCTTCAAAGTGCAGAAACTGAGCTCACACTCAGCCGTCCACTGAAATGGCTTTCCCTTCTGAGTCAGCTGTGATATCGGCTTGGCAATAATGGAGAAATCCTGCACAAAACGCCGATAATACCCAGCCAGACCAAGGAAGCTACGCACCTCCTTAACATTGGAGGGTCTCTTCCAATCCACCACTGCCGAAACCTTGCTAGGATCTACAGAAATGCCTTCTGGACTGATGATGTGGCCAAGGAAACCCACCTCTGAAATCCAGAACTCGCACTTTTTCAACTTAGCAAAGAATTGATTTTCGCTCAAAGTACTCAACACAAGCCTCAAATACTGCTCATGTTCCTCTTCTGATTTTGAGTAAATCAGAATATCATCAATGAACACTACCACAAACTCATCAAGATACTCATGTAGCATACTATTCATCTCCTCCATAAAGACAGCAGGAGCATTAGTTAGCCCAAAGGACATAACTTTAAATTCATAATGCCCATACCTAGTGGAGAAAGCAGTCTTCTCAATGTCTTGCTCCCTTACACGAATCTGATTGTACCCAGACTGAAGATCAATCTTGGAGAACACTTTTGCTCCCTTCAGTTGATCAAACAGATCCTCAATGCGAGGCAATGGATACTTGTTCTTGACTGTCACTTGATTGAGAGCACGATAATCAATACACATTCGCCAACTCCCATCCTTCTTCGAAACGAAGAGGACGGGTGCTCCCAAGGTGACACATCTGCACGAATAAAACCTTTGGCCAACAGATCCTCCAATTGCTTTTTCAGCTCATCTTGAAAAGGACGAGCCAAACGGTATGGAGAGATAGAAATAGGTCGAGTGCCTGGAACAAGATCAATACGAAACTCCACACTCCTCACAGGAGGCTAACCAGGCAACTCATCAGGGAACACATCAAAAAACTCCCTCACCACAGGGATCTCTGCGATTGCTAATGACGAAGAAGGCTTTTCTGAATTGGCCATAAGAAAACCCAACTGCCTCAAACGGCGACCAGCAACCAGACTAGTCAAAACAAAAACAGAACTAGAAAGTACACCACCTTGAAAGGTCAACTCTACCCCAGACGGGGCAAGCAAGGTAACTGTCTTCCAAAAACAACAGATCCTGGCGCGGTACTAATGCAACCAGTCCATGCCCAAAATGACATCAAAAGGAGACAATTTAATCACCAAAAGATTGGCAAAGAAAACCTCATCATCGATAGAAATGGTGCATCCCGGACATACCAAAGAACTGGCAATCAAACCCCCAGGAGAACGGACTATCACGGACTCATATATCCGCTGAACTCCCAACATAGCTCTATCCGCAAAATCCGAGGACACAAAGGAATAGGAGGCGCTGGAATCCAACAGGACAAATGCATCAACTGAAACAACCAATAGAGTACCTGATACCACCTCAGGGTGCCCGGCTGACTCGGCGGTCGGTAAAGCGTACACTCCTGGTGGTGCCGGGGCAGCAGGAGCCCCGACCCTCGCCTGATGCCCCAACGAAGCTGGGGGCGGTAGAAGCAACTGCGGAGGAGCCGACGGCTGAGGACACCAGTAGGCTGCCGGTGGCACCCAAGCAGAGGGCGGCTGTGGGACAGGAGCTGCCATCATGTGCACCGACCCTCTGGACGACGCCGCTGGAGTGGGAGGAGAAGGCACCGCTTCCCACTTGATGATGCTACCGGGATTCGTCCGGCAGACGCGCCCATATGGCCGAACTTGCCACAGTGGTTGCAATTCCCAGTCCAACCACACTCCGAAGCACGGTGCTCACCACCGCACTTGAAACACATCATGCCCCGCCGCACGGGCCGAATCGCCGCCGCGAAGAAGATGACTGAGACGGCCTCATCTTAGCCCCTGAGGAGGCGCCCTGTCCTCCCTTGAACTTCTTGAAAGTGGGTCGCTGAGAAGACCCACCTCCTCCACCAAAGGTCCTCTTCTGGCCGCCGCCCGGGGCCACTGGAGTCCCTGAACCACCAGGGTTTTGCTTATCCCTGGAGAGCTCCAACTTGAGCTCCATGCCCTTCGCCTGCTCCACCACGGAGCAGAAGTCACGAGGGACAGTCGCCCCCATGACAACTCTGAACTCCTGGTTGAGGCCTCTACGGAACCTCCTCGCCTTCTCCCGGTCGTCAGCTGCAACAGCTGGCACGAAACGCACCACGCTGTTAAATTCCGCCTCATATTCCACCACCGACTTCTTTCCCTGGGAAAGAGTCGTCAGAGTATGCTCCATCCTCTCCAGGAAAGACTCTGGGTAGAACTTGGCTCGAAAGCTAGCCACAAAGTCCTCCCAGGCGGCTGGTGCAAGAGCGGGGGCCCTAGCAGCAATAACCCCCTCCCACCACATATCCGCTTGGCCCTTCAGCTGGAAGGCCACAAAGCGAGCTCTCTGAACCGCCGACAACTCCAGCACCTCAAACTGCCGTTCCATGTACCGCAGCCAATCTGCGGACTGAACTGGCGTGCCCGCTCCGTCAAAAGTGTCGAGACGGAGGGACATCCACTCCCGGAGACTCATCCTCGGCTCCGGCCCAACAGGAGGAACCACCGGGGCCGCTGCTGGGGGAGGCGCCACAGCAGGGGCTGCCCGCAACTGCTGGCGCAGCTCCTGCACCTCCCTCTGCAAGGCCTGCACCAAGGCCACAGTAACAACCGGCACCTCTGCTCCGGACTGTGCCGCCGGGGGATCCTCCTGCGCTTGCTCATGCGCATTGAGCGAAACGCTCCCCTCCGCTTCTGACTCCGCAACTCCTTGGGAGCCTCGGCCCTGGGCCCCATGGCCACGGCGAGCACGACCTCTACCCCTTGCCATAACTGCTACAGTCACACAACCAAACAATCACAAACATAAGCACATCATCATAAGAACACTAGAAAGTTCAAACATCAACATAAGCATGATCTTCATCATGTAATCAAATCGCAATGCAATGATGAACCAAAACCCCACCCTATTGTGCAACCAAGTGTGTCAAATTTTAAATTTAACCATTACGTTTAAGCAAGTTTTTAGGTTGCTAACCTATGGCAAGTTTTAGTTCAACATAGGCAATGTTTCTAATTTATCCCGCATCAAATTTTAGTTAACCCTAAGGTATAACACTAAAATTACACATTCCAAGGACCTACAGCCCGCTCTGATACCAACTGTAACACCCCGGCATCTATCATGCCCGAATGCTACCAAACATAGACACTACAACAATTAAATATCACAAAACAAGCAAAATTCCAGCAATGTTACCAATTGCTAATACCGAAAATTCAGCAGCATAACATTTGTTTTTATCATAAATTTAGCAACATTATTAAACTGGCAAGTAATATTAATACATAAAGCATCTAAAGAAGCAATGAACGTAAATGTAACAGAGAATTAAGCACCCCAAAAGACCAATTAACAAGCTTCAGGGCCTTTACTTATTTCCAAGAATTTAAATCGTAACTTGTAACATTGTCTAAAGTGAAATGCTACGTGAGGAGGTGCAGCTAATCCCTTATCCCGCATGCCGACTCTTTGATACCTAAAAAAACAACATTAAACACAAGAGTGAGTTTAAAACTCAGCAAGCAAAATGAAATGAGTGAAAGAATCATTTAGCACCAACAACAACATATTCATCATTTTCATATTCATTATACCGTTAACAATTCGTACTCATCTCCTTGAATAAGATGCAATTCCATGCGATGCATATGTCCTCTCGAAGGCGTATACCGGTATAGCTGAGTGCACACCCTCTTCCCCCTTCCATCCCGTAGATGAAGGGTGCCTACTCCTCGCTTCCATTCGCCACGGTGAATGGAATCACGATGTAGGACTTACTCTATGGCTCTCCGGATTAGTCATAACTTTCTCATCGGCTTTTCCGGACTAGTTAAGACTTTCTCACTGCCCTGCCGATTTCATGCCATGAATGCAACATGTGCTATTAACCAAAACAACATGTACAACAATTTTAACTCATCTTGGCATAGCATTACCATGAATCAAGTCATCTTATCCTGATTAACGTTAGACATAGCAAATTAATCTATCGGTTACTCATTCATCACATAAGCATCAACATAACAAACCACTCATCAACTAGTCCATAGCACATACAGCAACTCTAACAATTTTCATACCACACACTACCCATTCCAAAACACTTGCCTTAGCCTCAGGCGACGGAATGGTGAGATGAGGAAGGCACTCCCGGGGTCACACCACCTGCAAACACGCATCAAACACTCAAAATGTACCCCCAAAACAGTACACACTAGATCATCCACCCGACTATACAAACTACTCCCAAATCCGAAAAATGGAGATTCTGTCCCTCCCGGACAGTAGACTTCGATCTATCATAACTTTGGCTAGAGGGCTCCGAAACGATTAATCGAGTACATCATCGCGAAACTTAGGAAATTTCCTAATTTTTCCTAGGTATTGAGGAAAGCCGATTCGGCCTTTAAAGTTGTTTAATCTACAAGATACTATGATCTGTTCCAACTACGCCACAGATTTGAATACGTTCGGTAAAACAGCCATAACTTTCAAGCAGCTGATCGGAATTATGCGTTCTTTATTCCCAATTAAAGGTAATGAAATTACCAACAATTTCTTCAACAGGCGACTAACCAAAAACCGACTCTAAGATCGCTTAATCGCAAACCCTAGGTCGGGCGCCCAATCTGCCCGAACTGCTACACATGCAAAACTCTGAAAAACTTCCAATCTAACCAATTACCGCACCACCAATTGTTCTAAAAACTTGAGATCTACCTTTAGCACAGATCCTAGCCCATCCCCATGGCTCACCCAAGACCATACCTCTTCCGAAGAACGGAGGACAACGAATTCTTCCCCGGCTTCCCGATCCGCCTTTCCCTACTGGTACACGCCGGATCTCTGCGTCGCGGAGCCTCCCGACGAATTGAGCAGCAAGGGGGGTGAGGTGGGGAGCCTTCCTAGGCCACCAAAGAGGGTGGAGAAGGGAGGGGGGAGGAGGTGGCGCAAGGGAGGGAGGAGGCGCCAGCCAATGGGGAAGATGGGAGGTGGGGGGCGGCTGGTTGGGGAAAAAAAAGAGGAGAGGGAGGGAATTAGGGCAGGGGAGGAGAGGTATGGGGCACCCCAACCATGTCCCCAAGCGGGCTCCCACCCCCACACGGCCCAAAATCGAACCCACTAAAGTCCACACTCCTTTTCTTTTCGGCCCAAGCTTCCCAAACAAGCCAACACCCAAAATCAACCCTAGAACGCCACTCCTTTCAAACCAAAAAGTTTTAAACCCAAAAAAAAAATCAAATCATTTTTCAAAATATATTTAAACCTTTCGAAGCATCACAGGCAGCACGAAGGTACCTGAAGATGCGCTTGACCGCCTGGCGGTGGGAGGCGCGAGGAGAAGCTTGAAATCGAGCGCACAGACACACAACAAAATGTATGTCCGGCCTCGAAGCAGTGAGGTACAAGAAGGAGCCGATCATGCTCCGAAACTCCTTTTGATTAGCAGGCTCACCATCCTCATCGGGCTCGAGGACAGAAGTGGTGGCCATAGGAGTCATCACCGGCTTCCCATCAGACATGTCGAGCGCCAGAGGTCACGTATATTTGCATTGATGCAAGAAAGTACCTCCCGAGTCCGCTTGATTTGGAAGCCAAGAAAGTAGCTCAACTCGCCATCATACTCATCTCAAACTCTGGCTCATCACCTCGTAAAACTGAGACATAAGCGAATGAGACGAGCCACCAAAATGATATCGCCCACATAAATGCGGACAAGAAAAAATGAGACTCATGGTGTCCGATGAACGAGTTTTGTCTACTATACCCATTTTGAAGTCATGGTGAGAAGATAAGACTTGACCCTCTCATACCATGCTCTGGGGCTCGCTTGAGTCCATACAAAGCTTTGGAGAGCTTGTATACATGACTCGAAACTTGGGGTTCTCGAATCTCGGAGGTTGTTTGACATAAACTCTTCCTCAATATAGCCATTGAGGAATGCACTCTTGACATCCATTTGATAGAGCTTGAAACCCTGGGATGTAGAGAATGCAAGCATGATCCTAATAGCATCTAGTCTAGCTACAGGGCAAAGGTCTCCTCAAAGTCAAGACCTCAACCCGAGAAAAGCCCCGCAACTAGCCTAGCCTTGTTGCGAATGACAACCCCATCCTCACTGCTTGTTTTTGAACACCCACTTGGTCCCAATGACATTATGACCAGATGGGGCTCGACAAGCTGCCATACCTTGTTCCTCTCAAAGTTCTCAAGTTCTCATGCATAGCATTAATCCACGATTCATCTGATAATGCATGAGAAACATCCTTCGCTCAAGGAGGCAACAAAGGCAGAGTGGAGGCGTAAACCGGACAAACCTAATTTTGAATGAGTGACTACTCAAACAGATCACCAATGATCCGATCGGTGGATGAGCTTTCGGATATGACGGGAGGACCGTAAGCGTATGGCCTCTACCTCATGCATGTAAGAGGTAGGAGCAGAGCCACTCACAAGGAGAGCTCAAGGCAAGGGTGGTCTCCTAAGGTGCGTAAATGGAAACAGGAGGCACCTCAAGTGTAGAGAGGATCTGATCCGGTGGAACACCATCAACTCCATCATCCTCATCTTCTACAAAGATGGTCTCGAGGGATAAGAAGAGCTCAAACATCGTGTCTAGCTCTCGGCTAGTCTCATCAAAGGTCACATCACAGTCTCTATGATCCTATGCGCATCAACGCCTGCACTTATAGCTACGAGAAGAAGTCGAGTAACCTAGAAAGATACCATCGTAAGAGCGAGACTCAAACTTATCTAGGTTACTGACTTCAAGAAAAACACTTGCAACCAAAACGCGAAAATGAGACACACCGGGCTTTCGCCATACCTCAACTCATAAGAAGTGCGATGCAAATGTGCTCTCAAAACACGCGATTAGAAACATGGCAAGCAGAGCTATAGCCTCACCCAAAACTTCCTAGGAGTATCAGACTGCCTAGCATCGTCCGTGCCATCTCAACTGTGGTCCTGTTTTTCCTTTCCACTACGCCATTCTCACGAGGGGCGAGGGAGAAGAGAACCGATGCTCTAAACCGCACTCCACACAAAACTCTCAAAGTAGGAATTCTTGAACTCCGTGCATTATCACTGCAGATAGCTCGTAATGCACCCGGGAGCTCAATAGACAACCCATCGATTAAACCCTGAAGTGAGAAAAGGTCTCATCCTTCGAGGCCATGAAGAATACTCAAGAGTATCTAGAAAATCATCAACAATGACAATAACATACCACTTCCCTCCCGCCGATCGCACTCTAGCCGACCAACAAAGGTCCATATGTAAAAGCTGTCCCTGTGCATCACCATCACTACTGGATCGGAGGATGAGAAGCAAGAACCATCTTGTCATGTCGGCAAGGAGAGCAAACTAAGTCTTTGACCATCTTGAGTTTGGGCAAACCCGAATGAGATCGTGGTCGCTAACTCGGGTCAAATGATCAAAACCAATGTGACCAAGTCTCCTATACCGTAAAGAGAGATCACGGGACTCGAAGCAATCAAACATCAAGAGAGTCTCCGTAAGAAGCGTAAAAATCAGCACGAAAGACTCTCCCAAATCTAGAAATCCCGCAAACTAACCCTCCTGATGAATCAAGGATTCTACAGGCATTACTCTTGAAACTTACCTCGAAAGAGTCATCGATAAGCTGAGAAATAGAGAGCAGATTGTATTGCAGCTTACTTACTAAGGCAACATCTTTAAGAATGAAATTTTTGTTAATGCAGATGGTACCTTTAGCAATGACTCTACCTGAAGATGCATCCCCAAAAGTGATTAACTCATCACCGGGGGCTCGGACTAGGAAAGAGAACCAACGAGAATCTCCAGTCATATGATGAGAACAACCGAGTCAACAATCCAAACATCGCCTTCCCATCCGGACTAACTCGATCAAGACACAAGAGAGAAAGATGACTCAAGATCGATAGAGTGAAGACTTAGGAACCCAACATCAACCATACGACACCTCGTGAGTACCAACCACGAAGAAGATCGATTCGAGTGTCTCTCCGACGCCAACTCTCACACGATCAGAGCAACTCGTAGATAATCTAGAGTCAAATCTGGTTGGCACGCCGTGGTGCAAAAGCCGACCATCCCAAAGAAGGTCGCTCGATCTCCTACCGAAAACACCTCACGCGCCGATATCTACCTCGATGGGAAAACGAGGAATATCAAGAAGACGACGGAAAGACTCGACTACGAACAGCTCCGTGGCTAAAACTCAAAGAACTAGCATGAAAACCGAGTCCCGACGCGCCCAAACACAGCGTACTTTCTAACCTGTCTAGAAGCGGTGTGTGTCTTAGGAGCACTCAAAGTCCGGGTATGACCTCAATACCCTAAGAGTAGCAACACGCCACGCCGAGTGATCTTGGCGAGCTCAAGCGTAAATCTACTAGGTGACCATCCTTCTTCTGTAAGGTGCATGTGTACTTCGCCTTGCTAGAGGCAAAAGCAATAGGAGTAACACCCTTCCGTCAAGTCTTATGGACAACCCAACAGACCTAAACTTGGTGGTGCTCACTGGAGCTACCAAAATCTCACCACTCTTGGAGCCGCAAGACAATGGTGGGAGGATGCGCCTGAGCGTGCTCCAAGGATCAAATCCTAGACCTTGATTGAATCTACTAATCTTGGATTGGTCTAGAATAAGATTGAGCTTCTTCTTGCCTCCAACAAACTTCTCGAGAGTGCTCATAAGATACTGCAATCTCGGAAGAAAGAAGCACAGAAGAACAGGGGAAAGAGAGGAAGAAGAAGAACTGTAAAGAGAAGATCTCTCAAAGACGTGCTTTTGTTCCTTAGCACGGCTGCCTCAATCTTGAGGGCCTCACAAGAAACGCAAGGAGCATCTCTAATCCTAAGGGTTTGGTCTTTAACTTCTTCTTAAGCTCGACATGGATTTGATCCACATCATCCTTAACCCCAACACACGAGAAGCAACCAGTTTGTGACTTAACTAGTAAATCCTTAGCAAGTTGATCACACTTGACATTCAAAGCATCATTGTCAAGTTTTAGTTGCTTACACCCTCACATGAGCAGATCTGGTCCTTAGAAGCATGCAATTCAAGTTCATCATTTCTAGCGAAAGCTTTCTAAGGTGTTCGCTCATGGCATCAATTTCGCAAGCAATTTAGGGCAATTAGCACATGATGGAGTGGAGTGAGCATGAAGAAAACTAGCCTCAATAGGAATAACATCAATAGAACTAGTGCTAGCATTCTTCAACCTAAGACCATCAAGTTCAAGAAGCACACTATCATGTATGGTCCTTAGGTTCTCCAACTCCACAAGAATAGCATCACACAAAGAGCAATCATCGGTGACTCGGGAGGAGAAGATCTAAGTGAAGCTAACTCTCGAGTCAAGGTACCTACTTCCTTCTCAAGTCTGTACACCTAGCTCTAGCTCTAGCATGAAATTTTCCTAATTTGCGTAAAGCTTCGCTGAGCTGGTCATAGGAGGGTACCTCATCCGAGTCAGAGAGCTCTGAGTCGCTGATGTCGTTGGTGTCGCCATGAAGCACATGCCGAGAAGTCATCGCCGCCTTTCTTCTCTTGCGGATCATCCTCGCCTCGCCGCCCATGTCTCGTGTCGGAGAGGTTGATGTCGCTGCGGGCGAGGACGCGGTGGAAGAGCTTGTTCTTGGAGAAGTTGCGGTATTTCTTCTCGTGCGCCGCTTCACGAACCGGAGGCTTCTTGTTGCGGTTCTTGTCGGTGTAGTCGTTCTTGCCCGAACCGCCAACGCCGTTTTGCCCTTCTCCACTTGGGATAGTTCGCCCGAATGTGGTTGGGGCCACCACACTCGGCAGGTGATCACGCCACCGCCTTCCTCTCTCACCCTCTTGTATGCATGAGAAAACTTATGAGCGAGAAGAGCAAGCTCATTTTCTCGAAATTTTTCCAGCTTGGTCATCGCTAGCTCGCAAAGGGCTAAAAGAGAGAAACCAATAGAAGGATCAAGAAGAAGATCCAATGGGATCGTGACCAAAGCCATCGACCGAGATTTCGTCTTCCGAGAGACGACATCGATCTCATGAGTCTTGAGGCGGGAATAAAGCCCGCCAAGAGTCGAGTCGATAAGTCGGTGGTGTCCTTGATGGTGGTCACCTTCATCTCCCAAACCCAAGGTCGAGTGCGGTCAAGAAATGCCGAGCATTGTCCGAGTCGTATATGCAACCAACCGCTCAAGGTCACTCAAAATCTTTGTAAACCGACCAAAACACTCGCCGAGACTCTCACCAAGGCATTGATCAAACTTGTTGTACTCGCTTGAACTGGTCCTCCTCACAATCTTGATTTGAGTAGAGCCCTCATGGTAAGCATCGAGGGTTACCCAAATTTCGTGAGCGAGCGAAGGTGGGAAATCCTATCATACTCACCGCGCTAAGACCTCAGTATGAGAATGTTCCTTGCCTTAGCATTCGCCTCAACGTCAACCATATTGATGGCCATGACATTTTCATCGCCAGGAACCTCATATGGGAGTTTCACCTTCGCCATATCGTAGCCCCGGCGTGATGTATGACTCCATCCGGACTTCCAAAAAGGAAAATCAACTCCACTAAAGATGGGAGGCTTGGTGGAATATTTGTCCGTCGCCATGGCTCTTGAGACCGGTCAAGATCTAGAAAGAGCAGAACCGGCTCTGATACCAATTGAAGGACCAAGATGGCAAACAGAGGGGGAGTGAATGGTCGCAAATAAAAATTCCTCCAAAATACTCCAACAAAAACCTCGACAAGATCGCTCAAAGGAAATTGTGAAAAACCCGAAAGACTAGACAACTATGTGTACCCCAAGCTTGCATGGATAAGTACCATAAAATATGTGGAGATTTTTGAGTCACAATCCTGGTTGTCTAGTGTCCAAGATAAAGAGGAATCAATTCAAACTCTTGCTTTTAGAAAGGACATCAATTCAAATAACAAAAGTCACTTTCAGAAAAGCAAAAGCAGAATTTCCAGAACTTGTCCTCAATTTGCACAGGAGGTTGGTGGGTTTATACAGCTCACAAAATTCTGAAATTTTTTCTACCTATGAGAATCAGAGTCGTGAAGAACTCCACCAAATTTTTCCTCAAAAATCCTTACAGAAAAAACAGGACAAATCTAATAACACAGTATGCTCAAGAACTTCGAGCAGAAAGTTTGGGGCTCGGTTTTCACCTCATGGCGCCCAAACGGTGCAACAAGTGAACTCCAAAATTTTTCTGCAGGTGTATATCAGAGTCCCTCACCTCCTCCAATAGGAATCACTCAAAAAGGATTTTTATATATTTTTACAAAAATCAAACACTGATTGCTGCGTGAAGAACAAGTTCTGAACAAAGTTGGAACTTGAAAGAAAAGATGTTCTCTACTCAATCCAAGAGTGCAAAAGAGATGTAAAACCATATGAACACACTCAAAACATCCAAGATCAGCAGCATTTAGAAGGAGGGGAGGCAAATCCAAATTACTTGAAAGTAAATTGCGGGAATGTAATTGCGGAAAGTAAATGCTGAATTTAAATTGCGTAAAGTAAAGACATAATGTAAATGCGCAAAATAAATTCAGAGGTGGATGGATAAAACTTTCATTTCTGGAAGGGGTGGTTACAAAGCCTCACATTCATGTGGGAAAAGCTCAAATGAGCATCAAAAACCTCAACACCTTCAAGGGAAGGAGGCTACCCCTCCATCCCTATTTATATACACTTGGGCCACCTACCACCCTTGGATGAGTCCCTCAACCCTAGAGCACTCATCTAAGGGCTAGGATTAACCCTGTAACACCCCAGCACCTACAGTGCCCTGAGTGTCACCAAAACAGGAAATAAAACTAGATAAATAAGATCAACTCTAATAGTACTCAAATCCACTAAAAATTTCTACAAAGACCTTCCCTAAAACTTGGACATCCACTCACAGACAAAAGACAATAATCGCTCGATATCATCTACAACATGACATGAAATCAATCAACCATCATGAACAACTAAGCACACAACTAAACATAATATCATCAATCATCAATTAAACTTAACTACAACACGATTACATAATGAATTCAACTAGTTTTTAAAGTGAACTAATTAACCCAACTAATCTTTTAACATGTCATGAGCGTGAGTGGAGGTGTAGCTAAGTCCCATCCCGGCAAGTCGCTCTCAGGGTACCTAAAAAACATTAAACAAACAAGCATGAGTTCAAGACTCAGCAAAGTGCATCAAAATCAATTTACACAATTAAATCAATAGTAAGAGCATAGTTCTTATCCAAATCCATGAATTTATAAAACAATAATATCAACAACATTTACCTCTTCTCACTTCATTACTTACTTCCTACATGTACCTCTTCAAATCTCTTTGCATGAGTCCACGACTCGATCCCAACTCTACACATTTCTATTGAACTCAAAATCATCGTTAGGATGCAATGCGACATGCATGCTCATGAATGCTCTTTTCTTTGCACGCATCAGATCTGCCGAGTGCACACCCATCGGTGTGCACCTCACGCCCCTTCCATCCCGTGGAAGGTGCCTACTTTTCGCCTCGCTCCCATTCACTTCGATAAATGGGACCACGAGGTAGGACTTTCGTGTTCACTACGTGTGAACACAGAGGCCCGCATCAGAATGGGTCGCCTCTTCTATTATGAATGCACATATGCAATGAAATGAACAATTCTCAAATTGCAAATAATCATTCATGAGCATTAACATTTTCTCACATCCATAAATTTAACATGCACAACACAAAAATCATTCTCTTGCAAGGCATATCAAGTGCTTAAGGCAACTGAGTAGCAGTTCATGCATCATGCAATGCACAAACCACCCTGATGATGCACTTGCCTCTTTACCCACGAGGAAGGGAGTGACATGAGGTTGAGGCTACTCCCGAGATCACACTTCCTGTAATAAGCATTTAATTGCATTCATATCAAAACAATGCAATCACGGTTCAAGCGACAAAAAAAATAAATATCATCTTTGCTCCTTCCTTAACCCCACTTTTAAACTCTCTCAAAAAAGACCTATTAACCTTTCACACCTAATACTGAAACCAAATCTGTTACCACCCTGGACAACAAACACTAAAACAACTATAACTTTTAAATGGATGATCCAAAAATTGAGTTCTTGAGCTCTAATCAACCAGAAGAGGATAATCTTTAACTTCTTCTACAGCCAGACATGCAGGAAATGCTTCAATATTTCTCAGAACAGCAAGGAACAGAGATTACATGCAACTACACTAGTTCTGGACTGCAGTTACTAAAACAAGCATATCTTTTGATTGGTTTAACCAAAGTGAGTATTCTTGTGCTCTAATTGACCATAAAAGGATAACCTACCATTTCCCCATATCCATTCATTCAGAAGATGTGCCAAAAATTCCCAGATTACAAATGAACAGAGACTGTACATTTTAAACCTAACTCAGGACAGTCTATACTAAAATGGGCATAACTTTTAATTGGATAAGTTAAAAATTGAGTTCTTGGATTCCAAATGACCACAAGAGGATAACCTACAATTAACCCCTATCCATTTAGTCATAAACTGAGCCTAAAGTCCTCAACTTGCATTTTTAGTTTCAGTTCAGATTCTGAATTTTTCAGCAGATTGCAGTTTTAGGGTAGCAACTTCAAAATAGCATAACTTTTGATTTCTGAACCCAAATCAAGCAAACAAGGACATTTTCTTGATTTATAGGAAAAGTTCTAAATTTCTCTAGGCAACCAAAGATTCTAATTCGACATGAAAATAGCCCTAAACAGCAGTTCAAAATCTCAGATACCAACATGAACTAAATCAGAGCAGCCCGCACTAAAAAGGTCATAACTGTTAATTGGCTGAATGGAATTTTGTGTTCTTGAACTCTACTGAAACCTAAGAACACGATCTACAACTTTGTCTACAGCCAACTTCTCAGCAAATAATTCGTTCTTGCCCAAAACACAGTCGCAACATTGGTCTGTGCACAGCCCGAAATCTGAACAGTATTCCCTCCAACCCTAGAGCCATTTTCCCTCCAAGATCCCCAAATCCAAGAACCCTAGAACCATCCCCACTAGCTAGAACCTCCATTAGTACAGCAAGAACCTCAAAAACTTGAATCCACTCACCACCAAGAGGGAGGAAGAAGGAAGAGGGTGCTGCTGCAGGGAGGAGCTCGGGGGGGCAGCTGCTGTGGCTGCTGCTGTCCCTGGAGGGAGGAGGCGCCACCAAGGAGAAGCCAGGGAGGAGGAAGACGCCAGAACTTGGGGTGGAGGCGCTGGATGGGGAGAGCCAGGAAGAGGAAAAGAAAAGGAGAGGGGAGAAGGAAAGGGTAGGTGGTGGGAAAGAAAAGGAAGAAAAATGGGATTCGCACACTGCATTTTTTCATCTTTTCAAATCACAGTGAGTCCACCAACACCCGAATCAAGAATTCGACTTAAGATATTACACTTAAGTAGTTAACAAAATGAAAATTTCCCAAATAAACCAAGGACATCAAAATAAATGTTTAATTGCAGAACTGGTATTACATTCTCTCCCCTTAATGGAATTCACCCAATTCAAGAACATCAACTACAACAAAACAAAGTTCACAAGGGCTTGCAACTCAAAGCAACCACGCAAGAATTCAAATAAGTCCAAACGACAAATCAAATTTCCAAGTCCAACTATTAACGAAAGTGATTTGACTCACCTCGGACCAAGCTTTGTCTTCTCAAGACTATATATTCACTCCAATTTCTTCCTAAATTTGCAAGGGACAAAACTCCCTAGCATTGTAGATTCCAACGAACTTCCCGAACAAGGAATCTCACGAATTATCTCAATCTTCATCCTCAAATTCACCCACTAAGGACTCGATCAAATTAATTGATATGCCAAATCCCCATATCGAACATAACATACCACTATCGTGAAATACTCGATGTACTCGTAAAACTTTCCTTGATACTACATCACATTATACCCTTTTAACTCGATGATCCTTCTCAAAAGGATAGTGTACTAACCTCTAACTCAACTCCAATTTTCTTTTCAGCGAAATCGTAAAACTTAAATCTCCTTTCTCACCCTCTTTGCCACGATTCATCTTATTCATGACAGCTAGAACGATACGAGGCTTTTCATTCTGACACGCCTCTAAACCAAATATCAACTAATTACTCTTACATTCATTTAAATCTTCCGATCCAACCTCAACCCCAAAGAATCAAATACACATAGTCCCATCTCTTCCAACAAAAGGGCCATAACCAACCAAGGCCATCGAAGGAAATAGCCCACCTTGGCATAAATTTCCCTTCAGTTGTAAACCACGATATAAAATTCTTTTATTCTAACCTCTCCTAGGCATATACCACACCTAGTAACAAATAGTTAAAACAAATGTTCACAATGAACATTTCACTTCAATTTGACCTCACCTTAACAACCAACGCTACTTCCAAAGATTTCAACCGATATCACAAGCCTCCAAAGATACTCCACCAATAAACCACTAACGGTCAATGTCTAGCTCATGCTAGGACCAGAGATCATTACCAAACCACAAACGGTTCCTTTCCTAAGAGGGTCTCGCCCTCACATTCTTTCACTCAAAAACCAAGTCCAAAAGTATAATCCTTTAATATACTCAACTCTAGACCATAAACACTCATATTCTTAACTCCAGCTAGAAAGCAAAAGAATTACAATTCTCTTGAACCAAGTGAACCACATACATCACCTTGAGCCCAACACACTAAAATTCATCTTGGAGAGAACTCGACAAAACCCAAAGATCTCTCATTTTCTTTTCCCTAGTCAAAACGCAAAGGAAAAACTCAATTGTTTTACATCACATAAACCACTTTTATCATCTTCAATCAATGTGATAAAATTCACACTAGGAGAAACTCAAAGTAAAAGAGAGACTCCACACAAATCTTCGACAGAAGCCCTCATAAAAAAAACAGGAACAAATCAGTTCGCTTTCACCAAAGCAGATCCTCCCACGTTTAACTAAAATCAACGTTTTGGAAGAGGAAACCGATTCTCAAGCCAAACATCTAAGCACCCAACAAAGACATTTTTCTTTCAAGAGAATGGGAAACTTATTCCCAACGAAACCACTTCATCACAGGAATCACTTGACCACGTAAACCCATAAAAGAAGATCCAACTCGAATCCCACCATTTCGTATTCCAATACTTTAGCCATTAAAGATTTCATATTCACAAAATCCTGAAAAGTCCAACAGTTTGAACAAAAGTTACAAAACCCAATCTTCTTTTAATTTCCTTTTCCTATTCATATAACCACCACCACCATATTATCATCAAACCCTAACCAAGTCTATCTCATGACAATCAATAAGGAGAACCACTTCCTTATTTCTTCAACACCAACAACTTACAGCAATTCAACATAAGACATGCGTCATCATTTTCTTTTGATCTACTAACCATGACGAACCATCATTCATACAATGGTTTATTCCAAGCTTAATACATTTCTTTTTTCAACACTTATTTCAAGTGCACAACAATTACCTTTCGTATAATCCCCAATTCACATACTCAATATCCCCACCATTCCACCAATAATTAATCCTAACCACACTATACAATCTCCACTAGCCATATTTCATAAATACAGATCCCAGATGACATTTGTCAAGGACAAGCTCAACCTTTCATACAATCATTCCTTATCCCTATTCTTTGATTACACATCGATTAAGTCATTTTCTTTACCCAAAATACTAATCGACTCATGAGAAACATGGACCAACAACCTCATGTCTTTACACCATTATACTGTACTTTACATCAACACCTTGCTATAATAAATTCATCTACAAAAGATTCTAGACCTTCTCGACGGGATCAATACTAGCATTATCGGACACAATCCCGCACTTCCAATTAATTTCGTGACTCGCAACACTTCGCATAAAACACTAATCAACACTCACTTTAGATCAATTGCCATCTCAAATAATCTTTCTCTACCACACAATAAATTAGGTTTTTTTAACAACCTACAAATTCACTTTAATATAATCAGGCACCCACATCATCTCAAAGTTCTAACTATTAATCATACACTTAACGTCTTGAACATCCTCGTGGGTCACATACCCAACCTTTATGGAAAACACAGCTCCTAAGCATGAATGAACACCGATAAACAGTTTCTTCTTTCCAGAAAAACCCAAACAGAAATTGCAAGAGAGCGCAACTCTCAAATACCCAAACTCTAGCATGCAAAAGATCTTCATCAAATCTCAAAGTTACAACTTCCACAAGGAAAGATAAATGCAAGGGGCAAAACCAAACGATCAACCACATCCTTTCTGATAAAACCTTAACACCAAGAATCCACAAGACTTAAGTTTTACATCAAGACTTCAATAATTTCTTTTAAACTCGGAGAATAACAACACAAGAATAAATCGATAACTTTCTCCGTAAAGCAATCCAACAAAACCGAAGTCCAAAGCTGGAATGGCAACCAAAAGAGGCGTCACACTAAACTCTTCTTCTTTGTCTTCAACCAAAGAAGGCAAAACCAAAACCGTCGAAAGAACAATCGGTGAATACTGTTACCAAACACCTTTCCTTTGTTTCCAACCAAGAAAGACCAAAATAAATCAACCAAACCGATCGATGAATGATAGAAGAAATCCTAAAGGATCCACCACCAAACTTTCTATTGACTCCAACCAATGAAACTAAAAGGAACCAACAAACTCCATCCACTCTCTAAACCTTGTCGCAAAAGACGACGACTCTTACCTACGAGAGGCTCCAAACTTCCAGTTGTGGCTTTACCCACCACAACCACCACCATAGCTACTACCGTGGCCACTCCACAACAGAAGAAGGTGACCAAAACCCTTCGACAGCACAACTCACTTAATCTCAATAACAAGAACATCTCAATTCATTCCTTTCATAAACATAGAAACATATATTATCAAAGGTAGCACTCAACATCAAAGCTTAAATACAACATTGAAGCGTAAAGCAACGATACCCATACCTTTTCCTACTGTGCATCAGAGTGTGTCAAGTTTTAAATTAATTAACCATTCTACTTTGGATTTTAAGGTTGTTGCCTTAAGGCCAAATTTTTAACAAGAGTGGAAACCTATGCCATGTTTCTAATTTCACGCAAAGAAAATTTTTAGTTTACACTAGAGTAATTTGCTAAAATCACATGCCACGGACCTAAAGCCCGCTCGATACCAATCAGAATACCCGGCAGACCTACAATTGCCTCGAGTGTCACCAAACAGAAATAAAACTAGATAAAGAAGATCAACTCTAATAGTACTCCAAATCCACTAAAAATTTCTGAAAGACCTTCCCTAAAACTTGGACATCCACTCACAGACAAAAGACAATAATCGCTCGATATCATCTACAACATGACATGAAATCAATCAACCATCATGAACAACTAAGCACACAACTAAACATAATATCATCAATCATCAATTAAACTTAACTACAACACGATTACATAATGAATTCAACTAGTTTTCAGAGTGAACTGATTAACCCAACTAATCTTTTAACATGTCATGAGCGTGAGTGGAGGTGTAGCTAAATCCCATCCCTAAGTCGCTCTCAGGGTACCTAAAAACATTAAACAAACAAGCATGAGTTCAAGACTCAGCAAAGTGCATCAGAAATCAATTTACACAATTAAATCAATAGTAAGAGCATAGTTCTTATCCAAATCCATGAATTTATAAAACAATAATATCAACAACATTTACCTCTTTTCACTTCATTACTTACTTCCTACATGTACCTCTTCAAATCTGTTTGGATGAGTCCACGACTCGATCCCAACTCTACACATTTCTATTGAACTCAAAATCATCGTTAGGATGCAATGCGACATGCATGCTCATGAATGCTCTTTTCTTTGCACGCACAAGATCGCCGAGTGCACACCCGTCGTGTGCACCCTCACGCCCCTTCCATCCCGTGGAAGGTGCCTACTTTCTCGCCTCGCTCCCATTCACTTCGATAAATGGGACCACGAGGTAGGACTTTCGTGTTCACTACGTGTGAACACAGAGGCCCGCATCGAATGGGTCGCTTCTTCTATTATGAATGCACATATGCAATGAAATGAACAATTCTCAAATTGCAAATAATCATTCATGAGCATTAACATTTTCTCACATCCATAAATTTAACATGCACAACACAAAAATCATTCTCTTGCAAGGCATATCAAGTGCTTAAGGCAATCGAGTAGCGTTCATGCATCATGCAATGCACAAACCACCACGATGATGCACTTGCCTCTTTACCCACGAGGAAGGGAGTGACATGAGGTTGAGGCTACTCCGAGATCACACTTCCTGTAATAAGCATTTAATTGCATTCATATCAAAACAATGCAATCACGGTTCAAGCGACAAAAAAAATAAATATCATCTTTGCTCCTTCCTTAACCCCACTTTTAAACTCTCTCAAAAAAGACCTATTAACCTTTCACACCTAATACTGAAACCAAATCTGTTACCACCCTGGACAGCAAACACTAAAACAACTATAACTTTTAAATGGATGATCCAAAAATTGAGTTCTTGAGCTCTAATCAACCAGAAGAGGATAATCTTTAACTTCTTCTACAGCCAGACATGCAGGAAATGCTTCAATATTTCTCAGAATAGCAAGGAACAGAGATTACATGCAACTACACTAGTTCTGGACTGCAGTTACTAAAACAAGCATATCTTTTGATTGGTTTAACCAAAGTGAGTATTCTTGTGCTCTAATTGACCATAAAAGGATAACCTACCATTTCCCCATATCCATTCATTCAGAAGATGTGCCAAAAATTCCCAGATTACAGATGAACAGAGACTGTACATTTTAAACCTAACTCAGGACAGTCTATACTAAAATGGGCATAACTTTTAATTGGATAAGTTAAAAATTGAGTTCTTGGATTCCAAATGACCACAAGAGGATAACCTACAATTAACCCCTATCCATTTAGTCAGAAACTGAGCCTAAAGTCCTCAACATGCATTTTTAGTTTCAGTTCAGATTCTGAATTTTTCAGCAGATTGCAGTTTTAGGGTAGCAACTTCAAAATAGCATAACTTTTGATTTCTGAACCCAAATCAAGCAAACAAGGACATTTTCTTGATTTACAGGAAAAGTTCTAAATTTCTCTAGGCAACCAAAGATTCTAATTCGACATGAAAATAGCCCTAAACAGCAGTTCAAAATCTCAGATACCAACATGAACTAAATCAGAGCAGCCCGCACTAAAAAGGTCATAACTTTTAATTGGGTGAATGGAATTTTGTGTTCTTGAACTCTACTGAAACCTAAGAACACGAGCGACAACTTTGTCTACAGCCAACTTCTCAGCAAATAATTCGTTCTTGCCCAAAACACAGTCGCAACATTGGTCTGTGCACAGCTCGAAATCTGAACAGTATTCCCTCCAACCCTAGAGCCATTTTCCCTCCAAGATCCCCAAATCCAAGAACCCTAGAACCATCCCCACTAGCTAAAACCTCCATTAGCACAGCAAGAACCTCAAAAACTTGAATCCACTCACCACCAAGAGGGAGGAAGAAGGAAGAGGGTGCTGCTGCTGGGAGGAGCTCGGGGGGGCTGCTGCTGTGGCTGCTGCTGCTGTCCTGGAGGGAGGAGGCGCCACCAAGGAGAAGCCAGGGAGGAGGAAGACGCCAGGAACTTGGGGTGGAGGCGCTGGATGGGGAGAGCCAGGGAAGAGGAAAAGAAAAAGGAGAGGGGAGAAGGAAAGGGGTAGGTGGTGGGAAAGAAAAGGAAGAAAAAATGGGATTCGCACACGCCTGCATTTTTTCCATCTTTTCAAATCACAGGTGAGTCCACCAACACCCCGAATCAAGAATTCCGACTTAAGATATTACACTTAAGTAGTTAACAAAATGAAAATTTCCCAAATAAACCAAGGACATCAAAATAAATGTTTAATTGCAGAACTGGTATTACAAACCCACACACACAGCCATGCAAGGGCTAACCCAAAACCCACACACATACCGGGTTTTCTTGCACGGTTTTCAAAGCATACTACCTAGACCCGCTAACCTATCAACTAGACCTCAATCCGACGGCCCTCATTGATCCACGCGGCATCTAGCTAGCATCAACTCCTTTCCTTTTCTTCTTGACTTGCCCGGACTCCATCTCCGATCATCTTCCGGCGATCTCCCAACCGTCTGGACCTCCGACGCTCCTCGCCTAGTCCCGATCATCCTTCGCCTCACCATGACCTAGCACCGTCGCCCTGCAACCATCAAAGACAAGGAAACTCCTCACATAGCAATGCCCACAAAGATGTGCAATAAACCATCCAACTCATCACTACCGCGTCCATACGATCGGTACTGCCACTCCTGGCAGAGACAACTCAAATTGCTTCATTTTGAAAATCAATCCAAATCAAACTCAAACTTGAGCACACCTTGCTCAAATAAAGTCAAATACTCATCACAAACATGGATGGACCTCCACATGGTCCTTCAATATCACATGCATCCTCTGTATCATTTTCTTTCTCCTTTTGCTCCTCTTCATCACTTGCAGATTCCCATTCTCCTTGCTCATTCACAATCATGACCTTTTGGCTAGGGCATTCTCTAGCAACATGCCCTCGCCCCTTGCACTTGAAACATTCGATATCTCGGTTCCTTGTGGGGGCTGGGGTAGAAGATGATGCTACCGTGGATGCAGCGGGGCGCTTATCACTCTAGTGATCAATGGGAGATGACGCCGAGGAAGCTGATGGCCTGCTACTAGAAGGATGGGCTGAAAGGCTATTGTTGTTGCTTTGGAATTGGAAGCCTCCATGGGATTGATTTGCCTGAGAACGGCGCCAAGGTGTTGCAGCTGAATGACTTGATGAAAAATGAGAGATGCCAGACGGTCGAATCTTCCTCTCGATTTGCTTTGCTTGATCCACTTGATCCTCGAGATTGTTATAAGGAAACATCTCAACAAAATCTGAAATTTCAGCATTAAGACCATGCAAAAATCTCGCCATTTTTTATTCTTCATCTTCCTGTACCCTTGCACAAATTAAGAGAGTTTCCATCTCTTTATAATAATCATCCACAGTGTGCGATCCTTGGGTAAGACGCTGCAGTCTATTGTGGAGTTCTCGCTAATATTGTGATGGAACAAAGCGACGTCTCATCATACGCTTCATAGCCTCCCAAGTATTGATGGGTTCCAAGCCTATTTGTTGCTGATTTTGCTGCATTTGGTTCCACCATGTTAGTGCATAACAAGAGAATTCAACACAAGCAAGATTTACCCTCTTTGCATCGGAGAAGTTGTGTATACGGAAAAGTTGATCACATTGCTCTTCCCACTCAAGATAGGCATCGGGGTCCTCCTTTCCATTGAACTTTGGGATGGTTATCTTGATTCGGGCAGTCGCATCAGGGTCATGTCGATCATGACGGCCACGTCGACAGCATCTTCTCAATGAGCAGCACCATGGCGAGGTAATGGTGGCTGTCCATACTCATCGTTCTCACCATATTCATCTTCAGAAGCATCATGTTCACCATTGAGATTATGGCCAGCCATATGAGCATTATTAAAGTGCACACGAGGTCCAAAACCTCGCTGACGAGCTTCTCCTTGCTGCACTCGTTGAGCAGCAACTCCACGACCACGGGCAGCATTCCGGGCCTTTCATTCCTTCCATGATCAGCCCTTGGTTGTTGGTCATATTCTCCATTGGCCACTCCTCCAACAGAGTGTTCATCTTGCACTTCATCATTGTTTTCATGACCATTTGCTGGCGGTTGTACCCCTCCTCCATTTTCAGCAAAACGTTCTTCAAGCAACCGTGATACTGCTTCAAGTATGCCGCGCTCCCTACGCCGCAACTCAGCTCGGCTCACAGGAACCTCATCTCCACCATTGTTTTCCCCGTCCACACTTGACTCTGAACCTGCCATGTTAGCAAAACAATACGGTGTAATTTATGGAATCACACAACCTCACCTCCTGCTCACCAATGTTCTTGTGCGTTCTCGTTAGACCACGAGTGTGTAATGTGGGATCAACCGGATGTGATCAAGCGATTAACAACAGGGATCAACAAGGAACAGACTTCGATTTAAGGTGGAGTTTGGTGGGCAAAACAAATGAAAGGCTTTGTAGTACTGAAATCAAGTGATTGATATGCAGCAAAGCAAGTAAAATTGATAGATCATCACACCATATACTAGCTGCAATACTCTCCTTTGATGCTGATTTTTTTTGTTCTTTTCATACACTGTTTTTTTCTTTTTTTTACAACTTTAAGAACAGATTGGAGATAAAAAGGATGCAGCCCAAAAACAAATCGATGTGAGCCAAAACAAACACTTTACAATATGCAACACAAGAATTTCAGCACCACAACAAAGGTTTGGTTTTTTTGTTTGTATGGTTTTGGGACTCTTGGACGAGAAAAAGAACACGATTAATAAAAGATGAACACAAGGGATGGGGATAACAAGAACGGTAAGAAGGATGATAACAAGATAATAGATCCTACCATGTCAACTTGGCTCTGATACCAAATGGTATGGACGAGGGTGGCCCGATCTTCACGTCGTAGGATAGAACAAGGGTAAATAGCTTTATACCTACCAAGGTTGGATGTAACCCGTACGATGGGGAAGGCAATTCGAAGCCACAAGAACTTCAACCCGCTGTCCGTGAATCGCAGAACCACAATCCGGAACTAATCCACACAAAACGACCGAGACCGTAGAGCACGAACTAGGGGGAACCCGTGAGGATCCTTCTCGCGAATACAAGAGAACTCACAAGAGCAAAGGTTGAGGAGAACACTCAAGCAGACATGCTGCAATATTCTAGCATATAGCTGAATTGGTTTTTGATCCAAAAAAGTCCTAAAATAGATGGAGTACTAGAGTATTTATACTAGGACAACCCCTGGTTTAGGTGTGAAACCAATCAAGATTTTAAAGAGTCTAATTGGAGGTTCCAAGGCTAACACGAAATGTAAAGTAGAGGGACTCTTCACTTCTCGAGCAATTATCAGCCTGCATGCCTTGAAGAAATGGCCATTTCTCCTCCTCGGAAGTGCAAATGACGAGCCTTTGTTGGAGGTGAAAGTAGACTTCATAGGCTTTCCATCCATGTGGACCATAACCATGTTACACGCCGATTATCTCCAGATTGCTTCCAAGTAGGCGGTCAACAGTGCTATACGTTGCTTGTTCATGCGACCAATCTTCATCGTCCCTTGCAATGCACCTAAGTTCAACAAAAGAAGTTGAAGTTGGAAGCACCATTAAGTTGTTAAAATTTGGAATGAGACTTAAGTTAGCGTTCACCTGATCATGAATTTGTTTAACTCGTGCTCGAGTTATTGGTCCTTGAATCATGGTTGTCGGTATGTGACCATCTTGAACTTTGGAGTGATCATCTTGTTTTATCACACTTGAGTTTGTGTCACATTGGTCATTGAGCCATGTGATGTCCATTTCAATAATTCATATGAAGCAAGAAATACTTGATACCATTTAGTCCAAAATAACAAAGGGTGAGCACCAGCAAAAAGAAACAGTAGAACCAGATTAACTTGGATTATAATCTTACTAATGAACACTCCTATTTTTATAAGTAAGTTTTTAGATGGATTTTCTATCTGACTTCTTTTTGCCCTTATACTGGTTTTCTATTTATTGTATGTTATTCTTGATGATCGACGAGTAGATTCCGACGAACCTGAATTAGCAGACGACGACCTCGCCGACGATCCGGACTTTATACCCGACTGCGATCAGCAAGGCAAGCACCCCCCTTGATCATATTGGTCCTAGTACTTTAAATATTTAGTTTCAATGATTGCAAAACTATTATGCATGCGCGTACTTGTCATAAAAATGCTATGTTGGAATATTGGTAGATATACCTGTTGTTTCATGGAACTTCCTTGATAAGTATGAATATGTGAACATTGTTAACCATAGATAAATGGGTAGACATTACATAATGTCAACTTGGGTATATGCGAATATTAACCATGCTTAGCCATGCTTTAGAACCAACGTTGAATATGATCAGATGAAAATTGATTCTTGAGAATTGAAAATGGTTGGTTATGACATGATGTCAATTGTTGGTATTTTGACTAAAAACCCAAAATAAAACTATGGTTTAGATGCGTGCAATTATTGGCAATAGCCGGTTGTGCAAGAGATGGACTTGTACGTAGTGTAGGGTGGAGCATTGCCCATGTCGGATTAAGGACCGATCTATGGGTTGTTTTCAAGCCAAGAATTCTGTGCAAGCCAAGAATTCTGTGCAACCACAAGTGCTGCGATGGGGGCAGCCTTAACCTATTAAGATGCTTAGGTCTGGCTTTGCACATTGGTAGGCGGGAGATAGTATGAGCAATCCTTTCTAGGTTTGCTTATGAGGGGCTTCCACACTTCGTTGTGGGTAAATGCATATCGGTATAACGATATATGCCTTGATATGGGAAGGAACCCTTATCGCAGGGATTTACTGCATTTAATGCAGGGAATTACTGCTTGTGTTACCACTTTAAATGACAGGGATTCACTGTCATGTTCCTTCTCCATAATAAGGATCTAACGTCATCGAGCTAGTGCAAAGTTAGGCTTAAACAATGTAACGGTTATTTCATGATCACCATGCCGACATTCCAAAGGAAGAGTGTCAAATGGCCTAGCAAAAGTGGCAGATCATATCTTGTGGGTAAAGCTGTACGCCTCTGCAGAGTGTAAATCTAATTAATTAGCCGCGCCTATGGTTAAAGGCACTTGGTAAAGTCATCACATGGTTAGAGTTTTTAATATTTCCTCAAAGATTTGATGGGAAAATGGTGTTTTGAAACATGTATATTTCATGCCAGGGGATGATATGGGAATATATTGAATCAGTCAGGTAGACTATGTTGAGATGATTTATGTAGACAATACGTGCTATTACAACAAATACTCTTTTACAAATTTCAGTTGCAATCTCGTATATGCTTATGCTTTATTTTGCCAATGCAAAAGTAACCGTAGAAACCTTACCATTGTTATATCCTGCATTTAATTATAATTGCATCTGTGATACACTATAAGACTTCCTGAGTACACAATG
The DNA here is from genome assembly GCA_036346275.1 of Otatea glauca. NCBI lineage: Eukaryota > Viridiplantae > Streptophyta > Magnoliopsida > Poales > Poaceae > Otatea > Otatea glauca. The sequence continues at coordinate 33,799,021 of CM070729.1, forward strand.
TACTCAATCTTGCCACCAATGTTGTTTTTAGGTGAAGATAATGAATACCCCAATGATCTTTACGACGATTCAGGACTCGGGGGTTATGATGACGATATTTTCTAGGGCTTTACCTTGTCTGTTGCCTAAGGGTGAATGGGCATACTACAAGAGAAATAAAGTTTCCACTACTGCTTTTCGAGCTTTTGCCTTGTAATAATAATATGTAATTTCAAGACGCTTAGCATATGTAATATTATTGTGTATGGATGTGATTTCAATTTGTAATCTGTGCGTGCTAGCCACTGATCATGGGACTAGTACTGTATGCACAGGGAACCCATTGTTTATATTTATTATCAAAAATAGGGGTCTTACAAGTTGGTATCAGAGCCATGTAGACTGTAGGAAAACCTTAGTTAGCATGATCGTTAGTCAGGGAAAAATTTAATAACCTTAAAAACTAGTGCTTAATTCATAAATATATCTTTATTAATACCTCTCTCTATTCTAGATATATGCTAACTTCCTTATCTGTTATTAATTGAAAAATTCTAATCTTCTCTTTGTTTAAATCAGATGAATATTATCCTATGCTTCGAGTCGAATGCTCATGAGGAAGCAGGAGTTAAGGGAGTGCTAGCTAAGATGTTGGACGTGGCTCAGTATGCCGAGAATCCTCGCTATATGGTGTACTATGTGGCTCTCGCCTCCTCTAGCTTGAGTATGCACTGATCGCATATTCCTACCAAGCTTCATATGATGAAGGGGAGCGCAATTTTGAGGGCTATGGCTCAACTATGGATGTTGCCATGAATGACGCTGCTTACACCGCTGTTGTCCGTCTGCTCCATTCTCTCCCTGAGCTGCACTCTGCCTATCGCTTGTATCCTTCCCGGTCGCCGCTTGGAGATACTACTTACCCAGACCCTACAAGCATTCATTTGGATAGACTTCACACCTTGGTGGAGTTTAGTAATGCTACTGATGAGCATCATCGCCGATAGCCCAGAGGCGAATGTCATCACCGTCGTGTGGGCTACCTGGAGGAAGTGATCGCCCCATTTGTAAATATGGGGTTTATCTCTCGCTCGGTCTTTGGAAATGCAGCACCGGAGGCACTTCGAGTTCCAGCCGCACCTGCTGCACCCATCAGCCTTCGTCGCACCGCCCGTATGTTAGTAGAAGGTAGCCGACCCCGCCTTGCCAAACGCACAGCAGAATCCGGACCTTCTTCTTCCCGTCGCCCCAAGACTTCTCAGACACCCCGAGATGCTAGCTCTGCTTCAGCAGGAAGCTCCTCGGAGAAGTTTACACCACTGAATGAAGATGACCTCAACACGGGTTTTGCTGGTTGGCTTGAAACCAGTGATTAGGATAGCTTAGACCCGATAGGAATAAGAAGTGACCCTATGTAATATACTTAGCAAGACAGACTTTTGGTATTGTACTATGTAATGTATTCAGCAAGGAAGTCCTTAGTATTGTACTGTTAGGGATGTAAAATATTATCTATATGAATGAAAACTTTTGGGTTTTGAGAAAATTTCGTATTTCCTTGGATTGCATTCATAAATATTTAATACAAAAGATAAGTCTTTGCAACATTACAAACCCTCTAACAAAAGATTCATGGTGTGAGAAAAATAACTATTGTAATCATTTTCTCCTCATTTGAAATATTATATTTTGTTACTAACTATTTCTTTTTATAACAATTTCAGATGGCTAGAAACATGAACTGGTCTGATATTGCAAGAGAGTTGGCTGAAAATTTGGGTCATAAAAAGCATGCACCTATTTTTGATATCAAGCAAACACCATTTGGATATAAAGTTTCTAGCTATGCCTCTACGATTCTTGAAGGCCAAAAATTGCATCATAATGTGAAGCACCATAATAAATCTAAGCATGAAGCAATTCAGGAGTCAGGCCGCAAGCTTATACGCCGAATATGCAAAGTACACCATATTAATATGAAGACATATGTCCGCTCATATGAGGCCTATGTGGAGTATCAAATTTCAGCAAGAGGACCAAGGCGACGGGTTGGAAATCGACGCGAATATTTGCGCCAATTCCAACCAGTTGGAGTGCAAAACCCTCCACCCTTACCTTCCAGTTCAGAGAGTAGCTGTGATGGAAATTCACCACCTTCATATCGAGTAGTTCGAGGCGTAGGGATCATATCTAGTGACACTAATTGAGGAAGTGGTAGAGTCCTATGTTATAGGAATAAAGCATTAGTTAAAGTTAGTCAGTTTGTAATACCTATGCAAAAGCATGAAAACTTATGTGATCTTTTGGTATTGTATGACATTTTGTTCGAAATTTCTCTTTGTGTTATCTTATCGATATCTCTCGCTAATATAACTTTGAGGTGAAAATTTTCGATGAGATAATCCTTGAAGTAGCATAAGTATATAAACCTATTGCTTATTACAAACAACTACTATACATTTAACATTCATCAGTTCTAATAAAATAATTCTCATTATATTGCAGGATGCTAGTAACGCGCTCGCTTAGTCATATTTTGGCAAGTGAGGCTACCCCCGAAACCCAATCCCAAAGGAACGTAATCCCGACACCGGCTCAGCCAAATCCAATGCATCCCTCAATGAGAGCCTCATCATCCCAACCCACGAGTCGCGACAATCCTCCTCCTCCACCACAAAATCAACCAAATCCAATTATAGAAAATCAACTACCTGAACCCCCAACCATGGCTAAAGTTCTTGCCATGATTGAGCAAAACCGTCAAACTCAGACTATCCTTCTCCAGCAAATGTTTCAGAATACTGCTAACATAGGCACAGCCATTGCAAGAGGCGGCAATGGGAACTTCCCCCATTACTCCAAGTTAAATGATTTTCTTAAAACTCGACCACCCATCTTCTCCTCCACAACTGATCCATTGGAAGCTGATGACTGGCTTCGTTCAGTCAAAAGTAAGTTGGCTATTGCACAATGCAATGACCAAGAGAAAGTACTCTATGCCTCCTACCAGCTGTAGGGAGCTGCGGCAGCTTGGTGGGAAAATTTCCAAGCCATGGTGCCACCGAATCAAGTCATCCTTTGGGAAGATTTTAAGGAGGCCTTTCGCAAAACTCACATTCTGTCCAGTTTGATGGAATTTAAGAAAAGAGAATTCTTGGATCTTCGCCAAGGTAACATGACAGTGGTGGAGTACCTCCATCACTTCAATTATTTGGCTCAATATGCCCCTTCTGAGGTTACCACAGAAGAAAAAAGGGTTGAGCGCTTCCGTGAGCATTTGAGTGATGAAATTAAATGGACCTGGTGGCCCATGATATCCATGATTTTCAAACTTTGGTGTACAAGGCCCTTAGGGTTGAGCAAGGCACTCGAGCCATTTCCGAGTCGCGAAAGCGAAAATGGGTGGCCAGAAAGAACATGAGTGCTAATCCTCCTAGACCGCGATTTGGGCAATCATTCAATCCCAAATCTTCTGCTCCACCGTTTTAGCAAAAACGTCAAAGTCAACCACCTCTACCTCAAGCTTCCCGCCAACAGCCTCCTTCCCGCCCTGTCGGTAATCTTGGCAATCGGCCTTCGGGTGATCAAAACCCGGTGGTCAATGTCACCTGTTTCCATTTTAATGAGCTGGGGCATTATGCTAATAAATGTCCCAAGAAGAATTCAACTCATCCGCAATCCCAGGGGGCTCAGCAACGACCCCCAGGTCGCCCACAAGGATCTGGAGGACCACCACAACCTGTCAGGACAGCCCCTAATAATTTTCAAGGCTCTGCTCATGGACGATTGCATCATGTGACCGCTGAGGATGCAAACGAAGCACCTGACGTGGTGATAGGTACGTTGCTAGTCTACTCTATTCCAACTTTGGTGTTATTTGATTCTGGAGCTTCGCATTCTTTCATATCCAAGAAATTTGTGGATCAAAATGAAATTCCTATTGATCTTTTGCCTTCTACCATGATAATATCTTCCCCTGGAGCAAAAATTAAAACTTTCAGTCTTTGCCCTAGAGTCAGCATTGAAATAAATGGAGTACTATTCCATGCTGATCTCATCGTTATCGAAACTTAAGCCTTAGATATAATTCTTGGTATGGATTGGTGGTCCAAGCATAAAGGTTGTATAGATTGTGCTAATTGATCCATATCCTTGCTAAGTCTGGAAGAAATCATGGTGGAGTTTTCAGCTAACCAAGACAAATCATTTCCCCAATCATTCTGTTGTTCTACCTTATTGAAAGAACTTTCTCAAGTACATGTAGTTTGTGATTATCCTGATGTTATTCCGAATGAACTACCAGGATTACCTCCAGACAGAGGTATGGAGTTTGTTATCAATCTTATTCCTAAGACAGCCCCAATTTCCAAATGTCACTACCGAATGGCCCCAACCGAACTAGTTGAACTTAAGAAGCAAATTGAAGAACAATTGGACAAAGGGTTCATTCGCCCTAGTTCATCTCCTTGGAGAAGTCCAGTTCATTTTGTTAACAAAAAGGATGGTGGTCTCCGCATGTGCATAGATTACCGTGCTTTAAATGATGTCACCATTAAAAACAAATACCCTCTTCCTCGCATCGATGATTTATTTGATCAATTGAGTGGTGCTCAAATTTTTTCAAAGATTGATTTGAGACATGGATATTACCAACTAAAAATCAGACCTTGTGATATTCCAAAAACTGCATTTACCACTCGATATGGTCTCTTTGAATACGTCGTAATGTCCTTCGGACTGACCAATGCTACCGCGAGTTTTATGTGCCTTATGAATAATGTCTTTATGGAGTATTTGGACAAGTTCGTTGTGGTGTTCATCGATGATATTCTCATCTATTCCAAATCCGAGAAAGAACATGCGCAATATTTGCACATGATTCTTGAAAAACTTCGAATTCACCAACTCTATGCCAAATTTGAAAAATGTGATTTTTGGCTGAAAGAAATTGCATTCCTTGGGCATATCCTTTCAGAAGGAGGAATTTCTGTTGACCCCAGTAAAATTCAAGCTATGCAAGCCTGGGAACAACCCAAGTCTGTTCCTCAGATCCGAAGTTTTCATGGTTTAGCGGGATATTATCGCCGCTTTATCGAAAACTTCTCCAAAATCGCCAAACCAATGACTCAGCTATTAAAGAAAGAAAAGATGTTTGAATGGACACCCGAATGTGAATCAAGTTTTCAAGAGTTGAAGAAAAGACTCACTACCACACCTGTCCTCGTGTTGCCGGATGTCAACAAAAATTTTGACGTCTTTTGTGATGCATCACGACACGGTCTGGGATGCGTGTTGATGCAAGAATCCAGAGCTGTTGCATAGGTTTATCGACAACTTCGTCCCCATGAACAAAATTATCCTACCCATGATTTGGAACTAGCAGCTGTGGTTCATGCTCTAAAAATTTAGCGTCATTACCTCATTGGTAATCGATGCAACGTATACACCGATCATAAGAGCCTGAAATACTTCTTCACTCAATCGGATTTGAACCTTAGACAAAGAAGATGGTTGGAGCTGATCAAGGACTATGATCTTAGCATAAATTACCACCCAGGTAAATCTAATGTTGTAGCCGACGCCCTTAGTCGAAAGCTCCACTGCATTTCCATCTCAGCTTACACTGATCAATCTGAACTGCAAGATGAATTTCAGAAACATAATTTAGGGATTATTGAAAAAGGATTTTTGGCCGCACTAGAAGTGCAACCAACCTTGAAATTCCAAATTAAAGTTGCCCAACTTGTTGATGAAGCCATCATCAAGATCCGAAAAGAATTAAAGCAAGGCATTGAATCTGAGTTCATGGAAGGTTCTGATGACTTGCTTATGCATAAGAAACAAATTTATATCCCCAATGATCCCGAGCTTAAGAATCTGATCTTAGAAGAAACTCATCAATCACCTCTCTCAATCCATCCGGGGTGTACAAAAATGTATCAAGACCTCCGATAGGAATATTGGTGGCCCAGCATGAAAAAGGATATTGCAGCATATGTTGCAATTTGCGACGTATGCCGACGAGTCAAAGCCGAACATCAACGTCCTGCTGGACTCCTTCAGCCCTTAAAGGTTCCTAAATGGAAATGGGATGATATCAGTATGGATTTCATCACTGGTCTGCCTAGAACCAGGAAAGGGCATGATTCTATTTGGGTGATCGTAGATCGATTAACCAAGGTGGCCCACATTGTTCTGGTCAAGACCACTCATTCTGGAGATAAGCTCGCTGAGCTATACTTGGAAAATATCATTCGTCTGCATGGTGTCCCAAAGACCATTGTCTCTGATCGAGGATCCCAGTTTACATCCCGTTTCTGGGAAAATTTGCATGGTCTTCTGGGGACTAAGCTAAACTTTAGTACGTCTTACCATCCTCAGACAGACGGTCCAACAGAATGGACTAACCAAATCTTGGAGGACATGTTAAGAGCCTGTGTACTATCTTATAGTACTAACTGGGAAAAGAGTTTGGTCTTTGCAGAATTCTCATATAATAACAGTTTCCAAGCCAGTCTCCAAATGTCGCCATTTGAGGCATTGTATGGAAGAAAGTGTAGAACACCTCTCTTTTGGTCTGAAGTAGGTGAAAGAAAATTCTTTGGACCCAATCTCATTGAAGAAGCCCAAGAGCAAGTGGATATGATCAGAAGTCGATTAAAAGAAGCCCAATCTCGTCAAAAGAGTTACGCCAACAATCGTCGACGTAAACTCAGCTTCGAAGTCGGTGATCATGTCTACTTAAAAGTCTCACCGCTCCACGGAGTCCGTCATTTCCATGTCCGTGGAAAACTAGCTCCCCGATATATTGGTCCATATCAAATTCTTGAGAAAATAGGCGAGATGGCCTGCAAGTTGGAATTGCCACCCCAATTATCTGAAGTGCATGATGTTTTTTATGTGTCCCAACTTAAAAAGTGCCTTCGCGTTCCTATTGAACTCACCAATCTGGAAAATATTGATCTTCAACCTGATATATCCTATCGGGAGCGTCCAATCCGCATTCTTGAATAAGTAGAACGCCATACCAGGAACAAGTCCGACAAAATGCTAAAATTTCAATGGAGCAACCACTCAGAAGATGAAGCCACATAGGAACGTGAAGACCAACTCAGGAAAGAATTTTCAGACTTCTTCTAAACCCTCGCCAAATCTCGAGGATGAGATTTTTGTAAGGGGGATAGGTCTGTAACATCCTGAAAAATGAGTAATAATAAGAAATTAAATGATATATTTTAAGAAGTTTTAATTTGTTTTTTCCTGGATTTTTCTGAATTTTATATGAGTTTTCTTGACTTCTTTTGATTATTGCTTTTAACGAAAATTCTTTTTCTAATCAATCAACCATTACTTAAGTAATGAGAAACGATTTGTAAAACAACAAATAAGAAAAATTACTGTCAAAATTTGTGGAGCTATCCAGAACACAAAATATAATTTTTAAAATTTTAAAAAAATACTAAATGATGAAAAGAAAGGTAATTAATGAAACAAGACAAGTAATAGTGAAAATGTCAGAAATTAAATGATCATAATTTCGATGGAAAAATATTTATATTATCATCTCACTGAATAGAGTCATTTGCAGTAAAAATATCAGGAGATGATCTTTAGGTTTGATATTTATCAAAATTCAAAAATTGAATAGTTAAAAATCTCGAAACTTCAATTTCAGAATTTTATTAAATACACTATGAAGAATATGAAGCTAAAAATTTTACAGGAAAATAATGTGTATATAAAAAACCTGGTAAAAAAATTCTACATTTTTGAGTAAGATATGTGTACTTTAATAAATATAAAACAGAATGCATGAATATGTGCACAGTGCACTGTCAGAATTATTGTAAATTCCTCATGCGTCAAATAGGTCTGAAATTTTAATGGTAGATCCTAAACTAGTTCAGGTACACTCAGAAAATTCCTCATTAATTTACCGATTGGATAGTCAACGGATTCAGTGAATCAAATCAAGCCTCTTGCAGTTCAAGCCGAACTTCTCTTTTGCTCTCTCTGCCATGCGGGCCCGAATCGATGTATGGTCCCACCTGCCAGCCATAGCCACTGCCTTCTTCTTCCTCCCTCGCAGCCGTGCTCGCGCGTGACCGGAGCTGATTTCGCTGGCTATAGCTCGTGCCATCGCAGCGCCTACGCTTCGCCCGAGGTAACCGCCTCCGCCAAACCCTGCCACGCATCGTCCTCACCCAGGTTTTCCGCAAGCCACCCATCCCTTCTCCTGTTCAAGCACCGCAAAATCCCGTCGATTTCACACCAGGTGTTGGCTCGTCTACAACGTCCCCCTCGGCCTATAAATACCGCAATTAATCACCAGAGAGTGCTCATCAAAACCCCTCTTGTTTCATCCAGTATACTCCACGGATCACTACCAATTTTGCGTTTCTTTGAATCAGTCGAAGAACCCTAGCATTCGGATCGTGATCGATTGAAGGTGGTACAAGCAACCATTCCTCAATTGCTCTCTGTTATAGCATCACCAGTTCACATGAATCAAAACCCCTCTGTTATTTCCAGGAAAGTCCAACTGGAGCTCCGCTGCCACTACGCCCCCTTCTCCGAAACCGGCGATCGGTGGTGAGCTAATCCGAATTTCCCCTGAGCTTCCTTTTGGAAAAAATGAAACCCCTGGAACCCGTAGATGCTAGAACCAGAACCCATTCCACCGAAGAAGCCTTCTGTCGCCGGCACGGCTTGTCGCCGTGACCTCCGCCACTCGGCCACGACGGCGACCCATCTCCGGTCATCGTCGGAAGTCATTAGGCTGTCCCCTAGATGCGTGTTAGCATGCTGAAGTCGTAGGTGCTACCCATTCCTCCTGGCCGTAGTTAGTTCGCCGGTGGCGAGCCAAAACCGAGCGCCTCTGTTTGGAGTTGCTGACCGGTGGGCTCCCGCTGTCAGTGACCGAGTCGGGCGTTGGCGTGCGCAAGACCGAGGTCGCTGACGAGTGGGCCCCGGATGTCAGCGCCCCGGTGGGATTTAAACGCGAAATCCGGCGTGCAGTGAAAGGAGTTTTCAGAGCATTGAAAGCGTATTTCATTATTTCCATTTGATTTTTAGAGCTAGTTCAAATTCAAACTTGAATATCTTTTGCATTTGAAATCGAAATGAGATGAAACCAATTTCTAAATTCATCTAAATCAAGAGCTTCCAGTATATGCAAAAATATTTTGAAAAGCTATTCCAGAAAAATATTGACTAAATATGGAAATTTTGTAAACAAGGTTAATATTATTTGGAACCAATTCTATTAAGATCCTTATTCTGCTACGAACCCAATTTTATAAAAATATTTGGGTAACTAGTTGTTTTATGTCTTCTCTATTAAAGTTTAATATTATTAGTAACTATGCTATAATAACTAAAAGGATAAGAAAAGAATTTTTGGTAGTTTGTTAAACCTATTTCATTTCAACATAATGGCAGAATAATGGTAGGCTGGGTAAAAATAGTGAACACATAATGATTCGTGCAAATAGGATGTGATTTCTTATGAAGAGCACAATAAGTATATATGTATATATATATATATATATGTATATATAAGTATATGTTCATATGAGACCATGCTTGCATCTAGTAATTAGTTTATGAAGATAGGGTAGATAGCTTAATGTGTTATGCCTGATAAAGTGGCAACCAAAAATTTGGTGATAAATGTTCAATTTAGAAAGTCTTTAAATACATTGCTTTGCATCTGAATCCTATTAACAACATTCTATTCCATGATATCACCATAAGTCAAATCTTTCTACTTCAAATAATTTTAGCATCTAGAATTCATTAAAATAAAATGAATAATTCATATGAAGCAAGAAATACATGATACCATTTAGTCCAAAATAACAAAGGGTTAGAACGAGCAAAAAGAAACCGTAGAACCAGATTAACTTGGATTATAATCTTACTAATTAACACTCCTGTTTTTATAAGTAAGTTTTTAGTTGGATTTTCTATTTGACTTCTTTTTGCCCTTATACTGGTTTGCTATTTATTGTATGTTATTCTTGATGATCGACGAGTAGATTCCGACGAACCTGAATTAGCAGACGACGACCTCGCCGACGATCCGGACTTTATACCTGACTACGATCAGCAAGGCAAGCACCCCCCTTGATCGTATTGGTCCTAGTACTTTAAATATTTACTTTCAATGATCGCAAAACTATTATGCATGCGCGTACTTGTCATAAAAATGTTATGTTGGAATATTGGTAGATATACCTGATGTTTCATGGAACTTCCTTGATAAGTATGAATATGTGAACCTTGTTAACCATAGATAAAGGGGTAGACATTACATAATGTCAACTTGGGTATATGCAAATATTAACCATGCTTAGCCATGCTTTAGAACCAACGTTGAATATGATCAGATCAAAATTGATTCTTGAGAATTGAAAATGGTTGGTTATGACATGATGTCAATTGTTGGTATTTTGAATAAAAACCCCAAAATAAAACTATGGTTTAGATGTGGGCAATTATTGGCAATAGCCAGTTGTGCAAGAAATGGACTTGTACGTAGTGTAGGGTGGAGCATTGCCCGTGTCAGATTAAGGACCGAGCTATGGGTTGTTTTCAAGCCAAGAATTCTGTGCTACCACAAGTGCTGGGATGAGGCAGCCTTAACCTATTAAGTTGCTTAGGTCTGGCTTTGCACATTGGTAGGCGGGAGATAGTATGAGCAATCCTTTCTAGGTTTGCTTATGAGGGGCTTCCACACTTCGTTGTGGGTAAATGCATATCGGTATAACGATGTACGTCTTGACATGGGAAGGAACCCTTATCGCAGGGATTTACTGCCTTTAATGCAGGGAATTACTGCTTGTGTTACCACTTTAAATGACAGGGATTCACTGTCATGTTCCTTCTCCATAATAAGGATCTAACGTCATCGGGCTGGTGCAAATTTAGGCTTAAACAATGTAACGGTTATGTCTTGATCACCATGCCGACATTCCAAAGAAGAGTGTCAACTGGCCTGGCAAAAGTGGCAGATCATTTCTTGTGGGTAAAGATGTACACCTCTGCAGAGTGTAAATCTAATTAATCAGCCGTTCCTACGGTTAAAGGCACTTGGTAAAGTCATCACATGGTTAGAGTTTTTAATATTTCCACAAAGATTTGATGGGAAAATGGTGTTTTGAAACATGTATATTTCATGCCAGGGGATGATATGGGAATAGATTGAATCGGTCAGGTAGACTATGTTGAAATGATTTATGTAGACAATACCTGCTATTACAACAAATACGCTTTTACAAATTTCAGTTGCAATCTAGTATATGATTATGTTTTATTTTGCCAATGCAAAAGTAACTATAGAAACCTTACCATTGTTATATCCTGCATTTAATTATAATTGCATCTGTGATACACTATAAGACTTGCTGAGTATACAATGTACTCAATCTTGCCACCAATGTTGTTTTTTGGTGAAGATAATGAATCCCCCAATGATATTTACGATGATTCAGGACTCGGGGGTTATGATGACGATGTTTTCTAGGGCTTTACCTTGTCTGTTGCCTGAGGGTGAATGGGCATACTACAAGAGAAATAAAGTTTCATTCTTGCTTTTGAGCTTTTAAGCTTGAAATAATAATATGTAATTTCAAGAAGCTTAGCATATGTAATATTATTGTGTATGGATGTGATTTCAATTTGTAATCTGTGCGTGCTAGCCACTGATCATGGGACTAGTACTGTATGCACAGGGAACTCATTTTGATATTTATTATCGAAAATGGGGGTCTTACAGATATTTTTCTATAATTTGGTTATCCATATACTAAAGTGTGTTTCTGAACAAACTTCCTCAAAATTTATGTTTAGACGAGTTATTTAACGAGCCGCCGAAAATGCTTAACTGATATCAAATCTGTGCAGTTTGTGAACATTAGGGTTTTTGTTGTGATTAGATTTAGATGCAAAGTAAGTTCTAATTAGGATCTTTTTCCACATTATGGTAGTATATATATAAAATAATGTTTTTGGGCTATTCCCTCATTATTTTGTATTAATACATGATATTTTATGGGCTGCCGAAAAGGCTTAAATGACCATACTGTTTTCATAAAGATGATCATTAAGGCTTAATATGGACTTAACTCAAAATTGTTCAAACTGATATAATTTGTCTTATCTCCTCATATTTTAGCACTATTTTGTTAAGGAGCACTCAATTTTTTAGATATTAAATGCATATATGCCTCTGTCCATTAGTTTGTCTTTAGTCATTAACATGTGTTTAATTACAAATATAGTTATAAAATCTGTTATGATTGGTTAAAAAAATCATTCACTAAATCACATAATTATGTGAAATTGCTCCCTCGCCAAACTACTGTATTACTGATAATAATTGGAAACTTGCCTCAATCTCTTTAGTGTGTCAATCATTCACTGTTTATTATCTACATACTTTCAATCCATTCAAATTCTTAATTTCAGTGGTACAATGATTTATCTAACACATGCAGATTTGGACACCTGCAAATCCTTATATTGCAAAAAAGATAATTGGATTCTAACATTTAATCACGCGTTTTGGACAAGTCGCCTTCGACAATACATTGTGCTTACGCAAAACATGCTACACTGTGCTTACGCAAAATGGCGAGGAGGTCCGAGGCCACGGCGGGGAGACGGTGAGGAGGTCGAGGCGACAGCGGGGGGGTCCGAGGCGACGGCGGGGGGTCCGAGGCGACGGCGGGGCGAGGTCCGAGGCGAGGATGGTGAGGTTGAGGTGACTGCGGGAGGTCGAGGCGACAACGGCGAGGTCCGAGTCGACGGTGGGGAGCTCCGAGGAGGTGGCGGCAGAAGGGAAACGACTTTAGGTTAGAGTGTAACTAAGAGGAGGTGGCGCGGCCTTTGAATTTATACGGGTGGACTATCACTGCCGGCTCTCCACAAAACTGACGGTGATAGTGGCCTTATCACTACCGGCCCACTCCACAAACAAGTAGTAATACTAGATTATCATTGCCGGGTGCAGAGCCACCCGGCAGTAATAGTACTTATCACTATCGGTTGAACCTATCAACCGAAAGTAATAAGCCACATCACTACCGGTTTTATGAGGAAATCGGCAATGATAAGCTGGTCTCCGGTCAATTAAGTGAAACTTTCAATTTATTTTATTTCAAAGGCTGAGTGCTTTGGGATTTTTGAAATCCTATCAACTTTGATCCAAATTTTCTGAAAATTTTTGGAGGCATACTACAGGACATCTACTATTTTATATAAATATTTTTCCCTAATTTTGACCAAGTTTTAAAATTCTAAAAAATCCACATTGCTCACTATTTTAATAGTTTTAATATTTTGAAAATAAATAATGTTTCAAAAATTCTCATAAATGCAGAAGACCAACCATTGCTTCAAAAATTCACACAAATAAAAAAATTCACACAAATGCAGTCAAATTCATACAAATTCAAAGGCATTTAAAGATTTGCACTCAAATCTTGGATCACACTTTTCTTCAAGCTGCCAAAGAACAGAGAGAATCTGCTGAAAGAACAAAAAGAACAAGTTCTGAGCATAACCTCAATTTCCATTACTCCATATAATACATTAATTGTTACATGTGAGAAAATAAACATGTCATTCGTACAAAAGAAAGCATATATTTAATTAGTACAACTAAGCTACGATTCGACCTTTGTTATGATCGCGGCGTATGTACGTAGTTTCCTCACTCTCTTTCATGAGACTTAGATCAATGTCCTATCCGAAAGGAGGAAGCTCATCGAATTGGTTGTACTCTTCCTCGGCGACAATATTCTCAACTTCGACAATCCTTCTTTTTCCTTGAATAACCACATGGTGCTCCTTATTAGCCAGATCAATTACAAAGAAGATTTGTGTAACAGAATTAGCAAGTATGAATGGTTCTTCTCTGTATGTAACAAGTTTGAGGTTCACGGTAGTGATACTGTACTTGTCGATGTTCATGCCCCTTGGAAGTCTGACCCATTGGCACCGAAAGAGAGGGACCTTCAAAGGTCCATAGTCAAGCTCCCAAATCTCTTCTATAAATCCGTAGTAGGCTTGCCTATTTCCATTGCTGTCATAGGCATCTATACGAATTCCGCTATTTTGGTTGGTGCTCTTTTTATCTTGTGCTCTTGTATAAAATGTAAAACCATTTATGTCGTATCCTTAGAATGTCCGAATTGTAGTCGACGGTCCCTGAGCCAACACTTTCAACTGAGCACACTATCTCCATATGCATCATGTGTCTACGCAACCAATCACCGAAGTTATCTCTATGCTCTCTCGCGATCCAAACCTCTAACTTTCTTGGGTTTGTTCTGCATAGCATGCTCTTGTGCATGTTGACATACCGGGTCACCACAACTGATTGTCCCAAAACTATGAAATGTTCTTGTGTGAATATAGCTAGATTGCTAGTATGGAGTGATTTCTCGCCTAGTGTCCCTTTTCCCTGTATCCTTCCCTCATGCCGAGATACAGGCACACCAATCTGTTTGAGATCCATATAATCGATGCAGAACTCAATGACCTCCTCGGTTCCCCAACCATTAGCAATGCAGCCTTCTGGTAAATGTTGGTTATGAACATATTTCTTTATAACCCCCATAAACCTCTCGAAAGGGTATATCTGATGTAGAAACACGAGACCAAGAATCTGTATCTCTTTCACAATGTGAACAATGAGATGGACCATAATATCAAAAAAAGATGGAGGGAAACACATCTCAAGTCTGCATAGAGTGTAGACCACGTCTTCCTGCAACTTATCTAGTTTTAACGGGTCGATGGCTTTCTGTGAAATCGCGTTGAAGAATGAACACAACTTTATAATTCGGTCTCGGACTTTCTCTGGCAGAACACCTCTAATTGTAATTGGAAGCATCTGTGTCATCATCACGTGAAAATCAGGAGACTTTATGCCAATTAATTTTAAGTCTTTCATTGAGACTAATCTCTTTTTGTTGGCAAAGTAACCAGACGGAACTTTGACTCCGTGCAAGCAATCGCACACGCTAATTTTTTCTTTCTTACTTAGAGTGTAGCAGACTACAGAAAGGTACTTTTTGCCTGTATCCATGTCTTCGTGATGCAGCTCCTTCCTGAGTTTCATATCTTCAAGGTCCATCCGTACTTGGAGGGTATCTTTTATTTTGCCAGGTATATCCAGTAAGATATCAAGCAAGCTGTCACACACGTTTTTCTCTATGTGCATGACGCCGATTGCATGTCGAACTTTCAAGTGCTGCCAATAAAGTAGGACCCAAAATACTGATCTCTTTTTCCATAAAGGAGCCTTATCACGGGAACTCGAGACAGATATACCGCCAGCTCCCTTTACGTAAATAATTTTAAGATCATTTATGGTCGCAAATATCTGTTTCCCAGTGTTGTTCTTCGGAGCTAAGATAGTCTCCTTTGTCCCGTCAAAAGCTCTCTTCTTATTGCGGTATGGGTGATCCTTGCGGAGGAACCTACGATGTCATTTTCCAACAGTTATTTAGCCACCTGCTAGCTTATCATCCAAACACTGGACGCATCCATTGAAGCCTTTTATCGTCTGTTCCGACAGGTTCGAAGGGTATGGTAATCATTGATGGTTACAAACAACAATGACGTAGAATAAAGTTCTCTCTTTTATACTCATCCCATACCCGTACTCCATCGTTCCACAATATTAGAAGAACTTCAACCAATGGTTTGAGGTACACATCGATATTGTTGCTAGGTTGCCTGGGCCCTTGGATTAGTAGTGGCATCATAATATATTTCCGCTTCATACAAAGCCATGGAGGAAGGTTGTAGGTACATGGAGTCACCGGCCAAGTGCTATGACAACTACTCATGTTGCCGAAAGGATTCATCCCATCAGTACTCAACCCGAACCTTATATTCCTCACATCATATGCAAAGTGCTTCTTATATTTTCTATCCATGTTCCTCCATTGCACAGAATCAGCAGGGTGTTTGACCATTCCATCCTTCTTACGCTCTTCGGCGTGCCATCGTAGCAATTGGGCATGCCTTTTGTTCGCAAACAATTGCTTTAGACGGGGATTATAGGGAAGTACCACACCACCTTATGGGGGGATCTCTTCTTCTTACACTTCACCCCGACATCATCGTTATCGATATCATCATCGTTTCCCTTATACCGCTTTGCTTTGCAAACAGCACAGGCATCCATGTCTGCAAACTCATTGTGATACAATATGCAATCGTTTAGACATGCGTGTATTCTTTGTACTTCCAGTCCCAACAGGCAGACAACCTGCTTGGCCTGGTACGTAGTTGCAGGCAACACGTTATTTGTGGAAGCAAGTCCCCTAAGAGACATAACAGTTCAGTGAAGCACTTATCAGACCAACCATTGTTTGCCTTCAACTGCAGTAGTGTAAGCATGGTATGCAGTTTTTTGTGCTTCTCCTTACAGCCCAGGTACAATGGTGTTGTGGAGTCCTCTACCATACGCTGAATCTTTTGAAACTCTCTGTCACACGTGAAGTCGCCCTCCCCATCACGCAACATTTGATCTAGATCATCTTCGTGGCTATCAATGAACGTATCTTCGACTGCCGTCATATCGTTGTCTCCGTCATCTTCATCAATGTGTTACCCTTCATGTACAATCTCATCTTCACCGTGCTCGGTCCAACAGGTATAGCCAGCCTTAAAACCCCTTCGAAGCAAGTGTGCACGTATCGACTCTATGGTAGAAATCAGCTTCTCATTTTTGCAATCTACGCATGGACAGCACATATAGTCCGCCAGCTTCTTCGATTTGTGCGTCGCAGCCGAGTTCAGAAAACAAGTCACACCATTAAAGAACTCTAGGCCGCAACGGTCCGTGTCATACATCCACCTTCGGTCCATCTATAATTAATTATATCAAACTAAGCTTCAGTAAATCATAAAACGATCACAAAATAATTTATTCTTTACATTAGTCATGCAGTGCTAATTAATTAAATCAATAAACATCACATAAGCATGTAATTGCGAACAACAATATAATTGTAAATGATTAGATTTAAAAATCCATCTACCAATTTTGTCTGTATTAAAATACATCAACCATTTTTCATTACTTAAATATCCATCTAGCAATTTTTTATTATTTAAATGATTTATTCATTTCATTTTTTATGTAGTGCTAATAAATTAAATTAACATACATCAAATAAGCATATAATTGGAAATAAGCATATAATTGAAAATAATTAGATTTAAAAATGTATCTTGCAATTTTCATTATTGGAAAATCCATCTACCATTTTTCATTATTTAAATATTCATCTAGCAATTTTCACTATTTCAAATTCATCTAGCAATTTTCACTTTTTAAAATTCCATATAACAATGTTTTATTATTTAAAATAATTATAACTAGATATAATGGTCCATCTAGCAATTTTTATTATTTAAAAATCCACTAAATCACTAAAATGAATAAGAATTGTAATTTATTCACTAAATTAGCTATAACTTAATTTTAGTTCTACCAACCTAAAATGTTCACACCATACAATCACCTATATAAAGATACTTATCCCTGCCGGTTTAGTATGTAGAGCAATTTATAAAGTAAAATCTAACTATAAATATAATGTAGATCAAGTTCCTAACATTGGAGAGAAATACGAGATGAATTTTGGAATAATTTTTCAGCAGCAAAATGCCAAAATCATTCCCACCGAGCAAAGACAGAGCTCCTCTCTATTATGCTCGGTCGGGGAGGGGACACCTACCTATATAAAGATACTTATCACTACCGGTTCTGTACAGAACAGGCAGTGATAAGCTCAGATTGCGCGGGAAAATAATTATCACTGCCGGTTCTGGTAAAAACCGGCAGTGAAAATTCTGATATCACTGCTAGGTGGTAACCGAACCGGCAGTGATATCTGGTTATCACTGCCGGTCAGTTTCACGAACCCGCAGTGATAAGTTCTCCCTCCGGCCGGACTTTTGAACCGGCAGTGACTACCAGCTCTAGCCCAACCGACAGTGATATGCTGGCAAGGATTGCCTGTTCTGTAGTAGTAGAGTTGGTTAATTTGTGACTTCTTGGTTGTTTGAGTTCTCCACGATCACCCCATAAGTTTATATAGGCCACTTACTCCTCCAAAGTAAGAATCCTACTCTAAAAGAAAGCAGCCCCATGGGCTTTTGTCAAATTTTATCACTCTAAGACTTCATGTTTTTTAGGTGGTGCTTTTACAGTCTGATAACTGTGAGAGATTTAAGACTCAGATCAAGATTTTGAAAGTCATTGTTAGCTAATTAAGGCCCTATTTGTTTGGGTTTTTCCTCAAGTTTAAAAGCCAAAAAACTAAATCCTAAGCAAATAGATGTTTTCTAACTGAGTTTTCACAAAAACCATAGGCCTTCGTATAACCAAAAGCCAAAAGCCATCGAATAGGTGTTTTTTCAGCTTTTTGTACATTAGTTTTAGACTAATACCACTAAAGTAAGGTAAAATTATCTAACTCTACCACATATAAAAACGGATTGCTTTTAAGCCTGTTAGGCTAAAATATTGGCTTTAAGCTGTAAACAAAAAGACTAAGATCAACAACCTTGATTTCATTCATCTCCTCGTTTTCGCTGCCCCTCGTGTCCGATCCAATCTGGAATCCGGTTTTGCATGCCGGTTTGAGCTTCTGCTTCACTGCATGCATGTACAATTTCCTTTCCTACTTGCTCTACTCTTAAGACAAATGGGACAGGAATAGAATCAAGGCATGCTATAGTCTTATTCTTCTCTCTAACAACAAGTTTGGCATCGTTCGCATCATTGCAAATTCCTTTACAAAAGCAACTCACAAACCACTTTATTCCACTAATGCATGGTGCATGCAAAGGTAGCGTGCGATCAAGTGTTCCCTCTGCAATATCTCTATAAATAGTCCCTCGCATTCCATTCCATTACCTCGTCACCACAGAAGTGCCAATCTTACCATCCAGAATTACACTACAACCAAGTAGTCAAGCTACCGCCATGTCGACCATTACTTCTTGCACCCTCCTGAGCGGCCGGCCGATGGCGATGCCGGCAAATTCCACCGGCGCTCGACTTCAGTCCGCGAGGCCAACAGCGGTAGCTCTTCCCTCTTTCCAAAGGAAGTGTCGGTCTCTTTCTGTGTGTCGCGCAGTAAACCCAAAGGCGCCGCAGGGCAATCCAAAGATGGAAGTACATGCGTTTAACATCCCATCCGAAGGTAAGCTGACCGATGGACTACATTTTTTTCAGGGTGAATGCTATAATAGTGTATAACTCTATATATTTTTTGTTCGTTGTTTGGTGTACAGCCGTGGTCAATAATTTTTACAGCGTGCGAACTGTTAGTAAAGATCATTTGAAAGAAGGTGCTTCCATGTTTTTCTTTTTGATAGTTGCACAAATATTAAAGTATTAATGATAGGTAGATCGTGATTACTTACCCCTTTGTTTGCTTTAAGGTTTGTGCAACTTGTATTGGGAGGGAAAACACTGTAACACTGATTACAACTTTGGTGCCAGATATCCAATTACTTTCAAAATATATTACTGGCCACAGTTGAAGATTGCTGATATTTTTGTGGACAAATTTTTCACTAGCAAAGCAAATACTGCATCTATTCCAAAACGATTAAATATTTTCCTTCCTAAAAATGATCAAATGCCCATATTCAGAAAAGAAAGAAAGAGAAGCAGTGCATATATATCACCTCAAAGAAACATAGCATTACATATGTTAGTCGATCTGTACAGCAAATTGATCTTGCATATTTGCAGCTAATCAATTAATTCATTTCACGTCGTGCTATATGAAGTTCTGGTAAACCTCTCGCCGCAGTCGGAAGGGCCTTGGAGGTTGGAAGAGATGTACGATGTTAAAGAGGAAACAGAGATAGTGAATCTGGAATTTGACGTGCCAGGGCTTTCCATGGAGGACCTCGTCGTCGAGATCGACGAGGACGTGCTCGTCGTCAAGAAGAAAGAGAAGAAGACCGAGAAGGCGTCCGTCTACGCCCGGCTGTTCGTCCCGTCGGGGTACAACAGGGAGAAAGTCAAGGCTAACCTCCACTCCGGCGTGCTGAAGGTCAGCATTGCCAAGGTCAAGAGCTCGGCACGCAGGAAGATCCCTGTCGAAATCAAAGATAATCCAGACATTGAGTAATGGCATGCCCAAGAGTCCGTCAATACGTACGTGTCTCCACTACATGGCACGATCGGACTTATACTAGCTGGCCCAAGACTCATCGATATTCAATAAAGTACTACGTACTACTACACATCGATCGACAATCTCGTGTTTTCGTATCGTCATGTATACATGTTTTGTGTTTCCATTTTCCAACCATATCAATAAAATGAGCGTTCCGTTTGCTCTACGCAAACATGAATCGACACCTCTCCCACTTTTAAGTTTCACATTAATTATACTAGTTAAGTGCCCGTACGTTGCTACGAAAATTCTCAAACACAACCTTATTAAGAAAATTTTTTCAAAGCATCAGCCAAGTTGGTTGATGAGAAAGACATGTATGAAGCAAACTTGTTAGCTACTTAAGAGTGCTTCAAATTATCAGTTAATCATTCATACTATTATAATTTTAAAAAGCCTCAACATGATAGTACAACGACAACTTTAAAAAATTTGGTCTTTTTTTTTCTCCTTCCCTTTTGTCTCGATTGCAGTCTTCTGCACCTCGTAACTTTAAACTTTATTTTCTATCCTCATAATTTAATCACAACTTTAACTGTCTTAAAAAAAGAGAGGAGGAGCCATGGTCATAGCCTTCTTCCATATCGTTTCTTGCACCCCCATTGAATCTTTTGTATTGCTTCTTTCTCTCTTTCTCCTATGTGTGTATGAGCCTTTCTCTCCTCTGTCTCTTCCTGCGTCTCTTCGAATGTCCTCTATGATATAGATGAAGGTGACCTTTTATAGGTGAAGGAGAGGGCAGCCAGGTGTGTGAGTGGTCAGCCTCTATGATACAGTGCATTGTGATCTCCGGGATTGGCATGTGGTTTGATTATGCAATTCCTGCCTTTTAATCTCTGCATGTTCATCCGAATGAGATACAATGAAATAATATTTTCATGTTATGGGATATGGTGAGTATGTCATTCCATCCAAGCGGGATATGATGAGGAAACTCTTTCGTTTATAAGAGATAAATAAAATCCTACCATTTTAAGGAGATGTGATCAGTAATATTTCCATAAAATAGAGGGAATAGAAGGAATCTGGATCGGGTGGGGGCGGGTTGAGCGAACAAAAGGAAAGGCTGA